>VDFB02373365.1:225150193-225178650 GCA_007258455.2 Sequoia sempervirens
GAGAGAGGGAGTGGAGAGATAGAGAGTAGAGAGAAGGAGAGAGTGAGAGAGAAAGATGATACAACTTGCTGAATACTAAAATTTGACCTCCTAATTACTGAATTTTGACATGTTGATTCCTAAAATTTGACTAAGTCTAAATTTTTTAAGTTCTTCCAAGAACTAGAAATTGCGTTATAACTCCTAGAGATCTAAAACCACTCTCAAACATTTTGCCTATATACATGAAATATAACTTTAAGTATAAGAAAGTAAACATCCATATGTAAATGTCAACTTATACTTAAATGTTTATTTCATGTATATAGTTTCCCTAAAAGATAACAAGAAGAAAGAGATAAGAAAAAAAGAAGAAAAAAATTTCAATGTAGACAAAAACACGAGTGTGTTATAATGCGCTCACATTTTGAAAATGCATTCACAAAACACAAAATCCATGTCAAAACTGAGATATAACGCGAGCACGTTATATATTGCTTTGGGAATCCCCAAGCCTTGGGATTGGTATTTTCCTTGGAATACCAACCCAAAGGCTTGGATGGCATTCCCAATGACCAGAGATGTGTTTTTGCAAATTCTACAATATTTCACATAATCGAGTTCATGCTCACTGTCAAGATTGCATGTGGTTCAATATCAAAGAAATCAAACATTTGGGTAATGTTAGGTTATCTCTTAGCTATCCAACGATGTAATTTTTTTCACTTTCTAACAATTTTAATCCTTTCATCCATAATTTCTTTTGTTTGTATGTCTCTTTTTTTGCAAAAAGTAGTGTTTGGTGTTTTTTTTGTTATAAATTAACCATTCATTGAAATTTAAAATAAATTACATTTTTAGAAACTAGACTCCATTCTATAAATTTAAAAATAAAATAAAAAAATTCAAGTAGTTTCCAAAATTTGTAGGGGTAGCACAGCCAAAATTTTGTTTTTTCAGGAAGTATCCACTTCAAAAATTAGTTAAAAATAAAATATTCATTAAAAAATTATCAGAAAAATTGTGCATCAACTACATACTATTAGTTAACTTTTGACCATAGTGATTTTAAACATACTAAAAAAAAATTCACCGTATGAGGGTCATACAAGAGTTGCTATGTTATGTTTTTCTAACAAAAACAACACCAATTTGTGTACATCCCTCATTTGAACCCCTTAATCTCAACCATTTTCAAAATAAATTAGTAGTTTAGAAAGTAGACTCAGAGCACTTTGATCCTCCTTTCTGTTCCATCTCAAAATTTTGAGTGTAACTATCCTCAATTTCATGTCCAAGGTCAGTATTTCCTGCTTTTAGAAGAAAAAAAGTGGCCACTTAAGCCCCCTTTTTGGGAACCATCTTGGTGCACTTACCCATCTCTGGAAAGGGTTTGCTCAGTAAAGTAGCAATAGTAGTGAAAGTTCATACCCTACTCTCACCTCCCTAATTCCAATAAATACCAAGAGTCTAAGGGAGATCTACCAAAATGAAAGGTATGATGAAGAGTTTGATGAAAGTATGAATTTTGCATTATTTTGTCATAGTGATCCAATTTATTTTGAGGTTGTTGTGAAAGAAAATAAATCCTGTGAATCCATGGATGAGGAGATAGATGCAATAGAGAGGAATAGAACATGGGAGTTAATTGATTTTCCTCCCAACAAGCAAGTAATTGAAGTGAAATGGGTCTATAAGATCAAAATCAATGTCGATGGAAGAATAGAGAGGCATAATGCCAGATTAGTTGTCAAGGAATACAAAAAAAAGTTTGGGAGAGATTATGATGAGACATTTTCTCCAGTTGCAAGGATGGAAACCATGTGGGAAGTCGTAACAATTACAACCCAACACAAGTGGAAGGTATTTCAAATGGATGTGAAGTCTGGCTTCTTGAATAGTGTATTGAAAGAGGAAGTGTATGTGGAGCAGCCACTTGGTTATGAAGTTTTGTGTCAAGAAAACAAGGTATACAGGCTGAAGAAATCTCTTTATGGGTTGAAGCAAGCACCATAGGCATGGTACAACAAGATTGACTCATATTTGTTGAGCAATGGATTTAGCAAAAGCGATGGTGAGTCCACTCTTTACATCAAAGCAGCTAATGGTAAGATTTTAATTGTTGTCTTATATGTTGATGATTTAGTTTTCACTAGGGATAATGATTTCCTCATTGCTAATTTTAAAGAGGTCATGAAAAGAGAGTTTGAAATGACAGACTCAGCTCTCTTGACATATTTTCTAGGCATAGAAGTAAAACAAATGCATGATGGTATTTTTATCTCTCAAGCAAAGTATGCAGCAAATATTTTGAAGAGGTTTAGAATGCAAGATAGCAAGCCTGCCCCTACACCAACAGTCATAGGTCTGAATTTGAGCAAGGAAGATTGCAACAACAATGTGAATCTAACCATGTATAAGATTTTGGTTGAAATTTTGATGTATTTAACAACAACTAGGTCCGATATAATGCATAGTGTAAGTTTGTTTTCTAGAATTATAGAGACTCCAAAAGAGTCACATTGGAAAGTAGGTAAAAGAACCCTGAGGTATGTGAATGGAACCAAAGGATATGGAATTTTGTATAGTGCAACAAATGTGTTTTGGTTGGTTGGTTACATAGATAGTGATTGGGCAGGAAGTGTGGATGATAGAAAGAGCACATCTGGATATGTGTTTCATTTGGGATCGGGAGTCATTTCATGGGCTTCCAAGAAACAAATCATAGTTTCCCTATCTACACCTGAGGCTGAGTATATAGTAGTGAATGTAGCAGCATGCTAAGCTATTCAGTTAAGGAGGACCTTAGTAGATTTGAAGGAAGAACAAAAGTATGTAACAACTATATTTTGTGACAATGTTTTATCAATTTCTTTGACAAAGAATCCAACCTTTGATGGAAGAAGCAAGCAAATTGAAATCAGGTATCATTTCATAAGAGAATTGGTTGAAAAAGATGAAATGAAAATGAATTTTTTTAGGTTTGAGCAACAACTTGCAGACATTTTCACCTAACCATTGAGTAGAGATTGCTTTGAATACCTAAGAAGAAATTTAGGTGTTGTTGATTTGTATGAAGAATTTTTTTTTTTGACGGCTCAGTCAAAGGGGGAGTGTTGGAAATATTTATTGTCTAAGCCCTTTCTATTTCTTACATCAACTCCCTAGCTCACCTACCTATTAGGAGGCTAAATTCAATGAAAATTTTTTGGGATCTTCATCCTTGTTCTGCCCCTAACTGTAGAATTTATTGTGGTAGGTAAATTTGAATTTTGAGAGGGAATTTTTGTGAAGATAAGAATAGACAAAAGGAAGGAATGAAACGGTTAGTCAGTTAGAGTGAGTAGCAAGTATGTTATAAGAAAGTGAAGTTGCAGCAGCGATAGTAGAGTATATTTTTTTTAGTAAAGTGCAAAGTGTTTGCAAGGAGCAACAAATAGCTCTAGTTTGTTTTGTACGTGTGTGGGGAGCATCAAATAGTTCCAGATTGTTTAGTGTGTGCAAGGAGCAACAATTAGTTGTAGTCTAATAAGAAATAGAGAGATCTCTGAGAAGCTCCTGGTTGTTGAAAGTTTGTGGTTGTAGCTCAAGATTGCTGCAAGTTAAATTTGTCAATAGTAGTTTGTAGTTTCAAGTTTGAAATCATTTTGTAAATGTTATTTTTCTGAGTTAATAGAACAAGCAAATTTTCATTCCCAATTGTGTGTGTGTCCAAATCTATTCATTTTTTTGTTATTCTGCATTTGTTTTGGTATTCCTAGTTGATTGGAAACAAAGCAATAGCTCTGTGGAAATTTTATTTTGATATTTTAGCACATTGATGGTCTGGAAAAAGAATTTGTAGAGTACAATATTCTCTATAGAGAAAATTACTATCCTCCATGACTAGAACCAGATAAAGTTTTAGGCACTCATTCACACACAGACCATGGTGCAATTACTATTCTTGTTCAAGAGAATATTTGTGATGGCTTGCAAGTTCAGAAAAGAGATGTGTTGGATCTCAATTGCTCTTGTACCTAGCGCGCTTGTTATCAACCTTGGGGAATCTCTTCTGGTGGGTTTTTTATAATCTTTATGGGTTCTTTATTATTGAATCTTTTGATTTTTTAAGTGGGAACTCACAATATAATTAACTTGCGGTTGTGCAAAAAGCTTGCAAAGGAAAGTACAAAGTTGCTTTGCATAGAGGAGTAGTCACAAACAAAACTACCGCAATGAATCTTGTGGTTCACCTTGATCCTCCGCTCAATCTCTAAGATCTTGACAAGAAAAATAACTTGGACGAATATTAATAAAGCCAAGATCTAGCACAGTAGTGGTATTTATTTTATTTCTTGCAAACAATTATATAATACTATGGATTTGATTATTTAGAAGTGTTTTTAAGATTTTAATATATTTGAATGGAATTATAATGTTTCATTCATTAAAATTTAAAATTTCTATGATAAGAGGTAGTATTATTAAACTTTTTTTTTTAATTTTTATAATTAGTATTTTTAAATGATGTTTTATTATTTCGTTAGATTTAGATGTTGTCTGATAAAAAAAATGATTCATATTGATATATTTGGTTTGGTGTTCTATTTTTCATACAACCTTATAGAATTTTATAATCAAATTTCTAAAGTTTTATAATCAACAATAATTTTTTACTCAAATGAATCAAATTAATTATTGTTTTTCCTTAATGATTTTTTATGTTATTTATTAGTTTTAGATATTGTATATAGTTTTTTTTAATTATTATTTTAATTGTAATATTAATTATTAATAAATTATTTTGTAGATATATTTTTTGATTAATCAATTTTTGTGTTGATAGTTGATTATCATTGGATTATGTTTTGATGTTTAATTTAGATGGTGATAATTTAATTTTTCATTTGATTATGATTATGTTTATAATCTATATAATTATTAGTTATTAAGTGTTTGATTGTGTTGATAAGTAGGATTTCTATGTTTTCATTTATTAGTTGATTTATGGATTCAAGTGTTGACATAATTGAATAAAATTTTGTTGGTTAATTTTTTGTGCTTATCTAAATTTTTTTGACACCATTGTTTAGGGTGTCACATAAGTGGTTTATGTTAGTGGTGGGTTTTTTATTATTGTATATAAAAGTTTTTGAGTATTGTATTAGAATTTTCATTTCTATGATGAAATTGGATGGTTAATTCTATAAATTTTAGTATGTGGTTATTTAATTAATCTATATATAACAAAATTATTTCCTCACTAATCAAAGTGAATCTTCTCAATGTCATTTGTTTCATTTCAAAAATGAATTTTATTATAATTATGAATATAACTAGATTAATCACAATTGAAGTATACATATGATGTTTATAAATATATTAAATCACCTTTTTAGATTCCATTTGACAAATAAGCGTTCTATTTGCTCATATGTAATAAATTAATGAATTATAATGGCTTAGATTAGATGAAAATAGTAACCTTGATTGAGGTGTTGATAATTGGTAATTGGTTTAATAATGTTAAGGTGCTGATTTATGCAAATTAATAATATTTAGTAGATTTGTCTTGAGTTTAATAATGAATATTTGAACACTGTGAGGTTAATGAAATGGTAGGTGGACTTTGATAATGAGATTAAATCAAAAGTTACTAAGAAGGATTACTAGGAACCATTATAATATCTCACCTTGCATTTTAGAGTAATGAGGGTCATTGATTGTGAGTATAACCTATGACACCAACTATCTTAGCTATGTGTGGCTAGGACTTATTTCTCAACCTTGTGCTATTTTTCATAATGTAACACTTTGTATTTATTTTAGTGGTGAAGGTTCTTTAAGCCATTATTATGATTCATTTTCATCTTAAATTTGGAGTTTTATATTTGAGAGTTGTATGAATTTTAAAATGTTAAAGAAATCCATTTTCCTTATCTTTGTGTATTTCCATGCTCCTATAGTTATTGAATGGGGATATGATAGTTTGAGTGAAGTGTTAGATTACATGTAAGTGTGTTTGTATCCTTTTAGGGGTATTGCACAAAGAGAATGATTTTAAAGAGCATGGGTGAATTGACTAAAAATACCCAATTCAACTCATTAATAATTTTATTATGTTGTGAAGAGGATTGTAATTGACTTATCTTTGTATTAATAAGGTGAACCACTATAGGATCAGAAGGCTTGTGTAAGATTACTCTAATACTTGTAAATATTGTGGGATGTTATGTTGATTATGTCGTTAGATGTGAAGGAGTAACATGGAAATTGTATTTGTACTTTTTGCTTGAGTTTGGAAAGGGTTTTTCATTTAAAAAAAAATTATGAAGAGTTTTTTAAGAGATCACTTAAAAGAATTTTATTTAAAAATTAAAAATATAGAGAATTGGAAACTAGGATCTCATGCATTGCCTTCTGTCTTTTATAATTTTATATGTTTTTTGAAAGGGAAAAGAATGATAAATTGTTGTATTTTTTTTTAGTTCAAGGTTGAAAAAAACTTGTTTTATATGTATGCAATGAATTTTATTACAATTGCTAAGAATTTTTTTTTAAGCGAATAGTGGCGAACCACTTATAATATAATATTATATAAATAGATAATTACATAAACTGGTTCAAAGGGCATACTATTAGGAAAGAACCAATAACAAAACCTCTAGTTATAGCCTGAAATTAAACTACAAGTTTGTTTGATTTCACACAATTCTGAAGATTATATGGCATGTCGAGAACACAAAATTTAGCACTGAGAACCCAAAATGCCATCCCCGAACTTATACTATCCCACTATATGAAATTTTACCAGAAAAGGATACCCATCAAATGTGGCCTTAACCCACTGATTACAAATTTAAAGCCCCAACAAAATTTGAAAAAAAACCCATTAAAAACATTTTCACCTTTTCAATGACCCCCCATTAACCGAATTTTCATCTTTCCCTTCTAATCCCTCTACTAATTGAAGACCCCTCTCAAAAATTCTTTTGCTATGAATAGAGGCTCTATGTAGATTAGAGTGAGAAACTAGATGCAACATAGCCACCAAGGAGGAATGTACTTGAGCTCTATTATACACCCGACTTGGAGCCAATTGAATGTGATTTTGTCCTCGAATTGGCAAGTTGTATTGGTTTTAAGGGGAATTTGATATCCATAGAAAAAAGGAAAATATATGGATATAGATATAGATCTCTTCAAACACTCCAAGGAGGAGTACTTCTTATTTCTTCACCAAGAACCACTCAATTAAGTTGTTATTGTGATAGATCTATCCTTAGTGTCATATTGGTTTTTCATATTCTCACCTTGGCTTGTGAGAGAGAGAGAGAGAAAGTGATTGAAAGAGAGAGTTGTGGATGCGGGAATTATGGAATCAGTTTGTGGGAAACCTTTTAATATTAGGGGTTAATAGTTAAGGTTATCCAATGTTCACGAGGTGGTTATATTCTATTAATTTAAATTTTTAATATTAGAGCTCAGAGATCTTTATTTGATAAAAAAAAATTAAATAGATATTTTGTATGTTGAGATACATGTTGATTTTGTATAATATACTAAAAAGAGAAAAATAAATGCATACTTATAATTTTTACATTGATCTATTAGGGAGAGACCATGATATCATCTCATAATATGATGTAAGAGAATGTAGGGTGTTAGAGAAATCTCATACAAATGAATAAATATTTCAAGTTCATATTTTTTCTATTGCAATATTTTTGAAGAATGAGTCATCTTGTTCTTATTGCAATCATCATTTTAGTATGAAAATATCCATACAACATTTCTACTATGTAGTAAATATATTTAAATTGATATTAGAGATTCATGAAGGTGTGTTCTAAAATTACATAACATTTCCAAGTCTTCTATCATAGAATATCACAATGTGACTTATCAAATTTACCTAAAGAAGGCCTATACATGAATTAAGTGTTATATAAATTTAAATCTTACACAAGATATTAATTTCATTCATGAGATTAACTATCCTAGAAAGGTTTTTGCTCAAGGTCTCATAAGTTCCAAATAATACATATTTCCACACTTATCACAAGAGGGATCATTTGCATATTTCCTTATGTAGATCAAAGAAGAAACCATTTAGGGTCCCTCCACAATAACCTCTCTTATTTTTCTTATTTTTAAATCATTTGACCATGGAGACAATGTATGAAAAGTTGTAAAAAACATTGTTTGTGGTTAGCCAAAAATTGTTGAGAGCCATATTTTATGTTCTTCATATCTTGGGGCTCAATCTATTGCGTGAAAAAAATAGTGTGGGTGTGTGAACATTTGGGGAGGTATTCTTTTGCACCCCAATTGGGTAAACCCATAATACTTGGTCCCAAACTTGGGACATTAAATTTTTAAGAGGGAGTGGATTTTTTTTAACTACCATTCTTCAAAGATATGAAAATACCTTCGATTGAAGATTGAACTTTGAGTGATGATCATCTTCATTTGAAGGTCTTCGTTAATTTTTAAAAAATCAATAAAATAATATCTTCAAGGAAAGATTACCTTTACTCGAATTTACTATTTTATTGTTTTTTAAACTATATTAACCAACAACTATGTCTATTGGCCCATTTAAAGGCTTCATGATAAAAAAACTCTACGGAATACTAACAATGATAAAAAAAACTTTTTGTGAACTACCTACTTTGTCTCTGCTAGGTCTAGATAGCTCACAACTGATGTGCATGAGAGGAATAAGGGAGATTTGAATTAAGGGGGGGAGCAATGAGGTTCTTGAGCAAAGGCCCTCAGGTTTGCCATTTCCCCCCTCATTTCTACAATTTCTCAATTTAAGCATAGTTCAATGAAGGTTTAGTTATGGCTCTTGATTGTTGCTTAGAAGAAAACAAAATTTAATAACATCATAACTAAAATTTCTAAAATGGGTGGGTGCATGAAGTTGGATACCAATTTCATGGCCACTTTCTAAGTTTTTTTTGAAAATGCTATAACGCGAGCACGTTATAACGTGCTCGGATTATAGCATGTTAAAAGCAAAAAAAAACTAAAAGTCTTCATTTTCACTTCAAATTTTTTCTTCTTCTGCCCACGACCAAAACCCCCAATTTTCATGCTTGTGTTCTAGGAGGAGGTATTGGACACAAATATTCAACAAGAGTTGTTATTTCTTTGCAAGGATGGTGCCACGACAACGAAGAGGTGGGAGAGGTAAGTATTTTTTGTTGTTTGTTTTGAATTTCTTAGTTTTAGGTTGATTTTGTTAGTTTTAGGTTAAATTTGATATATAAATTTTTGAATTTGTAGGAGATGCAAATGAACCTGCAAACCCACAAAATCCTCAAGAAGAAGAGCAACCAAATCTTGAAGAACAAAATCCTCAACAAGAAAATAAACCTCAACAACAACCTCCTCCACCAATCCCTCAACACCCTCCTGACACTCAACAAAATTGAATGGGTGAGATTGAGAACAAAAAAAAACATATTGAGGATTTTATTAGTAGGTTGAGTGATCCAAATGGTTCAACCACATAAATAATGACCCTCACAAATTCATTGAAAGATATGTTAAAATATGTAGATTCAATTAGCAAACAAATAACTGGATGGCAAGATAGGAGGCAAGCGGCTAGGGCATTTAATGCAGATAAACTAGCATATAAACAAGTAAAGGATTTAAAAATTAAAAAAGGTGATTTGTGCTCATTTTTCATTTACCCATGCACAAATAAAACTTAGCCTCAATACGAAGAGGTTTCCTATTCATTGGTGCCACCACCAAGATATTAGGAACCATTTTTATGATAGGTGGTACATGGTCTTTGATGACTGACCGTACAACAATTGTGAAGTCCCCTAGTATTTTCTTAGGAAACTATAAAGTGAGCTCACATTGAACAAAATACCAAATTATTTTGATATGAGGGACTTCCAGGTGAGAGGTGGGGGGTCATCTCAGGATAGGCCCGATGCACAGCCGGATCCTACGCGGAAAGGGAGACAAGCTCTCGCTAGGCCGCCTTCTGAGCACATTGTTATGCCTGCAGTCGTGAAGGAGAATGAAGATGTAGAGACATTGTAGAAGATCAACACTTTGACCCAGAGTGTCATCCATCATACTAGCCCTATTCTATAGTGCCATCTAGGGGAGTCTTCGAGTGGTGGCCTTCGAACCCATGTGTGTCAATCTTGCAAGGCGACTTGTTCATATGACCCTACTAGCACTTAGGAGGTTGTTATGCAGGATCCTTATGTAGCTATAGATATGGAGAGGGCAGCTAACATTTTGCATGATATGTATGAAATTGATACTCGAGTAAAAGTTAGCATGTTCATTGAATTTAATTTATTAAATTTTTATTTTGAAATGCAAGATTAAATAATTTAGTTTTATGATTTTAATAAAATTTTAGGGTCATAGTATTGAGACTGGATACACTGGCCCTCCACCTACTTATTTTTGCAGTACACCTATCGGCGAGGTATGTAACTAGTAAAAAATTATAAATTTATTACATATTAATAGCATTGTTTTATGAATGGTATTTTAATATGTGATTTTGGATGTCGAATACGGTAATATTGGAGGTTTTGAGGGAACACCTCCTAGTGCCAGTGGATTTACTCAAACCTTCATGTAGGTAATAGAATAAAGAGTTTAACTAATGAATTTTACTCAATAGATTTGTGTATTTTATATTCATATTGTTGGTTACATTGCATTGCACATCATTCAAACTCAAAGCATTACTTCACATTCCATAACTAATAACTAGATGTTGATAGATGAAAAAATTTCAACTACAATATAGTTGTTTAGAAAGTCAATGTAAGTAGTGATGTAATTTCTTCACATGGAGGAATGTGCTTGCAAAGGTGCACCTGCATGAAAAACTATGGATGCTTGGAAAAAATATATGAAACCATAATAGTAAGCAATAGCATAGACAAGGCAATTAGTAGTTTCAAAAAAATCCTCGAAGAAATGAGGTCTCATGGTGATGGAATTTCATTCCATCACCATGAGACCACATTTCTTCAAAATGCTCACCACCTTTTCTATGATACCACATTTTTCATACATGTGCACCAAAGAATTTTATCAAACTACTCGTGCTTCCTTTTTGCTATGGCTAAAATCCTAAAATAGGTGCTTTCCAACAAACTATGGATGCTTGGAAAAATATCTATGAAAGAAAAATAGTAAGCAATAATACTATTCATAGAGAAGGAAATGAACTTTTTGAAAAAATGCTTGAAAGAAATGCATTCTTATGGTGATGTAATTCCATGACATGCATTTGTTTGTAATGGAATTCCATCACCACAAGACCCTATTTATTTTGAGGTATTTTTTCAAATAGTTCACTGCCTTCTCTATGCCACCACAGTTATCGTACATTTCTATGAAAGCATTTAATCAAACTATTTAGCAGCTTGCTACTATGGGTAAAAGCCTAAAAACATGTCCTTTTGAACAAGATATGGATAGGGAAAATAGTAAGCATGATAATTAGAAATATATTGTTTAATAAATATTCAAAATTTTGTTCATTAGATCTCATTCACTGTCATGACGTGTCCATCGCTATTGTAACTTTTTGTGATTAAATAATTTGTTGTTTTATTTTAAGGTATTGGTTGTGGAAACACCTCCAAATGTTACGAGGGAAATGGATATCGTTGTTTCATCCGCTATACAATCCTCGATGGCTCTGACAAGGGAGTAATGAGGCAAATTACTAAATTTCAATTTACATTTGTTGTTATAGATGTTAGTTCGAGTGAAAAATCAAAGAAAATTATTGATCTGTAGTCTAATATCTATTTGGATGGTTTATACAAGGCTTGAGCACACCTCAACATCGACATACAAATATTTCCCTCAAGGAGAGTGATCGTGAGATGGCCGCAAGTGATTATTTTTATAAATATATCATTTTTTATAATGTAATTTCTATATATTAATGTATTTACTTCTTATTGTAACAATTAAAACTTCACCAATAATTTAACAGTAGTAGGAGGAGTAGTAGGAGAACTCCTCAAGTGCAACAAAAATGAGTGATAGACCTATCACCATTCAATCAACCAACAAAGGGAAAGAGTTTATTTCAAGAGCCTAGAGAGTAATGACTTTTGATTCTAGATCCCTTTGTTGTATGCCTACATGGCAGTTTTGTACATATTTTGTATTGGATATATTTGAAATTGTATGCCTATATGGCATTTTCGTAAGCCTAAATGGCTATTTTGTACCTATATTTTATACTTATATCAACATATATTGATGTATGCGTACATGGCTATTTGGTTAATACAAGTATTTTTTATTGATGGTTTCTATATTTGCATGTTATAAATTCATGGTTCAATAGCTATGAGTTACGTGTATTGAAGTGTTTACTTTACAACGCATGTGTATACTTTGTGACTTATGTGTGTTCCAATGTATACTTTGCAACTTACACATTTTCATGTGTGTATACCTTGTATTCATGCATATACTTTTTCTTAAGTTGTGTATACTATGTATTCGTTTGTATACATCAAGGCATATGTGTTTGTGAATACTTGTGTTTCCCTTATTCACATGTACATGCTTGACTTATTCACATGTATACTTATTAATTGGTTAGCCATAGCATTGATCATTGTTTCCCTTCATGGTTTGTCTTGAATAAATTAATTGATTGATGGTAAACAACTTTATCTAAAATAAAAAAACACGTTTTCAATTGGTATTCTATGAAATAATTGATAAAAAGATTCCAATATATTTAATCCTTTGATTGGAACAATTCAATTAAGAAAAGGATATGTATAAGACTTTTCCTTTTAGATTAGCAATGCATGGAAGTTTCAAAAAGTATCCTTGATATTACAAAAATATGTGTTTATACACTTCAATTGTGCACTCACCTTTTGGTTGTTTGAAAGAAAAAACTGCCTATGCCATTGTTACACTAGATAGGTAAACTAGATTTTGTATTGTGGAGCTATATTAAGCTACCAATCTCAAGACCAATGTAACAATGATGCAAAATAATGTTTGAGACTGCAAGAAGACATCAAAATGGCTAGTGTACTAAACAAATTCTTATGATTTATGAAGAACGCTGATAACTCTACTCAGTTGGCTTCTTTTTTCAAAATCATATAAATTGAACCCTAGTATCAATAGACTCTGTATATCAAGCTACCATAATTCAAGTTTCAAAGATGAATATTTATCATGCATGTTTTAAATGACATTCAAGTTTATGGTGGTTTTGTTGTTTATATGATGTTATGTGATATTCTAATTCTAATGCATGCTTCTAGGCTGTCTATATATTTATATTTTATTTTTACATGATTTTTGTACCAATGAACCCAAAACGAACTGAACCCCCCTCCAAAAAAATTTGGCCTAACTGGTGAACCGAACCCCTGAACCTGAACCTAAACCTCAAAACCTATTCCAACACTCTTCATTCTTCCTGAACTTGAGACTTATATTTGTGCATATACTTTATCTTAAGTTGTGTATACTATGTATTTGTGTGTATACTTCAAGGAATATGTGTTTGTGACTACTTGTGCTTCCCTTATTCACATGTACATGCTTGACTTATTCATGTGTATACTTATTAATTAGTTATCCATAACATTGATCATTGTTGTCCTTCATGGTTTTTCTTGAATAAATTAATTGATTGATGGTAAACAACTTTATCTAAAAGAAAAAAACATGTTTTTAATTGGTATTCTATGAAATTATTGATAAAAAGATTCCAATATATTTAACCTTTTGATTGGAATAACTCAATTAAGCAAAGGATATGTATAAGACTTTTCCTTATAGATTAGCAATGCATGGAAGTTTCAAAAAGTATCCTTGATATTACAAAAATATATGTGTTTATACACTTCAATTGTACACTCACCCTTTGGTTCTTTGAAAGAAACATCTTCCTATGCCATTGTTGCACTACACAAGTAAACCAGATTTTGTATTGTGGAGCTATATTAAGCTACCGATCTCAAGACCAATGCAATAATGATACAAAATAATGTTTGAGACTACAAGAAGACATCAAAATGGCTAGTGTACTAAACAAATTCTTATGATTTATGAAGAACGTTGATAACTCTACTTAGTTGGCTTCTTTTTTCAAAATCATACACATTGAACCCTAACATCAATAGACTCTGTATATCAAGTTACTACAATTCAAGTTTCAAAGATGAATATTTATCATGCATGTTTTAAATGAAATTCAAGTTTATGGTAGTTTTGTTGTTTATATGATGTTATGTGATATTCTAATTCTAATGCATGCTTCTAGGCTACATATATATTTATATTTTGTTTTTACATGAGTTTTGTACCAACGAATCCAAAACAAACCAAACCCCCCTCCAAAAATATTTGGCCTAACTAGTGAACCAAACCCTCGAACCTAAACCTGAACCTCAAAACCTCTTCCAACACTCTTCATTCTACCTACACAAACTTAATTGACCACCAAATTATGCAAACTCTTCACTTTATCCACTTTTACTCCCTCAATCATCTCTTTTTCATTCAAAACCCCTATTTTCCCAAGTAGGGCATCATGCCATAACATAATTTTGACCTACCCTGTCCTTGCAGACCTTTTGAACATGTCAAACTCCACAACCTCGCCCTATTTCCAACCTATTCTAACTTATTTTCAAGCAATTTCTTCTTTTCACCACTTCTAGCCTTGCTTTTTAAGGGGTCTCAATTTTGAATTTTGAACAGGGGAAACATTAGTAATCTCTTCCAATTCCTTTACCAATGTTATTTTCCTATTCCTACTCCCTATCCTACTTACATCAGGCCCATATCATTGAGACAGCCTGAAAAATAGGTGGAATGGCCTATTTCAATATATTACACTTGAACCCTTAAGGGATCGATCTGGTTGAACGTAGCTCAAAGTGATTCCATGTGTTTGGGTGTGAAAGAGGACTATTCATAGCATAAAAATACCTATTCGGATGCATTGGAACAGTCAGTTTGGTCACATGAGTTGCAGAATGAAAGTTGCACCAGTTTGGAACTTTCCACTACTTACATTTGACACTTTTTCCATCAATTGAAAACTAGACACCACGGGAAAACCAATCTAAGATAAAAAAAAACTGAGAGGTTATTATAGAGGGGTCCAACACTATCCCATAGGATCAGATGAGAAGTTTCTAAGCATCACGGTATCCAAGTAACAACATGCTGAAGTTTGTAGCCATTTTGCACTATCGACCCTTAAGGGATCGATCTGGTTGAATGTAGCTCAGAGAAATTTCGTGTGTTTGGGTACAAAGAGGACCATTCCTAGCGTAAAAATACCTATTCAAATGTGTTGGAATAGTTTGTTTGGTCATATGAGTTGCAGAACAAAAGCTACACCACTTTGCAACTTTCCACTACTTGCATTTGACACTTTTTCCATCAATTGAAAAATCAACACCACAGGAAAACTACTCTGAGATAACAAAACCAGAGAGAGGTTATTATAGAGGGCCTCAACAGGATCCCATAGGATTAGACAAGAATTTTCCAAGCATCACAGTATCCGAGTAATAACATGTTGAAGTTTGCAGTCATTTTGCACTTTGGACCCTTAAGGGATCGATTAGGTTGAACGTAGCTCAAAGCGATTCAACATGTTTGGGTGTGAAATAGGACCATGCGTAGCATAAACATACCTATTCGGATGCGTTGGAACAATTCATTTGGTCACACGAGTTGCAGAATGAAAGCTGCACCACTTTGCAACTTTCCACTGCTTCCATTTGACACTTTTTCCATCAACTGAAAACTGGACACCGCAAGAAAGCCACTCTGAGATAAAAAAAACTAAGAGATTTTATTGTAGAAGGGTCCAACATGATCTCATAGAATCAAACAAGAATTTTCTAAGCATCACGGTATCCGAGTAACAACATGCTAAAGTTTGTAGTCATTTTGCACTTTGGACCCTCAAGGGATTGATCTTGTTGAATGTAGCTCGAAGCGATTCCACGTGTTTGGGTGTGAAAGAGGACCATTTCTAGCATAAAAATACCTATTCAGATGTATTGGAATAGTTTGTTTGGTCACACGAGTTGCAAAACAAAAGTTGCACCACTTTGCAACTTTCCACTACTTGCATTTGACACTTCTTTTATCAACTGAAAACTGGACACCATGGGAAAACCGCTCTAAGGTAACAAAAAATGAGAGAGTTTATTTCAGAGGGGTCCAACATGATTCCATGAAATTAGACAAAAAATTTCTAAGTGTCATGGTATCTGAGTAACAACATGCTAAAGTTTGCAACCATTTTGTACTTTAGACCCTTGAGGAATTGATCCAGTTGAACATAGCTCAGAGTGATTCTGTGTGTTTGGGTGTGAAAGAGGACCATGCCTAGCATAAACATACCTATTTAAATGCATTGGAACATTTTTTTTGGTCGCACGAGTTGCAAAACAAAAGTTGCACCACTTTGCAAATTTTCACTACTTGCATTTGACACTTTTTCCATCAACTAAAAATTGGACACCATAGGAAAACCACTCTGAGAGAACAAAAACTAAGAGAGGTTATTGTAGAGGGGCCCAACATTATTCCATAGGATTAACAAGAAGTTTCTAAGTGTCACAATATCTGTGTAACAACATGTTGAAGTTTGCAACCATTTTGCACTTTGGACCCTTGAGGAATCAATCCGGTTGAACATAGCTCAGAGCAATTCCGAGTGTTTGGGTGTGAAAGAGGACCATTCCTAGAACAAAAATTCCTATTTAGACACATTGGAACAATTTATTTGGTCACACGAGTTGCAGAATGAAAGTTGCACCACTTTGCAACTTTCCATTACTTGTATTTGATACTTTTTCCATCAACTGAAAATTGGACACCATAGGAAAACCACTTCGAAATAACAAAAAATGAGAGAGGTTATTGTAGAGGGGACAAACATAATCCCATAGGATTAGATGAGAAGTTTTTAAGAATCACGGTATCTAAGTAACAAAATGTTGAAGTTTGCAATCATTTTGCACTTTGGACCCTTAAGGGATCGATCTGGTTGAACGTAGCTCAGAGTGATTCCTTGTGTTTTGGTATGAAAAAGGACCATGCCTAGCGTAAAAATACCCATTTGGATGTGTTGGAATATTTTTTTTGGTCACATGAGTTGTAGAATGAAAGTTGTACCACTTTGCAACTTTACACTGCTTCCATTTGACACTTTTTCCATCAACTGAAAACTAGACCACAAGAAAACCACTCCGAGATAACAAAAACCAAGAGAGGTTATTGTAGAGGGGCCCAATGTGATTCCATAGGATTAGATGAGAAGTTTATAAGAATCATAGTATCCGAGTAGCAACATGTTGAAGTTTGCAGCCATTTTGTATTTTAGATCTTTAAGGGATCGATCCAGTTGAATGTAGCTCAGAGTGATTCCACGTGTCTGGGTGAAAAATAAGACCATGCCTAGTGTAGAAATACCTATTCAAACACATTGGAACAATCCATTTAGTCACATGAGTTGCAAAATGAAAGTTGCACCACTTTGCAACTTTTCACTCCTTGCATTTGACACTTTTTCCATCAACTGAAAACTGGAAACCACGAGAAAACCACTCCGAGATAACAAAAACCAAGAGAGGTTATTGTAGATGGCCCCAATGTGATCTCATAGGTTTATATGGAGATTTCATAAGCACCATGGTATCCAAGTAATACCTTGTCAAAGATTGCTACCTTTTTGTGCTTTGGGATTTGATGTTTCATTGAACTATACAGTTCTGTACAAGGTGATTGTGTTATATTTTTTATGGAATTCAATGGGAAGTAGACTTAACTTCATTTTAGTTTTGGTTTGGTTGGATTTCAAGTGATTTTGTGCATTTTAGAAGCCAATTACTAAGGGTCAGTTTGTATACCCTATTTTAAGGGTTTTAAGTGCATTAAAAATGTCATATTAAGCCTTTCACCCAATATATGCTTCTATAACTCAATGGAAAGGCTTAGTTATGGTTATAAAATGTGTGTGAAAAGTTTTGTGTGCAAGGGAGGCCAATATATGGTTTTTAGGTGATGCCCTAGATGTCAAATGGTGCATTTTTTAGTGGAAAATGGTGGTTTACTGCTAGGGTTTGAAGAAATCTTTGGGAGCAGCAATATCTCTTGAACTTTTAAGCTTTTGCAGACCTTTTTGAAGGTGTTTTAGGATTTGGTTGGCTATGGGAAGGTTTCGAGTATGTGTTTTCAATAAACCCTTGCCTAACTTATAGTCTCTAAATGTCATCAAGTGGCCTTATCTTTTTGAGGTCATCCAATGACCAAGCAAACATAAATCAAGCTTTAACATAGACCCTAAGACAAATTCCCAAGAGATCATACCATGTTTCTTTGTACCATCATTAAGATCCAATAGACCACCTTGCATAAAGGCTACTAAATTAGCCCTATTTACAAAGATACGACCTTTTAAACACTATATATTCACTCAAACTCCTCAAACAACAATATGTTATGTGTCAAAACCTTCAATTCCATGATTTTTTTCCAGGTCCAAGACCTCTAGACCCCCAATACACCAAACCCTCTATTTCAAGCAAAATACTTGGGGTTTTAATGAAACTGAACTATCTCCCACACCTGCCTTACCCAAAAAAAGCACCAAACACACTTACCAGACCTTGTACATGGTGAATAATACATTACATGGACAGTCCTTCCCACATTTTGTCAAAACACCACTTCAAACCCTCATTTTCATCATGAAAATACCCTACTACAACCCTAGAACATCATCCCAAACACCCAACCTTGACTCCACAACATTCTAAATAGGTTAGGCATGTATTTTACAAGTTAGAGGATCCATTCCACAAGTTAAAGTAGGCACAAAAAGTGGAATGGGTCGAATTACATCATGAAACCCTTCAATCCAAGAACACTGTGAAAGAAGGTAGTTGCAATAAAAATAAGATAACTTTCACTATACAAAGAGTTAGAACCTCTAAATAGGTGAAAATGAAAGATAATTCATCAATCTACAATATACAATAGGTTTTAGATCATCTTAGCATTTTTACAGGCCATACAACAACAAGAAAAGTGAGAAAAACTAGTAAATTTCTAGAAAATAACATTCTTCTTGATAAAAAATGTGTTACAAATCAACCAACAACCTCTCCTTTGAGGAATTGAAGGTTATTTTACATTTTTACCATAGGAATAATAAAATTAGAGGCTTTTAAAGGAACTCCATGAAAACCAAGCTATCTAAATGGTATATCAAACTCTAGTTCAAAATCTTTTAGATGAGGCTGCTCCCATAGCTCTCTTACTCGCTTAACAAATCCTTAAAACTCTATATTGATTTTATTTTTCCTATCTATCTCTTGATGTTCTTCCTCAATTTCATCAAGATCATACATTTACCTTCTTTCCCCTTCTAAATTTTGGACCACATCCATTACCTCCACATAAAACTTGACACCTTTGGTCTTCTTGGTTCCCATGCTTTGATATGGTTATGCAAATGAAAATGAAGCAAAGTAATCATCTCCTTCTCCACTGGCTAGAAGAATGCATGCTTAACATTTTGATACATGATATTAACTCTCTCTTCTACTCTCATGGTTGAATATCAAAATCTAGTATGGTGGGCCTCCAGAGTTCTAGTCATCTTTCTTCCTCTACCACCAAATGTTGGCCTGATCCACACGTCTGCCAACCTAATTGGCTTTGTTTTTGAAAGCTAAAGTTTCTCTTGAGTCACCAATGTAGTTCTCTCTTCCTTTTCAAACTCTTTCATTGCTACAAATCATCTCTGGGATTTAATCATCTGTACCACATGGTTGATGTGCTTTGAGTCCTTGCATCTAAAGGAAATTTCCTTTACATAAATACTGCTAGGGAATTTCAATGTTGCCACTGTAGTTGGTATTAAAGTGGGTACTTGCAACATGAAGAGTGATTCTAATTCCTCTTCTACATTAGAGGGTTCATATCCTTGATATGAATCTTCTGAATTATCAAAATCATAATCACTAGCTTCCATATTCAAAAATTCCTAACCAACATCTTCAATAAATTTATTTGGATCATCAGTAATAGTCTTCAAAATTGGCCACTAGTACAAGTTCATTTTTCTTTCATAATACTTTATAACCATGGATTTCATCCATTCCTTGATGCTATCAAGTGAATATTGAGGAATGGTGTCAATGTAGAGTACATCTTGCTTGAAGTCTATGAAAGCAATAGCCATATCAAATTCCTTTTGCCCAAGTCCTACTCTCTCAAGGTTAACAATCTCAATCTCACTAATAGTGATTACTAAGAAAGGTAATTCCACCAACTCTACAAATAGTTTACCATAAGAACAATAAAATTAGAGTCTTCGAAAGTAACTCCATGAAAACCAAGCACTCTAAATGGTACATATCAAAATCTAGTTCAAAATCTTTTAGATGAGGCTGCTCCCATAGCTCTCTTACTCACTTGCAAAATCCTTGAAACTCTGTATTGATTTTATTTTTCCTATCCCTCTCTTTTTGTTCTTCCTCAATTTCATCAAGATCATACATTGACCTTCTTGCCCCTCCTAAATTTTGGACCACATCCATTACCTCAACATAAAACTAGACATCCTTGGTCTTCTTGGTTCCCATGCCTTGATATGCTTATGCAAATTAAAATGAAGCAAAGTAATCATATCCTTCTCAGTTGGTTGGAAAAATGCATGCTTAATGTTTTGATACATGATATCAACTCTCTCTTCTACTCTCATGGTTGAATACCAAAATCTAGTCTGATGGGCCTCTAGAGTTCCCATCATCTTTCTTCCTCTTCCACCAAATGCTAGCCCGATCCACACATCTACCAGCCTAATTGACTTTGTTTTTGAAAGCTTAAGTTTCTCCTGAGTCACCAGTGTAGCTCTCTCTGCCTTTTCATACTCTTTCATTGCTACAGATCATCTATGGGATTTAATCATTTGTACCACATGGTTGATGTGCTTTGAATCCTTGCATCTAAAGGAAATTTCATCAACATAAATACTACTACTCTCTAAAGGTTAACAATCTCAATCTCACTAATAGTACATTTACAACCATATTCAAAGATTTGCCTTCAAAAGGCTACAAATTCAAATATTGACTTAAATAGCCTTCAAGAGGCTTTAAATAGCCTTTACAAATGATTCTACATCTTTCCAATCATGCCTAACTATTCTTTTTGTAACTAACATGACTTATTACATGATAAATCAATTGTGGATGTGTTTTGACCTTATTCAATTGATAGAATTCAAAACACAAAACTAACTTAAAAGACTTTTGTGAACCAAATTTGCTCAATAACCTTGGTGCCCCTGCACCAAATTACATTATTTCAGTAAATTTCATTACAAGTAAATCTCATTACAATACCTTAGGTACTCTATTCTCACAGATATTTTATAATATCACTCATACATTCAAAATTCTCTTATAATGTCTACATCATAAGTTCTCATTTAGAGGTTAACTTCAAATGAGAAACTTGAGATTCCCTTGCAAATCTTCACACACTCTTTTATAATGGCTTCAAATCAGAATTGAGATTTGTCAAGATAATTAAAAATAATGATGTTGCATTGCTTTTTTGGCCGAGATTATCTTCAATGGCTCCAAAATCAACATTCTTTGCAAGGAGAGACCAATCAATTTTTACTAGTTTAGTTACAAATATGCAAAGTAAAAGAATAAAAGAAATAACTCATCCAAAATGGAAATGAAATGAAAATAGATGGAACACACTTATAGATAGGCATGGAAGTCTCTCAACTTAGTTACTCTTGGCCATGCATCTTCACTGGGAGTTCCAAGATACTTATTGCACACAACACCTCTCATGAATAGAATATCTTGAAATTTGAGATGCTCTTATAATTTCTACATCATAGGTGCTCATGATAAGGTTAACTTGAAATGAATAACTTGAAATTCCCTCACCAAGCTTCACATGCACTTTTGTAATGGCTTATTTAATCATAATTGAGATTTTTCAAGATCATCAAAATAGGGATGTTACATTGCTTTTCTACCTAATATTCTCTTTGATGGCTCATAAATCTGCATTTTCTGCAAGAGGACACCAATCAATGTTTACTGGGTTACTTGCAGATACACAAAGTAAAATATGGTGATAGCATTGGCATCAAATAAATTAAAGTGGATACAAATATAAATTAATAAGAACCATTGTGCATATACTTACAAATTAATCCAATGAACCATCTGGGTTTTCTCTACTCTTTATTGTGTCAAGTATTGCCTCATAGTTAGACTCACAGACCTTCCATAAGGTCTTGTTCAAAGTTCTACCCCCATATTTTGTCAAATGAACATTGGATGCCACAACAAGGTTTGAGTAATGAAGAATCTTATGATGCGTGTCAAAGTCTTGAAACAACCAATGCTTAACATTCTTATGTGGGTACCTTCTAAGCCACATTCCAGTAACAACAACTGAGCCTGTAGGGTAATCAATTTTTTCTCCATATATAACTAGGCCTTCCAATTTCTTTTTGGCCTCAACACAACACATGTAATAGTTCATTCCCTCTTCATTCTCTTCATCTGCAATAACTAAATAAAAATTCCCTACATTGATATGTGTGGCATATCTCTTCAAATTAGTCAACATTATGACTACAATACAAAGTAAGATAACAATATGGAATTTCAAAAACTAAGCAAGCAAGTAGATATATTACCTGGTTGAGCTAGATCTGATACGTGGTCAAATTCCACCGATGATTCCATCTTTGTTAGTTCCAATTCCATCAAAGGGTGATACATGTGAAGTGGGCCATTTGTCAACCCACTCCCTTGAATCACAATCATTTCAGGCTTGCATTGTACATGAAAAACAAAAGCATTCCATCTTACATGTATCGATACTCAATGAACCTGCATTTGAGCTAAGGAAAGAGTGTAGCTCACTCAATCCTATTAGAATACAACAATCCTCATATGGTGCAATGTTAGTATCATCCATCAACCAAAAAAAATTATGAACTAAAGATGTACCTTCATTACCTAGACCCATTTAAGCATTACACCACTCGATGATTGATCTTGCATCTGTCAACTTTGCACTGTCTTTATACTTTAACTCTTCTTATGCTAATGCTCTTTTCAAATATGCTCCTACACCATCCTACTCCCCCTTTCCATTCCCAACCTCACAAAAGTTCCACATATGTTGAACACCTGTAGTGAGATGCATCTTGCACAACCAGTAGAACATGCGCGTGTTCTTGAACTATGTTGCACAGTTATCCGACCATATTATATGCCAACTGTATGCTATGCCACTCTGAGCCAAATCACTATAGAACATCTGGAAGCAACCTTGCACAAAATCTAGAGAATGTATGCGATCATCACTAATATAAAAGTGATACTCCCTCAATACCTTCCTTTGGTCCTCTGTACTATTAGCTACATGAATGAATGCTATGTGCACAAATATCAAAACCTGTGTGGAGTTGTAATACTATGACTGCACCTCACATTGTGGCTATAGAGTGTAGTTCTCTACAAATTCAACCACTAATACTATGTTTCCAACTGGAAAGGTGTCCTTGCATAGCTTGAATTGTGTGTCTAGCCATTGGGCTCTATAGGTATGCCTTGCATACTCATACACTAGATTCTCACGAAACATGGACATAAACTAATACACTAGAATCTTCTCAAGAATCAAATCACACCTTTTTACTTGAAACCCATCTTGTGTAGCATATTCCATTGTTTTATACTTCGTCAAATCTACTAGTTTTTGTCCCACCTCATCTGTGCTTTCCATATGTTGACATACTGGCATTCATTGCAAGCCACTGCAATCCTCACATGAACCATCCAAGCATGTTGTCCTATAGAATATTTTGCCATCCTCTATTTGACATAATTTTTTTGATAAGAACTCTCTTGAAGATTTTGGTGGGGCTTCTATTCCACAATCCTACAAAACATCGTTAGTATGCAAATCTAAACATATAGAACGATAAACATCATAATGGTTAGAGAATTCAATATGTAGTCTACAACAACAAGTAGTGCATGTGTGATTTATCTTGACATAAAAAGGTTTAAGAATTTCAAAAAATATTTGAGAAATACTAATTTGAGGATAATCATTTTGAAATTTACAAAAAAATTGGGTTTGAGTTGTATCCAAAAAAAGTTTTGGATGTGGCTCACGGTTCCGACTATCGATTCTCCTTCTTACGACATCCCTTTGATTTAGAGATGGCCTTGTATTATTCTTCCAATACTATTTAATTATTGTTCTCAATGCTTAAATTTTTTTTTTATCTTTATGTGGTAGTCTTCCTAAGGATGCCCATAATTCATTTGAATCGGTGCCCTCAATTCTTTGCTGCCTTTGAATGAATTTTGATAAAAAAATTCTACTAATTCCCATTTTTTCATTTCTCATTTTAATGAGATGATATCTCTTTGTTTGATAGCTTACCAAAGTCGATGTAATGAAATGTTGGGTGACATTACTATCCTTTGAGCGTGAGGTCTTACCCACACTCTCATAAGCATCATTTAGATTCTTCACAATAGTGTTTTCACTTGATGCATTCGATGTTCTCAACCCAAGAGTCTTCATGATGTTTTTGTACTTTAAACCCCACATCATTTGAAAAAATAGTTGACATCTTGCGGTCTCATTTATCCTTTCAAAGAAGACTTTCCAAATCTTATCATCATATCTTCTACAAGTGCGTTTTGGAATCTTACCTTCCATGTGCTACAAAATATCCTCATCAATATTAATCAAAAAATTTGGATTTCTACGCAAAATTCTAGGTGTTCTCCTAGGTACATGCTCTCAACATTAGAAATTTCATCAATATTTAATTGAGGTGGGATAGGTTGCACACCTTTGATCGAGGGTGGAGTAGAAGACATACCTTGATCTTCATGTGGGGATGATGGCATACCTTCTTCATCAAATCTGAGTGATGATGTACTCTCAACTTGAGATGCGATGGATGGTGTCCAATCATATTCACTTGCGGTAGATGGTGTCCCTCCATATTCACTTGTGCTTAATGGTGTCCCTTCCTATTCACTTGTGGTAGAGGGTGTGTCTCTAACTACAGTATCTACATCTGTCCTATCACGACTCTTTCGCATTTGTTCCCTTTGTGCTGCCAATTTCTTTTCTCTTTTTGACAGTTGAGGTTCCACTTCAATTGGCTTGTTTTCATCAATTGTTTCCAATTTATTCTTTTCAAGATATGTTGCAACCCATTCTCTCTCTTTTTCTTTGAAGGTTTCATACTCTTCCTCTGTTAGTTTCTTCCTTGTTCATTTCTTTGTCATGGTGGATAATTTTACTTGTAGCATGGTAATGAGATGAATATTAGTTTCTCAAAAATGTATCCATTAAAATAAATGAAATATATGTCATTCAAGGTGTCATAAATAGACAGCATAGGTGATGATGTAGCTTTACTGATGAGGTAATTTGGAAATAGATATGAAAACCAAAAGAGTTTAAATAGGTAGTAGAGTTTTCAAAATGTGTAAAAAGTGCTAAGTTGTGAAATTAACAAATAGTGAAGGGTTTGATGTAGACCCAAGAGGCTCAATCACAACCAATTTCACAACTTTCCTTTAATAGGCATCTAAAAATATTAAGATGACCTATTTGAACAAACTAAACAACCCTCAAAGCTTGACAATCATCATAAGTTAGTTTTCACACTTTCACCCCTTGAACCCTAGTAGTAGTTGAAACTCAGTTTTTTCCCAATAACTCAAATGTTCTCCAAAACACTAGAAAAACTCTTCATGGTTTTAGACACTATTTTAGATTTATTACGCATATCTCAATTTCAAGTACAAGTCCTTTGGACCAAATCCCCAAAAACTCCCCTTCTAGGTTGACCTAATTAGGCTTATTAGGCCTAATTTGCAAAGCAACATGCCCTCAAACTTATCACAGGACCTTGAAACCTTGGGGTAGCATTTCTTAGGTTCCCAAACCTCCAAAACCACAACTAGATTCCTCTGGTATGGACAAATTCATGCCAAACCTGAAAACCCTTGTTTTATGCACTATTCAAGAGGGTTTATTGAATATGCTACTTCCACAACCTCCCAGACTTTAAAACCAACTTGAACAAAGGACATTAACCCTGCACATGCCTAAAAGTTAAAAACATCATGACATACCATAGAGATTCTTCCAAACCCTAGGCCTAAGCCCTCATTCACATGCATTTTTGTTCACAAAACTCATTGTAGCAACAGGTTTATTACTCCTATTTCTTTCCTAGCACTCAAATCATGCATCCTACACTTAAATCAAATATCATAGGGTCCCTTACATGACTTATAGGTCAGTAAAAAACATGAAAACATAGAAAATTGCTGCTAAACTTGAGATTTCAATGTATTTTCTTCTCAAAAACTCCAAATCAAACTTACATTCCATGTCTACATGCCATTTAAAGGCTTCTTCTTCACATCCCACTAACCAACTGCCTTGAAACTGAATTCCAAACCCTTAATGACCATTGAAGGCCAAGTTTACATCATTTACACATGATATAACAACAATATTACTCATATTGTAAGTTTGTGCCCCTAACACCTATAACTCACTAAAACCACACCAATGGCTTTAAATGAGCCTTATTACATCCAAAAAACACTAATCTTGCACACTTTACATGTAAATTCAAAAACTTTCCTTCAAAGGCTACAAAGATACTTTAGTGCAAGATCACCATTTTTCACATTTTAACACCTAAACTCAAAAACTCAACCTAAGACATTCTTAGTGGTCTTGATTGACCTTATTCAAAACAAAACTTGCTCAAAGAATCATCTACCTACCTATTAACCTCCTAATTACCATCAAATGATCAAATGAGGAGGATGAGGTGTAGGTGCTCCTACACCAAGGTTGTAAAAGTGTATTAAAGAGGGAGACCAATGGTCACCTCTTTCATATATTATTTTTCAAAGCTGAAATGGTTTGTTTTAGGAGGGAAACATTATCAAAGGCCATGAGAAACTTGAATGGAGGATGATCCTTTGATTGGGGGTCAAACCAAATGAGGAAATGTTGAGATTTCCTTAAGAAAAATGAGGCTTTGGTTAGTGAAATTGAGTTTTTGAGTTGGGAAGTGTTATTTTATGTTAGATTGAGCATGAGCAAGGTATTTTAGACTTGTTTGAATAGTTGTCAAGTTTTGGAGTGTTTGGAAAGTGCTACTTTCAATAAAACCTAGGGTTTCTAAGCCTAGGGAGAGGGTTTTATGGTTTGGGTGGTAAATGATTGAATGTCTACAATCTAACACTATAATTTGAAGTTTTGACAGATATAAAGTGCTTCCCCAAGGTTTCAGGAGATTTGAACAAGTTTTGAAGGTGGTCCCTTTGTAAAAGTGGACTAATTTGGGCACTTATAGGCATAGAAAACCTTATTTGTGCAGTTTGATACAAAAAAAGCATTGGTGATCGTTGGATATGTTGAAAGGCTCTATAATGGGTCTCTGATGTATGTTTTGTTGTGAGTTGAAAGGTTGTATGAGTGGAATTATACCCGATTGAGTGACTTTGATATGCTACAAGGGACATTGTAAATATGTTGAATGAAGAGGTCCTGATGAAAATGTAAATTGAAAATTGTGTTTGCAGATTGGAGTTGTGTGTTTGTCTATTGTAGGCCTCCCCCTATTGCATTAGGAGTATATTCCAATTTTTTAGAGACATGTATGGAAAATTTGGTAGCATAGACAAGGCAGTAGACTAGTTTGTATAACTATTTGACAAAATACCTCAATGAAAGCTTTGAAAGCATACACAAAGTCAATTATTAAATAACAAAATGCATCAAAAGATGTGATTTAAAAATGTGATTGGAAAGTGTATAGAATTGTGTAATTTAAAATTTCCATTGACAAACTAAGGTTGTAACATGACAAACAAACAATGATCAACATGGAATATGCAAAACAACAAAAATGAAAGCAAGCCATAATAGAATGAAAAACAATGTATAAAGACTTCACATACCTTAAAAACCAAAGTTTCAAATGGAGGAGTTCTACCCAATTATGTATCCTTTGGTTCTTCTTTCCTCAAACTCAACAATTTGACTTAAATTCAAAAGCTTATTCCCCTCCAAACTTCAATTGTATATAAGTTATCACTAGAATTCAAAATTGAATTGATATTATGTCTTTCAATATGAAAACTCTGCTATTTCATGTAAAGGTGGTGGAAAGATCATGAAAAAGGTAGTGGAATCTAAATATCATGCATGGAAACTTCACTCAATCATCAAAAAGCTACTTTTTGTTGGAGCACGTGCAGAACCAGGAGAATATGCAAAATGTGGGCCAACATCACAGGTATATTGTGTTTTTTACCATTTTTAGTGAAAGATATCACACACTCATGTTATAA
>VDFB02373365.1:225178750-225233782 GCA_007258455.2 Sequoia sempervirens
GTCAACCACTGTAATTGGGGGGAATGATCCAAAACCGGTGCTCATTTTCAAATTCATCTACCACAACAGATCTCTTCTGACTGTGCATTAAATCCACTTTCCCATTGCTGCTCAAAATTAGATATTCCAACACTCCCCCTTAATTTTGAGTCATTCGGCTTTTCATCATCATTTAAAATTTCAAGAGAAAAGTTTCTGGAGCACCGGTCCCTATTTTTCATCACTCTGCAAAATTTTCAAAGCAACAAAGCAAAGATTCTAGAGCACCAATGCAAAGTTTTCAAAGCATAGTTGTTTGCACCTGTTCTGATTTCTAGCGCCTTTCTGAGTTTCTAGAGCTAAATTTCTGAAGCATCGACACTTTTATGAGTTTTCTAGAATTAATTTTTTTGAGCATTCCTTCATACCAAGCCTATCTCTTAGGCATCCAAAGGATTATTTTGACAATTCCTTTATAAAAATATCAGTGTGCTACTACTCATATTTGCAGTACTGAAGTTCAATCTCTCCATGCTCCACCAACTCCCTTATGAAATGGTAGTGGATTTCAATGTGCTTACTTTGTCCATGAAAGACTAGATTCTTAGTCAATCCAATAGAAGACACATTGTCACAAAATATGGTTGTACCATCTTCTTGTTGCTCATACAAATATGAAAGGATTCTTCTAAGCCAAATTGCCTAAAATGCTACTGCATTTGCTGCTATGTACTCCACTTCAATTGTGGAGAGTGAAACTATGGGTTCCTTCTTTGATGCCCATGATATTTCTCATGAACCCATGTGGAACAAATATCTTGATATGATTTTCCTATTGTCTACATTTCCTACCTAATCATTGTTTGTGTACCCAACCAGCTGAAACTCATTGGAAGCGGTATATATTATGCCATAGCCTTTTGTTGCATTAACATACCTTAGAATTCTTTTTCCTACTTACCAGTGTGTGTCCTTAGGTTGCTCCATGAACCTAGAAATCAGGTCTTCTTGTTGTCAAATATATGAGGCTTCCAACCATGCTCTTATAGAGGGTTAGGTTAAGATCACTATTGTTGTCCTCTTTGCTTAATTTCAGACTTGTAGGTATTGGGGTTGGGTCTAGTTTGTTGTCCAATATTCTAAATATCTTCAAGACTTGTTTAGCATAATTTGTTTATGAAATAAAGATGCCACAATTTGTTTGTCTGAACTCTATGCCTAGAAAATATTTTAGCAAACCTAGGTCTATCATTTCAAACTCATTTTTCATTGCCTCTTTGAAATCAACAATGAAAAGATTACTATTTCCTATAAAAATTAAATCATATACATACAAAATAGCAATAAGAATCTCACCATTGACTGCCTTGATGTAGAGTGTGGGCTCACTACCGCTTTAGCTAAAACCATTTCTCATAAGGGATGAATCAATTCTATTGTACCATGCTCATGGTGCTTGTTTTAGCTTGTAAAGAGCTTTTTAGATCCTGTAAACCTTGTCTTCTTTCTCTGGGACTTCACAGCTAGGTGGCTGCTCCACATACACCTCTTCTTTCAACACTCCATTCAAGAAGGCTGATTTCATGTCCATTTGAAATGCTTTACATTCATGTTGGGTTGCAATTGCTATGACTGCTTACACTGTTTCTAGCCTTGCAACTAGTGAAGATGTCTCATTGTAGTCTCTTCTAGGCTATTGTTTGTATCCCTTAACAACCAGGCTTGCTTTATGCCTCTCAACCTTACCATCAGTAGTACATTTGGTCTTATAGACCCACTTAACACCAATGACTAATTTTGCTTTGGGTAAATCAGTCAACTCCCATGTTTTGTTTCTCACTATAGCTTCCAACTCTTCATCCATATCCTTACACAAAATTTTTCTTATTTCACAACTTCTTCAAAATACATTATATCACTATAAGAAAACATAACAAAATATGAATTATCATCAAAATCATCATACCTTGTGTTGTCATAAATTTCTCTCACGCTGCTATTTTTTTGTGGAATCAATGATGCAAGCATAGGGTTAGAATTTTAGGAGTTGCTTGACTGTTAGAATGATGAAGACTACTGTTGCTATAAGTTTCTGGAGCAACTTCCCTGCTGAAGGTTTCTGGCGCATCTACCGTGCTAGGAATTTTCAAAGCTGCTTCTCTACTGAGAATTTTTGGAGCTACTGCTACTATTTTCTAAATTGTTACCTTGTTGTAGATTTATGGCACATCTACCTTCTACAACTTCTTCATCCTCAAAGGGTATTGAGATAGAAATACCCATTTTTTTGTCCACTGTTCCATCCCATGACTCATTTTCAATAAATTCAACATCCCTGCTGATCACCACTTTCTTGGTGATGGGATTGTACAATCTATAGGCTTTGGATTCTTCACTATAGCCTATGAAAATGCATTTTTCACCTTTTCCATCAAATTTATTCCTTTTCTCTTTTGGCACGAGTGCATATGCCACACATCCAAATATTCTCAAATGCTCAACACTCTATTTTCATTTTTTCCATGCTTCTTGTGGAATCCTATCACGAACAACCTTTCTAGGGTACCTATTCAAAATGTAGACTGATGTTGCTAAAACATAACCCCAATATCCATTAGACAAATCTTTTTCCTTCGACACGCTTGCTGCCATCTCTATGATGGTTTTGTTCTTTGTTTCAACCAGTCCATTTTGTTGTGGAGTATATTGAGCTATGAGTTGTCTCTAAATGCCTTGATACTTGCAAAAGTTCATAAAATATTTTGATATATATTCTCCCCCTCTGTTCATTAAAATGACTTTGATATAGTGGCCACTTTTCTTTTCAACCAAGGCCTTAAACTCCTTGAACTTATCAAATGCATCCGATTTGTTCTTCAAATAATACACCCAAATCTTTCTACTATAGTCATCTATGAGTGTCATGAAATAAAAATTTCCACCTACGGTTGGGGTCTTCATGGGACCACAAAAATATGAATGCACCATGTCTAATGGTGCTCTAACTCTCCTAAAATGCCCTGATTGAAAGGGATACCTATGCTATTTACCTAGGATGCATGCTTCACACTTTCCATCGGGCTCTATAATTGCTAATAGGCCCCTAACCATATCCTTTTTATCTAAAATATTTAAGCTAGAATAAATTAGATTCCCATACCTCAAATGTAAAAGTTTGGATGGGTCTTGAATGACTGTTTTAAAGGCTGACTACTGCAGGCTTGTTGAGTGTGTTGAGATTTGCATTTTGAGGGAAAACATCTAGTTCTTTGTCATTTGAACCACTTCCATAACTTTCTTGCTTCTATCCTTGTCATAGATGATGCATTCCCCTTTCTCCATTAGCACTCTATAACCATTTTGGACCATCTTTCCAATGCTCACAAGATTTTTTTTCATGCCTAGGGTATAGAAGACGTCATGGAGCTGGCTTTCTTCACCATATTTGGTTTGTAGGGACACTATTCTCTTGACCATGACTAGAACCTTTTGATTGTTCCCCATTTTAATTTCATACTTAATGTTCTTGTATATGGAGGTAAATAAATTTATGTTATCACTCATGTGGTTTCTACAACCGTTGTCCAAATACCAAACTTTAGCGCTGCCTTATTCTGCAAGATTGCATGCAATAAACAATTGTGACTATTTTTCATTTTTAGCCTTGTTCTCATTTGCCACATTTGCATTTTGAATCCCTTGGTCACGTCGTTTCTTCCTACATTCACTTACATAGTGACCATACTTGTGATAGTAGTAACATTGCACAATTTTCTTATTAGATCTCTGATTTGAGCTGCTATTTTTTTTTGTATTTTGGAAGTCTGATTGGGAGGTGCTAGCCTCCTCTTGACTATTTGAGCCTCCTCTTCTAGAGTTGCTTCTACCTCTACCTCTTTTACCTCTTCCTCTTCCCCTGCCTCTCACATTGGCTTGAGCTTTGAAAGCTTGCTCCTAGGAATAATTTGCAGATCTATTTAGGTGCTACTCATGGGTTTGAAGTGAACCCATTAACTCATCAATTGATATTTGTGAGACGTCCTTTTCCTCTTCTATGGCAATAACCACTGGGTCAAATTTTGTGGCTAATCTTCTGAGAATCTTCTCCACAATACTTTTCTCTTCCATGGTTTCTCCATTTATCCTTAAGTAGTTAACTAAATTGGAAGCCCTTGTATGAAAATATAAAATGGACTCATTGTCCTTCATTTGCATGGTCTCAAATTCTCTCCTTTGCAGCTGGAGTTTCATTGCTCTGGCTTTCTTAGTTCATTTGTAGGTGGTTTGGAGGATTTCCCATGCTTCTTTTGCATAACTAGCTACTGCTCTTCGAGGAAAAATAGCCGCTATCAAGGCTACCTCAATCAAACTAAGGGTTCTACCATCATTTTTCCTTGTCCCCTTCAATTGATTCTTTTGAGCATTACTCACTGCTATAAATGCATTTGGGTCAGTCACATCTATGAACCCATTCGCTACTAACTCCCACAAGTCATTTGCCACTAATATGGTTTTCATTTTATTTTCCTAGACGTCATAATTTTTACCATCAAATATAGGCAGTTGCTTCCAACTCCTATTATCTCCTTGAGCCATTTTGCTAAATGGGTGAAACTACAAATACCCAAAAAAAATCTAGGGCTTTTCTTCATTGCCCAGAAAATTGGGGTTTTTCTAAATACCCAAAAACTAAGGTTCTATTACTGAACACCTAGGAACAAAGTTAGGTCTTTAAAAACTAAATTCCCAAAAAACTTAGGGATTTGGTACTAATTTGTTGGGAAAAGGAACCCAACTACAATGGGAAAAGAATGAAAACATATAGCAAAGAGACAACAAGACAAGGAGGAAAAATATTTTCTATTTCATTCATTCACAAAAGGATTACACAAAAGTTAGAGCTAAAGCTCTGTATATTCTTCATACAAAAAAATGTGCATATTATGACACATGGGAGCTTGTTGTGTGCTACTGCATGCCGGAGATATTCTACATCACTCGAGCACTACTCTCTATCAATACCTTATGTTACTGCAGGTTCTGTTGAACATTCCCTTCACTATTTTGCTGAACACTCCTTGTTTTCTACTGCAAAAACTTATTGTGTTGTCTCTCTACAGAAAAAACATTCTACTTTTTCTTTTGTCTTTTGTTTCCCTTTCAAAAATTGGTGCTCATTTTCAAACTCACCTACCAGAATTAATTTTCTGCCAAAAAAACATTTACTAGCCAGCATATGTCAGACACTGCAATTGGGGGGAACAATCCAAAATGGATCTCATCTGATTGTGCATTAAATGCACTTTCTCGTTCCTGCTCAAAGTTAGATATTCCAATAGAAATCTACTCCCAAGAAGAAGAGAAACCCATTACAAGATACACCATTGTAATGAATGATCTGATTAATACTAGTGGGGGCGTGGGTATCTTCAGATGAGAGAGCATCATCATCAAAATCTTGGAAGTGATAATGAGATTGCACAACTTTGGAATTCCATGATAACATCCACAAAAATGCCTATGTGTGATGATCTTGACAAGGTTTCTTCATCCATAAATTAATATTGTAAAAAGTGGTAGAAGGTTCTATGTGCTTAGTTTATTATGGTTCACTATTCAAAGCCATGGTTGTTTCTATTTCTTTCGGGAGGACTTATACTTTTAGCATTAACACTTATCCAAGTAATTTTCCTTTTTGAATCGTGCCAACTGAAATAGGCACTTTGTCCTCTACCATTGTAGAGACATAGGGTATTTAGTCTTCTACTATTAGAGACATAGTGTTTGACATATTCTTTGTATTAATGAAGTTCAAGCAAATAAGTTAATTGTTATTAATATTTATCTAAGCTAATGAGTTTTTAAAACATATAAAGTGATGTGTTTTTTATTAAGGAACAAATAGTTTTTGAAGGGAACCCAAAACCCTTAACAGTAAACAAGAAAAATATATAGCAATAAAGGGATCAAGACAAAAAAATAGATAGCTACCATCAAAGAAAAGAACAAGGAACCAACCCAAGGCAGCACGACAAAAATCCAACAAAAAGCCAACAAAAGCCCAGCCACTAGGCCAGATTCCTAAGGATATTCACCGCCTCCTGTTCGAGATTGTTCAAATTTAAAGCAACTTTCTTGATCTCCTAAATGTTAACAAGAGTCTGGTCATACTTCCTCTTCAGGTTCACTCTGGTTCTTTTACTCGGCCCCATGCCCTCCATCTGGCTTTCCTCTTTCTTACCATCCACATACACAATAGTCCTGACGTGATAGGAATTTTCTAGATTATCCACCATCGTATTCATGGTCTTCGCTATAGATTTTAAAATTTTGTGGCTTATTTCTAGCACCTTATGGATAGAATATTTTATATTCTTAATCTTTTCCTCTATACTAGAAAGCTTTCCATCATGGTTGCTCTTAAATTGTTGCAATTCCTCAACATTTTTCTTGAGGCACTCCACCATGTAATTCTTCTCTTCCTAAATCCATAAGTTGGTGGCCTTATGTTTGTCTCTGTTATTATTGTCACTTTTTTTAGCCTTTTCCAATTTACTGTTCATAGCCCTTTGATTCAATTTTAGTTCCTTAATCTCAAAAAACACCCATCTAATTAACTAGAAGAAATCCACAAACCCATTATGGGCTATAGCAAGAATGTCATCACGAAATTCATGATCAACTTTAAAGTAATGGTCCTTAGCCTTAAGTTCCCTAGGATAACAGGGCCTATCCTCTTTGTCAGTGGTAGGGTAACTGGAATTATCTAACGAAGGGGTCAACTGCGAATAATCCTAACTAACATCATAAGAGGGATCCTCTGAGACCTTTCTTTTTCCCTTCTCCTAAGGAGAGACACTACACTTGTCTTTTCCCTTAGTTGCAACCCTTCCCTTGGAAGAAGGGGTCTAGTGGGATAGAGTCGACATAACTTTGAAATGCTAAAAGATTAAAACAAGAAAACCATCATGAAGAATGGAATGCCTAATCAGATTCTGACTATAGTTCTAAAGAATAGCATTCAGAGAGGTAGCAAGATAGAAAGGGAAGGAAACCCTAACCTAGTGCCGAAAATGGTTGAGGAGCACAAAGTGGTACCCAAAAACCCTAGTGTACCATACGTCCAGGGTAATGTACTCCATTATAACTCTCAACACCTTCCTCCAATGTGAAAATATCTTCAAAGAATCATAACTACTTTTGGTAGTCCTTCTCAGGTCCTCCTTTTTCTTCTATGTCTTCAGAAATTTCTGCATAGCCTAGTCAGAGAGTTTCCTATCCCTATAAAACTTGATTCCTTCAATGGAAAGTCCAGTAACCTCAGCAATTAACTGCTCATCAATAGTAACCTTTCTCCCAAACAAAATAATCTCACCATCCTTCCAATCCTTGAAAAAAAACCTAGTGACATTCAGGTCCTAGCCATGGAGTTTTTCAATATTTTGGGTAATCCCGCCCTTCTCCAAAATCTCCCAAACCTTAGTGTTTTTTAGATCCTCACAACCCATCGGTTCAACCCTACGACTCTTGCCACCCATGTTGGTAGAATTGTAGACCTGTACAAAAGCCTTCAAAAAAGCAAATAAACTAGTAATCAAAATACCTAGAAAGCTTGCGAAGCACAAAAGATCAGAATAGCAATTAATATTGTTATGCCTCAACCAACGATAATGAATAATTGAACATTAGTCTTGAGACTACGTGAATAAAAAATCAACACCCATAATCATAGGTTGGTAGGGTTAATTTGACCCTTCTCATGAATTGGATCATTCATTAACAAGGTAGTGACATTAGCCTACAACTCATCGCTCCTTTGCCTGAACACCCTTGTTGGAAAAAAATTCCACCACCATGTTAATATCCCTATATACACATGGGAAATAAATCATTTGGGTATGTCCAGGATCATCATGGAAAAAAAAGACCCTTAAGTGGCAAAAAATTAAGAAAAATCAGAGTTAGGAAACTTCAAGTAAAAATTTGAATAAGTTATCTATATTATTTCAAAAATATGTAAGAATAGAATTTGTAGCAAATTGAATGTAGTTTCTAAACTACTAGGTTTATTTTTTAAAACAAAATCTATTTGGTGAAAATATGAAATTTCAATGTAGTAGTACTTAAATTTTAGGGAAAATATAAGTAGGTGTCTGTTGACCACCCTAACCACAATAAAATGATAATATTTTTTATAATATTTTAGATATAAGTAGAGGACTCATGTCCGATGTCATGGATATTTTTGTAATTTTTTCCAATAAATAATTAATTATGATTTTTTATTACAACTTTTAAAAAAAATATAAAAAATCATACGCCTAACCACCTTAACTTAGTCAAAACTTCATGAAATTCATTTTTTTTAAAATCCTATAGTATACGAAGCATAGAATGTGACACATGTTTTATATTCAAAAAATATGATACTGTTTGAAAGCTATAGATGATTTTCAATCATCCTATCAATTATGACTTTAGTCATAATTCAAATAAAAAATGAATAATAATTATTTATTAAATTCAAAGTAAAGAATAATTTATATTGGTGGAAATATGAGAATCTCCTTTAAAAACCCTTTTAGTTTCATTAATTTTGGGTTAAAAAAAGTCGTCAACCATATACCCTACAAATACCCATCATATCACCACTTTTTGGCCCATCACGATCCTACACACCCATTTTTCAAAATTAGTTATAATCCCCTTAGAAATATTTGTCCAATTCTCTATATTCCATAAATGTTTTTGAAGGCCCTTAATACATTGTATTGTATTGTTTGAGTCCCCTTCAAGCCACACATTTTTAAAGTTCAACTGATGAGCAAGATTCAAAACTTGAAATGACCCTATGGCTTCAGTAATGTGGTCGGTCTGGGTACCCAAGGGGAGAGCCACTCCTACAATAAAATTCCATTCTCATCCCTTATCACTCCCCCACACCTAGCTACCCTAGGATTACCCTTGGCCGCCCCATCAAAATTAATTTTAACCCATCCAGGAGGAGGGAGGTTCCAATAGATTCCATCTCTAGGCCCCTTAGGGGAATTAAGAGGAGAAGAAGCATCAACATTAATCTTCCAAGCATTAACAACTCTAAGCTCATAATCTTGGTATCTGACCTTTCCATTCACATTGATTTTGTTATTAAGCAAGTTGAAATTCTCTCCCACAACTCTGATATTTTTTGTCAAAAACAATTTTCTTTGAAAGAGTTGAATCCTAGAAGATTCTATTATTATGCTCATTCCAAATGCCCCAAGCGACATGAGGAAAAATGTATCTCCAAAGTAGATTCAACACTTGGTTGTTTGAAGGAGCCTTCCACTAGATATAAAAGTCCAATATAGAGCCAGGAAAAAATTAGCTGAGATCCCACAATTGCAAAATCCTACACCAAATGTCATAGGAAAAAGGATAGTGGAGAAAGAGATGTGAAGCAGTCTCAGCCTCCGCACAACAAAGATAGCATCTGTTAGGAAAAGAAAATCCATACTTACAAAGATTATCATTAGTTAACAACTTATTTTGAACAAGGATCCACACAAAGATGTTGACTTTAGGAATAAGGTTGTGCACCCAAGACTTCGCCCACACAGGAGAAGGGGAGGACTAAAAATAGGAGGCCACCGCTGAAGAAACAAAATAGACTCCTAATGAGGACAACTTCCAGACCATAGAATCCTCTTGGCCCTGCTAACTGAGCACAATAGAATTTAGGAGAGACTACAGGGGGTGAAGGTCTAGACTAATATTAGGGATACCAACCCACTGATCATTCCTCCAATTGTCTCCAACAAAGGTACCAAATTTGGATTTTCACTCCTCCATATGATTCCTAAAGATAGGGATACTACAAATAAGTTCATTTTCAATCCACTGATCTTCCAAAAACAAGATTTTTTATACCATCTCCAATTTCCCAAACCGCACCTTTACTAGCAAGATCCCTTGCCTTAATGCCATTATTCCGAAGGGTTGAACCAAGAGGAAGATTCTGAGAAAAAATAAAATATTTGAATTAGTCAGCTTTCCATAAATATTTACTATGCCAAATAGCATTCCATTCATAGGCATCAACAAAATTTCTCTAGACCTGTTTCACCAAGAGAGTTTTATTAAAAAACTCTAATGTTCCTCAGACCTAGACCTCTATACTTTTTGGGTTTACACACATTCTCCCAAGCTACCAGTAGAATCCTCTTCTTCTCCTCAACCCCAGAACAAAGGAAATATTTTTTAATCCTTTCAATAATTTCAACAAATTTAGAAGGGATCTTAAACAAACTAAGAGCATAAACAAGAAAATTTTGAAGAGAAGCCTTTAGCAGCATAACTTTACCAACTTGAATAAGAAGGGCCCCTTTCCAACTATCCAACTTTTGATTAAACCTATCCACAAGAGAAATCCAAAAAGATTATGGAGGTTTGGTTGCCAAAGGAAGCCCCAAGTAAATGGAAGGAAGAGAATTAACAACATAGCCTAATATGTTTGCAATCTTCCTTTGCCTAGGTTCCGAGGTGTTGAAAAAGAAAAGAGAACTTTTCATCCTGTTAATTTTTTGCCCAAAATCTTCCTCATAAAGAATAAGGGAAATTTTTAGATTCTTGGCCTCTCCAATTGTTGAGCTTCCCAAAAGGATGGTTTCATCAATGAATAGTTGATGCGAATAGGCAAGGTTATCCAAAGATGACTTTAACCCTTTCAGACTCCCTTCCATCACTTTTTTGTGCAAAATCCTTCCCAGACTTTCCACCATTAGTGTAATGAGAATAGGAGAAACAAGATCTCCTTGTCTCTCACCCCTAGAGACTTTGAAAAAATGGGAAGGAGATCCATTGATAATGACAACAATGTTGGTAGTAGAAATCATTTCCCATGTCAACTGTAGAAACCTCTCTAAAAACCCAAAAGATTTTAAAAATTTCATCAAGAACTCCCAATCCACCCTATCATAGGCCTTTGACATATCCAACTTAAGTAAAAAGCCTTGGTTTATCGAGACTTCTATAGAATGGATATTCTCATGAACTGTAATAATGGAATCCAAGATCTGTCTGCCAGGAACAAAGCCATTCTGCTAAGGAGAAATCAATAGTGGGAGAACCCCAAGAAGCCTAGTGGTGACCACTTTAGAAATTATTTTGTAAAAGGAGTTGCATAAGTTAATCGGGTAGATGAAATCAAAATCATCAACACCAGGGAGCTTGGGGATAAGAACAATAAACGTAGCATTAATCTCTTTCAACAAATTCTTGGATCCAAAACACTCTTTAACAACATTAACCACATCCTTAGCAACAATTTCCTAGAAGACTTGAAAAAAGAACATAGGGAACCCGTCAAGTCTAGGGGCCTTATTCTCTTCGAAATAAAAAATATCCTTTCTAACCTCTTCCATTGAAGGGATAACAACCAGAGTTCTATTTTGATGCTCATTCAGAATGTTGGGGATAGAATCAATGAGTGTTTGTTGAGAATTCTCATCTAACCGCCCCTCCACAGAGAGAAGATTAGCAAAGAATTGGACGGCCTCATTCATAATCCCATCCTCCTTTTCAATTTTGGCACCATCCTTCAAAGTATGAGTGATACGATCAGATAACCTATGTTTCATAGTAGTCAAGTGGAAGAACCTGGTGTTCTTATCCTCTGACAAAAGCCAAACTGATCTAGATCTCTATTTCCAATATTCCTCTTCTTTTGATATAATATCATGATATTTTGTGAGGATTTCATTTTATCTAGATCAAAAGTCCCCCACATAACCATCTTTCTGAATTCTATCCTAAATATCCTTTAAATCATGTTGAATTTCGGCCTTAGTAGACAAAATGTCCACAAAAACATCCTTGTTCCAAATTTGGACCTTGGTCTTGACCTCATTGAGATTTTTAGCCACCCAAAACATAGTAGTACCACTAACCTTTATATTCCACCATTCTTGAATGCAGTTAAAGATATTAGGATGAGACAACCAAATTCTTTCAAATCTAAAAGGAAAGTTTCTCTTACTAGATAATGATTCAGCCACAAAGCTTATCAGGAAATGATCTAAGCCAATTCTATAAAGAGCATTTAAAGAAAAAAAATACACCCTCATCCAATTATCCAAAATTAAGGCCCTATCAAGCCAAACTTGGATAAGATCATTCCCAATCTTCCTGTTAGACCAAGTGTAGGTAGCCCCTTTAAGGTCCACATCATGCAAACATTGGGAGTTGATAAATTCCATTAGATCCAATTTCCTATCCATTTGTATTTGAGAACCACCAAATTTTTCTGATACAAGCATTGGAGTGTTAGAATCTCCCATAATGATCCAGTTCTCGTTAGGGAAGGATAACCTAAAGACTCAAGTCTTTTCCAAAAACTTCTTCTCATAGTTTTATTGTTGGGGCCATAGATATTAGATAGAATACAAATGAAATCATCTCTGATATGTCTGAGTTTGGTAGCCACATGATTGGCATCTTCCCAAACTAGAGTACCATGAAGATGATCCTGATCCCAAAAAGTCACTAAACCTCGAGAAGCCCCTTCTGAACTCCTTCCCTGCACACCACAATTCTTGAAAATCTTAATCCTTTCCACTCTATCCTTAGGAATCTTGGACTCTTTAACAATTAAAATATTAGGTTTATGGTCCCTAGCAAAATTGTGCAAAATATCTTGTTTATGGGAGTTGTTTAGCCCCCGAATGTTCCATGACATAAAATTCATTTCTTTAATGGGGTATTTCTTCGAAAAATATCAAGGATGGTTCTTTGAACCACATCAAAAATATTTTGGAAAAATTCTTGTGCCCTATGCCATTTTGATGATTTTCTTCCCAAAATTCTCTGGACTCTGTAATCCACCTTTGATCTATTTCTTGTAGAAATCCCCATCATTTTTTTCCCTTTTTTCCTCCTCTTCTTGTCAAATTTTGTATATGATCTATCCTCATCAAGATCCGAGTCGTCAAGCCCCATGAATTCCTTCCCATCCATAAAAAAATCTACAACAACTTTCTTCTCTAGTGAACACTCCACATCATTCCTTGCCTTAGAGATGTCCACAAAATTTGCAAAAGTGCACTTCACAACCTCCAGAGAACTTTGAAAACCATCTTGGATAGAAGAGTGAATGATCTTCTCTCCAGCCTCCATAGAGCCCTCCTCACCACTTGCCTTGCTTCTTGGTTCTTGACCAAAACAAAATGTTTCCTTTGAATCCTTTGCTATATTGTCTAGAACCCACTTTACTAAGTTCATGTTTTCATCCTACTTTTCAATGCTCGCTCCTTCTATCTTTGCGTTCTCCCCTTGGGATCCCATAGTTCTCAATTCCAAAGCAACTAAATTATGATCATTAGCATCCCCTTCTTGAAATTTGAGGTTTTCACAACCTTTCAAAGGCTCCTCAGCTTTATTAGCACCCAGACTGGGGTTTTGACACTCCCCACTATTTTCCTAACCATCCCCAAATGTATTCTTATCTCCTTTATTCACCTCTTCTAGTGGTTTCTCCACCCTTTTAACCCTCCATATCTTGGTCTCCTTGGAAGTCGTCTTAGCATTAGTCTTAGACACATTGCTTGGGAATTTCCTTTCCCAATGCCTAACTTTTTTACAAGTAAAGCACACAAAAGGAATAGTCTCAAACTCTACTGACTGAACCCACTTTCTAAATTTTGACACAATTTCTATAGATGATGGAAAATTAGTAGACTGAGTGATACCCACATAGATTATGGAAAAAACCAACCTTTTCCTGGATGAAGTCATGGCATACCTATGGATAACAACTCCCTAAAGGAGCTTTCTATTCCCCTAAAAACATCCTCATTCCAAAACTCCAATGGTAAGCCTGGTAACCAAACCCACACAAGAATTTCTTCAAATGAAGCCTCTAAAAAGTCCATTTTCGGATACCACTTCCTAATAGCCAAGGTTGACTTTCCAATGACCCAAGGCCCACCACATAGAACTACTAACTTGTCCTCTTTATAGGAAAAAGAAAAGGAGAATAAACCCTTAGGCAGAGCCACAACTTCTACTTGACCTTTAACTCTCCACCTTTTCTTAACAAAATCCCTAACCACTTTAATATTTGGACTAGGGCCAATAAATATTCCCACCAGCAATGAAGCCATTAGAGAGACGTTATGATTAATCACTAGATCAGATATAAGAATAGCATGTGTCCCACTTGAAGGGAACAAAGTATTACTAACTAGCGGGAAGATTGACTTACCAGGAGGCTTTGTTCCAAATAGCAAAACCCACTTCCTTTTTGAATCTTCTTGTGACTGGTCTCTCAAAACCTTGTCCACACCCTGGTTTCCTAGACACCTAGACCCACTAGCTCCATCCTTCAAAAAAGAGTTAAAGGAAAACTTACCATTTGAAGCCACCTTACCACCTGGGTCTCCTCGCTTCTCCAAGCCCTAGTCCTTAGAAGCCACTCCCTCCCACTCCTCGCCTACATTCTCCCTTGTTGCATCCCCAGAAAGACAACCCCTCGACACAGACCCAGCTTCCTTCAAACTAGATACCCGTTGCTAGCCAGAAAATTCAAAACCATGTTCCCGCTCTCAGATCTCCACTATATTAAATGATTTGGATTTCTAGTAAGACAATTTATCACACTTTCAATTTTTTCAAAATCTTTAAGTTAAAATTTGCATTACAAGTGTAAAATGTAAATATTTGAATTAATCAAAGAAGAAAAAGTCGAATGTGGAGATTTTAAGAGATAAATATGTAAATAAAAATGGAACTTCATAAAATTATTTTCAAATAAAAAATGAAATTAGTATTTCAATTTATATCATTATAAGATTTATTCACTTTCAAAAGTATTTAATCAATTTTTTTGTTGTTGTATATATCTTAAGTGGTTAAATACTTGAATATCTATCTCATATGATCATGGCCAATCTTACATCAGAGGACCTTTTTAAGAGCTCTAACAATTTATAACTATAAGATTCTAAGATAATTGTAAAAGAAAAAAGTGTATATCTTTCATTGCCATATTTTCAGTTTTTTTGGTGGGTGTTTGTATGTATGATTCTAGCACAAAATATTATTTTATTGATGCACTCATCAATTCCAAGTATTTCCTCACTCAAATAGAACATTTTTTTTCTACCACTATACAAACATGAAATTTAGTCTTCTACTATTTTAGAGACACTGTGTTTGAAATATTATTTGGATTAATGAAGTTCAACCGAATAACTTAATTGTTATCAATATTTATCTTAGTTAATGAGTTTTTGAGTTTGAAATATTCTTTGGATTAATGAATTTCAAGTGAATAACTTAATTGTTATCAATATTTATCTCAGTTAATGAGTTTTTGAAATAAAAAATCTTAGATGTGTTGATCTATATTAAGTGATTTAGTTTTCTATCTCTAGCAAGGTTAGGGAAATTTGATTTTATCACACTTTAAGTTTTTTTAAAATATTAGAATTTAACAATGTTATTATAAGTGCAAACTATATATATATGAATGAATTAAAGGAAAATAAGTTGAATATGAGGATATTTTAGAAAATAGATTTAAGAGATTAATATGTAATTAAAAATGAGATTTAATAAAATTACCTTATAATAAGAGTGAAATTAGTATTTTCATTTATATTACTATAAAATTTGTTCCTAGAATATAGAAATTTGAATGAGTTAAAGAAAAATCTAAGTTGAATATGAGGAGATTTTCAGAAAATAGATTTTAAGAGATAAATATGTAATTGAAAATATGATTTTAAAAAATCATCTTATAATAAGAATGAAATTTATTTTTATATTTATATTATTATAAGATGCATTTCCTCTCAAAATAATTTAATCAATTTTTGTTGTCACTGTATATATCTTAAGTGGAACTTATATACTTGAATTTCTATCTTATGATTGTCATGTATAATTTAACATTAGAAGACCTTTTTAAGAGCTCTAACAATCTATAACTCTAAGATTCTAAGATATTTGTTGAAGGAAAAGTGTATATTTTCATCTTCATGTTTTGAGCTATTTTGTGTGGGTGTTTGTATGTATGGTTCTAGTACATAATTTGGTTTTCTTGGCACACTCATTGATTTCAAGTCTTCTCTCACTCTTCTATAGAAAATAACTTATATCAAAGCACACTTTATTTAGTTTTGAATATCCTGCACTTCTTGAATTGGACTACACCTATAATTCTATCCCTTGGATGAGATCATAGGTGTTACCTTGTACAAATTTCCACTTTACAAGATTTATAATATGAATGCTTTTCACTAACATGAACACCATAATTTTTAAATTGAGCATCTAGGAATGCATATTTAAATGAATTGAATCTTAGGTTAAGTACACAAAATAAGAGATTATGAAAATTTAATTAAAGGATTGTGTAAGTACATATCCTCTCACAGTAATCAATCAACATCAATACTTATGGTTAAGGAAGTTTTATACTTTAATAATGTCATGGTAGGATCCCAACTATGCTCTTTAACACATTATTTTCTCTACACATATACCATCTAGGTGAACTTTTTTTTTTGAAAGTATTAAAATTCATTTTTTTTCATGGATATTATTATGCTAGATGGACTATATAATTGGTGCAATTTAGTTCTAATACTTAAATAGATAATATCTAAGTTTTTTTAGGTCTCTGATCCTAACTATAAGTGATTTAAATTAATAAATTAATATTGATAATAGATTCCAACTTGTACCTAATAAATGCATCTACTAAGAAGGCCATTTCTAAATTGGTATTTCTTGAATTTGGCATCTATGAAAATTGATGTGTAGAATCTGTAATTTTACTAAATGGATTGAATAGTGTATGAGTCACTCAACATGAGAATAAATTGAAAAAGGTTTAGGAAATTATATAGTATTTTCTCAAGAATATGATTCCATCTTTGTAAAAATTCCTAAATCCTAGTTGGAGAAGGTGATTTATGACCCCTTATATAAAGGTTACTTTTATGAACCTCATAAGGTGATATTCAATTTGCTTTTTATATATAGTCAAGGTCATTTAAATTTTTTTGGACCAAATATACATAGATTGATAAGAAGTTGTAAGCATTATTGAATACTAATAGATTTGGGTGAAAGCTACTAGTTTATAATTGAAATAGTATAGCTTTTCTAATGAATATTAACACAAATATTGCCTAAAAAATCTCTACTACCCTTTCTTAAACAAAATAATTATTAAATTATTTTCTCTGATACCACTATAATGTCTCAAGAGAAATGTTTTAGTAAACAATATTTAAAACCCTTTGCAAGTATTTAATATTTTAAAAAAATAGAGTTTGGGTTTAAATATTTTAGTCAACTTACAAAACTGAAAACAATATCTTCACATTCACTTGGTAGCATCAAACCCTAATAAATTAGAGATGAAATTCATAAAAAAGATAGGTTACAAAATTATATGTTTACCCAAATATAACAACTGCATATCATAAACACAACTTTAAGAATTAACAAAGATCACCACAATTATAAATTGGTTCCCTATAGATTCAAAATAAATTGTAAAGGATTTCTCACATTAAATAGGTTTGTAATACATTAGAAATGCTACTACAAAACCCATAACAAATTGTAGATACAAATCTTACACCCATGACTACTTGGAAGTTAGTCAAACTCAATATAACTAACAATCCACCACCATGAAAGGTCACACATGATTGCTATGTGATGCTTTCTTTTGGCCAAAGGGATTTCAAAATTTGTCACAGAAGATCAAAGGGTTTTTGCATATCCTAGGGTTTTCATCCTTAGATCTAATCATTAAAATACAAGGGTTCAAAATAGTTTTGTAGTTAGGATTTCTTTGTATATTTGATGATTATTTTTAATAGAGTACATATAGACCCTTAATACCCCAAAAAAAATGTGATAATTATATTAAATAATACGATCTCATGACTGATAGATGATAGATAATTCTTATACCTAAAATGTGGATAAAAAGGGAGGAGGAGGATGCTTCCAATCCACCTTTTCTCTATAAGGGGTGTTTCATTCAAAATATGAGATCCTAAAATCCTAAGACAACTATCAACCCAAGAGGTGAATTGAATCAAGATTGATGGATCTTGCACTCTATATATAAGGACATGGTGGTGAGCTAGATCTCAATTTTACGGAGAAATAATTAGGCTAATGAACAAACCCTAATCCTAGGTCTAACACACAAAATGCATAAATTGACCACAAAACATAAAGAAACTGCAACCTTTCTGAAGGAACAAGCAAGCAAGGATGATGTGCAACCGATGAATTTTATTTTTTTTGTGCTATTAATAGGGACTTATTCACCACCATGGTTCCTAGTAGGACTTTCTGGGGAGCGTTGAATTGGAAAAAGAAGCTTGAAATATCTATAATTTGATGCCTAGAAACCCTCAATAGGGACTCATTCACCCTTAAAGGTGAATGGGTCCTTCTAGGAATTTTTGGAAATCCCTAAATTTGGGTTGTAACTTCTAGGTTTTCTCTTCTACTTTGCATCTTGAATTTCTTGTTTTCGAATCTAGATCTACCTATAAACTGCAAAACAAAATTGGTATCTTGTTGGTGGATAGGGGTTTACCTTAGTCAAACCCCTTTTTGGTAATTAGACCTTTGATGATAAATGAAAATATGAAACATGTAATAGTGTGTGCAATCTTAATCTTAAGTGTGTCTAAGATTAAGATCCAAGAGAATGTAAAGGAAATTTTACCCAATTGTGTTAGGATAAAACCATTGAATGTGATGTGAACAATGTAAATGACTCACTAAATAGGATGATTATAGAAGATGGAATCAATCCAAAAACAAGTCATTAGGCTTGGTTGTATGAGGTGTGCATCTCCCAACACCTAGAATCCTTCATGATTCTCCATAGGCATCTATCATCAACCTTCAATAATGCTTGATCTTGGATACAAAATGAGCTCAAAGATCTTGAAATGCTGCTGCAAACTTAAATTTTGCTTGAATTCTATCTTGCTTACTTGTAATGTTGCTTTAGTCTTTTCCCTAAGATTTCTTAGGTGAAATTATGTCAAACAACCTTGTATTTATACTAAATTAGAGATTTAACCCCAAAATTGAAATAATTCAGGCTAACCTCAGATCTAGAAATGAAATTAATTAAAATCCCACCAAGATGAAATTCAAAAAGAGGGTCCTTGTTAAGGGATGACCCATTCACCACTTTGGATGAATGGGTCTTGGCTCATTTTCTAGGACCAAGCTTTGAGGGGTGAAAAGGGGGTGAAAAACCCAATTGAATATGCCAAGAAAGTGGGGTCTTGTTAAGGGAGGACCCATTTTCCCTTAGTGGTGAATGAGTCCTAGCACACATTCGAGGACCTAAAACTTGCCACATTCAAGGTTGTCATTTAATTGTCGGGTGTTAGGATTGATCTTTAGGAGATGCAATTTATAGGGCTTGAATTTGAATTAAAAGAGACAATTGAGTCTAATTAACCACCATGAATTAATACCACCCTAGATAGATGTGAAAGCGTGTTTAAACACTTTACAACACTATAAATAAGGCCTGATTTAAGTACAAGAGGGGTTCATTAGGCTTAAATAAATGAATAGGCCTTAGAAAAGTGTGAAAATGCCTTACAACACTTTACAACACTCCTATAAAAGGTGAAATTTAAATATATTTTAATTAAATAAGGACCCTAGAGAGGTGTGAATGTGTACAACATCTTACAACACACTCCAAAGCATAATTAAGTTAATTATGTGTCAATTATTTCAAATAAAGTGTGAAAAATGATTACTTTTTTTGACACTACATTTAGCCCCCACTTTAGCTGTCATATGATACTACCTGAATATGCAAGCTAAAGAAAACAACTACTAAGAAAAAGGATAATCATATGGATTCATTAGGGAGAATGAAGGCCCCACTATAGTTACCTACAAAACCACAATGCTAGGAACCGCATCCTGCAACACATATTTTTTAGTCATTTAAAGATCTTCTTATCAAACTTCTATGGAGAATTGAATTTGAGGGTAGATGTATACCCCTTGATTCTGCTTACTTTATGGAGGTGGAACTAGGGTGAGCATGAAACCACATCAAATTATGCAAGTCGTATCATAAGGTATTTCCAAGTACCATACCACATAATGATAGATAGTTGATGAGAATGAGAGCGAAATTATGAATTCAAAACAACAAACAACGCTAAAAACAAAGTCCTCTAGCTCCCAATATGTTGATTTTAATAAAATTTCCCTTTTAAATGAATAAGATTTATTTACTAGGATTTTACTATATACTTTTGAAAATGACTCTTTTCACAATTCATTTGAATTTTACCTTGTTGCAAATTTACCTTGGTGTAGAGTGAGTGAAGATGCCAAGCCACAAGTTGTACAACCCTCCAAGATTAGACATAGTTCATGATGATGCACAACGAGGCATCTGGTCACGCCCACAAAAGGATATGAAAATCACAGTAAAACCTATCCTAGGAATTGGACATTCCAGCAAGTGACTAATATCTCTTTATGGATGTTCATTTACTTGTCAAACCAGGGAACGTATACTTTGAATGGAGCAGTACAATATATGCACTAAGAACTAGTTTCGGTCATGACTTAACATAAATAAATACTTGGAAAGAATTCTATCTATGCTACAGAAAGGTAATGCAAAGTTCTTTTAACTCAATCATGATTTAACAAAAACATAAATCATAACAGCTATGACTGAGACTCAAACTATGAATTGGCCTTATGCTACAGGAAAAGGCACAGGGATGGATTCCAGATGCTACAAGAACAATATAAGACTAAGTTTGTATGAAAACTTCAAAGATGAAATCTAACTAATGATCAACAGAAAAAGAACAGCTAACTAACTAGCTACAGATACTTACTAAGTGGGCCCCCTTAGCAAGCATCTACTAATTATGCAAGTGTTGAACTTAGAGCTTCATCAAACTTTATTCATAAACTCAAAATGGTATACATTGCTTTGTGGATATGAAAACTAACAACAAACTCTATCTCTTGTCATACAAATTCTGCTTTTTATTATTATCATACTGACTCTTACATGATATCTTCTATCTCCCTATCACTATGCTTCTATCTTACTTCTAACCATCCTCTACTCGCTCGCGCAGGAGGAGCACTTATTTAAAGTCACGAGAACAACTAACTAACCCTATCAAAGAAAGACGTGGAAGTAAAATGTATCCCAAAATCAAGGAACAAACTTCATAAATGAATTTATCCATTCAACCTGATCCAGAGATAATCTAGTGCTCCACTCTTTCTAGATTGACTGTCATTAAAAATCCTTCCCAACGGTTTCGGCAAAAGAGTCTTCGTGAGAGCTTCCTCGAAGTCGTGCAAGAAATAGACTTTACTGCAAGGCCGAGATCGGCTGCGCTTGACTCAATCATACTTTCTTCAACAACCTGTGAAACACAAGGTAACAAATGCGAAAGAAAAGGTACATGGTACATACACAATATCCCTTCATTAATCACATATTTAAATCTATTTTATCATTCAAAAACTATATGCGATATACCAGTCATTTAGGGAGTCAAATGGGGTAATAAATATGGATAAGACAACATGATAGGCTGCAGGAACATAAAAGTGTATTGCTATAGGATATCCCAATAAAAGGTTTCAAAAGAGTTTAAACAACCATGAATAACAAAAGTAAAGGTATTAAAAGTTCATCATGATATCCAACCTATGAGCACATTTTGGGCTCATCATCTGCCCCTTATTTAGCCCAATGGTGGTCCTCCAGCATTGACTTTCCTGGTGGTCTCTCTAAAATCAGTGGTTGCAGCATGACTCTAAAATGGAGTTCCAAACCTGTAATAAAATCCTCTGAAAGTCTACCACCTTTCATACCTACGAGCTTCTAAATCGTCATTAAGATTTGTAGCCTGGTAAGGATAAAGGGGCCACATTAGCACAAGAGGTCTGAATGTCAATGGAAACCATAGTTCAAATCTCTTTTGAAGTCTCAACTGTATATATCTACTTGATCATTTAAGAGCTACTGTGAAATTTAGGGGACTGTGAGGCTCGGACCTTCTTAGCGCAACAGTTAATCTTTCCCACCTTTTCTCACTTCTGGTGTATGACAGTCTCCAAAACAAATATGACTGTTCCTAAAATTCATCATATACCTATTTCCTGAGATCAAATATTTTCATCGTGGCTGTATTATTATGAATGCCATATGCTAGAGTAAACCATGATTTTAACATTGCATGGGGGTCTTAACTTTGAAGGCGCAATGGAACAGACTCATTCCTTTCAACTTCCTCATATGTTTCCCATTGTCTGCCATAATTTTATTCATTTGCTACCCTTGACATAAATGATCTCAAATGGATGTCACCAATATACAGAAGAGGGTTCCATTCTATTTCAAATGAAATTAAAAAGCCATGTAAATAAAATTCACACAGAGGATTTCTTAACCAATTAGGGGCTGCCTGGTATGCATCGTAAAATTCTTTAGCAGTGTGAAGTATAGGATCTTGATTTCTGGAAATCCTCATTAGTTGGAACCACAAGAATTGTTCCTTAAGGCACAGAGCATAAGCTCTAGTTGGTGGTCTGCATTCCATAATCTGACCAGTTACTTTTAACATTTCATTCATTTTTCCTTGTAACTCAAGAATTTCCTGTTTCTAACTTTCAATTTCCTTTTTCAGTTTCTTCCTTTCTACCTCCCATAGACATTTTTGCATGTCAGTCTGGGCTAGGTGCTAGAAAGTCAAGGTTTGTAATGTAACCGGTTCCCAGTTATCTTTGACATATTCTAGAAACTCAATCAAAAATGTCTTCTTATAAACAACAATGGCTTGACAAGTCGCAGGGGAAAATGTAGCTTCACCGGCCACATCCAATTGTTCAGTCTATTCCTGCTCTTGCTGTAGGATGAATTCTTGTTGCTATAGTGGAGAAGACTTTGCTTCCTCTGAAATTTGCATAGCAGTGGTAGCCAAGTCATCAAGACTTGGTACCCCTTTTTCATTATGCTCAATTTCCTCTATCTGAATTTGTTCCTCTTCAGGAACGAATGAACTCTATGTATCACTCTCAAACACATTATGAGAAGCATCAAATTCAAACTCCACAGACTCTTCTGAAATTACAATAACCTCTAGTTGAGGTGAAGTAAGGGAGTTCTTACATTGTTTCCTTGTGGAAACTCTTCTTAGCACTGGTGTGGCTGCAGGAGGTGTTCTTGTAGCCCTCCTTTTTCTAGTTTGTCTAGAGGGTTCTGCCCTGCCAGAGGATAATGGTGAACTGGTGATAGAAACAGGTGTTGCTGTAGGAGAGACGACTGCAGGGGAAGATGCTGCAGGAGAAGGGCATTTCCTTTTCTGAGAATGAGGGTCAGACTCTGGGGTTTGTTCTGCCCCAGATGACTCTCCTGCCTTTATTTTTCCCTTCTCTCTCCTAGTGGTAGACCTAGTTTGTACCCGAGTAGAGGATTTTGGTGGGGGAGCTGCAGGACTAGGTGCTATAGGAGCATATGACCCTTGCCCTATTCTTCTATTGGTAGACACAATTTATTCTTTCTTTTTCTAAGGCCGTGGGGTAAGTACCCTAGGGGGTTCTGGAATTTGCAAGCTCTTTTGGGCAATGAATTATTTCTAGGAAAGAGGTGAGACATCTCTCAAAGAGAATTCAATCAATAATTTGATAAGGCCATGGTGAACAATAGAATTATCTTTCCCCTGTTGAGTTCCATGGGAACTTTTTTCTAGAAATTTTAACAAGAAGTTTGGAAAATTTACATGTAACCCATATCTCATATGACTTAACAATTTGAAATGGTAAGAATGGAGGTAAGAGAAACGACCTTCACATGTTAGATACCTGATTATGTAAGCAACGTATTCTGAATAAGGGGGAGGCAATGATACTCACTTGCATCCCTTCTTGGAGACTTCCAAAGGTCCATCAGTGGGTATTGAAAATTCAACCCTTGCAGAGGAAGCATCCAAAGAAATTTTTTCTCCAACGGCTGGAAGCCCGCTTACTTCAGCAATTCTTTCTTCAGTTACAAAAACCGTTAGACCCCATACAGTAGCCTCTCCTTTAGAAAGGGTTCTCAAAAATTCGCCAGCAACCTCCTCATCGAAAGCATTTAAACTCAAGAAGTAGTTTAACCATCCAAAGAGGCTAAATGCCTGGACTGTTTAAGGATTTTGCAATAATAACTCATGAGCTACAGGCTCATGTCGCACCAGCTGACCACCCATGTTCATAGTTTTTCCTTAGCTGAACTCAACTCCTTGCTGAAAATTCAAAAAAATTCCTCTCTGTTTCCCTTTCTATTTTGGTTCTTCTCTTATGTCATGCCGTCACATTTCTCTCTTTTCCAAAAATGAACATTTTGAACAAGTAGTTTTGGATGTAATTTACAAGAAAAACATGCAATGAAAAAGACATGTGATCATATTTGGAAATTACCAGAAAAATAATAAAGAAAGATTATCTGAGTAGTTGTGGCAGTGGCGAAAAGATAGGTTTTAAAAGTGGATTACCCCACCCCCTACTTAGAGTATGACATGTGTCCTCACATGTACTAAAGAATAAGCGAAGATCAGGTAATAATGAATGATATAGACATAGCAGTAAATGAATAGAATAAAATAAATCAAATATGCAATAACAAAAGATATGGCATACCTTCGATAAATGTGTGTACGTGTGAAGAAAGATGATGGCCTCAGTATGAGTTGATAGTTGGGAATGATATCATAATTAAGGGTGGTGCGGATGAATGAGGTGGATGGATGACATGGGCGGATGAGATGAATGGATGGAATGGAAGATAAAGAAGTGAGATGTGGTGGTAAGTGAAAATGAAGAAAAAAGGGTTTCCTTAAAAAGAAAACCTTTATTATGAGCATGCTTTTTTAAAATTACGGTGAAGCTGCAGGAGAAAGGCTAAAGCTTTCTACTACAGGAAGAGTAGTTGCAGGATCTTGAACGAACTGCTGCATGAATTCTTCTTTTGAGATTGGTTTATGGTACAACTGGAGGTGGTGTCCATTAACTAACAACTTAAATCTAACAAGATCAATTGTAACAAGTTGAATAGTACCATTAGCAAATACATTCTCAATTTCATATGGCCCCAACCATCTGGTCTGTAATTTTCCTGGACTGTCCTTATACCATGAATCATAAAGCAGAGCCCAGTCTTCTACTTGGAATTTCTTTTCCTTAATATATTTATCATGCCACCTTACTCGTTGATTCTGTATCATCTCAGTGTGTTGCAAGGCATGCTTTCAGAGTTCATCCAGAGCATTGAGCTACATGATTCTATCCTTTTGTGCACTTGTTAAACCCATGTCCAACTCCAGTGTTGTTCATAGAGTCTTATGTTCAAATTCTATTGGCATCACAGCTATTTTACCATACACCATTTCAAAGGGTGTAAATCATGTAGCAGTCTTCTAGGTAGTATGGTAGGCCCATATAGCTTCTGGTAACCTTGCGGCCCAGTCCTTCCTATGAAAATCTACAATTTTAGTCAAAATGGCCTCTATGTCTCTATTGGTAACCTCAACCTAGCCATTGGCCTGGGGGTGATAAGGAGTTGATTTCCTATGCTGTATATTGTATTCATTGACTAAAGCTATGATAAGTGTAGAAGTAAATTGTGCTCCCTGATATGTCACTATCTCCCTAGGAACACCAAACCTAGTAAATATTTCCTCATAGAAGAATTCAGCCACTTTATTATCCCTAGCATGTTTCATAGGTTTAGCTTCTACCCATTTTGTGACGTAATCTATGCACACAAGAATGTAGGATTTACCATTGGAAGGTGGGTGAATTGGTCCCACAAAATCCAGTCCCCGTTTGTCAAATGGTGTGACTACAATTTGTGGAAATAGTGGCATTTCATCAGAGCAAGTTGGTCTTCCCATCCTTTGGCATCTATCACATCTCTGTGTATACTTGGCTGCATCTCTATGCAAAGTTGGTCAATAGTAACTAGTATTTAAAATGTTCATTGCTGTTCATTTGGCAGCAAAATTCCCACCACATGGTTCATCATGTCTTGCATGAAGTATATCATGAGTGTCCTCCTTTGGTACACATCCCCTCATAACGTGATCTGGCCCTATATAAAACATGCAATCTGCAATCCAAGAAAAGTTAAAACTTTTCTCTACCAATAATCTCTTTTCCTTAGGGGAGAATTGAGGAGGAGTTCTTCCTGTTGCTAGATAATTTTCTATATCAGCATACCATGGATGAATAACCTTGATTGCAAACAGGTGCTCATCAAGAAAGAAGTCCTCAATAAGTGTAGAGTCATCTTTCCTTTGAATTCTAGAAAGGAAATCAGTGACTACGTTGGCTTTACTTGGCTTGTCTACAATTGTAATGTCAAATTTCTGCATCAACAATAACCATCTTGTCAGTCTCCTAGATATTGAGCTTTTGTTCATGGGTGCTGTCATAATAGTGGTTTACAATTCCTGAGAGGAACGAATTTTAGCTGAAATCACATATTTTTAGAAAATATAATGATTTAAGCCTTAAAAAATTCTATTTTAAGGATTCCAATTGAAGAGGGTTTGATCAAATCACCTTAGATCAAACCCCCTTGGATAGAAGCTCGCTAGTTTTAAACCATACCTATAAATGCGTCTCCTTTACACCTATCAAAATGCTGATAAAAAATCACTTTTGATTTAGATTTTGGGGGATCAAATGAATTCATTTAAAATTTATTTGAAATGATTACTGGATTCCTTAGAACAAGCTATCCAATGAATATAATTTTAATATGTTCGGTTTTTTTGTTATGTATTTGTTTTTAAGTTTTATTAAACATAGGTTTTTCATCTAAAATAAATTTCTTTTCTTCACATGTGGAAAAATAGAATATTATCAAAAAAATTTTAAAAATATGAGTGCACCAGATATTGAAGTCCTTGATCCAACAAAAAAATAAAATAAAATTTTGACATATACAAAAGATACGTTATACGGTCGCCTTTGTGTCTGAATTGTAATTTGTTTCACTTTGAAACTTGATTAACGAAAAAATATTCAATAAAAACTATCTAACTAAGTGGAAGCACTAGATATAAGAATTACAAATCTAAATTTGAAAGAATTATAATTTTATCCTTCATGGAAAAAAAGTTATGGTTTATACGGTGTGCGCCACTTTTTTAAAATGTTGTTTTCTGAAAAAAATCAATTTTTGTGGGAGATGGAAAAAAAAGTACAATTTGATTCCAAAAATTTTGAAAAAAATATTTTTAGAATCTATAGACAAAATTTGATGAGACTCTAGTTTGAACCATCTTCAAATTCCTCACAGTTTAGCCGCTACAGGTGCCTGAATGTGAAGATTTAGTTAAAAATAATAATTTCAGTGTCCAGTTTGGCCAAAAATTGTAAACCACTATTATGGGATCACCCTCATGAGATACCAGATTGCTGCATGATCAGTGTGGACAAATATCTGATAACCAGTGATATAATTCTTGAACTTATTGAGGGCGTAGATGATTGCCAACATTTCTTTTTCTGTAACAGTGTAGTTGAATTTAGCCCCTTGCAGATTTTTGCTTATGTAGTAGAGTGCATGTTCAGTTGATCCATCCTTCTACCCTAACACTACTCCAATTGCATAATCCGATGCATCAGTATGAATATGAAATGGAAGTGACCAATTAGGTCCTTTCAGAATAGGTGCCTATGTGAGGGTGACTTTCAAGTCAAGAAATGCTTTTTCACATTCCTCTGTCGAGGAAAACTCTGCATCTTTCTTCAACAGATTGTATAAGGAACTTGCTATTTGGCTGAAGTCCTTAATGAATATTTTGTAGTATCCAACATAGCCTAGAAAGCTTTGTACCTCCTTTTGCTTAGTAGGAGAGGGTAACTTAGAGATGATCTCAATTTTAGCAGGATCAACCTGAATTCCTACAGCAGAAATATAGTGACCGAGCACTATTCCCTCCTGCATTATCATGAAGCACTTTTGACTATTCAACGATAGGTTGTGATCTTCACACCTCTGTAATACTTTTTTCAAGTTGGCTTGAGCTTCCTCAAATGTTGTACCATAAACAGTAAATTCATCCATGTATATTTCCATGCAATCATATGAGATGTCCAAAAAGATGCTTATGACTGCCCTCTAGAAAGTTGCAGGAGAATTATAGAGACCAAAAGGAAAAACTGAATAGGAAAACATTCCCCAAGGGCATGTAAAAGTAGTATTTTCCTGATCCTCAGGAGCAATCTTGATCTGATTGTATCCACTAAAACCATCCAAGAATGAGAAGTACTTTTTTCCAGCTAAATTATCTAGAACCTGATCAATAAATGGAAGAGGAAAGTAATCTTTCTTCGTTGCTAAGTTAAGTTCTCTGTAATCTACACATACCCTCCATTTTCCTCCTTTCTTAGGAACAATGACCAATGGGGAAACCCATTGACTATCAGCGATTGGGTAGATAAAGCCATCTATCAACATTTTCTGCAATTCTTCTTTAACAATCTCTCTCAAGGCTGGATTGATTCTTCTTTGAGGCTACCTGACAGGTTTGAAGTCACTGTTAATATATATGCGATGTGTATAGAGTTTTGGGTCTAGGACCTTCATATCTCCATAGTCCCATGAAAAAGCTGACTTATGACTGGTAAGCATTTTGATCATAGATTCTTGTTGCTTACTGGTGAGGTTTTTATTAATGCACAAGGTTTTTCCTGCAGCTACTTCAACTTGGGAGGTTAAGTCTATCATAGATACTTCAGATAGAAATGGCATATCTACCTCATGGGGTAGTAAGCTATGTAAGAAATTAGTTGTTGCAGGATAATGAGCTGATGTGGATGGAGAAAGAATAGTTTGCAAGGAACATGGATTTTTCTTACAATGAACGTATTCAGTACCATAGTTATTCAGCAGGATATTGGACAGTATATCTTCTTCTTCTTGTTGTGCAATGAAAGGCTCTCTAGTAATCATCATTAAATTGGCCACATAGTTCACTTCTTCCTCTTCTCCCAAATCTGGCCAAGCAACATCTCCAGACTCAAGTTGGGGCAGTGTTGGAGAATAGAGGGTAAGTTTCTTTGTGGTATATCCATAAGATATTGTCATGTCACCTGACCTACAACCAATGCAAGCATCAGCAGTAGCCAACCAAGGCCTTCCTAGTATGACAGGGTATCCCCCCAATGATGCCTTTGGAGATAAGACCATGAAATCAATAGGGTATTCCCATGAATCTAAGGTGACTACCAGGTCTTCAACTACCCCATCAGGTTTGACAGTTGAGCTATCAACAAGCTATAATATTGTAGGTGTAGTCCTTATTTCTGAAATATTAAGTTTTACAACCAGGTCCTTTGTCATGACATTGATAGCTGCACCAAGATCTACTAAAGCATTCTTAATTTGCAACCCATTAACATTTATCTCCACAACAGGACTGCCTGGATCTAAATATTTTGGGATGCTAAACTTCCCTAGCATTAAGTCAGAGAGTTGGCCTATTACATGGACAGTTTGAGGGTATTTCTTTTTCCTCCCCGATTTCTTCAAACATGCCTCCTTGATGGCCTTGCCATAGATAGGTACTTCTTTGATTGCTTGGAACAAGGGAATTTTCACACATATCTGCTTTAGCTGATCAAGGATATCAAAGGTGGGTTCCTCTTGTTTCTTCACATTTTCACCTTCCAATCTTTGTGGGAAAGGAGGGGGCACTTTATCAGATGACTTAGGTAATGATGGGATCTGAACTGGCTAATTTGGTTGGGCTTGGTCATTGATATCTTCTTCTTCTTGGTCAGTCTCCTCAGATGGTAATTCTGAGATTATGGGAGGAGATGGTGTGGGTAGCACGGTTCCTAAACGTAAATTAATATTATTTAGGTTAAGAGCATTGGCAGGTTGATGATTATGATCAGCAAAATAGACTTGTTGTTGCTGTGGTTGCTGGTTATTTGGATTAGGTGTTGCCTGAGCTGGTAGTTGGGTTGATTTTGGGTTCTGACTTTGAGTAGCTACAGGAGGTGGCATAATGGATTGTTGTTGGGGTTGCTGTAGGAAACCTGTGGTTGTATTTGACCATTCCTGGCCTCCTCTCCATTGGTTAGGTGCTACCAATTCCCTTGTGGGGGCTGCCATTGATTTTGTTGGGGTGGTTGCTAGTTCCCTTGTGAGGCTTGCCAATAGTTTTGCTGGGCATTTGGCCAAGGGTTATTCCACTGAGGTTGGGAGTATGGCCCATAGTTTAGAGGGTATTGATTTTTCCATTGACTATTATATGAACAAAAATTTTGCAAAGGGTCCTGAGGCATACCTTGTCTCGGGGCCCGTGGCCTCCTTTGTGCAACAAAGAAGACTTGATCATCATCACCTTCTATCATCTTAAAATTAGTAGGAAACTTCTTAGCCTCCATGTTGGCCACCATCTTGCATCTGCAGTCACATTTCTTTTGTCTACAATGCGGACAAAAATCGGCTAAGATTGCTTCAGCTTCATCATGTTTCTTCCGAGCTTGCATAGTGTCTAGTTGTGTAGCCATATTGTTAATGATATCCTATTTGAAATCAGAAAACAAATTTGTGATCTCCATACAGGAAAATCAACTAGAAGAAGACTTACCCACTGTACCTTGATGACCTCTACCCTTCTTCACATTTGCTTGAGAGTAATTAAAACATATTTTCTTAATATCATCCCAAGGCAGTTGGGTTATATCACCTCCTCCCATTAGGTCCAGAGCATCTATATAGGCATTATTGATTCCTCTTAGAAAAAGTAGTTTCTAAGAGTCTTCATTGAGAGTATGGTTTGAGTTCTTTTTCAGAGAAAACAAGAATCTTGAGATGTAGTCTTCCAAGCTTTCATCCTCCTTTTGTTGAATTCTAAATATATCGTCTCCCTTACTTCCACTCTTATAATATTCCTTATATTTCACAAGAAATTTTGTTTGCATGGCTGCCTGACTATCAACAACACCTCTTCCCAAAATCATGAACCATCTAAGGGCTCTTTCCTTCAAAGTGGAAGGAAACAATTTCAACTTGTGTACATCAGAAGTGTAATCATAGCTGTGATAGAGGATATCAAAGTCAAACAAGAAAGTTTCAGGATCCTCCGTAACTAGGCCATAGAACTTGGGAAGTAATGAAGAAGCAATATTTTTAAGGTTATCAGTATCTCGCTGAGGAACAATGGGAAACTCAAAAGCAGGAGGTGGATTAGGTGGATTATTTGCCATATTTGCTTATTGGAATATCAGAGCAAATGGATTTTTCTTAGGTTCTTCGTCAGCTGGGTCAAATGGTAGTTCAACAAATAGGTTTTTAGGGAGAAACCTTCCCAGCACGTCTCTTCTTCTATGCATGCAATATAGTGAATGGTGATTTGAAGGATTTTGAAATTTTTTTATTAACAAACTAAACTAATGCTAAAAATGACTTCTACCAAGTTCTTAGCTTGACACCATCCCTGGCAACGGCACCAAAAATGGTCATGCCCACAAAAGGATATGAAAATCATAGTAAAACCTATCCTGGGAATTGGACATTCCAGCAGGTGACTAATATCTCTTTATGGACGTTCATTTACTTGTCAAACCAGGGAACGTATACTTTGAATGGAGCAAGACAATATATGCACTAAGAACTAGTTTCGGTCACGACTTAACATAAATAAATACTTGGAAAGAATTCTATCTACGCTACAGAAAGGTAATGCAAAGTTATTTTAACTCAACCATGATTTAACCAAAACAAAAATCATAATAGCTATGACTGAGATTCAAACTATGAACTGACCTTATGCTGTAGGAACAGGCACATGGATGGATTCCTGATGTTGCAGGAACAATATAAGACTGATTTTGTATGAAAACTCCAAAGATGAAATCTAACTGATGATCAACAGAAAAAGAATAGCTAACTAACTAGCTACAGATACTTACTAAGTGGGCCCCCTTAGCAAGCATCTACTAATTACGCAAGTGTTGAACTCAGAGCTTCATCAAACTTTATTCATAAACTCAAAATGGTATACATTGCTTTGTGGATATGAAAACTAACAACAAACTCTATCTCTTGTCATACAGATTCTGCTTTTTATTATTATCATACTGACTCTTACATGATATCTTCTATCTCCCTATCACTATGCTTCTATCTTACTTCTAACCATCCTCTGCTCGCTTGCACAGGAGGATCACTTATTTAAAGTCAAGAGAACAACTAACTAACCCTATCAAAGAAAGACGTGGAAGTAAAATGTATCCCAAAATTGAGGAACATACTTCATAAATGAATTTATCCGTTCAACCCGATCCAAAGAGAATCTAGCGCTCCACTCTTTCTATATTGACTATCATTAAAAGTCCTTCCCAATGGTTTCAGTCAAAGAGTCTTTGCCAGAGCTTCCTCGAAGTCGTGAAGGAAATAGACTTTACTGCAAGGTCGAGATCGGCTGCGCTTGACTCGATCATACTTTCTTCAACAACCTGTGAAACTCAAGGTAACGGATGTGAAAGAAAAGGCACATGGTACATACACAATATATGTTCATTAATCACATATTTAAATCTATTTTATCATTCAAAAACTATATGTGATATACCAGTCATTTAGGGAGTCAAACGGGGTAATAAATATGGATAAGGCAACACAATAGGCTGCAGGAACATAAAAGTGTATTGCTATAGGATATCCCAATAAAAGGTTTCAAAAGAGTTTAAACAACCATGAATAACAAAAGTAAAGGTATTAAAAGTTCATCATGATATCCAAACTATGAGCACATTTTGGGCTCATCAGCATCCTCTAGTATATGGTGAGTGAATTCTACTTTATATTTTCTTTTTTTTTTGTATCTTTACTATACATTTTCATGTAAGCTGAAAATTTTTATGGTCTTAGAATGGATGGTCGCAAAGTGTCCCAAGGTGGTGCAAAGTGTCCCACTATGGCGCAAAGTGTACTACTTTTGTGCAAAGTGTCCCAGAATAGATACAATGTCCTAGGCCTTCATCCAGAAATAGTCTAGGTGTCCATTTTGTCTAAAAAGTGTCTTAGAACAACTCTAGTGATGAGAATTGATTATTTTAGGACTTATTTTATGTAATATTTGTCCCTCAGGTGCCTCCTTGAGCCATACAACATCTCGATGGGAGTCAGTTTCACTTCCTTCAAGAGTTAGTGAATTAACTATTGGAGGACATTCAATTACTATAAGAGGTTGGTCTATTTTGGGTGTACCTCATGCCACCTATTCATCCTATGAAGACATGCTACTAGCCTTAGCAGAGAGATGGGATGCAGATACTTGTACTTTTCATCTTCCCATAGGAGAGATGACTGTCACACTAGATGACATTCACCGCATCTTACCCATCCCTATTCATGGCAAGCATGTGCAACTAGTTATTGATAGATCCTTCACATAGATGAGAGATGATATATGTTATTGTTTAGAGCACCCTATGTGATGCTCGAACATCAGAGCACATGTGGAGCTTAAATAGCTCCTAAACATGTGGTCACCACTCTTGTGGTGTATTATGATCATTATTGTGGCACTTACATTGGTTCTAGATAATCAAGGGGCACACTCAAATAGTGGCTTGGTGCACACTATTAGAGGGATGGAGCAACAATGAACCGTTTATGCTTGGGGTCACAACATGCTCACTTATTTGTACTATGATCTTAATTTCTTTTCCTTCCAAGAGCTCTTGAGCATCGTACATTGTACTCTACTACAAATATGGTGCTCTAAGCACATTACATGTACTAGGCCCACTGGATTTCCTCTTACAACGGTCATAGGTGAGTTGAGGGTTTTCAACTACCCACTTAGATGGCCTTGGTAGGAGGGAAATTTATTATACTAGAGGATTAATTTTGACCACTTCTAAGATGAGGATGATATCTGTTAGAGACCCCATCAGTGGATACCAGTGTGGGCGGATCATCGAAATGAGATGCATAGATTACAGATGGATCAATTTCTGTTGGGATGACATGACTATATGGTTAGACCATTTTATTATGATAAGGTGATGCAACAATTTAGGGCATAACCAGGTGGCTTCATGTTCTAGACCATCATTCTGATGATCAGCACACAACCCATTCCGAGGAATGATTGCCATCTCATGAGGGATGGTGTGTACTTTAGTGATTTAGGTGATGAGGACCCTAACTTTCCCCTAGTCCCTGAGGCTGATGACACAAGTTCCACTTAGCCTTACAAGGATTGGTGGACTATAGGGGGGCCAACACCCATGTTCCCTTTACATCACCCTGTGGGCTTTGTTAGACCTACTCTAGGTTGTGGAGGGGACATAGATAATGATCACATAGATGCAGCCATGGATGATGATGTTGTTGCACCTGAGATATTTTTAGATGCAAATGAGGAGGAAAGGATGAGGACTATGAGGAGGAGGAGGAGGAGGTTGGTGAGGATGATGATGATTCCTAGCCTATGAGTGAGGATACTATTGAGATAGAGGAGGATCCAACAACTTGTGATAGTACAAAGGTACCCCTTATCAGATCGGCCAGACCACATGCCAGTATTAGGTCATAGTTCCATACACACAAGCACGGGGAGGCTAGTGGAAGAAAACCACCCACATCATCAGCACAGGGAGGCACCATCGTGGTATGGGCATACCCTTATTGGTAGGCTAGTGATCCAAGTGATATTTGGACGATTTATGTTATTTCACTATGTATATATATTTTATGTAGTTGCTTTGTATATATGATTACAATGGTTACTAATGTTCTTTAAGATTTCCATTTTGTAGGATCTACATGAGAGTGTCATGACCTTTATTAGCAAGCGACTACAACACTAGTGCCTCTGATACATCCTGAGGATGATGTCCTTAAGGTGTACGTGTCCCTACCCTCAATGGATTCACATGTAGAAATTTTTGAGCCTATGGTGAGATTGGGTATAGCCTATCACAGGGCCAGTAGTTGTGTCGATGAGCTTAATGCACAACTTATAGTGGTTTTAGCTTCTCTGAGTACTGTCAATAGCATGGTGGAGAGTGACCTACATGAAGAGGTTTCAAGGCTACGGGAGGAGATTGTGAGGATACAGGAAAACATGGATTGGATTGACTGAGAGCATGTTGAGGCTCTCATGTAGGAGGCCAAGGCATTAGGGATGCTAGATGTTCTATAGAGATATTAAGTCAGATTGCGATCTCACACTATTGTCTCACGGTGACCACATAGTTCATCAGCCACAGAGGGGTCTGACAGTCATAAACCTTAATAGCATTGTACTCACTGATGCATATGTACCCAAAACTCTTGATGACTATATATATGGACATTTTTGTTTACGATGTTGCATTGAATTAAATTTCAATGTGATTTATCAAATATCCTTTGCAAGAATATTTAATAATGTCTCCATGATTTAATGTTTTATGTGATCTAATTAAACCATTCATAGTTTATGTTAGATACTATATTTTGATTAAGCGATGCTATTCTAACTTAAATAAACTTATTATTTAATAATATTAAGCTCATGTAAGGATTTAAATTAACATAACACATTAAGTTTTAAATAGTATGCTGACTGAAGTAATTAAACAAAATATTTGATTAATTACCCTAGAATCTAAGATACACACATGTTATTATGTATCAAAGAAGAAAGTAATGTGAGATAAAATGGAACCTATCTACTTCACCTTAAAACATTACTCTAACATACCATTCAAAACAAGAATTGCTAGATGTAATACAGATGCAAATGTGTGACATTTATAGGGTTTTTTAGAGATGTACCATCCATTTCAGTTAATGTGTAAGCTCATGATCCATACTTTTCTTTATTAATGTAAGGGCCTAACCAATTAGGGCTAAAATTTCCTTTTTCATTCGAGAGAGCATTGACATTTCATTGGTTTTTGTATAACACTAGATTTCCATGATTAAAATCATGAGGGATGACATTATCATTGTGTATGTCATAAAATTGCACCCCTTGCAATTTCACATACATCCTTGCAACTATTTTAGTGACTTCTCCCTTAGCATCTTGTGTAGGCTCATTTTAGCCCCTACATTAGCCTTTTTCCCTCTCAGGATGCTCAAAGGCTTGCTTTATAGTAGCTACCCACACCTATCAACTTTTCATTATCTAGAACTAGTTATTCTATCATTCTCATCATTTTTTAGCATGATGTGTTTAGAAACTAGCATGTCGTACAGATGTCTGCATGCAGCGCTAGCATCCTATGATGTTTCAATGCTTAAAGAATTATTTACATGCATGTTTTCCACTTTTCTTCCACTTTTGTTGGTGGTAACGGTTGGGGACACCTTGTAACCACCCAATAAGCTTATTTTCCCTCTTTTTAAGTCATCCTTTCAACTCATTTAGCCTTCTAGCTTCATTCTAGTCACTAGCTTCCTTCTATCCTTGGCTCTTGGATTTATCTCTTGTTATCTTGCCTGCATAACTCCATACAACTTGCTACAACACTCTCAAGCTCTCATTGCACCTCTTTACAACACACTTGTGGCTCTTGCAACTCTCTTGGTCTCCCTCTTTGGTTTCCTCAAGACTTACAGCTAGCATCTCCATTATCTCATGCTTATGAGCATCTTGGGATTTTTCACATACCCTATCAATTACATGCTTGCTTTGTGATACATGTTTTCCTCCTCCGGTGGGGATTGCGTTTATCACTCATACTTGTTGGTGTAGATTCTACTCTTGAAGTGGGTTTTTCTTTCACCACATGCTTTTTCCACTTCAGTTACACTCTTTCTTTCTATCTAGTTATCCATGGAGGTGGGAACACCAAAATGGGGGTTTGACTGAGACAAATCCCTATACAACCCCAAAAATTTCTCTAGATCATATTATGCATGCAGGTATTGAAGAAACTCACTTGCTGGAGGCTCCATTAATTGGGTTTTTGTGAGCTTCTATCTCTTATTCTCTTAATTTATCATTTGTACTTCACTTTATTTCAGTCTTGTTACATTATGCTATTCTCCCACATTTTCTAAGTTCTTAGTAATCAAATTGTTAGTAGTCATTTAGCTATTTCTATGACATTATCACTTTCTAGTCCATATGAGATGTTAGCATGCTAGAGAGATGCTAGTGTGTTGTACTGCAGTCCTAGACTTGTGTTGCCATCATTTGGCTGAGAGCTTGTTGGTTTGTTCAGAGAATCTCTATGATCTGCTCTTTCTAATTCTAGAACTCTCATGTTGTTCCTTGAGGTAGTTTAGGGAAGTTCACCCCGTGAGGCTCTTTGAATGAAGAGAACTCATGAGTAGCTAATACCCCTTCTCTACATTTTGGTGAACTTAACATGAAGCACAACATTTTTCAAAAAACTAGGAATTTATTTATCCCTACTTGGTGGGGTCATAACTTTCGACTCAGTGCTTGGAATTTAGAACCGTTTGCACCATTGGAAAGATCTCTAGATGACTAATTCAGTCCCTAAAATACTATTCCTTTGAAAATAAAATTTTAAGGACCGATGCAAGTTTCAACCCAAAATCTTACTCTAAAGACCTCCGAAAATGCAAATTACTAGAACCTAGAAAATACCAAAAAATCCTAAAAATATGGATTTCTAGTTTTTCTTAGTTCTATCACCAAAATGAATTTAATATCTTTTTTTTATTAGTTCAATATTTGATTTTGTTCAAAATGTTAATGATATTCCATTTCATGCATGTGATAGTGACTTGGCTTTTCCCATGTCACTTTGTATCTTTAATCCTTCTCATGAGATTCCTCCCGCTTTGAAGGATATCTTGTTGCAAGAAGATGAAATCATTGATACCTTTCTTAATGTTACTCTACCTTCTATTCATTTCAATGCACACTCTCCTAGAGATGATGAATTAGTGAATGATGAATCTCTTCATTCCAATGCACTCTCTTCTAGAGACATTGCAATGGTGAATGATGAGTCTAATCTTTGTTCTAATGCACTCTCTTCTAGAAATGATGTGTTAGCGAATGATGAATCTCCTTCCACATCTAATCCTCCTTGGATCGATGTTGAGAATCTTTATTCAAATAATTATTCTACTAGTTGTGATGATTCTATAAATGTAATCTATGTCTTTGTTGCCCCTAAAAGGCCTAAGAGATCAGTCATTTACTTAAATCCAACTAGTTCTTCTCCTAAAAGGATTTGTTCTATTAATGGTGTTTCATTTGATAGTGATTGTCCTCATCTTTCTATGGCTCCTTATAGTGTGGTAGCCCATACTTATGAGAATAGAATGAATATACAGGTATACTGATATATGTATAACTATTCTTTTGGTTCACATGAGTGCCTTAATTTATCATTTGTACTTCACTTCATCCTAAGGTATACTGATATATGTAAAAATTATTTTGCGTCACAAGAGCACCTTGCTATTCAAAAATATATATAAGGGGGAAAATTTTGAATTTAAAACATGATTTGATTTGTTGGAAGATAAGAATTTTTTTTTGAGAGAGTTTAGTTATTCACTAAAGGAGATATAAAAATAGAGAGTAGAAAGATACAGTCTCTCTTATGTTTATCTTCTCAAGGTAATAAATAATGTAACAAGATCATTGTCACTACAATATAAAAAATAATTTTCTACACATTAGAAGTTTCCAAAATAAAATATAACTTTTATGTGAGTTTTTATTAGTTTTTTTTTTTTTTCTCAAAATATATATCCTTCTCTAAAAATAAAACTCTTTATATTAAAAAATAGAAAATCATTTAATATATTAGTTAATCCTTGAATTCTTATTAAATATTTTATGAATCACTTAACTCTTGACTTAAGTATTCTTCTTTGTGGCAAACTTTCTATTACCAAACTCCAAGAGACTCTTCATTGTAGCAAGAAGTGATTTTCTTAACTTTTCCTATATGTCCACTCTTTTTTATTCCTTAGTAGGTTGTTAAATTCTAGATTTTAGATTATATAAATTCTTCTTTGACATTTAGACATAGTGCACACTTATTTCTCTAGTGAGTTTTTCTATTCATTATGTACTCTATTTTTCTATAGAATCATTTTGTACTATGGCTCTCCAATTTCATAGGCATCAATTTATCTCATTTAACTTATTTATAAATACATCATATACTAATCTAGTTTAAGAAAATTTATTCACCTATAATTTATAATTTTAAAATTTACTTTAAAAACATTTAATTATCTTAATTTTTCCATTTAAAAAATAATAATTAATTGTAATTTTTTAAATTTCTTCTACTTTCAAAATTCACAATTTAACAATTATTTATTATATGACATGGAAATTTTATCGCCTACAAATAATAAAATAGTGAGCATTTATCTATTTTAGTTACTAGCTAACGTTAATATATAAATTTTAAATAGAATGATGTACATTGTTACTATTGTAAATGTAATGAGACCCACAAACCACTAGTTTAATGTTCTAGTTGTTGCAAATTTAATGTGCTGTATTTGTTAATTAGAATGGAAAGTTTGCGAACATTTCCCTTGTTCATAAATTTTTTAGCTACTGAAAAATCAATAATTGCCTATACTGAAATTAAAAAAATAAAATACAATTAGTCACAATTAGTAAAACTTACTTCATTTAAATTACAATTAGTCACAACTTCTGCCGGCCAAAAGAGTTCCAGCTAAGATTGAGATTGGTGTGAGGTTGCAGATAAGATTGAGATTGGTGTGAGGTTCCAGAGTAAAGATTAATTAATAACTACAGTATTTCTAGTTGGGATCGAAGGAAACATTCATTTTATTATTGCATAGCTTAACATTTCTATCTAGCTATACTCAGATCATCTTGGGGTGCGTTGAAGATGGAAAATATGGAGAAAACAGACCTCGAGTGGATTGTTGCAGTTGAATCAAGTTTAATGGGCGAAAGCAGAGAAGATAAATCCCATGATGATCTCATTCATACTATTCCAAAGTCTATACTGAGTAAAAATACTGAGTTGTTCTATTTGGGTCCTTACCATTTCAGAAAAACTAATGTATTGGATGATGACATAGAACTTATTAAGTCAGAAGTGGCAAGAAAACTACACCTTAAAATCATCAGTAAAGGTGGCTTAAAATTGGTGATGGAAAAGCTTAAGGAGAATAGTAAGAGATGCCTGTTTTGTTCTAGAGGTCCTCGATAAGTTCCGAGAAGATCTAGAGAAAAGAGTGTCGGCTTCTTTCGATACTACGCTTAGCAGTAAACAACATCATCACCAGTCGACAGAAATTGTGAAAGATATACTCAAGATGGAAAATCAACTACCAATCTTGTTGGAAATTATAATCTTGAGTAGCCAACGGTAGGTGCATTAAATGCACTGTCAGATGAATTATTTCAGATTTCTTTCTTCCCTGCCGTGCTTAACTTTCTTGCTATCTAGTAAGTACTTTCTGGCAGCAATTTATTATTGGTAGGTAAGTTCAAATTTTGAGCACCAATTTTTTGTGTATTAGTTGAAAAGCCAAAAGTAGAATTGATTGCATATGATTCTATGCAAGTGACAGACAGTAGTTTTGTGAGACAGAACAGAAAGAAAAAGTTCAGCAGAACACAGAATAAAAGGAATGTTCAGGAGCATTTGCCGCAGCAGAAGAGAGTCAGTGAGCCTTGCACCTGTGCGTCGGAAGTGATCCCACACGGAGCAGCAGCGCAGAAGCGCCAGTGTGTTGGAAAACACATAGTTTCTGTAGTATAGTTGTACAGAGCTTTTGCTCTAAATATTTTATATGTAAACAGTTTTTATTACTGTAATTTTTTTCTCAGTGAAATAGAATATTGCAAATATTTGTCTCTATTTATGTCTGTCTCCTTCCTTCCATACACTTCTGCTGTGCATGTTTTCATTCTTTGCCTGGCATAAGAAGTTTCTAAGTTTTTCTCACATGGTATCAGAGCCCATAGGTTTACTGGGCAGCCAGTTTTTGAAGCCTTAGATCTTATCTAGGTAGTTTTAGTTTTTCCCCATTTTAGCAAAATGGCTAGAGGAGACAATAGGAGTTGGCAGCAGCCACCTATTTTTGATGGTAGAAATTATGATGTTTGGGAAAAGAAAATGAAAACCATTTTTATTGCAAATAATTTATGGGAACTTGTTGTAAATGGGTTCACAGATGTGACTGACCCGACTCCATTTACAGCTTTGAGCAATGCTCAAAAGAACCAGTTGAAGGAGACACGAAAGAATGATGCAAAAGCCCTCAGTCTGATTGAGGCAGCCTTGAAAGAAGCTATTTTTCCCCGAATAGCAGTAGCTAGTTATGCAAAAGAAGCGTGGGAAACACTTCAAACCATCTGCAAAGGATCTGAGAAAGTTAGATCAGTCAAACTCCAGCTGCAATGAAGAGAGTTTGAGACCATGCAGATGAAGGATAGTGAGTCTATTATAGATTTTCACACAAGGGCAGCCACATTGATTAACCAGCTGAGGATAAGTGGTGAAACATTGGAAGAACAGAAGATTGTGGAGAAGATATTGAGAACCCTCCCCACAAAGTTTGATCTGGTGGTGATTGCCATTGAAGAGGCAAAAGATCTCACAACTTTGTTAGTTGATGAGCTAATGGGCTCTCTGTAAACCCATGAGCAGCGCTTAAATAGGTCTGCAACCTCCTCCCAAGAGCAAGCTTTCAATGCTCAGTCGAATGCAAAAGGAAGGGGGAGAGATAGAAAAGGTTCCAGACGGGGTAGAGGAAACTCTAGACGTGGAAATGATGGTGATGAAAGCTCAGCCTGAGCAAGCAGTCATGAGGGGGCGACCAACTCCCAAGGAGGAAAGAAGAACAGCAGTTCTTATCAGAAAAAGGATAAAAAAATGTGCAATGCTACAACTATCAAAGGTATGGTCACTATGCAAGTGATTGCACACAAAAACATGACTAAGGGAGTCAGAATGTACATGTTGCTGACTCAAATGTGGCTGAAAATGAAAGACAGTCACAAGTGTTCATTGCTTGTAACCTTGCAGAACAGAGCAGCGCTGAAGTTTGGTACTTGGACAGTGGCTGTAGCAACCACATGAGTGGTAACAAAGACTTGTTTGCGTCCATTGATAGCAGCGTGAAGTCAGAAATAAAAATGGACAACAATGAGATGGTTCTAGTCATGGGCAAAGGCATGGTATGCCTACAAACCAAGCATGGTGATGAAAGACAAATATATGATGTCTTCTATACCCCAGGATTGAAACATAACCTCTTGAGCATTGGACAAATGGTCCAAAACGGGTATAGAGTGCTGATGGAGAAAGGGGAATGCATCATCTATGATAAAGATGGAAGCAAAAGAGTTATGGCAACGGTTCAAATGACACAGAATCAAATGTTTCCTCTCAAGATGCAAATCTCAGCACAGTCAAAAGGCCTGCAATAATCAGCCTTCAAAGCAGCCATTCAAGATATCTCCAAGCTATGGCACCTCAGGTATGGACACTTAGGTTACTCTGGTTTGAGTCTTTTGTCCAAGAAAAATATGATAGATGGTTTGCCAAAAATCGTAGAGCCTAATGTTAGATGTGAAGCTTTCATTTTGCGCAAGCAACATAGGCAACTTTTTAATTCAGGCAACTCTACAAGGGCTAGAGTGCCATTGGAGTTGGTGCATACTGACTTGGTAGGCCCTATGAAAAATCTATTTTTTGGCAAAAGCAGATTTTTATGACCTTTATAGATGATTACAGTCGTAGGACATGGGTCTATTTTTTGCAGCATAAGTCTGAAGCATTTGATAAGTTTTTGTTATTTAAGGCCCAGGCTGAAAAGTAGAGTGGACACTTTATTAAGGTCCTAAGGTCAGATCATGGAGGAGAGTATACCTCCAATCAATTTGTAAATTTTTGCAGAAAAAATGGCATCAAGAAGGAACTCATAGCCAGTTATACTCCGCAGTAAAATGGAGTGGCTGAAAGAAAAAATAGGACCATTATGGAGATGGCAAGGAGCATGATGAAAGCAAAGGGACTCCCTATTGAATATTGGGGAGAGGCTGTAGCAACAGCTGTTTATCTGATAAATAGAAGTCCAACAAAGACAGTCCATGATAAAATCCTTCAAGAGGCATGGACAAAACAAAAATAGTCAGTTGAGCATTTGAAAGTGTTTGGGTGTGTAGCCTATGCACACGTGCCTAAAGAAAATAGGTAGAAATTGGATGACAAGGGTGAAAAGTGTATTTTCACGGGCTACTATACAGAGTCCAAAGCCTATCGGCTATATAATCCGGTCACCAAGAAGATAATCATCAGTAGGGACGTGGAGTTCCTGGAAAATGAGTCATGGGATGGAAAAGTTGATAGAAATACTGATATTTTTGTCTCCATACCCCTTAAGGATGAAGAAGTTGCAGAGCGCAGATGCGCCAGAAACCTACAGGAAGCTGATAGTTCAGAAAATAGCAGCAGTAGCTCCAGAACTTCTCAGTAGAGAAGATGCTCCAGAAACTTCCAGTAGGGAAGATGCGCCGGAAACTTTCAACAGGAAAGTTGCTCCGGAAACCTACAGTAGCAGACTTCTTCATCAGGCCAGTAGCCAAACAGCTCCAGAAATTCAGACCCCACTCTCGCCTCCCTAGTGCCAAGAAAGACTAAGAGTCTAAGGGAGATCTACCAAGGTGAAAGGTATGATGAAGCTTTTAATGAGAGTGTAAATTTCGCATTATTTTCTCATAGTGATCCTATTTATTTTGAGGAGGCTATGAAAGAACAAAAATGGTGTGAGGCCATGGATGAGTAGATAGATGCAATAGAAAGAAACAAGACATGGGAGCTCACTGATTTACCTAAAGGGAAATCAGTTATTGGTGTCAAATGGGTCTACAAGACCAAATGTAATGCCGAAGGAAGAATAGAAAGGCATAAGGCAAGACTAGTTGTCAAGGGGTACAAACAGCAGTTTGGGAGAGATTATGATGAGACTTTTCCCCCTGCTGCAAGGATGGAGACCATGCGGGTAGTCATTGCAATTGCAGCCCAATACATATGGAAGGTTTATCAAATGGATGTGAAGTCTGCCTTTCTCAATGGAGTCTTAAAAAAAGAGGCATATGTGGAGCAGCCCTTTGGATATGAAATTCCAGGTAAAGAACACAAGGTATATAGGCTGAAGAAAGCTCTTTATGGGCTGAAACAAGCTCCACGAGCATGGTACAGTAGGATTGACTTATACTTGATGAGCAATGGCTTTAGCAATAGTGATGGTGAGCCCACTCTTTACATCAAGGAAACAAATGGTAAGGTTTTAATTATTGTCTTGTATGTAGATGATTTAGTATTTACTGGGGATGATGATTTCTTCATTGCTGATTTTAAAAATGCCATGAAAAGAGAGTTTGAAATGACAGATTTAGGACTCTTAAGATATTTTCTAGGCATAGAGGTCCAACAATTGGATAATGGCATCTTTATTTCACAATCAAGTTATGCCAAACAAATCTTGGAAAGATTTAGGATGTTGGACAGCAAAGCAGCCCCAACCCCAACAGCTACAGGTCTGAAGTTGAGTAAAGAGGACAGCAGCAATAATGTTAACCCAACTCTCTATAAGAGCATGGTTGGAAGCCTCATGTACTTGACAGCTACTAGACCAGATTTAATATATGCGGTAAACCTGATTTATAGGTTCATGGAGCAATCTAAGGACACACACTGGCAAGCAGGTAAAAAGATTCTCAGGTATGTCAATGGCACAAAAAACTATGGCATAATGTATACTGCCTCTAATGAGTTTTAGCTGGTTGGGTACACTGACAGTGATTGGGCAGGAAATGTGGATGATAGAAAGAGCACATCCAGGTATGTTTTTCACTTGGGTTCAGGAGCAGTTTCATGGGCTTCCAAGAAATAGCCGATTGTTGCTTTATCCACAGTAGAAGAAGAATACATAACAGCGAATGCAGCAGCATGCTAAGCTGTGTGGCTAAGAAGGATCTTAGCAGATTTGAGAGAAGAACAAGATGATGAAACAGTAATTTTCTGTGACAATGTTTCATCAATAGCCTTGACCAAAAATCTTGTGTTTCATGGAAGAAGCAAATATATTGAAATCAGGTATCATTTTATCAAAGAATTAGTTGAGAATAATGAAATTAAAATGGCATTTTGCAGGTCAGAGCAGTAGCTCTCAGATATTTTTACAAAGGGTTTGTCAAAAGAACCTTTTGAGCGCCTAAGATATAGGCTGGGTGTGCAGGAATGCGCCAGAACTTCAGTTCTGGAAAACACAGAGAAGCGCAGGTGCGCCGAAACTTCAGCAGACAGTTCTAGAATGCAGATCAATGGAAAACAGGTTTGCGCCGGTGCTCCAAAAATTTTATGGCGATGCGCCGGAAGTTTCGCAGAGTATTGAAGAGTAGGAATCTTTGCACCAGAAACTTTGCTCCGGAAGTTGCTCCGAAAATATTGCGCCGGAAGTTTTGCAGAGTGTTGAAGAGCAGGAACTTTTGCGCTAGAAACTTTGCTCCGGAAGTTTCTCCGAAAATATTGCGCTGGAAGTTTCACAGAGTGTTGAAGAGCAGGAACTCTTGCGCCGGAAACTTTGCTCCAGAAATTGCTCCAAAAATATTGTGCCGAAATTTTCCAAATAATCATGAAGAGCATAAAGACTCAAGATTAAGGGGGAGTGTTGGAAATTATAATCTTGAGCAGCCAACGGTAGGTGCATTAAATGCACTGTCATATGAATCATTTCAGATTTCTTTCCCCCCTACCGTGCTTGACTTTCTTGCTGTCCAGTAAGTACTTTCTGGCATCAATTTATTATTCGTAGGTAAGTTCAAATTTTGAGCACCAGTTTTTTGTGTATTGGCTGAAAAGCCAAAAGTAGAATTGATTGCATATGATTATGTGCAAGTGACAGACAGTAGTTTTATGAGACAGAACAGAAAGAAAAAGTTCAGTAGAACACAGAACATAAGGAATGTTCAGGAGCAACTGAACAGTGAAGTTTAGGAGCATTTTCCGCAGCAGAAGAGAGTTAGTGAGTCTTGTGCCCGTGCGCCAAAAGTGATCCCACAAGGAGCAGCAGCGCAAAAGTGCCAGTGCGCTGGAAAATGCATAATTTCTGTAGTATAGTTGTACAGAGCTTTTGCTCTGAATATTTTATATGTAAACAGTTTTTATTACTGTAATCTTTTTCTCAGTGAAATAGAATGTTGCAAATGTTTATGTCTCTATTTATGTCTGTCTCCTTCCTTCCATACACTTCCGCTGTGCATGTTTTCATTCTTTGCCTGGCATAAGAAGTTTCTGAGTTTTTCTCACAAATCTGGGTTTTGGAGGAAGTCAGGGTTCATATTGTTGAATGAAATGATGGTATCTGGTTTGAGTCAGCTCTGAGAAATTTATCCACAATCCAAGTAGCAGAAGGGAGGATTCGGGATCACAAAAAAGAATCTGATATCTTGCAATTGCTTCATGACTACATTGTTGACAGCCCAACCACCAACTCCTGCAGTTCGCAGTCAGGTATATTGACTTGATTCTCACTTTACTGAAAGCTCCAAGAGATGATTTCTCACGTATTGAGCCGCACAAAAGGTGGTCGTCTCATGTTTTTTTATTGATGTGATTCTCACTTTTCTGTAGTCTCCAAGAGGTATGATTTCTTACGTACTGAACCTTCTATCCGAATTTCCATATAGTTCTAAGAGGGAGGGCTTCACAAAGTGTCAATGTATAAAATGGTATTTTAATCAATTAGGATATGCCATAATCCTACTACTTTCCTCCCCATTTCTTGTCATTTTGCTCATGTTGGGAATCATATTTGTCATTTTGGATCATGTTCAGAACTGCATATCTCCTTCAAAAGAGATAGGAAAACATGTTCCAACTGTAAAGGAACTCAGAAGAGCAGGAGTGAAAATCAAGAAATTGGAGGGTAATGAAAAAGGAATTAGTCACATTAAGTTTAAAGAGAGCAATTCCACATTGTATTTGTCTGAGTTCAAAGCACATAACAGAGCAGAAGTGATATTCAGAAACATGATTGCCTTGGAACTGTGCTCCCAAGACGAAGAGAAACCCATTACAAGGTATGCCATTCTAATGAACGACCTGATTAAAACCAGCGGGGACGTGGGTATCTTGAGACGAGAGGGCATCATTACCAGCAAGCTTGTAAGTGATGATGAGATTGCACATATTTGGAATTCTATGGTGAGATCATAGAAATGATGCCCAGGTACGATTCTATTGAAAATGCTGCTTCATCCATAAATCGTTAACCGAAAAAGTGGTGGAAAATTCTATGGCCTCACTATATTGGGCTATTAATCGAATTCATTATGGTTAATTGTTCAAAGCCATGGGTATTTCTCTCACTTTTGGGGCAAAATTATGCTTGTAGGGTTAACATTTATCCAAGTAATTTGCCTTTTTAAATTATGCCAACACAAATAGAGACACAGTCTTCCAGTGCTACCATACAGACACTACTCGGTGTTTAAATATTAGCCTACTTTTGTAAATAATTATAGTGGGAGCTCGTTGATTAAATGAAGTTCAAGAGTATAACTTAATTGTTAACTTGAGTTTACATCTATGTTAGTATATATTAAGTGATTTGGTTTTATAGTGGAGATTTTTTTTCGACGGTATCAATAATTTTAAGATTATAAGGTAAATGTATATTAAAATGAGTTGGAGAATGTTTTAGGTAATAGTTTATAAGATTTTTTCACACATATGCTTTTAATTTGGTAAAAAAAAATTCCCATTTAGTTAGAGAAGGATATTTGTGACCTTTTATACAAGGGGTATTTTGTTGAACTTTCAAAGGTGATATTCAATTGGTTATTTATATGTTGTCATGGTCATTTAAAAAATTCTAGACAATAATATGTCTAGAGTAATTAAAGATTACAACAATTAGTGAATAGTAATGAGATTTCAATTAGAAGTATTCATTTCTAGTAAAAATACATGCTTGAAAAATGTGACATTTTAATTCTTAAAAGATACATAAGATAATTAAATCCATATGATTTTAAATTAAGAAAATAATAAAAAAAATCAAGAACGAAACTTTATTTCCATGAAAGCCACCCCCCTTAACTAGAGTGATGCAAAATGAATCTCCAACCTCAATGGAAGGAACTATGTTGATTGTAACACTTATTTATATCAAATTGACCTTGATGTGAAATCACGATTGGAAAGAGGTTCTAGCCTAAATACCTAATCATTTGAGCCACTTTAATGAAAACTTATACCTTTACTGGTAGTGTTTGAACTAGCATGAGCATCTTGCATTGATAGTAAAATAGAAGCAATTATTTTATTTTCACAATATAAATTTTCCTTTTTAGTTCCTTATAATCCTAAATTCATGTTAGTGTGTTTGGACTTAGAATTATAACCTACGATTTATATTGCTTTTATTATATACATTATATTAACTTGGTGTATTTTTAGTAGTTAATTTTGTCATTAGTTGTATAGGTGGTTAGGTGGTTGAACAAGAAGTCTCTCATATGATAGTTTTAGTTTGTAGTTTTAGTTTGTACCTTGTAGAGGCCTTTTGGACAAAATGTAAACTATCCTCATGTAATACAAAGTTATATTTATTATTTATTTTTTATTGATGTAAGTGCTATAATGGTGTAGGATTTAGGTTTCATGCACATTTTGACCCATCAAGTACTATCAAAATATGCAATGAAAAATTTGGGAGAGGAATACAATTAGAATTGGTAATGCATTGTTGTTGAAGTTATATTTTTAAATAAATTGAATTTAAGGAAGAAAAATGAATTTCAATTATCTCTTGTGCCAATGGAACTACTGAGTGTATTGGAATATACTTGGTTTGGAATCTAAATTCTAGTTTTCTCTACCATAAGTATTTTATGTGTTTATGTTTTATATTTTAGTTTGGAATTGAAATATTTTATTTGTTTATGTTTTATAGTTTAGTTTGGAATTGAAATAGTTGGTGTATTTTTATTTAGTCTTATTTTATTCTATTAGATTTATTGATATTTTCAAGTTGGTGTGAATTTTTAAAATAGTAGGTGAAGTATATAGTTTGACATCTATTTTCCTTGCTGAACTTGGATACCAAATGGAATTTTTTAATCCCTTTTCCATGTTTATATTAATTATATTTTAGTTACCTAGTTGAGAGAATGGAGGTAATGAGGACTTGTTTGAAATTCTTGTAACTTGATAGAAAAGTGTTTACAACTACAAATTGGCATTAGCCATTGAATTTCTACATAGAATGGAATGGAAAATTATACATTTTCTCACTAAGTGTGGAAACTATAATTTTTGTTGGTGGGAAAAGTATGAGGTTTCATTTATTGATCTCTTCTTTATCTTAATGTGCAATGATAATCTTTTTTATTTTTAATTTGAGAGGTAAAACAAAATCTATTTTGTATATGAAAGTTAATGTACTGCTTGAAGAATGTAGGGTTAAAGAGGCATTACATTTAAATAGTGTATCTATTTTAATGATGTTTTTATTCAATTTTAAATATAATTACAAGATGTAGAATTTGATTATTAGGTGGTTGGTTTAGAGGAGTCAGATAGTAATCATTTTCCAATTCATAGGGAGGAGTTGTTAGTGTTGAAAGTTTGTTATGTTATTCACCTACAAAGACTTATTGATAAGGTTTTTGGTGGAAGAAGTTGATGGACCTTTTTCTATCTTCAAGTTCATAATTGTTTCATGGAGGTTGTGAGGAAAGAAAATAAGGAAAAATAAAGGAGCTTAAGATAACGACTTTACCTCCACTTATTTCTCTTAATAAAATAAAAATAGGAATACAATTCATTTTGGAAATAATTAAAGTGCAATAGTATTACACCTCTTATTCAAAGGATGTATAAAATAAAAACGCTTCAATGCATTTTTAATAAAAAATATGTAAAATGGTTACAAATTGTGAAAAATAAAATTAGAAACAAAATTATATAAACCTTTTACCAATAAAATTGAAAATACATTATTTTGTAAAGTACACTCTTGTCAATATGAAAGATCTCGACAATTGAATCTCATAACTTAGTGAATGTATAAAATTAGGAATAAAACTGAAATATCCACAAACGAAAGAACAAATATATTTTTAGAATGTTATAGAATATATTATGAATATTAAATAAAAAATAGGAAAACGTGAATATTTTTAATCTAGAGAAATTGCAAGAGAGTATATAAAATGGAAGATTGATTATTGGAACCATTTTAGACAAATTGATTTCCTTTTTAAAGAGAGTATAATTAGTTTGGTTTGGAGAAAGAGGATATGTACAAATGTGGGAGCTATTAAGAAATCATTTTTGGAAGTAATGACATTAATTTTCATGCAAAAAATAATAATTTGGGAGCTATTAAAATGTGTTGTCATGATCCGCTTTCAAATATTTATGCTTTTTATTTTCTATGAAAACTATCATGGTCAAATTAATGTTATTAAAAGAGAACCATAGACATAAATTTATGATTTTAGAAACTATGCCTAAACTATAAGACACTAAAGGAAGATATTTAGAAGAACTTAATATTTAATAGAACCATACGGTTTAACAAAGGTTGGTATTTTTTGGGTTGGGTTGAAGGATTATGGAATATGTTAAATGTGACCTAAGACCTTCTATGGTAGTGGGCCCTAAATTATGTGCAACTTATAACATTTAAGCTATATAATGCATAGCAATTTCTAAAATTCCATAAATCTCCCTAACTTTAGTCGGTCTATGTCACTAGGTGCAAGAGCTATGCTAAAGTACATTAAAAAAAGCTGCTAAAGTTAACTTGTGTCAATTTATAAAGGGTGTGATGCATTTTTGTTGGTTTAATGATTTTTATGTTGGCTTGAAATTTATAAAATATATATAGTATGAAAAATTGTATCATGTAAAACCAAATGTTATATGACTTATAAGATAAATATGCTAGGGAAACATATCCTACAAAATAAGTCATATTGCATCAAAATTATAATTGAATAATATGTATACATATTGTATAACATGTGAAATTAATTTAAAGTATACATGTAGATAAATGATATTCATATAAGGGGGATACCCTTTGGTGAAATGGTGGGGATTCTTGCTTGGAGAGCCAACAACCAAGGTTCAAACCTCGTGGGGTCACTCTCTACCATGTCAAGAATGGAGTTTGTTGTTTACCCTCATATTAAGGGGAGGTTCCTTGGTGAATTGGTGGGGTTTCTTGCCTGTAGTGCCAACAACCAAGGCCCAAACCTTAATATTAAATTCTACCAATAGTGGCATGGTCTGTTGGTTTAATGGTGGCATTGTTGTTCTTGCCACAAAGGTTCAAACCCCATTGGGGTGGTATTTTTGAGTGGTTGTATTCTAGTTCATAGCTCCGGTTCAAAAGTGTTTACCCCTTGAATAAAAAAAAGGATATTCATATAAAGATAAGTGCATCCAAGAGAGGATGGAACTAGAAGAGATAGATATATGATTCCTAGGCTAGCATAAGTTTTTGGTATGAATCATAAATAACATGAATCATAAGGGATAACATAAATATTTCACTAGGTGATATTGAAAAAGTGTGGTTTATGGGCCAAAATATAAGTATTATGGATTGGGGCCAAAATATTATAGTCTACTCATGGGATATAATATAATAATGTGGATCAAGGGATCTATGAATGATTATGTAGGATATATGATTATACAGGATAGAAATAATCATTTTAGTGGAGAGGGGGAAAAGAGAAGGGTGAGAGAGAGTTGTGTTGAGAATGGAATCATATGGAAGGGGTAGAAATGAAGTTGATGTGCATGATAAATGAGTAACCAAAGAAGAATGTGGAGGAAAAAGGTATAGTAATATAATATAAAAAAAATATAGAGAAAGGCCCTGGAAGTTATATTCATTTTCATCAAATGTATAAGGAAAGAGAAAATGATGTGGTGGGGGTACATAATGAGCATAAGATAAGTTAAATGAATGATCATGTTAACAAAAATAATATAAAATATAGTATGGTGTGTGACAAAAAATGAAGAAAGAAAAGGATAAGGTGTATGCTTGGATGCGAAAAAATATGTAAGTACTCCAATTTTCTTATTTTAATTAAATATGTGGGTGGGAGTAAAATTAAGATGAAGTCCATCATTTGTGGGAGATGACATACCCCTAGAGACTAAGAGCTAACCTTTCCCTAAGGGAATATGGGTAGGAAAAGGATATGTTTCTATTGAAGAATGGTCTACCAGATAGTTTGTCCATAGTATGCCATCAAAAGTGACATAATCATGGAAACAAATATATATAGAAATAAGTACATTATGGAACAATCAATTTGTGTTTATTTTATAATATGATAAGATATATAGTGATGCATCTAACAATACTTCAAGAATATAGAATACTCATCACAAATGAAGAGTAAAGTAAGTAGAGTGATAAGTAGAATATATAAATAATGGTTTCTGATTGGGTCAACATGGATTGTGAGAGAGATAAACATGTCACATCATCTAAAAAAATAGTAGGATATAGAAAGAAACATAGGAAGAGTGAGGAAAAAATAAAATGTAATATAGGTCATTCATCTTCTCTCCACGTATCCTTATGAGAGTAACATGATTCCTAGAAGTTGAACTAGAATACATATAACACAACTCTTGTCTTTAACTAATAACTCAATAAATGATATATATCACACTGATTAGTAGGAAGTCAATATACTAGTGGAATTATGATATTAGGGTTAACATTTATCCAAGTAATTTTCCCTTTTAAATCTTGCCAACATAAATAGACACTTATTCTTCTAGTGCTACTGTACAGACATTACTTGGTGTGTAATGCCCTGCCTTGGTTACCATTAAAACAAAGTGTAAAGAATAAACTTAACCGAACAATTTTTAGTTTTTTTAAAATATTTAATTACACAATTGCCATAAGGTTTCCCAACACCATGTTACTTAATACTAATAAATAAACTCAACACATTATCATAAACATAAGGACAAATTTAATGTCATGAATGTTCCAGTTTACAAAACTTAATACTGTGAAATATCCATGTCCAGATTACAACAAGTGAGATTTCAATGCATCTCAATACATCAAAATGATGGTACAATATGAACACTCTTATACAAGAGGTAAATTTGCAAAGTAGATAGTGAACATGTCACAACAGACATCCACATCCATGAAAATGCTCCACATCCATAGTCACGAACAATGAAATTACTGGAACCAGCTGCAAGCATAGGATCAACTACAAGAAAATCCAAGGAAGGTGTAGCACGGTTTCCACCCAACCATGTGGAACCCAAAGGTCCACTCCCTCCGTGCTAGGAAACAATGACAGGTCCTCAAACAATGAAGACAAAACATAACATTTACGTGGCTTACACTCACATTACGACACAATGATAACAAATCATAACATATAAACTCTCAATAATAGAACACAACTAAAAATAACACAACACAAGGAATCACAATCATGAAATAGACTAAGAGTGTCATCACATTCTCAGGATAGGTTACCCTAGTGAATCTTCCTAGACTACCGGCCCTCTCCAAGAGTTACCCTGGTAGCCTCTACTGATTCCCGGCCCCTATGCAGACTAATGTGGAATTGCTACATCTTTTAGGAAGATAAGATGGTTGACTTGCCATTCCAAGCCTTCTTAGCCTTTTCTCAATCTAAACAGAGCATTAAGAAAGTAGGCGAGGTAAACTTTATCTGAGTTAATGTTTAGTTCTACCCAACCCCTAATACATTAGTTAGGTTTTCATTGAATTTACACACCTACAATAAGTTACCTAGACAATCTCTTAAGGATTTCGACGCCTACCGCAAGCCACTCTTTCTATAACATGACTCAACATAAAATTCTAGGGGTAGCTACCAAGCGTAAAATTCACAACCACAAAGGTTTACATCTTCCACTAGGAACATACCATATAGTCTCCAAGAGGTTTCTTAAGATAACAAAATTTACAAGTTATACCCCCAAGTAAAATAAGCATGGTAGTTAGAGCAACATAAATTGAAGTATATTAAACTTGTCAATTTGATTTTCACTTTCCTAGTCTTTAAGGAAATGAAGCAAACATCACTAACGTTATGAATATATACACAACTAATAATTTCATTAAATTAATCTCAATGAATTAAAAATTCATAATAAACAAACTATAAAGATTAGCATAAACTAAAGTGTATTAAGTTTACAATACGAATCTTACTTCACTAATTTTGATGAAATAAAAATAAACATTTTGAACATTATGTGTAAACACACCCAACAATCACATTTAACCAGTTTCTATGAATAAATAATTTACATAATAGATAATCTATAGATATTATTATATTTTTAATAATTTCAAGAATTATATTTACTAACATTATAACATAAGAACAATATAAATTCTTTCTATTTTATATTTCAATTACCTTGAAAATAAAAGAAACATTATAACTCACAACTTAAGTTTCTATCTTTTCTTCTTTTCTCATTCTTAGTCTCACACTTAACTAACACTTGTGCATAATAAATATCTAACATTAGATAGATTTATAAAATATGATTTTCTAATTAAGGAATCTGCCTGATTAATGCATGCAAAGGCAAGTCAGACTACATACAAGTATAAGCTCATAAATAAATATCACAACTTTGAGTATAAGATAGAACTCCATGCATTCAATGCAAGTAATAGTTGAAGGTAAGAACTTAGTGAAACCTTTTCATAATCAAAACATAGCAATTGAAGGTTTCAATACATGCGTAATTCTATTGGAAAATCCATACGCACGCATGTATATCATAACACAGTCTTAGCAGTATTCGCGCCTATAAAAGAGGTCTACACCTTCTAAAACTCTGTTCTCATAATTTTCTATGTAACTATAGAAAGTTCGATGCCACTTTAAGGAAGATACACCGAGCTTTTAATACAAATGCGTTCAAAACATAGATCTAGTTATAAAA
>VDFB02373365.1:225233882-225537358 GCA_007258455.2 Sequoia sempervirens
TTGCAAATGTTTATGTCTCTATTTATGTCTGTCTCCTTCCTTCCATACACTTCCGCTGTGCATGTTTTCATTCTTTGCCTGGCATAAGAAGTTTCTGAGTTTTTCTCACAAATCTGGGTTTTGGAGGAAGTCAGGGTTCATATTGTTGAATGAAATGATGGTATCTGGTTTGAGTCAGCTCTGAGAAATTTATCCACAATCCAAGTAGCAGAAGGGAGGATTCGGGATCACAAAAAAGAATCTGATATCTTGCAATTGCTTCATGACTACATTGTTGACAGCCCAACCACCAACTCCTGCAGTTCGCAGTCAGGTATATTGACTTGATTCTCACTTTACTGAAAGCTCCAAGAGATGATTTCTCACGTATTGAGCCGCACAAAAGGTGGTCGTCTCATGTTTTTTTATTGATGTGATTCTCACTTTTCTGTAGTCTCCAAGAGGTATGATTTCTTACGTACTGAACCTTCTATCCGAATTTCCATATAGTTCTAAGAGGGAGGGCTTCACAAAGTGTCAATGTATAAAATGGTATTTTAATCAATTAGGATATGCCATAATCCTACTACTTTCCTCCCCATTTCTTGTCATTTTGCTCATGTTGGGAATCATATTTGTCATTTTGGATCATGTTCAGAACTGCATATCTCCTTCAAAAGAGATAGGAAAACATGTTCCAACTGTAAAGGAACTCAGAAGAGCAGGAGTGAAAATCAAGAAATTGGAGGGTAATGAAAAAGGAATTAGTCACATTAAGTTTAAAGAGAGCAATTCCACATTGTATTTGTCTGAGTTCAAAGCACATAACAGAGCAGAAGTGATATTCAGAAACATGATTGCCTTGGAACTGTGCTCCCAAGACGAAGAGAAACCCATTACAAGGTATGCCATTCTAATGAACGACCTGATTAAAACCAGCGGGGACGTGGGTATCTTGAGACGAGAGGGCATCATTACCAGCAAGCTTGTAAGTGATGATGAGATTGCACATATTTGGAATTCTATGGTGAGATCATAGAAATGATGCCCAGGTACGATTCTATTGAAAATGCTGCTTCATCCATAAATCGTTAACCGAAAAAGTGGTGGAAAATTCTATGGCCTCACTATATTGGGCTATTAATCGAATTCATTATGGTTAATTGTTCAAAGCCATGGGTATTTCTCTCACTTTTGGGGCAAAATTATGCTTGTAGGGTTAACATTTATCCAAGTAATTTGCCTTTTTAAATTATGCCAACACAAATAGAGACACAGTCTTCCAGTGCTACCATACAGACACTACTCGGTGTTTAAATATTAGCCTACTTTTGTAAATAATTATAGTGGGAGCTCGTTGATTAAATGAAGTTCAAGAGTATAACTTAATTGTTAACTTGAGTTTACATCTATGTTAGTATATATTAAGTGATTTGGTTTTATAGTGGAGATTTTTTTTCGACGGTATCAATAATTTTAAGATTATAAGGTAAATGTATATTAAAATGAGTTGGAGAATGTTTTAGGTAATAGTTTATAAGATTTTTTCACACATATGCTTTTAATTTGGTAAAAAAAAATTCCCATTTAGTTAGAGAAGGATATTTGTGACCTTTTATACAAGGGGTATTTTGTTGAACTTTCAAAGGTGATATTCAATTGGTTATTTATATGTTGTCATGGTCATTTAAAAAATTCTAGACAATAATATGTCTAGAGTAATTAAAGATTACAACAATTAGTGAATAGTAATGAGATTTCAATTAGAAGTATTCATTTCTAGTAAAAATACATGCTTGAAAAATGTGACATTTTAATTCTTAAAAGATACATAAGATAATTAAATCCATATGATTTTAAATTAAGAAAATAATAAAAAAAATCAAGAACGAAACTTTATTTCCATGAAAGCCACCCCCCTTAACTAGAGTGATGCAAAATGAATCTCCAACCTCAATGGAAGGAACTATGTTGATTGTAACACTTATTTATATCAAATTGACCTTGATGTGAAATCACGATTGGAAAGAGGTTCTAGCCTAAATACCTAATCATTTGAGCCACTTTAATGAAAACTTATACCTAAACTGGTAGTGTTTGAACTAGCATGAGCATCTTGCATTGATAGTAAAATAGAAGCAATTATTTTATTTTCACAATATAAATTTTCCTTTTTAGTTCCTTATAATCCTAAATTCATGTTAGTGTGTTTGGACTTAGAATTATAACCTACGATTTATATTGCTTTTATTATATACATTATATTAACTTGGTGTATTTTTAGTAGTTAATTTTGTCATTAGTTGTATAGGTGGTTAGGTGGTTGAACAAGAAGTCTCTCATATGATAGTTTTAGTTTGTAGTTTTAGTTTGTACCTTGTAGAGGCCTTTTGGACAAAATGTAAACTATCCTCATGTAATACAAAGTTATATTTATTATTTATTTTTTATTGATGTAAGTGCTATAATGGTGTAGGATTTAGGTTTCATGCACATTTTGACCCATCAAGTACTATCAAAATATGCAATGAAAAATTTGGGAGAGGAATACAATTAGAATTGGTAATGCATTGTTGTTGAAGTTATATTTTTAAATAAATTGAATTTAAGGAAGAAAAATGAATTTCAATTATCTCTTGTGCCAATGGAACTACTGAGTGTATTGGAATATACTTGGTTTGGAATCTAAATTCTAGTTTTCTCTACCATAAGTATTTTATGTGTTTATGTTTTATATTTTAGTTTGGAATTGAAATATTTTATTTGTTTATGTTTTATAGTTTAGTTTGGAATTGAAATAGTTGGTGTATTTTTATTTAGTCTTATTTTATTCTATTAGATTTATTGATATTTTCAAGTTGGTGTGAATTTTTAAAATAGTAGGTGAAGTATATAGTTTGACATCTATTTTCCTTGCTGAACTTGGATACCAAATGGAATTTTTTAATCCCTTTTCCATGTTTATATTAATTATATTTTAGTTACCTAGTTGAGAGAATGGAGGTAATGAGGACTTGTTTGAAATTCTTGTAACTTGATAGAAAAGTGTTTACAACTACAAATTGGCATTAGCCATTGAATTTCTACATAGAATGGAATGGAAAATTATACATTTTCTCACTAAGTGTGGAAACTATAATTTTTGTTGGTGGGAAAAGTATGAGGTTTCATTTATTGATCTCTTCTTTATCTTAATGTGCAATGATAATCTTTTTTATTTTTAATTTGAGAGGTAAAACAAAATCTATTTTGTATATGAAAGTTAATGTACTGCTTGAAGAATGTAGGGTTAAAGAGGCATTACATTTAAATAGTGTATCTATTTTAATGATGTTTTTATTCAATTTTAAATATAATTACAAGATGTAGAATTTGATTATTAGGTGGTTGGTTTAGAGGAGTCAGATAGTAATCATTTTCCAATTCATAGGGAGGAGTTGTTAGTGTTGAAAGTTTGTTATGTTATTCACCTACAAAGACTTATTGATAAGGTTTTTGGTGGAAGAAGTTGATGGACCTTTTTCTATCTTCAAGTTCATAATTGTTTCATGGAGGTTGTGAGGAAAGAAAATAAGGAAAAATAAAGGAGCTTAAGATAACGACTTTACCTCCACTTATTTCTCTTAATAAAATAAAAATAGGAATACAATTCATTTTGGAAATAATTAAAGTGCAATAGTATTACACCTCTTATTCAAAGGATGTATAAAATAAAAACGCTTCAATGCATTTTTAATAAAAAATATGTAAAATGGTTACAAATTGTGAAAAATAAAATTAGAAACAAAATTATATAAACCTTTTACCAATAAAATTGAAAATACATTATTTTGTAAAGTACACTCTTGTCAATATGAAAGATCTCGACAATTGAATCTCATAACTTAGTGAATGTATAAAATTAGGAATAAAACTGAAATATCCACAAATGAAAGAACAAATATATTTTTAGAATGTTATAGAATATATTATGAATATTAAATAAAAAATAGGAAAACGTGAATATTTTTTAATCTAGAGAAATTGCAAGAGAGTATATAAAATGGAAGATTGATTATTGGAACCATTTTAGACAAATTGATTTCCTTTTTAAAGAGAGTATAATTAGTTTGGTTTGGAGAAAGAGGATATGTACAAATGTGGGAGCTATTAAGAAATCATTTTTGGAAGTAATGACATTAATTTTCATGCAAAAAATAATAATTTGGGAGCTATTAAAATGTGTTGTCATGATCCGCTTTCAAATATTTATGCTTTTTATTTTCTATGAAAACTATCATGGTCAAATTAATGTTATTAAAAGAGAACCATAGACATAAATTTATGATTTTAGAAACTATGCCTAAACTATAAGACACTAAAGGAAGATATTTAGAAGAACTTAATATTTAATAGAACCATACGGTTTAACAAAGGTTGGTATTTTTTGGGTTGGGTTGAAGGATTATGGAATATGTTAAATGTGACCTAAGACCTTCTATGGTAGTGGGCCCTAAATTATGTGCAACTTATAACATTTAAGCTATATAATGCATAGCAATTTCTAAAATTCCATAAATCTCCCTAACTTTAGTCGGTCTATGTCACTAGGTGCAAGAGCTATGCTAAAGTACATTAAAAAAAGCTGCTAAAGTTAACTTGTGTCAATTTATAAAGGGTGTGATGCATTTTTGTTGGTTTAATGATTTTTATGTTGGCTTGAAATTTATAAAATATATATAGTATGAAAAATTGTATCATGTAAAACCAAATGTTATATGACTTATAAGATAAATATGCTAGGGAAACATATCCTACAAAATAAGTCATATTGCATCAAAATTATAATTGAATAATATGTATACATATTGTATAACATGTGAAATTAATTTAAAGTATACATGTAGATAAATGATATTCATATAAGGGGGATACCCTTTGGTGAAATGGTGGGGATTCTTGCTTGGAGAGCCAACAACCAAGGTTCAAACCTCGTGGGGTCACTCTCTACCATGTCAAGAATGGAGTTTGTTGTTTACCCTCATATTAAGGGGAGGTTCCTTGGTGAATTGGTGGGGTTTCTTGCCTGTAGTGCCAACAACCAAGGCCCAAACCTTAATATTAAATTCTACCAATAGTGGCATGGTCTGTTGGTTTAATGGTGGCATTGTTGTTCTTGCCACAAAGGTTCAAACCCCATTGGGGTGGTATTTTTGAGTGGTTGTATTCTAGTTCATAGCTCCGGTTCAAAAGTGTTTACCCCTTGAATAAAAAAAAGGATATTCATATAAAGATAAGTGCATCCAAGAGAGGATGGAACTAGAAGAGATAGATATATGATTCCTAGGCTAGCATAAGTTTTTGGTATGAATCATAAATAACATGAATCATAAGGGATAACATAAATATTTCACTAGGTGATATTGAAAAAGTGTGGTTTATGGGCCAAAATATAAGTATTATGGATTGGGGCCAAAATATTATAGTCTACTCATGGGATATAATATAATAATGTGGATCAAGGGATCTATGAATGATTATGTAGGATATATGATTATACAGGATAGAAATAATCATTTTAGTGGAGAGGGGGAAAAGAGAAGGGTGAGAGAGAGTTGTGTTGAGAATGGAATCATATGGAAGGGGTAGAAATGAAGTTGATGTGCATGATAAATGAGTAACCAAAGAAGAATGTGGAGGAAAAAGGTATAGTAATATAATATAAAAAAAATATAGAGAAAGGCCCTGGAAGTTATATTCATTTTCATCAAATGTATAAGGAAAGAGAAAATGATGTGGTGGGGGTACATAATGAGCATAAGATAAGTTAAATGAATGATCATGTTAACAAAAATAATATAAAATATAGTATGGTGTGTGACAAAAAATGAAGAAAGAAAAGGATAAGGTGTATGCTTGGATGCGAAAAAATATGTAAGTACTCCAATTTTCTTATTTTAATTAAATATGTGGGTGGGAGTAAAATTAAGATGAAGTCCATCATTTGTGGGAGATGACATACCCCTAGAGACTAAGAGCTAACCTTTCCCTAAGGGAATATGGGTAGGAAAAGGATATGTTTCTATTGAAGAATGGTCTACCAGATAGTTTGTCCATAGTATGCCATCAAAAGTGACATAATCATGGAAACAAATATATATAGAAATAAGTACATTATGGAACAATCAATTTGTGTTTATTTTATAATATGATAAGATATATAGTGATGCATCTAACAATACTTCAAGAATATAGAATACTCATCACAAATGAAGAGTAAAGTAAGTAGAGTGATAAGTAGAATATATAAATAATGGTTTCTGATTGGGTCAACATGGATTGTGAGAGAGATAAACATGTCACATCATCTAAAAAAATAGTAGGATATAGAAAGAAACATAGGAAGAGTGAGGAAAAAATAAAATGTAATATAGGTCATTCATCTTCTCTCCACGTATCCTTATGAGAGTAACATGATTCCTAGAAGTTGAACTAGAATACATATAACACAACTCTTGTCTTTAACTAATAACTCAATAAATGATATATATCACACTGATTAGTAGGAAGTCAATATACTAGTGGAATTATGATATTAGGGTTAACATTTATCCAAGTAATTTTCCCTTTTAAATCTTGCCAACATAAATAGACACTTATTCTTCTAGTGCTACTGTACAGACATTACTTGGTGTGTAATGCCCTGCCTTGGTTACCATTAAAACAAAGTGTAAAGAATAAACTTAACCGAACAATTTTTAGTTTTTTTAAAATATTTAATTACACAATTGCCATAAGGTTTCCCAACACCATGTTACTTAATACTAATAAATAAACTCAACACATTATCATAAACATAAGGACAAATTTAATGTCATGAATGTTCCAGTTTACAAAACTTAATACTGTGAAATATCCATGTCCAGATTACAACAAGTGAGATTTCAATGCATCTCAATACATCAAAATGATGGTACAATATGAACACTCTTATACAAGAGGTAAATTTGCAAAGTAGATAGTGAACATGTCACAACAGACATCCACATCCATGAAAATGCTCCACATCCATAGTCACGAACAATGAAATTACTGGAACCAGCTGCAAGCATAGGATCAACTACAAGAAAATCCAAGGAAGGTGTAGCACGGTTTCCACCCAACCATGTGGAACCCAAAGGTCCACTCCCTCCGTGCTAGGAAACAATGACAGGTCCTCAAACAATGAAGACAAAACATAACATTTACGTGGCTTACACTCACATTACGACACAATGATAACAAATCATAACATATAAACTCTCAATAATAGAACACAACTAAAAATAACACAACACAAGGAATCACAATCATGAAATAGACTAAGAGTGTCATCACATTCTCAGGATAGGTTACCCTAGTGAATCTTCCTAGACTACCGGCCCTCTCCAAGAGTTACCCTGGTAGCCTCTACTGATTCCCGGCCCCTATGCAGACTAATGTGGAATTGCTACATCTTTTAGGAAGATAAGATGGTTGACTTGCCATTCCAAGCCTTCTTAGCCTTTTCTCAATCTAAACAGAGCATTAAGAAAGTAGGCGAGGTAAACTTTATCTGAGTTAATGTTTAGTTCTACCCAACCCCTAATACATTAGTTAGGTTTTCATTGAATTTACACACCTACAATAAGTTACCTAGACAATCTCTTAAGGATTTCGACGCCTACCGCAAGCCACTCTTTCTATAACATGACTCAACATAAAATTCTAGGGGTAGCTACCAAGCGTAAAATTCACAACCACAAAGGTTTACATCTTCCACTAGGAACATACCATATAGTCTCCAAGAGGTTTCTTAAGATAACAAAATTTACAAGTTATACCCCCAAGTAAAATAAGCATGGCAGTTAGAGCAACATAAATTGAAGTATATTAAACTTGTCAATTTGATTTTCACTTTCCTAGTCTTTAAGGAAATGAAGCAAACATCACTAACGTTATGAATATATACACAACTAATAATTTAATTTAATTAATCTCAATGAATTAAAAATTCATAATAAACAAACTATAAAGATTAGCATAAACTAAAGTGTATTAAGTTTACAATACGAATCTTACTTCACTAATTTTGATGAAATAAAAATAAACATTTTGAACATTATGTGTAAACACACCCAACAATCACATTTAACCAGTTTCTATGAATAAATAATTTACATAATAGATAATCTATAGATATTATTATATTTTTAATAATTTCAAGAATTATATTTACTAACATTATAACATAAGAACAATATAAATTCTTTCTATTTTATATTTCAATTACCTTGAAAATAAAAGAAACATTATAACTCACAACTTAAGTTTCTATCTTTTCTTCTTTTCTCATTCTTAGTCTCACACTTAACTAACACTTGTGCATAATAAATATCTAACATTAGATAGATTTATAAAATATGATTTTCTAATTAAGGAATCTGCCTGATTAATGCATGCAAAGGCAAGTCAGACTACATACAAGTATAAGCTCATAAATAAATATCACAACTTTGAGTATAAGATAGAACTCCATGCATTCAATGCAAGTAATAGTTGAAGGTAAGAACTTAGTGAAACCTTTTCATAATCAAAACATAGCAATTGAAGGTTTCAATACATGCGTAATTCTATTGGAAAATCCATACGCACGCATGTATATCATAACACAGTCTTAGCAGTATTCGCGCCTATAAAAGAGGTCTACACCTTCTAAAACTCTGTTCTCATAATTTTCTATGTAACTATAGAAAGTTCGATGCCACTTTAAGGAAGATACACCGAGCTTTTAATACAAATGCGTTCAAAACATAGATCTAGTTATAAAACGTCAAATCTTTCTGATCTTTATATTCTTTAAGAATTGCATGAGTTGAAGCTTGCAGATTACATCAGATGCCAGATGAATGATTTTGATTCTATTAACAATGATCTAAGTCTACGGCGAATATATATATATATATATATATATATATATATATATATATATATATATATATATACCTGTATATATATATATATATATATATATATATATATATTTGTGAACTGATTTTAGTTCAATGAAAGGGGTTCACCATGATGGAGGAATGGCTACAAACAGTGATTTGAAATAAATATTCTAACTAAAGATTATACAAAATGTATCATAAGATGGATGTTGTGCACAAACTCTGATAGGGAGTTCAGTGGTATAAAATTAAAAGGAGACTACACATAGCTATAAAGAATAGAACATAACAAAATTCAATGATATGAGCTTTCATGTTAGATACTTGCCTATAGGAGGACGATCATCATCCAAGTTTAAGCCTTAAAAAGGATCCCAAGCGACAGTGGGCATATTTCACATATGTATATAAATTTAGTGGAGTTTTTAATCATATATGCAGACAAAATTGTAAGTGTACAAACCCACTCCACAATAAGGTAAGATATAGCTTAAGTACAGCTTAGAAGAATGACATAGACAAAATAAGCTTTTACAGCTAAAGAAAACCATGAATTTAAAATTCCATGAACATAAAGAACATCGCTACTACCAGAGGAGCTTAAATTTTCAATCCGAAGATAAAATTGAAAAGAGAGGGGCAACGATTAAGGTTTTCAAAACTTCATACCCAAAATTTGTGGTGCATGGTTTTCAAAATAACAATCTTTTAAATATTAACTAGATTCGTTCTTTATTCTAAATTGAACATTTCAATAAACCAACGGATATTTAGGAGAAATCTACCACCATTTTCAAATCTAAGAAAAAATGCTAAGTTCTATTTCCTTGAATTCTTGGCAGCTTAATTTATCTGTATTTTTTTAATTATATTTGATTGCTTATTCTTACAATTTTTTTATTTTTTTTTAATTTGCAGGTTTGACAAACTGTTACTTTTCCACAAAGTTCATTGAAGAAAATTTTCAAAAACTTTAAAAGGGGAAAACCTAGTAAATCTTGGAAATCAAGCTAAAATGAATTATGAAGCTTCCGTTAATCCCACGATCAATTCTCCAAACTTCAACGTTGAATATCAAATCAATCCAGCTTCAAAATTACGCTTGTAAACAGAATCTTAAGAGAAAAGTTTCTTCTAAAACAATTTTCATGCAAAATCTGCTAAAAACTACTGCCGTGAATGTCAATTCCCCCCCCAGCCGCACGCCCACCCAAATTCCAAAAGATCTTCATTCATGCAATTAACTTTCTATCATAAAACTTAACAAAAAGACCATTATGCATTGTAAATAGATCAATCAGTTCAAATTATTCTTTAAAATATCAAAATAGATCTTTAACTGCCATTCAAAGATTCATATCTTGTTGAAAATATCTTTTCTTAAAAATATCTATTTCTCATAACTCAAGTTGCACAAATAAATCAGCAATATTTATATTTTATTTAAAAACATTGCAAAGAAATAACTTTCACTTTTAAATTTGATAACTTACTTAATTTGATTTAATAATTAAATCACAAACATTTACAAATACATTAATAGACATTTTTTAAAATTAAATATTAAATTTCTCAAACAAAAAACAATAGAAATGAACACGACAGAATAAACTGGACAACTACATGGGGTAACACATTGACACTCGTTCGCAAAAGAACGACGGTTCAAATAGGACCTATCAATACCTCCAATCAACATGATTATATTGAATTAGGGTATGCTCAGACCTGTCAAGTAGGTGAAGCCATTACCCGATACCTGTATTTGCTGGAAACATCAATGTTAAAACATATATATACTTATGTTAGAAAACACACCATGAATAAGAATTGCAGCGTAGCAGGGTACTCATGAATGAGTAATGCTACACTATCTTCTTCATCGACACAAACGAGCAAGATAAATCATAATAAATCATCTCAACATGATAACCACATGAAAAGTCATAAGCAAATAAACCATATCAAGAATGTTTCTATCTCAGTATCATCAAACTAACATAACTAGATAAATAGGATGTCAATGTATCATCCACCAAATACAAAACAACATAGTATCATAATGAACTAAAACATCTATCAAGCAAAATCAAACTAAACAGGGTATGAAAATTGGAGGGACACTACATCCTCCCCTCCTAGGATAAGGCTTACTCCTGGAAGCCTTCAAACAAAAAATATATAACACACACATCTAGAATATGTCCTCTGAAGAGATAGAAGACTCGTCACTAGGATCTCACTGGACCCATACTTAGTTAATGCCTCAACCCCTGAGAATCAACTCCTGACACTGAAGGATGTGCACGGTTCTCAAGGAATGATGCCTGTCCTACACCAGTAACCTATCCATCTGCACCTTGGTGCTCGACTTGGCGGTTATCCACCATGGTAAACACCCTATGCGATATGCCTGTGTCTCCCACTGTCGGCTTAGAAGCTTTCAATCTCTGACTGAACCCAGAAGTTCCCTTCTTAGGACATTTATGAGCAATGTGACCCTGCTGGCCACAAGTGAAACATTCTATACTCCTTCTAACTCCTCTATCACCTGGAGGTACACTAGACCATGGAAAACTACCTCCACTAACAATAAATAGAGAACTATGTGTTGGATGATAGAAACGATTACGAGGAGATCATAACCAACTCTGATATTTTTTCTTTTGAAACCAAATACCACCACGTTGGGACTGAGAACTCTTATGCTTTGAATGTGAGGGTTGATGCTGCTCACCCTTAGCGGGTACCTGAAGCCCCTTGGAGAAGCTCGCAACCTGAGATTGACCACCCTGAGATCCAACACCAATGGAAGGTGCAATGCCAATCTGGACCCCTTTCTGTCCACCTAAGACCTTAGATAGATTCTTTTCAACAGTTTGAGTCTTTTCCATGGCTACCACAGTGCTCAACGACTCATGCGTAACTTGGGGAGGTGATTCCCACTGACTACCTCCATGACCGCCTCCAAGGCCATGACCATGACCTCTACCATGACGTCTAGGAATGATTCTACACAACACCATGTAAAAAAATTCTTAGATATAGGGCGAGAACAGAGAAAGGAAAAGATCAAATCTCAAGAATCTAAGTACTATATCCATGACTAACATAAATATCCTTCATACATGCCTACCCAAAGGTTCCCTGAGTCTACTTCCTTGTATACACTCACCAAGTCAGTATCATACATCCTTGGAGAGAAATCACAACACAACACTTGGCCGACATTGAAAACAATAAATAAAATAATTTAGCCACTAAAGTCATAAATAAACATTAAATGGAATTCAATTTTCAGCATTAAAAATAAGAAATGCACACAATGTCAACATTAAATCAAATGTAACCACGAGGGTTACAACTAAATAAGATCACAAAGTGTGGCTAAACCATCACAATAAAATGTAAACAAGGAGTCGACCATCACAATCAACATATATTCATCAATAATTACAAAGAAAGTCCACAATCTTCAAAATAGTACAATACATCACTACATGACTAGACACTAGCCACCTAACAAGGAAGGAGAGAAATTTTTAGACTAAAACAATACTATTCTTCTATTGGTGTGGAGTTATCTCAGACACATCTTAGTTATGTGACGTAAAATACAATAGGATAATACGAACTATAGAGTCTAACACCTAGGACAACGTAATGGGCTCACAATTATCCAGAGCACCTAGTGTTAGAACCTATGGCTCTGATGCCATCTGTAAAGCCCCACCTTGGTTACCATTAAAACAAAGTGTACAGAATAAAATTAACCGAACAATTTAAAAAAATATATATATATTTAATTACACAATTGCCATAAGGTTTCCCAAGACGATGTTCCTTAAACCAAATAAATAAACTCAACACATTATCATAAACATAAGGACAAATTTAATGTCATGAATGTTCTAGTTTACAAAACTTAATACTATCAAATATCCATGTCCAAATTACAACAAGTGAGATTTCAATGAATCTCAATACATCAAAATCATGGTACAATATGAACGCTCTTATACAAGAGGTAAATTTGCAAAGTAGATAGTGAACATGTCACAACTGACATCCACATCCATGAAGATGCTCTGCATCTATAGTCATGAGCATTGAAGTAACTGGAACCAAATGCAAGCATAGGATCAACAACCAGAAAATCCAAGGAAGGTGTAGCACGATTTCCACCCAACCACGTGGAACCCAAGGTCCCTCCACCAGTACTAGGAGATAATGATAGGTCCACACCGTTGAAGACCTTTAACGTTGCTTCAACACTCACATTGCTAGCGATAACAAATCACAACATATAAAACTCCTACGTTAATGAAACTATTAAAAAATAACACAACACAAGGAATCTGATCTGTGAAATAGACTAAGGTGTCATCCGTACAACAGGATAGGCTACCCTGAAAGTAGATCTTCCTAGACTGCCAGCCTCAGGTTACCATAGTATCCCTCTGTAGTTTCCAAAAGCCCTTATGGACTAATGTGGGTCATTCATGCAAAAGAAGACCAGGTCATTGGCTGCCATTCTAAGCCTTCTAGAGCCTTTCTCAGTCTAAGCAGGCGATAAGAAAGGTAGGCGAGAAAAATTTATCAGGTTAATGTTTAGTTTCTAGCCATACCCTAATGGCTGATTTGGGTTTCCTTTAGGTTACAAACCTATGATAGGTTACCTAGACAATCTCTTAAGGATTTCGTCCCCTACCACAAGCCACTCTTTCTATAACATGACTCAACATAAAATTCTAGGGGTAGCTACAAAGCATAAAATTCACAACCACAAAGGTTTACATCTTCCACTACGAAAATACCATAGTCTCCAAGAGGTTTCTTAAGATAACAAAATTTACAAGTTATACCCCCAAGTAAAACAAGCATGGAAGTTAGAGCAACATAAATTGAAGTATATTAAACTTGTCAATTTGATTTTCACTTTCCTAGTCTTTAAGGAAATGAAACAAACATCACTAACATTATGAATATATACACAACTAATAATTTCATTAAATTAATCTCAATGAATTAAAAATTCCTAATAAACAAATTATAGAGATTAACATAAACCAAAGTGTATTAAGTTTACAATACGAATCTTACTTCACTAGTTTTGATGAAATAAAAATAAACATTTTCAACATTATGTGTAAACACACCCAACAATCACATTTAACCAATTTCTATGAATAAATAATTTACATAATAAATAATCTATAGATATTAGTATATTTTCAATAATTTCAAGAATTGTATTTACTAACATTATAACATGAGAACAAAACAAATTCTTTATATTTTATATTTCTATTACCTTGAAAATAAAAGAAACATTATAACTCGCAACTTAAGTTTCTGTCTTTTCTTCTTTTCTCGTTCTTAGTCTCACACTTAACTAACACTTGTGCATAATAAATATCTAACATTAGATAGATTTATAAAATATGATTTTCTAATTAAGGAATTTGCCCGATTAATGCATGCAAAGCTAAGTCGGAATAAAGACAAGTATAAGCTCATAAATAAATATCACAACTTTGAGTATAAGATAGAACTCCATGCATTCAACGCAAGTAATAGTTCTAGGTAAGAACTTAATGAAACCTTTTCAAAATCAAAACATAGAAATTGAAGGTTTCAATACGTATGTAATTTTGCTGGCAAATCCATATGCACACGGGTATATCACAACATATTCTTAGCAGTATTCGCGCCTATAAAACAAGTCTACACCTTATAAAACTATGTTCTCATAATTTTCTATGTAACTATAGAAAGTTCCACGCCACTTTAAGGAAGATACATCGAGCTTTTAATACAAATGCATTCAGAACTCAGACCTAGTTATAAAATGTCAAATCTTTCTAATCTTTATATTCTTTAAGAATTGCATGAGTTGAAGCTTGTCGATTACATCAGATTCCAGATGAATGATTTTGATTCTATTGACAATGATCTAAGTCTATGACAAATATATATATATATATATATATATATATATATATATTTGTGAACTAGTTTTTTAGTTCAATGAACAGGGTTCACCATAATGGAGGAATGGCTACGGACAATGATTCAAAATAAATCTTCTAACTAAGGATTATAAAAAATGTATCATAAGATGGAGGTTGTGTGCAAACTCTGATATCGAGTTCAGTGGTATAAAATTAAAAGGAGACTATGCACAGCTATAAAGAATAGATCATAACAAAATTCAATGATATGATCTTTCACATTAGATACTTGCCTATAGGAGGATGGTAATCATCCAAGTTTAAGCCTTAAAAAGGATCCCAAGTGATAGTGGGCATATTTGACATATGTATATAAATTCATCGTAGTTTTTAATCATATATGCAGAAAGAATTTTAAGTATACAAACCCACTCCACAATAGGTAAGATACGGCTTAAGTACAACTTAGAAGAATGACATAGACAAAATAAGCTTTTAGAGCTATATAAAGTCATGAATTTAAAATTCCATGAACATAAAGAACATTGCTACCACCGAAGTAGATTAAATTTTCAATCTAAAGATAAAATTGAAAAGAGAGGGGCAACGATTAAGGTTTTCAAAACTTCATACCCATAATTTGTGTTGCATGGTTTTCAAAATAACAATCTTTTAAATATTAACTAGATTCGTTCTTTATTATAAATTGAACATTGCAATAAACCAACGAATATTTAGCAGAAATCTACCACCGTTTTCAATTCTAAGAACAAATAATGAGTTCTATTTTCTTGAATTCTTGGCAGCTTAATTTATCTGTATTTTTTTAATTATATTTGACTACTTATTCTAACAATTTTTTTTTTAATTTGCAGGTTTGACAAACCATTACTTTTCCACAAAGTTCATTGAAGAAAATTTTTAGAAACTTTAAAAGGAGAAAACCTGGTAAATCTTGGAAATCAAGCTAAAACGAATTATGAAGCTTTTGTTAATCCCACGATGAATTCTTGAAACTTCGACAATGAATATCAAATCAATCTAGCTTTAAAATTACGCTTGTAAACAAAATCTTAAGAGAAAAGTTTCTTCTAAAACAATTGTCGTGCAAAATCTACTAAAAACTACTCCCGTAAAATTTCTTCCCATGAATGTCAATTCCCCCCCGCACCCTGCCCAAATTCCAAAAGATCTTCATTCATGCAATTAACTGTCAATCATAAAACTTAACTAAAAGACCATTATGCATTGTAAATAGATCAATCAGTTCAACTTATTCTTTAAAATATCAAAACAGATCTTTAACTGCCATTCAAAGATTCGTATCTTGTCGAAGATATATTTCCTTAAAAATATATGTTTCTCATAACTCAAGTTGCACAAATAAATAAACAATATTTTTATTTTTATTAAAAACATTGCAAAGAAATAATTTCACTTTTAAATTTGATAACTTATTTAATTTGATTTAATAATTAAATCACAAAAATTTAGAAATACATTAACATACATTTGTTAAACTTAATTATTAAATTTCTCAAACACAAAACAATACAAATGAACACGGTAGAATAAACTGGACAACTACATGGGGTAACACATTGACACTCGTTCACAAAAGAACGATGGTTCAAACAGGACTTGTCAATACCTCCAATCAACATGATTATATTGAATTACGGTACGCTTAAACCTGTCAAGCAGGTGAAGCCATTACTCGGTACCTGTATCTGCATGAAACATCAATGTTAAAACATATATATACTTATGTTAGAAAACACACCGTGAATAATAATTATAGCGTAGCAGGGTACTCACGAATGAGTAATGCTACACTGCCTTCTTCACCGACACATACGAGCAAGATAAATGATAAGCAATCATGTCAACATGATAACCACATGAAAAGTCATAAGCAAATAAACCATATCATGAATGTTTCTATCTCAATATCATCAAACTAACATAACCAAATAAATAGGATGTCTAATGAGCCCAAAATATGCTCATAGTTTGGATATTATAATGAACTTTTAATGCCTTTACTTTTGTTATTCGTGGTTGTTTAAAACTCTTTTGAAATCTTTTATGGGGATATCTTGTAGCAAAACATTTGCATATTCCTATAGCTTATTGTGTTGACTTGACTACATTTATTACCCCATTGACTCCCTAAATGACTTGTATATTACATACAGTTTTTGAATGATGAAATAGATTTAAATGTGTGATTAATGAATGGATATTGTGTATGTGCCATACGCCTTTTATTTCACATCTGTTACCTTTTGTTTCGCAGGTTGTTGAAGAATGATCGAGTCAAGCGCAGCCGATCTCGGCCTTGCAGTAAAGTCCATTTCCTGCATGACTTCGAAGAAGCTCCGGTGAAGACTCTTTGACCGAAATCATTGGGAAAGATTTTTAATGACATTCAATCTGGAAAGAGTGGAGTGCTAGATTCTCTCTAGATCAGGTTGAACACATAAATTCATTTATGAAGTTTGTTCCTTGATTCTAGGATAGACTTTACTTCCACGTCTTTCTTTGATAGGGTTAGTTAGTTAGTTGCTCTCCTGATTTTAAATTAAAGTACTCCTGCGTGAGTGAGAAAAGAGATGATAGTTAGAGTAAGATAGAAGCATAGTGATAGAAAGATAGCAGATATCATGTAAGAGTCAGTATGATAATGAAAAGAAGAATTTGTTTGACAAGAGATAGAGTTTGTTGTTAGTTTATATCAACAAAGCAATGTATACCATTTTGTTTTCATGAATAAAGTTTGATGAAGTTCTGAGTTCAGCACCTGCGTAATCAGTAGATGCTTGCTAAGGGGGCCCACTTAGTAAGTATCTGTAGCTAGTTAGTTAGCTGTTCTTTTATGTTGACCTTCAGTTAGCTTTCATCTTTGAAGTTTTTATACAAACTCAGTCTTGTATTGCTCCTGCAGCATAGGGAATCCATCCCTGTGCCTGTTTCTGTAGCATAAGGCCAGTTCATAGTTTGTGTTTTAGTCGTAGCTGTTATGGTTTCTGTTTTAATCAAATCATAGTTGAGTTAAAGAACTTTGCATTACCTTCCTGTAGCGTAGATAGAATTCCTTCCAAGTATTTATTTCTGCTAAGTTTTGACCGAAACCAGTTCTTAGTGCATATATTGTGCTGGGTCGTTTAAAGTATACGTCCCCTGGTTTGACAAGTAAATGAACGTCCATAGAGAGATATTAGTCACCTGTTTGAATGTCCAATTCCCAGGAAAGGTTTTACTATGATTTTCATATCCTTTTGTGGGTGCGACCAATGTCAATGTATCATCCACTAAATACAAAACAACATAGTATCCAAAATCACCTCTGAAAAGAAACAACATAGTATCATAATGAACTAAAACATCTATTAAGCAAAATCAAACTAAATCGAGTATTGAAACTGGAGGGACACTACATCATGTTTTAAATACTAGCAACATGTAAATAATTACAGTGGGATTTTAATGATTAATGAAGTTCAAAGAGTATAACTTAATTGTTAACTTGAGTTTACATCTTTGCTAGTGGGTATGTGTAGGATCATGATGGGCCAAAAAGTGGCAATATGATAGGTATGTGTTTGGAAACCTTTTTTTTTACCCAAAATTGATGAAATTAAAAGGGTTTTTAAAGGAGATTCTGAGCTTTCCACCAATATAAATTATGCTTTAATTTAAATTTAATAAGTAATTATTATTCATTTTCTATTCAAATTACAACTAAAGTTCTGATTGATAGACTAATTAAAAACATCTATAACTTTCAAACAATATCACATTTTTTGAATCCAATACATTCATCACATTCTATGCTTCACATACTATAGGATTAAAAAAATAAAATTTGAATTTTATAAAGTTTTAACCAAGTTAAGGTGGTCAGACATATGAATTATTTATATTTTTTAAAAGTTGCAATAAAAAATTCATAATTAATTGTTTACTTGGAAAAAAAGTACAAAAAAATATGCATCACATCGGAACATTAGTCCTCTATTTATATCTAAAATCTGATTAAAAAATATTATCATTTTATTGTGGCTAGGGTGGTTAGATAGACACCTACTTATTTTTTCCCTGAAATTTAAGTACTATTGCATTCAAATTTCAAATTTCACCAAATAGATTTTTTTTTAAACAAACCTAGTAGTTTAGAAACTACATTCAATTTTCTATATATTCTATTCTTACATATTTTTGAAATAATATAGATAAATTATTCAAATTTTTATGTCAAGTTGCCTAACTCTATTTTTTTCGATTTTTTTGCCACTTAAGGGCCTATTTTTCCATGATGATCCTGCACATACCCTAGTGTATATTAAGTGATATGGTTTTCTATTGGATATTTTTTTCAAGAGTATCAATAATTTCAAGGTAATTGTATATTAAAATGAGTTGAAGAATATTTTAGGAAATAGTTTATAAGATTTTCTCAAATATATGCTTTCAATTTGATAAAAAAATTTCCCCATCTAGTTAGAGGGTGATCCCACAATACTGGTTTACAATTTTTTTCCAAACTAGAGATTGAACTGATTTTTTCTAACTAAATCTTCATTTTCGGGCACCTATAGCAGCTAAACCGTACGAAATTTGAAGATGATGCAAACTAGTGATTTTTAAGATTTTGTTTGCAGATTCTAATTTTTTTTTTTTTCAAAACTTTGGGAATCAAATTGCACTTCTTTTTTCCATCTCCTTTGAAAACTATTTTTTTTAGTAAACACCATTTAAGGAGTGATGCTCACCATATACAACATAATTTTTTTTTCCATGGAGGTTAAAATTCTATATATTTTTTAATTTATATTTGTAACTACGATATATATCACTTTCATTTGGTTTCATAGTTTTTTATTTAATATTTTTTCCTTAATCAAGTTTCGAAGTCAAACCAATTACAATTCAGACATAGGCGGACCATATACAACATAACTATTTTTGTATGTATCAAAGTCTAATTTTTTCTTTTTTGTTGGATCAAGGACTTCAATATTTAGTGCACTAATATTTTTCAATTTTTTTTTTATAATATGCTAATTTTCCATATGTGCAGAACAAAGAGCTTGATTTTCGATGAAAAACCTACATTCACAAGAAATAAAAAATAAATATAATAATTAAATTAAATTTATTTAAATTATATTTTTGGGAAGCTTATAATAAGGAATACATACTTAGAAAAAAAATAAAATTAAATGAATTCATTTAATCCCCCAAAAGATAATTCAAAATAGTTTTTTATCAACATTTTAATGGGGGTAAAGTAGACTTCATTATAGGTATGGTTTAAAACTAATAGGGTTCTATCCAAGGGGGTTTGATTTAAGATGGTTTTATCAAACCCTCTTCAATTGGAATCCTTTAAATGGAAATTTTCAAGGCTTAAATAATTATATTTTCTAAAAATATGCGATTTTAGCAAAAATGAGGATCTTTGAGAAAGTTTAAACCAGTATTGTGGGATCACCCTAGAGAAGGATATTTGTGACCCCTTATACAAGGGGTAATTTGTTGAACTTTCAAAGGTTTTATTTGATTGTTTATTTGCATGTAGTCATGGTAATTTTAAAATTCTAGACAATAATATGTGTGGAGTAATTAGAGGTTGCAATAATTAGTGAATAATAATGAGATTTCAATAAGAAGTATTCATTTTTAATGGAAATACATGCTTAAAAAGAGAGAAAATTTAATTCTTAATAACTTGAAAAGATGAATTTGTTAAATCCATATGATTTTAAATTAAGAAAATAATGAAAATTTTGAGAAGCAAAACTTTATTTCCATGAAAGTCACCCCCTTCACTAGAGTGATGGAAAAGGAATCTCCAACCTCAAAGAAAGGAATTATGTTAATTGTAGCGCTTATTTATATGAAATTGACCTTAAAAGTGAAATAAATATTGGAAAGAGATTATATCCTAAGTACCTAATCATTTGAGCCACTTTAATGAACACTTATACTTAAGTTGGTAGTGTTGGAACTGGCATGAAAATTCTACTTGCATGAGCATCTAGTATTGATAAGGAAAGTAGAACACAAGCATTTGTTTTATTTTCATAATCTAAAATGTTACCCTTTTAGTTCCTTATAATCTTAAATTCATGTCATTGTGTTTGGACTTAGAATTATAATGCTTGTATTATATACATTATATTAATTTGGTGTATTTTCAGTAGTTAATATTTAGGTGTTTGAATTATAAGTTTCTCATATAATAGTTTTAATATGTATATTTGTAGAAGTATTTTGGATAAAATGTAAACTATCCTCATGTAATAAAAAGTTCTATTTATTATATATTTTTTCATCTATGTAAGTGCTAAAATGATGTAGGCTTTAACTTTCATGTACATTCTAATCCATCAAAGTGGTATCAAAATATGCAATGAAAAATATGAGATAGGAACAACATTAGAATGGGTAATGCATTATTGTCAGAGTTATCATGTTTTTATATAGGAAAAAATATTTTTAAAAAAGGACAAAAAAGTTACAATTTTTTGTTTTGTGTCATAATGAAACTATTGAGTGAATTGAAATATACTTGAGATTTTTTAAGCACACTTTCAATCCCTTTGGTTTGTAGTCGCAATTCTAGTTTTCTCTACTATAAGTATTTTATGTGCTTCTATTCTATATTTTCATAGGGAATTGAAATATTTGGTGTATTTTTATTTAAGAGTATGTGCAGGATAATCATGGAAAAAAATGCCCTTAAGTGGCAAAAAATTTAGAAAAATCAGAGTTTGAAAACTTGACATAAAAAATTGAATAAGTTATCTATATTATTTCAAAAATATGTAAGAATAGAATATGTAGAAAATTGAATGTAGTTTCTAAACTACTAGGTTTATTTTTTATTTTTAAAAAATTCTATTTGGTGAAAATTTTAAAATTCAATGGAGTAGTACTTAAATTTCATGGAAAAAATAAGTAGGTGTCTGTCTGACCACCCTAACCACAATAAAATGATAATATTTTTTTATAATATTTTAGATATAAGTAGAGGACTCATGTCCCAATGTGATACATATTTTTTTGTAATTATTTTCCAATTAAATAAATAATTAAGATTCTTTTATTACAATTGTTAAAAAATATAAAAACTTGTATGTCTAACCACCTTAACTTGGTCAAAACTTCATGAAATTCATTTTTTTTCTAATTCTATAGAATGTGAAGCATAGACTGTGATGCATATTTCAGAATAAAAAAATGTGATACTATATGAAAGCTATAAATGTTTTTCAATCATTATATCAATCAATACTTTAGTCACAATTCAATTAGAAAATGAATAATAATTATTTATTAAATTCAAAGTAAAGCATAATTTATATTGGTGGAAAGATGAGAATCTTCTTTAAAAACCCTTTTCATTTCATCAATTTTGGGTTAAAAAAAGCCGTCAGCCACATATCCATCATATTGCCACTTTTTGGCCCATCATGATCCTGCACATACCCTTAATCTTATTTCAATCCATTAGATTTATTGATATTTTTAAGTGGGTGCCAATATTTAAAATAGTACGTAAAATACATTGTTTTTACATTTATTTGCTTTGCTGAAATTGGTGCACCAAATGCAAAAAAATAATATCCATTTTCCATGTATTAATTGTCTTTTAGTTATCTAGGCCCAAGAGAATGAAGGTAATGAGAAATTGTTGGAAATGCTTGTAACTTGCTAGGAAAGTGTTTAAAACTATAAATTGTGTTGGATACTAAATTTATACATAGAATGGAATGGAAAACTATATGTTTTGTTAGTGGGAAAAGCATGAGGTTTCATTTCTTGACCTATTCTTTGTATTAATGTGCAAAAATAATCTTTATTTATTTATTTGAGAGGTAAAATAAAATCCATCTCATCTATGAGAATTAAATATTTTATTATAATCAAGTGATAAGTTAGCTATAATAATGTTTGAAGAATCTAAATAAGTGTTAGGATCAAATATTCTATCTATTTTTTAATGAGATTTTTAAAAAAAAATATAAGTACAATATTTAGACTTTGATTATTAGGTGGTCTTGGTTGGTAATTATTAGCCAATTCATAGGGGAGGATTTTTTAGTGTTGAAAGTTTGTTATGCTATTCACCTACAAAGATTTCATGATAATGTTTTTGGTGGAAGAAGTTGATGGACCATGTTCTATGTTCATGTTCACAATTGTTTGGTTGAGGTTATGAGAAGGAGATAAAATATGGAAAATGGAGGAGCTCAAGATAGAAACTTCAACTCCACTTATTTATCTCAATAAAATAAAAATAGGAATACAATTTATTTTGGAAATTATTAAAGTGAAATTTTAATACAATTCTTATTCGATGGACATATAAAATAAAATGCTTCAATATTTTTTAATGAAAATATGTAAAATTATTAGATTGTGAACAATTAATTTGAAACAAAGTTAAATAAATATTTTATCAATCAAACTAAAAAATATGTTCTTTTGTAAAAGTGCACTCTTGTCAAAATGAAGGATCTCGACAATTCAATCTCCTAACAAATATGTAAAACTAAGAATCAAAATGAAATATCCACACAAGAAAGAACCTTGATATATTTTGAGAATGTTGTAGGATGCCATGTGAATATTGAATCACAAATAGGAAAACATTAAAAAAATTTAATATAGAGAAATTTCAAGAGAGTAGCCTTCTAATATAGAATAAAAGATTAGTTATTGGAAGAAAAATGGTTTCTTTCTTAAAGAGAATAAAATTAGTTTGGATTAGAGAAACATGATTGCTACTAACATGGGATCTAATGATGAAATTATGTTAGGAAGTCATGAAATTTATTTTCATTCGACAAATAATTTTGGATTATTAAAATGTGTTGGAATGATTCCCTTTCAAATATTTATCTTTTATATTTTCTATGGAAACTATCATGGTTAGATTAATGTTAGTACAAGAGAACCAGAGTCTTAAAGTTAGGATTTTAAAAACTATGATTAAAATTGTGAGAGAATGAAGGAATAAACAAATAAAAGATCTTAAGATTTTATAAAATTATAGGGTTTAACAAAGTTTTGATTTTTTTTGAATTGGGTGTAAAGATGATGTGATACATAAAATGTGACCTAATACTTGCTATGGTAGTGGGCCCTAAAGTAGGTACAACTTATAGCATGGAAGTTATATAATATATTAAATTTCTAAAATTACATAAATTGTGCTAACTTTGGCAAGCCTGTGTCATTAGGTGTAGAAGCTATGTTAAAGTACATAATTTTTTTTTTCTAAAGTTAAATTGCATAAATTGATAAAGGATATGATGCATCTTTGTTGATTTAATTATTTTTACTTTGGCCTAAAATATATATAGTATAAAAGTGTATCATGTAAAACTAAATTATATATGACCTATAAAATAGATGTGTTAGGGAAGCACGTCCTACCAAAAAAGTGTTAGTGCATCCAAATTATAGTTGAATAACATGTATACATGTGTTATAACATGTAAAATTAACATAAAGTAGACATGTAAAGAAAGGAAAATCTACATAGTTGAGAATGAAGCTTAAATATACAAAGATAAGAGAAGTGTGTCCAAGAGAGGATAGGACTAGAAGAGAGAGAGGTATATGATTCTTAGGCTAGATTAATTTGTCGGTATGAATCCTTTAAAGAAGATGAATCACTTGGGATAATGTGTTAATCTTTCACTAGGAAATTTTGAAAAAGATGGCTTAGGGACTAAAATATAAGTGTTATGGCTTGGGGGCCAAAGTATTATAATATAGTTACGAGATACAATACAATAATGTGGCTCAAGGTCCATATGAATGATAATGTAGGGGATATGAGTATAGGGGATATTATCCCTAAAACTAACTTGCATCCCCCACTCAAGAAAACAACCTACACACCCACATCATTCAAATTGCTCACAAAAATTATGTTTCATTTCAAAATAGTTATATACAACACACCATAAATCCCCATCACTCTACCATAAAGGAATATAATCTTGACTCTTCCATGACCAATAATACTTAGATGAGAGTCATGACTCAGATACACCTTCCTACTATCAAACCCCTCATATTTTAAGAACCAACCCCTATGCAAGGTCATATGAACAAGATAAATTCTTCTTTTTCTTCTTCACCTCCTTGCACTCCTTGTGAAAATGTTTAGATTTTCTATAGTTCCAAATAATTTCCTTCGACTTTCTAGAAGACTTAGATCTCCCTGGGTATTTTGATTTTGAATTTTTTTCCTTCTTCTTTCCTTTCTTTTCCAATCTACCATGAACAACAAAGGCCTCTGTTAGACATATCAAAACATTTTCCTCTCATCTATTTAGAAATTAATGATGCAACCAATTCATCCATATTGAAGGTGGCAGTGGTAATGCCAATTTCCATGACAAGATGATCTCATGAGTCTTGCAAAGAATATAACAATGTCATTGTATGAGCTTCATCCTCCTTCTTCACACCTATAAAAATCAACTAGAAAATAAGCATGTTAAAGGAATTTAGGTGATTAGCCATGGATCCCTTCTTCCATCTTCAGAGAATACAACTTCTTTCTTAGGAATACTTTTTTACTAGGAATTTAGGTTGATAAATATCTCCAAGCTTATTTTAAAGGTTCATTCAATTTTAAATGATCATATTTTTATTGATAATCATTCAAATTTCATGGTAAAATACAAGGTTTCCTTTAATATTTGTGACACATGACAAACTATTAATATGAAGTATTCTAATGCATATACATTGCCACCTAAATATTTTTGATTAAGGGAGAAAAATAGATTTTGGAGGGACTCGAAACCCTTTACATCAAAATGTTTCTAATACTACAAATGACATAATAAAAACAACCAATTAACAGCCAAAAAATAGTGAACCAACATACAACAACAAAACATAGAATAAAAAAAGAGAGGCACTATTTCATATTTTTCAAGGTGTTGGCCACCTTCATTTCTTGTTTGTATTGAAGGTCGATGAGCGACAACTCATTTTTTTATTCATCAAATATTTTCTTCATGTTACCCCTAGTCCTTGCACTTGGGCCCTTTTCCTCATCTTTCATTGACTTCGTGCCCTTCTCTTTGGTAAATGGACCCTTCACCTGATGCCTAGTATAAATTTGCTCCTCCCTAAGATCACTAAGTTTATCTAAAATAACCTTAAGGGAATCTATAGTATTCTTGATGGACGAATGGATAACTTGCAACAACTTCTTGATATCTTCTTCAAGTTCTCTAACCTTACTTTCCACTCCCTAGAGGTGATTTTCACAATCTATCTTGAAATCAGAGACAAATCCCTCCAAATCAACAAGCCTTTTAGTAAGAAAATTACAGGCCACCCCCTTGGGTTGATTTGTGAAGTTTTCTTTAAGGCTTTTGATCTTAATGTTCTCTTTATTAAACTCATTCATAATCCACTTTTCAAGTTTAAAATTGCAAGTGGCCCCATTCCTGGCCATGTCTAAAAGATCCACCATATCTGCATTTTCTTCATCAAGGTAAGAAAAATAATTAGAGAGGGGATGAAAATTACTTGAGAACTTAATCTTCCCTGATTTATTGCTTACATATTTAGCTACAATATCCAAGACTCTTTCTTTACCTTTACATGTGACTTCTACCTATTGAGGAAAAATATGCAGCTGGGCATGAGCCTCCTCAATTGCCATGGTAGAAAGACCTTTGCTTGTAGCACACTCTGTTTCCTTCACCTATTGAGGTAAACCCTAATAATATTCATCCTCTCCAGTCTGAGAGCCACCTAACCACAAAATTTTCTTCTTAGGCTTCTTTTTAGGAGTGTTATTTTTCTATTCACCTTTCTTTCTCTTTTGTTGAGGTGATTTCAAAGGAGAGGAAGAGATCTCTACCACTTCAGCCCTAGGCTCCTCATCCATTTTCCACTCCTCATTCATTAGTGCTTGTATCCATTGAAGAGTATTCAACCACCTTAGGCGAGTCCTTAACAACAGGCTCTTTACTCTTAACTTCTTTAGTCAGCAAGTTTTCCTTAACATACTCCATGATAAGAAGTGTAAGGCCCTCATGGAGTACAAGGGTATGGGGGTCTATAAGATGAGCATAGATAGAAGCCTCTAGAGAGAATAATAGAAAAAATGGAAAAGAAACCAAAATTTTATGTCAAAAGTAATTGAGGAATGTGAAATGATACCCCAAAATTGTAGTAAAATGCCCATCAATAGTCACATACCTCATTATAACTTCAGCAACTTTAGACCATATGGGTTTAGTTGAAAATATATCATGGCCCTAGAATGTTAGCTTAACCAATTTTTCTTTCTTGCCAGCCTTGAAAAATTGATCCATTGCATAATAATTTCCCTTCCTTTCTTTGAAGAACTTCCATCAAGCTATAATTACAAACTAGTTATTTGTGCTACAATTTCCTCATTGATATGGAAGGGTATGTGCAGGATCATCGTGGAAAAATCAGGCCCTTAAGTAGTGAAAAATTCAGAAAAATCAGAGTTAGGCAACTTGACATAAAAATTTGAATAAGTTATCTATATTATTTCTAAAACATGTAAGAATAGAATTTGTAGAAAATTGAATGTAGTTTCTAAACTACTACGTTTTTTTTTTTTTTAAATCTATTTGATAAAAATTTGAAATTTCAATGTAGTAGTACTTAAATTTTAGGGAAACAATAAGTAGGTGTCCGTCTGACCACCCTAACCACAATAAAATGATAATATGTTTTTATAATGTTTTAGATATAAGTAGAGGATAAATGTCCTAATGTGATGCATATTTTTTTGTGATTATTTTCTAAGTAAATAATTAATCATGAAATTTTTATTACAACTTTTAAAAAATATAAAAACTCGTATGTCTAACCACCTTAACATGGTCTAAACTTCATGAAATTTAATTTTTATTTTTTTAATCCTATACTATGCAAAGCATAGAATGTGATGCATGTTTCAGATTCAAAAAATGTGATACCATTTGAAAGCTATAGATGTTTTTCAATTAGCCTATCAATCAAGACTTTAGCCTTAATTCAAATAGAAAATGAATAATAATTATTTATTAAATTCAAAGTAAAGAATAATTTATATTGATGGAAAGCTAAGAATCTTCTTTAAAAACCATTTTCATTTCATCAATTTTGGGTAACAAGAAAGTCGTCGGCCACATACCCATCATATCGCCACTTTTTGGCCCATCATGATCCTGCACATGCCCAAAAGACCACACCATTCACCTTTAGACTTCTATTAAACTAGCTTTAGAAAAAAATATTAGAGGCTTCATGATTGAACGCATGAAGCCTCTTCATGTAGGGTGTAAGGCCACCCTCTTCTAGGATCTTCCAAACCTTCGGCTTATTCCTCCATTTGTCGCAAGAGATGGGTTCCACCCTACTTCAGTCGCCCCCCATAGCCTCACCCCAAACTCCTCTATTCAAATTCCAAAACCTACTATAGTTTCTCTTCTTTAAAATATAGATCCTTCTATTTTTTAAAATAGCATTGGAAATGGGTATTAAGGTACCCATAAAATGGGAGGAGAGAGGAGGAATCATTACTCCTAGATCATACCCTTCCTAATAATCTATTTTGGAAATCATATCTTAATAATATCACCACCTTATTGGGTACTAAAATGTCCTCCCCATGACTTGCCACTCATTAGACTTACACCCTCATTAGCAAAACAATCTGCAAGAGAGTTTCTTTCTCTAAAAACATGAGTAAACCATACTTCTTCAAAAGTTATAGCCATAGAAAATGAATCATAAATAAGATCTTCAATTTTCTAGCTTAGCTTGCTCAATCCCTATAAGCATCTAATAATGTTGAGGAAGTCTCTCTCGACACACACTCTTTTATAACCCTTATTAAAGGCTATCTTAATACCAATGTACATGTTGCTTTAGATTTTGTGTGATGCCACCCTTGAAATAGTTGTGTAGATACAAATAATAATTGTTCACACACCAAAAATATTTGCTTAAATGAGCACCTTATTTTATAAATATCACACTTATAATTTATAGTTATGATATTTTATATGATTTTTTTTCACTTGTTAATGAATGTATATGTGTTTTTTTAATATAGCATTAAGAGGTTTCCATGTGTACATGTATGATTCCATCTTGACCAAAATTTAATTATTTTTTAATTTACATGTGAACTAATTATGGATAATATGTTACTGTAGTGTACGAAAAAGTATCCCTTTTTCACACTTTATTTGGAAATAATTAATAACTAAATGAGCCTAATGGTGCCTTAATTTAGTGTTGTAATATGTTTTTCATATTCACATTAATTTTAGGGCCCTTTTAGATTAAATGGACTTAATTGTGCCTTATTTTTTATGTTGTAAGGTGCACCTTTACACTTTCATATTAATTTAGGGCTTTATTAATTGATTGACATTAATTTTATTTTAATTGGACCCTTTAATTCAAATCCAAGCCTAATTAAATGTAATTTATGAGGGATAAAACTTGACATTCATAAATGCCATTACACAACACTTAATTATGGAAGATGTGTGTCCTAGGTTGGTGACCTAGGACCCATTTCCCATAGGATGAATGGGTCCTCACTTAGTCCTAGGACCCTTATTGTGCATGATATTTCACCTTTTCTGATGTGTGTCCTATTGATGGTCAATGTAACACAACAATGTTAAAACAAAATATTTCTACCCTATTTCTCCTGAAAATGATAAATAACTTAAAGCTACCTATCATCCAAGGTCTTTGTAGTTGGTTCTCAACTATGTTGATGTTGTTTAGTGGCCTATGAAACTGTAATGTTCAAGGTACTTGCTGGTAAAGGGATACAAATTGCATAGTAAAAATTAATCTAACATTTGGGGGGTGTAAATAAACATGAAGATAGAACAAAGCTTAGGAAAAAAAAGCATAAACATAGATTTCCTTCAATTTAGACATATAAACTTCATAATGAGCATTTATTTAAAACAACTAAAACCACAAAATGATACAATCCACAAAATACTCTATACCATTTGTGGATGTGAAAATCTGCATTTTGGTTAAAATCCTAACACAAAAAGCATGATTAGTAATTTAAAACAAAGCCAATAATCAACATCCCTATGAAATAAATCAACATGCTTCATGATGCAATCAAGAAAACAAATGATTAGATAAAGTAATTGAAAGAATACAATAAAACATGAAGTAAATTGAATATCTCATAGTGGATTCGTGCTTCTATGGAAATAAGCCCTTTCCCAATCCTTTGCTATGCTAAATGATGCAATGTTTTGAGATGGAGTGGATGGAAAAAAATAGTTCTCAATTGAAGAGAGTGACTTTTCATGAAGATTGTGTATCAAGTTGTGGAGATGAAAATGTTAAGATTGTGGAGGATTTGATGATGAATGAAGCCTTCCATTTATAGAATATTTTGATGAGAGAAATAGCCAAATGAATGAATGTGGGACAAAGATTTAGCCAATGAGATGAGGCCACTTGTCAACTTGTGATAGGCTTGAGGATTGAGCACATTTTGGTCAATGTGCCAAAGAGAGGGAGATTCAAATTTGAATTTGAGAGTTAAATGCTAAGTTTGACTTGTGCAAGAGACATGTAAGAGCTCTCATAAATGCTTTGTTGGATGTACAGGTCCACTTGTTTTTGAATTAAAACTTGAGGGAATATTCCTCAAAGATGCCATGTTGATGGAAAATGATGAATTTATAAATGAATTAAAATGCTTTATTGGTGCAAGTGGAAAAAGCTAGAGGATGTGATGGGTAATTAGATTAGGTTAATTAGGATTAGATTAGTTTAGATGATGATTAAGATGCTTTGACTCAATTGACTTGAATATTTTGATTTATTTAAATCAAGAGGGAGAAATATGACTTTTGAGATTTAATTAAATAAAGTCTTGATTTATTTAATCAAAGAGGGCATGATAGGCTTAAATTAAATAAAGTTAATTTATTCAATTTAAGTGGATAATCCTTAGAGATGAAATGAACTTGATTTTCCTAATGAATGGATTTAATGAATTTGATTTATTTAATGAGCGGATGAATGTGAACTTGGTTTACTTGATGAATGGACTTAATTAAATGCATGATGCTAATTTTCCATGTCTACTATAACAACCCCCATGTTTGTATTTTATTGTGGTCTTTTCTTGTTGGATTCTGTTGACTGTATATTTTGTATTGACACCTAAGAGGTGTAATTCCATGACTGTTATGCTGGATTACATGTTTACATGCTACATGTTTATATGTTTATATGTTGTTGACATGACTATTGTTCATACTAGATTTCATGTTTACATGGTTAGATATTATGTTACATTACATACTCATATTTTATGTATACATCATTATCCTTTCTTTTATATGATTATGGACAAGAAAAGATGATATCATAACACTCATAACTGAGAGGCTTATGATATTATGATTTTTTTTCCTGATGGTTGATGTTGCCTTGGATATATGATATATGATTCATGCACATGTACATTAACGTTTGATTGAAGTGATGCAGGTATTGAGTATTGACTCTGCCTAAATTTATAGGCCTGAGCATAATCTCATTTCCCCGATGGTGGTTACTGGAGATAGTCACAGCCAATATCCCCTACCCTAGCCACTGCACCATGTTAGGGTAGTGTTTCAATATTGTGTCTCCCATCCGGGTACCTAACGGTAACTTTTGGAGCACCCTTCTCCCTTATGTGTTTTCCCAGCTTGTCTCATTGGAGGTAGTTGGGTTTTGGTTTTTATTATTATAAAATGTGTATTTAATAATTCTTACTTTGTGAGCTTTATTAGTTGTTCATTTTGGGGGAGCCTTAATGCATATACAAATAAAAATAAATGCTTTATTCTCTTTTGTGGTTGGGAGGAAAATATAAAAGAAAAAGAGAACTTTTGTTTTAAAGGGGGAATTTTTATTTTGAGGATTTTGGGATTTTGAAAAGAATGAAATTGCTATGTTGCATGGAGAAAAATAAAACCCTATGTTTTTTGGGATAGAGGGGTGAGATTTTGAAAGCTTTCAGTGAAGAAGATTGTGGGTAGTGACTTGTTAAAACCAGTTTTCTAGCTCTTGCTTGCTGCTTGATTTTGGAGCCTAGTCGTGCCTTCTCTTTGTGCAAACTCACCATTTCATTTTGGGAAAATTCAAGGTAATTTTTCTATGGTTTTCATTGATGCTTGGCTTGTAAATTCTCTTTCTCATCTGGGTTATTATTGTCCCTTGAAAACTAAGAAATTCCTTCATATTTCTGTCTTGTTGTGTGGAGTGAATGCTGGATAGTTTTATTTGGTTATTGCTGCTATGTGGGGTTTTCTTGATGTGACTAATTTTGTAGTTCTTCAGCAAATTCAAGTTGGGTCTTTGAGAGAAATTGGTTTTGGATTATTTTTGTTTGTTTTGTTTTGCTTAATTTGTATACAAAACTGTTTTTTTGATTGTTGCATGTTACCTTCTTGATATAAATTAAAATTGAGGGTGGTTTCCATGTTTGAATTCCAATACCTCAATTGGGTTTTGGTAGATTCAAAATCTGGGCACTTTTATTTTTCTGTGCTTTTTGGCTTGCCTAGTTGTAAAACGACATTTTTTCTGAACAACACATCCTTTTGGCCCTAAAATCAAAAATAAAAGGTGGTATTTGACTTGAATCACCCAAATATGAACTGGGTCAGGCTTAGTTTCATGATTCGAGCACTTTAAATTTTCACTTATTTTCTATGCTTTCTTCTCTTGCGAATTTGTAGCCATTAAACATGTGTGTTAGCAGTAGTGTTGTTGGCTAGCTTTAATTTGTTTTTTTTTATAAAATTTTTGTGGCCCTTCCTTTTACTTGAATATTCTTTGATTTCCTCATTTGGTTAAACGAGTTGAGCATAGGTATAGGTAATAGAGTGGTCATTTGGAGTGGCTCTCTATAGGCTCGGGGCCCACAAGTGGCTGCCAGGGGAACTAGTAGCAGATTTAGAGTAAACAAGTGATAAATAAATAAAATTAATGGGGTAAAACACTAATAATATAATGAGTCCTCTTGCATGGCCTTGAGCACTTGTAAAGGCTAAGGATGCACTCGAGAAGGCCCATCCATCTGCGGGATGTTGAGTCATCCGTCTGCGGGGCGTGGATTCGGGCATGATTAGGTCTCCTCATCCCTATGAGATGGGTACTTGATTCCATGTGGGCCATCCCTTCGATCATGCATGATGACACTCCATATGATTTGCACTCTATTATCTAGCCCTTGGTAGACGTGAGTAGCACCCGTCTTGATATTGGATGAGCTTTTCTTGTGGTGACTTTAGCTATGTGCATTTCCTTCCTTGATTGCTTCGTGATTGATGTGAGTGTTGGCTTTACTTTTCTTTTGTCTTTCCACCTTTATTTGGGCCTTGTGAATATCTCTGAGCACGGTGGGGTGGCCTTTTTGAGTCCACATGGTAGGGAGGCGTTGCCGCCACCATTGGGGACCGGTGTATAGGTTATTGGAGCACCATTGGAGTCATCCCCTCTTCCGTAATTACCTTTCTGATGATGTATTATATTCATGTAAATTCCATTGTACTCAAACTTATTCTTTTGTGCTCATTATACTCACTCGAGAGTGAAAGAAATCATAAATTGATGAAAAGATATGTGATGATTATGTTTGGCTTTTGGATTCCAGTGTTGGTATCAGAATCGCATGTTCTATGATAATTCCTTTATGGATGCAATCTTATTTCATGTTAAATTAAAGCTATAGATGTATTTTATTCCTTTTTGTATCATGTTGTTAAGCCCCAACATAGTTCAACCTTCTTTTATCATCTATGTTGTTGCTGCCATAGTTCTAGAGCAACGCTGCAGAGGTTCTGGAGCGGCGCTGCAAGTTCCAGAGCAACTCGGTAAGGTTCCGGAGCAGCGCTGTTGAAGGTTCTAGAGCAGTGCTCGAAGTTCCGGAGTAGCGCTACAGAAGTTCTAGAGCAATACTGCAGAGGTTCTGGAGCAGTATTGCAAGTTCCAGACCAGTGCTGCAAGTTCCAGAGGAGCACTGCTAAGGTTCCAGAGCATCTTCTCGGGAGCTATCTTATGTGTTCTCATTCGGTTTTTCTTTGGAGGGTAGATTAATCCTCTCCCTTGGGATGCATTAGGCCTTACTTGGCCTTGTTAAAGGTCGAATTTAATGTGTTGGAAGCTTATTTTGGTGTATATAATTCTTTATGTTTTAAAAAAAATATTATCATGCCTTTTTTGGCTCTTATCCTTCGAGGCTTTATCGAGGGATGTTACATCTACATTTTTCCCCTCTTTGAAGCAATTTACTTGTTGTGAACAAAATTCAAAAAATTTCTAATTTTTTCGGTTGCCCCAGCAGAAAGAAGTACATTAGTACATTGCCCCTTCGAGAGATAGAGCGAAAAGATTCCATTTGAGGGTCAATCTCACGATAAAGAGGTTCAAAATGGATGGTTATGGATGATGACGCAAATGAGATGATTTTAAGATGCTTAGAATAACCAATCTATATTATCCTAAACAACTTAAATGATGATATGATGTGATGATGGATGAGATGGGTGATGTGATATGCTATGATTATGTAAATGTATGATTTTATGAGATGCTTAGACTAACAAATCTATATTATGATGATGAGATGATATGCAAAATATTGATGATTTTTCGATGCAGGATGGATGCATTGGTGATGATGATTAACTATTCATGAAGTGAAGCTAGTGCGAAAAAGAAGAAATTAGATGATGACAAGAGGATCCAACAAGTCCATGATCTGACGAGACTTTATTAGAGATGTTGATGATGATAGATGATGTTTTGCTTATCAAGGATTTGGATTTTAAAAGGGATAATTACCTTAAGTTTGATAACACACATAGATGCGATGCATCAAGGTATAAAGAACCAGGATGGAATTGCAGCTAGTGAGATGGACTTTGACTTGACAAACAGATAGGAGTATTCTTGTTCACACTTGACATACATAAACCTTGGTAGGATGTGCCTAACAAAGCAAGTATTTGCCAAGTTATTTTACAAGAATGTCCAACAAGCACAACAAACAAAAGGATAATGATCGTTGCTCCATTCCTATCTCTCTAAATTATTCATTTGGATATCATCAAGAGGTCCTTGGAATGAGCGCAATAAGATAAATCAAAAGAAAAAATCAAGTACGCAAACAAGCCAATGTTCTTCATACCTTGAGCCAAAGGGATTTGTTTTGTTAGGATAAGAATCCAAGTGATATCCAAAATGATGCCCATTGTCAGAATGATATATCCTAGGACATGCATTGTATAGGATGATGATGGTTTGATAAGTTGATTGATAGGATGTTGATATAAAGTTGATTGACATGTTTGAAAATGATCAAGAGTTTAATTTTGTGTTTAATGGTTTGTTGCTTTGATTTTGATTTTGCATTTGAAGTTTTCTTTTGCTGATTGTTGTGATTGTTCCTATTTCTTTTGCCAAAGGTGAAGGTGATGATTAGTTTATTATGGATGATTGATTTTTGTGGGTGCAAGTGAGATGAGACAAATGGATTTTTTTCAAATATTTGGATTTTTTATTTTTTTGAAATGTTTTTTAGGCTATTTTTGAGTTTTTTGGATTTTTCAAATGTTTTGATTGTTGTTTTGGGATTTTTTGAGATTTTATGAATGTTTTGGATTTTGATGTGATTTGAATGTTTTTGGATTTTGATGTTTTTTGAATTTTTTTGGAAAAAAAAAGGATTTTGATGTCTCGGGGGTTGATCAAAGATTAGCCTTGCCTATGCTTAAGCGTAGAGATGACATAGTTTAGATTCCCATGCTTTTGACGTTTTTCAATGTTTTGATGTGTTTTTGGATTTTTCGCATGATTTTGACAATTTCGATATGATATGCATGATGATATCAGTGTTCTGTTTAGGATTTTATTGAAGACCAAGCTAAGGTTGATTGATCAAATTGATGGATTGATGATGATAACATTGTTGAGGATGCACAACAATGCAAAGATTGGATTGATCAGGATTTATCAGGATTGATGATGATATCATTGTTGAGGATACACAACAATGGAAGGATTTGATTGATCATAATTGATGATGATAACATTGCTGAGGATGCACAACAATGCAAGGATAGTATTAACACAAGGATATCCTGAGATGATGATTTTTTGATTGGATTTGATTGATCATGATTACTGAAGCTTGATTTGGAACAAAATTTGTTCGAATGATTTGACATGATGTTTGAAGTGTAAATTAGATGCAAATGGTAATGATTGTTTGGATTGATGTTCGATGAAAGATAAATCTTGATAAGGAACATCTTGTTGAAATATTCCATGGGCTAGTGATTTGTATTTTGGATTTACAAATGCTTGATCAATTTGATTTCACATTTGTGAATGTTCAGATCACCACATGAGTTGGAGGGTATAGATCAAAATTTAGTCCTAAAGCAAGATGTAAATATCTAACCCCAGTGTCTGGAAATGTATGGAATGTGATGGGTGGATGCTTGGATAGGTGTATGGACAGATGGATATGACAAGCATGAAAAGGATGCCAAGGATTATCTTGCGATAAGATACATTGTTCAGATAAAGAATTCTCATTTGGATAATGCTTCATGGCTCAGATAATGCTGCATAGGTTAGGATCAATGAAAATGACCCATGTCAAGATGTTTACCATAAGTAAGTGTAAAGTGTGCCCCAAAATTTCATCAAGATCAAGATAACTTGGATGATGCATGTAGATGGATAAAAATGGATTGGATAAATGGTTTATGGATGAATGGATTTATTATGGATAAGATGGATGGAATGTCAGATTTATTATGGATGGGATGAGATTCTTTCATCTAAATTGGTGCACGTGGATGCTCGATTCCACACATGATGCCTATTTTCCAGGTTTTCATCATGATCTTACCCAAAGTGCCACTGTAGTGATTTTCACTAGAGGACATTTTTTTCTTTACTACTTTCAATCCTTTTTCTAATTTTTTTGGATTTTCATATTTTTTGATTTTTTTGTATTTTTTTGTGAAAGATTTAAAGCTCATGCTGAACCACAAGGTGTTTCTAATGTAGATGCTTCTATCATGTTGTTCCATTGATAGCCTACTTGAAGAATTTTCTTTACTAAGATGTGTGCACTTGAACATAGCTTTTGGGATTCTTGATCTGCTTTATTGATATTGGGGTTAACTTTGTCTTTGTGTGAACATCGCAATAGGGTTCCTTCGAAATCCTTATGATGAAGGGTCATTTCCAATACATGGTCAATTTGAGAATTGGATATCGTGAATGGAGGTGTGGATGGAGTGTGTTTAGGGATAAAAGATAGATTGGTTGACAGCTTGGAATCTTTGACTCTCCAAACTTGGGAAGATAAGAAATGATGGGTGGATACAAAAGTGTGTATGGAATTAGGACCAACTGTTTCATACACTTTGTACGTTGCTTGAAAATCCTGCTTTTTCTTTTGCGGACATCTTTGATGGATACTTTTCCCTTTTTTATTTTTCCCCATAGTTTATTTGACTGATGAAGTTTGATAGGGATGATATTTCTTTGTATTATTTGGTATCCATGTGTATTTGATTTTTCCATTATGCTTCTCAACTTATTTTTCTTTGATAACGTTCTTCGTACTTTGATTCAAATATTTCTTTCGAAGTTGGTCCCAATTCATGGATGGGGTGATGGGCAGATGAAGAATCATGACGTGGTTGGTTGTAGTATTGGCATCAGTTTCACCATAAAAATTCTTCATGCTCCCTATGTTGACATTTGCTTGAGACATAGTTGCCCCCAATATGGTGGTATTAGTACCTTCATGCTTTGATTCTGCCTATTCCGAGAGCTCTTGTTTAGAATGCATTCTCTGATAAATGACCATTGTAGATGATGTTATTTTGATTGGATGCTCTGCTGACTCTGAAGTATCTTTTTCTATTTGACTAGTTTCCTTGAGTGGATAATGTTGGATGTCTTCATACATGATTTCTTCAGTTTGGATTTTGGATATATCTAATTCTGATGTTGACAACTCTATTTGACTATAGGAATCAATAACCAAAGTCTCTTTTTGTGTAATAATATCAAGAGTAAAGGAATCATGTTATGAATGAAGATCATCTATGTGTCCATCCATAGAAAGCATCTCATGGGTAGATGGAGGAGTATGTGCTACATGGATATGATCATCTTGCAAAGATAGGAGAGTGTCCATTAGATTATTGTAGTATCTTGAAGATACAAATTCTTGATCTTGAATGATTTCAGAGTTTCTTTTGACATGCTTTCGATCAAGTTATTGACATGGATTACTTTCAAAGGATGGATTGCTTACAAAGGGTTCTTGTATGTCATCATTAGACATGATAAGTGGTTCAATATCCTCAAGTGTCAATTTTAGGGTCCCTTCAGTATATGTAACCATGAGGTCAAAGGGGGTCAACATGTCTTCGAAAGGACCATTGCTAGACCTTGGCGAAATATTTTGATCATTCTTTGGAATAAATTCTTGAGATATGTCCTCTAACTCATAAGGAGATGTAGAGAAATTTTCAATATGATCATTGGTCAATGGATCGTGCATTATGTCGATATGATCAAATAATCCTAACATTTCTTGAAATAGATCACTAAAAAGTGGCTCTTGATGTATGGTGAGTTGATCATCAAATGGGGTGGAAACATCTTCAATGTGTTCCTCAATGGAGAGATCTTGAACATTGTTTTCAAAAATTCTAGTAAAGATATTGTGAATGTCTTCAACCATAGGGTCAAATGATGTTGACATTTCTTGAATTGGATCATTGTTGGGTATTGTTGGTGAATTTTTATCATGATCAAAAAGTGACTCTTGATGTATGTTGATTTGATCTTTGAATGACGTAGAAACATCTTCCATGTGCTCTTTGATGGATAGGTCTTGATCATTACTTTCAACAATTTTGGTGGGGAGATTGTCAATGCTATCACCAGTGGTTTAATGTTCATCGTTATCCCTAATAGTTATCATTTTTCCTATTTGTGCTTGTGTTTGTTGGGTAGCTTGAGAGGATTGGGCAGCTTGAGAGGCCTGTTGCACTTGTTGAGCTTGTGTTGCTTGTTGTGTGGCTAGATATTGTTGGATGGCCTTTTGGTAGGCCTGGTGAGCTTTTAGTGCAATTTTATATTGTCTTGATGCATTTGGTTTCAGTGGTAGTGGTGGTGGATTTGGAATTGTGTTGGATGTAGTGACAAGTGGTTGAGATACGCATGGAGTGATCGTGAGGGTTTTCAATATGATGGGTGTGATAGAGGTGATAGGAATGGTCGAAATGACCGAGGTGATAGGTCTTTGGGAGACCATATTTTGATTTGTCAGGATTGATGTTGTCATTTGATTAGATACCATCTGTTGGTGCAATGTTGATGGTATATTCAAAGGATTTGATGTGATGGCTTGATTGGTGTTAGTTGGATTGATTTGGATGGAGTGATTGGTGCTAGGTAAAGGGGGAAGCCCTAAACCAAGGAATGATTTTGATATGGGTAATGGTGGTGAGATGTCTCTTGGCACAATGACTCAACTATTTTGGTAAGTGTAGCAATTTGATCTTGCCAAATTTGATCTTGATTTTGAATTTGACTCCCTTGATTTGGCTTTTGTTCAAGCATATTTGGGATGTACACTTGTGGTGTTTGAATGGGATCATGGAAAAACTGATTTTGGACAATGTTCTGATTTGGGATGATGTTCCAATTTGGCATGATAGGTTGAACATTGTTGGTGTTGGGAATCACATTTCCTTGATTTAGGTAACTTTGATTTTGCATGGTGTTACCATGACTTGGATTAATACATGGAGTTGTTAATATCTTGTTTAGACTTTGAACAAAATTTGTATGATTTGCAAACATATTTATCCCAAAGTTTTCCGGATTCATGTTTTGTAAAGTTGTACTTGGTACATTCACATTTGGCATGTTGGGATTTGATGAGATGATGTTGTTCATTTGAAGGTTCATGCATTGATTGTTCGGTTGATAGATTTGTAGGTTTGGAATTGGATCTACCATCGGGAAAGGTGTTCCAATATTTTGACTAGGCATACTCACATTTGTTGTACCATTGAGGTTTGTGAGAGATAATGATCCCATGTACGGATTGTATAAATGTGAGTGTTGATAATCAATCGGCTTTCTGAGGCTTTGATAGTTTGGTTGACTTGGATTAATCATGATGTATGTATCAAGTTTATATTCCATGTCCCTCTTATGTTTTGACCTTGTTGTAAAAGTGACCTCTATGGTGTTTAGGACCAATGATGAGATGAAGGATGAAAAAGGGGTGAATGATACAAGTGTTGAACATTTAGGGACTTTGGATCAATGCTAGACTTAGGGTTTTATTTTGATTGGTTTGATTGGATAATGAACTTGTAAACCCTAAGTTGTTGGATGTGATCTTAGGATGATCTTGTTCAAAGGATTGCTAATTCATTAAATGTATGAGAAGGATGCATTCCCCTACACCTAACTAAACAAGGTGATTTTGATTTTGATGATTTACCCAAGTCTAGAATGATGTTTCCAAAAGCTCTAAAGTTGTTTGGTGGGATGGATTTTGATAAATGTTTGGGATTTGGATGAAGTGTTTGATTTGATCCTAAATGAACCTAGGAAGGACTTTTTTATGAGACCAAGATGGTGAAGAACATTCCTTTCTCTAGGAATAATTCAAAATCAAAAGATCAATGTTTGCATGAAAACCATACGACCAAAAGATGCCAAGCACATATGTGGGGTTCAATTGATTTAATATTTGCTTAATGGATTCTTTTTACAACAAACACACTCTTGGTTAGATTTTGAATCTGGATGTCCAATGTCTCAACTTCTTCTCATTTCACAAGGTGTATTATGCAAAACTTTAATGAAATTAAGGCAAGGGTTACCTATTGTTTAACTTTAGGGGGAAAATTGAGATGTAAATTCAAGTGTTTAGAAACCTCTAAGGATGTAATTCCAAGGGAAATCAATAACACGAGAATTTGGTCAATGGTATTTTCCTCCTAAAGGGTTTGAAATTTTGAGGATCATGTTGAATGTTTGTTTGCAAATGTTTTCAAACAAGCAAAGTGTTTTGTAACCAAGAACAAGTACATCCCTGTTAGAGCTGTAAAATTTTGAAAATTTGATAATGGATTATATTTGTGAGTTTCCAAAATAGTCCTCACCATAAGCACAAAATTCTCTCTTCATAAAATTTTGCCCATATTTTTTCATGTGGTCCAATAGAATCCATCTAGTCGTTAATATTTTATAGTATAATTCATATTGGCAAGAGATGATGAGGGTCTCCCTGATCCATAAAGCATCCTTACTAATGTCTATCTTTTGTAGTCTATCAGCAAGAGTGCAGGAATGTCATACTAAAATATTCCATCTATAAACACATATTGACAAGATACAATTTATTGTCTCGGAGATAGAAGGATCATCTTGGCAAGAGAGTTATCATCGGAATAAGTCATAATGAATTAATGCATGTCTTACTAACCGATGCAGGAGGAAACATTTCGGCCAAACTAAAGTCATCAGAGTGAAGTCTTACTGAAAGCATCAGGTCTTGCTGACAAAGTGCAAAGGGATTCTATCAAAAGACTATCAGGATGAAGTCATGTAGTCCTACCGACCCATAAGTCACACCGATAAAGATATGCATTGGCAAAAGAAAGGTCATCAACATAAGTTCCTTTGATTATTAAAGTCACACTAATGAGGCGCTTCGGGGAGAGTTTCACTAAACAGAGCATGTGATTAAAGATTTATTGGAATAAAAAGTTCGGCAAGAGAACTAGCATCGGTAGGAGTCTTTTCAAGTTTCAAATTCTTACCAATAGAATTTACTTCATCGATAAGACAATATAATCTATGGAACATCTCCCTAACTGAAAATTGTCACAGCGATAGATAAGACTAAAGCGATAACTATTGGTGAGAATCCAAATGTCGATGAGACTGCGGGACATTAGAGCAATGTAAAGTTTTTAATAGTTAGTGAGACCTCGAGGTTTCGAGGAGACTACAAGATCTTTCGGCAAAAGGTTTAATGAATGTTGGGAAAGGATATCGCCCCAAATTTGAAAATACCTCACCAATAATACATTTGAAAAGACAGTGTGAGTTTCAAAAAAGACTTCACTCATGCTTTAGCTGAAACATTAATGGTGCAATGGAATATAACAGGGAGAATTCAATTGAAAGCATTAGTGTTGAATTGATAGCAGAAGAGTCAGCAAGGTGAAAAAAGAACCAAGGTATCCTTCTAATATGAATATCTTGAGCAGAATATAGTAAGTGATTGCACCTTAGCTCCTCTAATTTTAACTTCTGTAACTTTGAAGAATGGAGTCCCCTGGCTCAAGAAAATTAAAAAATAGAAAACATGGTGAAAGTAGTCAACCTAAGCGAAAGAAACAAAAAACTGAAATGACCAATTACCTGGCTTTGGACCTAAAGCCAAATGATCTGCTCGGCTTAGGGAAGAAATAGATAAACTGGATGATAAATGAAAATTCATAGGGGATGTTTGGACTCGAATAAGGGGATATGAATTGTTCAAATTTCATTATTATTGGAGGAATCATTTTGATCCAGTATGCAATCCATGGAAGCTCAATTTGGGAAAACTAGTGTTCCCTAATGCATTTGTAAATGCAAAATTGGTAATATTGTTAGCTGATTATTATGATCCAAAACACCAAGCTATATGTGACCCGTCTGGAAAACCACAAATATATTTATCAAGAGATGTAATAGGGGAAGTATTTAATTTGGAAGGTGTTTGTGATGAAAAGATCATTTGTGAAGAATTGGAAAAAGAGGTTTGGAGAATGGACATGATTTATAAGGGTTGGAGGTTGTTGGTTCACAGGATTAGACAAGGGGGAAAAATAGTCCCTCTATAGGATAGTGATGGACCTCCTTTTCATGTTGACTTATTTGAAACTTATATGAAATACATTTATTTCTCAGTGGGCCAGGTATTGGGAACGGATGTCCCAGAGTATATGTCAATTGTGCCAATGCTAATTTCAGCAGATATCCAATACCACAACTCTAGGCCTTTTGACTATGCCTCATACATTTTTAAGTAGCTCAATTCTAGATTAAGGGAAATAAAAGGAGGAGCTTCTATTTTTCATTGCAGAAATTATTCATTGTTGATGCATATGGTGCTATATTTTGGACAATAGTTGGGACTATGGCCCAAGGAGATGAGAATTTCTCAAACTGATAATGAAGGTGCAACATTACCTGTTCAATTATGGACTGTTGTTTGGGACAGTAGATTTTCCAACTCTAGTTTTGTTCATTTTGAAGAGTACTTTTTGAAGACATTGTATAAATTGTACAATTATCCATATAATTACTCTTTAGCTGAAGAGATAAAGATATTTCTTCGGCCAAAGGATTTCAATAGGCCAATTGATCATAATTGGGGAGATTGGTATTTCTTGGAGGGAGCTACTATGATTAGATTTTACGGGTTTGAAGATGCCCCTTTCATTTTGCCAAAACCAGTCCCTAACAGAATTGCATATTTGGAGATTGTCAGACAAATGGATTATTCCAGTGTTATGAATCTTAGTTCCTTTGGAAAGCAGGCTTTCATGTCTAGTACATTATGCTTTGGTGATTTAACTGTGTTGGCCAAGGAAGGATATAATTTGATCCTTGATAAACTACTGCAGTACAATATTAAGAGAGGACCACCCAAAAAGAACTTTGACCCAGAAGGGTATATTAATTCTACTAAAATAAAGATAAGCTTTGGAGGGTATCAACATGTGCCCTATCACTTTGATGATATGATCTAGAATTTGGATGAGGAAGAAGCAGAGATGGTGGTCGAAAGGTATAATCAAAGGTTGCAGGATGTAGAGTTGTTGTCTTCTAGGGAGGAGGAATCCAAGGATAACATACCACAAAGTCAACATTATATTTTCCCAACCTGAGAGTTGAGTATTTAAGAGAATGAGGAAGCAGATGCAAGAAATATAGAATACAGATCATTTGTATCAGATGATGAATTTGTTAATTCCCCAGAATTTAAAGCATTTTTGGATAAACATAAGGGAAAAGAAATAAGGGAAAAGGTTGATAATATTACTGTAGGTAATGAAGAGCAATTGTTGAATTATTTGAGGAGGTGTTTAGATGAGGAGATGATAGGTATGACCCATGAAAAGGGGAGAAAAATGTTGGAAAATGTTGGTGTCATGATCTTTCCCGGGCTAGATCTCAATACTACTCTAGTCTTTGATAGTTTCTTAAAGGATAACAATGCTACACACAAGCTAGACCAAGAAAAGGTAACAAAAGTGTATGCAGGATCTAAATAAAATACAGATGAAGGATCATTAATGATTTGGGACTTATATCCACCCCATAGGAAATCATTACTTATTGATACTAAAAATGCATCCGGGCATCTCATGAATTTAAAGGTTGGAGAAGATAATCTTGTGGCAAAGGATGGATGGGAAAATTATGGAGAAGTTTCAAGAAACAAACCAGCGACATGTTTCTAATAGTGCAACAATTGAAGCTATAAATCATATTATGAATAAACATCGAAACTTCTACGAATAATTGCAAGGGGATGAAAAGGGATTGATAAATGCCACCAAAAAACATTGATTACATTCTCTGATGATAGAGGGGAACTAAAAGAAATGACCTTATGGAAAGGTAAGAGTGGGTCAATACTACATGAAATTCTGAAGACAGCTACTGTGGAGGAGACAACATTGGAAGAAGTGAGCGAGCAAGATGATTAGATGATAAAGATGGAGATCATAATCCAGAATGCAGTTGGAGATGTAGATACATATGGACACCGGGATTATTTGGGTCACCTATCTAAAAATCATTTCTGGTTAAATAGAGCCTGATTATCCTTTAAATCTATTTGTTATGTAAACATATGACATTTCTGAAAGGACGCGTCCTTTCGAGTATTTGATGTAAAAATATGTGTTTCGCTAGCAAAACAAAGACATAGATAGAATATAGAATATCAGATAGAATAGGAAAAGGATACAGTAGAATAAAATGTTTAGCAAATATGAGACTATGATGCATGTTTGAAATTATGGAGATATCAATGAGAATCATTTAGTGTGCTGATGGATTTCTGGTATCAATTGTTTGTTGTGTGCATTGAAAGTATTTCTGTAGTTGTCTCCAAGGTTAATGTTTTCTGGTTATCTAAATTGATATAACAAGTTTATGATCAATTTATCAGTGCACATTTGTTGTATCTGTGTGGTTAATTAACTGGTTCTTTCAAGGAGAGATTAAATCCTTTTAATTAATCATAGTTATCAGGGAAGTTTATCTGGATCATTAAGAAGAACTTGGTAGTTGTAGTTTGCATGTTTATACAAGTTATAAACTAAAATATATGCCAAAAAATCTGAATGTTTTCTAGAAAGAAGTTACTCGTATAGATTTCATTTGACTCCGCATACCCAACAAGGCACTAGTCTGTACATTTTCATCATTTGGTTCCATTCATTTTTTACATTTGTTAACTAAACATATTAGGTTTTAGTTTTAATATTGCAAATCAAGTTTTATCTATCCACTCCCATCGACCATTGTGGGCAAAAAACTTCAGAAGAAATAAGCACAAGTCACATCATTTATGTTTTCTTCGTTCATATAGGTATACTCGCCTATGTCTACCAACACCAGAAGACTAGAAGGTCCAAAGCATTTGGCCTTGTCTGTTACCCTGAAACATATCAAGAGATTGGCAACCTCTTGAGGTATTCTTAACTACATTTTTGAGAGCTAACAACCCCTATGGATATGAAAGATAGTATTTATTGAGTCCTCACTTGGACAAGTCCAGCTACGCTTATCTTTAGTGAATGGTTAGATGCTTTACCCATCTGGATCCCTCCACGACACTCACTTATACAAGGTAGCCAAGCATCAACACCCATGAAACTCCCATGGAATATTTTCCATTTCTACTAAAGACTGTAAAAGTGTGGGGCAGCTTCAAAATGATTGTTCTTGCACTAAAAAATAGATCAAGTATTTTTGAAATTCTATAACATGGGGTTTTAATAAGAACTTTTCGTTCATGGAGATTGACCATACGATGAGAGTTCCCTTTCAGATCCATCTCGTCAGAATCAACCGTGTGATATTGGTGTTTCTTCCAATACCCACATTTATATCCTGACTAGAAATACTCTCAGGTTCATAGTGTTACTAGTTGAGTCCTTCCCTTGGGTGAGTTCTTTTTCCCAAATCTAGGCCCTCTAGGATAAACAAACGCAAGCAAAGACAAAATCCGTAACTCGATCAATATTTGACAACACAAAGAAAGAGAATATACACAATGATGCTCTACTCACACTCGCACAAAATTTTGTTCAATTTTTAAGCCCAAATTAAAGTGTGGAGGTGATTTCTTTGTCTCACCCTAAAGTCATGGAAAATTCCTTTTGATTCTCAAGATCGCTATAAAGCACGAGAGAAGTGCATACGTCCTTTTTCAATGAATTTAGTTTAAGTAAGCCTTCACAAAAACAAAGTTGCACTTGTTCTTTTTAAATCCACAAAGCAATTATTTTGATTCGTTTTAAAGCACCAAATGAAGTGTGAGAAATTCCCCTGTTCAATTTTTAGCCCAAAAGTAAAGTCTAGTTAGTTTCTAAGTTGAGTTTTAATCCAATTTTGAAAAGATCAAATCACTGATTTAGTTGGTCTAAAAAAAAGCAAAAGAAAGAAATACACACTTCAAGCTATTATAATAAGCATTTAGAAATTCTTTTGCAAGTTCAACGCTTGATTCTCCAACTCAAACTTTAATTCTTCAAAGAGTGTTTTCTATGCTTCAATTTTTTCAAGTCACATGTGCAAATCTGCAAGATAAAAACATATGCGAATTAATTGTTTGAGAAACAATTAAAATATATATATATATTGAAAGAAGATCAATTTCAAGGATGTGATCAATTTAATGATGATATGTAATTGATAATCTTTTAGCATTGGTCAATTCAAGTTCAATGTCACATGCCCACTTTAAAAGTGCTTGTGATTCTTTAATTCCTAATTCCACAGATTCTTTATGCAAACCATCCTTTCAAACAATACAAAGTTATATCAAATGAAATATTATATTTGAGGGAACAATAAAGAATTATCACACCAAGAAAATTTAAGGGTAAGGGGATAAATGAGGACATGTACACAACTAACAAAGAAAAAGCACCAAGATCACATTGTGAAACATATGATCGGTATGATACATGGAGAGATAATTCAAGTGTAGAACCTTGTACCCCTGAAGAAAAAAGAAACCCTTTTTACAATCCTTAGAAACAGGTAGAGTGGGATGCTAAATTTGAAGCTGAACGACTTAGATGTCAACAGGAATATGATCAAAGAATGGAAGGTAACCAAAATGAGTTCAATGATCATGTGATTCCTCAGGAAAATTATGAATCTTTAACTCATGAAGAAGTAAAAGCATAGTTTGAGTTACAAAAAAAGGAGATAGAAGAACTAAAAGCAGAATAGGAGAAAGCCCAAATGATACAAGCAATGAGGGACTTCAAATTGCAAAAGGCTCAAATTACTACTAAGACAATTTGTTGCCCAAAATATGTACCGCCTCATAAGTAGGGAAATAATAATGCTGGGCCTTCTAATCCATCAAAGCTCCTCACAATTAGATAGGAAAACAATACAGACAGCCAAACCATCCACCACAAATTCCCTCACAATATACAAATACCCCACCACCTCATGGTCAGCATTATGTGCCACATCATCATACACAATACAATAATCTGATGTACCAATATCAATACCCACCTAACCCTCCCCCTCATCAGAATACAACAATGATCAGACAATTTGATTTGGCAGGGTTTCAATTATACCCTTACCCCATGGATGGCAGTTGGAGAAGTCTTGTCCCAAATTTTACAAGGAGTAGTGCAATCACTGTTGAAGATCATTTAAGGAGCTTCAATGCTTTCATCCAAGATTTGGATGTACCATATGAGGATTTACACATGAGGTTTTTCATGATGTCGCTTACTGAAGAAGCTAGGGATTGGTTCAACAGGTTACCATCAGCTTCTATCAATTATGTCCAAGAATTTCAGGATCGATTCCTTGAGAAATATGGGAATCTAAGTGCACTAGATGCTGCTCTTCATGAATTAATGTGGATTTAGAAAAATCAGAATGACTCAATTTATGATTTCAACTAGAGATTCAATAAATTGAAAAATAAAATACCTCCTCGATCAAAATTTCCAAACTGTGTAGCATTGAGTGTTTATTTCAATGCATTCAATCCTAAAATAGGGTACGAACTGAGAAATAGGTTCCTAAGAGATTTAACTGAAGGCCAAAAAATAGCATTAGCAATTCAAAACAATAGGAAAGTTGATGGGATAATCAGTAAAAGAGATAACACTAGGGCTCCTCAACAAACCAATAATTATCAATACAAACAGGAGAACACATACAAAAATGAAAGGCCTAGGTTACATGACATGCCCTATAATACAAACTAGGAGGGAAAACCTATAGTAGATACGCCTAGAAACAAAGAAACTCCTAATCCATTAAGGAAGAAAGGAACATATATGGTTAATAACAATTATTTTTGTGAAATTTGTGATAAGCCACATTCCCCAGATTATTGTGTTGTAGCCCAAAGAATGCAAGAAGAAGGAATGCTAATGGGTAATAGTGTAGAATATCAAATAGTGTATTTGACTTTGAATACTTTTCACCATGTTGAGGAGAGGTACTCATCTTTAGAGGATGAAGGTTATGAGTACGATGTTTCAAATCAAAGGTAAAATGTCCACATGGATCAACAACAGGTTCTTTCTGACTCTAAAGAAGATTATACTAAATCACATTCTATTGAGATGCCTACTTAGTGTAGTACAAGGAAACTCACTGAAGAGGAGATAGAGAGATTAACCATTGCTGTAGTTGAAGAAGTGAAGAGTAAGTAGTCGTTGAGAAATAAGACAGTGAACAAGAAGGAAGGGGTCTCCAAGGGAATCTTTATGAAGGATCAAAAGGTGACACAAGGAGTTTTGAAGAAAACATAAAACAAACAGCATGATAAAAGCTAACATAATCCTATCCAAAAGGAGGAAGTAAAGGAATTACACAAACAAATGCAAAAGACTAATCAACCAAGTAAAAGAGAAAAAGAAGAAAACAAAGGAGAAACGTTAGAACAAAAGAAAATGATTAAGGCAGAGGGTTCTTCTTTTGACTTCACTCGGGCTTTATCCCAGGTAAAAATGTATGTTCCACTACTTGAGATGATGAAACTTAAGGAATATAGGGACAATGCAGTTCAATTAATAACAAATGGTAATGAAAAACATATAAATTCTGAAAGTAAGATGGCTACTAAAACTATTAATAAGCAAGAGAAAGTGAATATTCCAGAAGTGTGCCTTAATAATACATTATTAAATCCCCCACCAGTTGATCCTTTTTTCACTACATTACTCATAAATAACAAATTGTTGAGGAATTGCATGATAGACTCTGGCGCTGCCATAAATATTATGCCAGTAGGAGTTATGAAATATCTTGGCATGTGGGTGGATACTAATGGAGGAAAGTGCTATGCAATAGATAACTGACCTATTCCTGTGGTGGGTATAATGAAAGATGTTGAAGTCAAACTAGCTACTTATCCTCAGGTGGCCTATAATATTGATATAACAGTAATTGACACCCCTTCTCAGTTTGGGATGCTTCTATCAAGACAATGGATGACTGTGGTTGGGGGAAATGTCTAGTTTTATTTGTCTTATGCAACAATTCCAGTTAATGGTTAGGAAGTTAAGTTATACAGGGATCCAAGGATGAACCAAGTTGTTGACTATGTACCACAAGATAAAATATTTTTTTTTGTGATGTGGATCTTGGGAATTTTAAGATAGAGCCAGCCCAGCTAGAATTAATCAATAGTGATCCAATTGAAAAGCATGTTGCACAAAATTGCAATGGTGTGTGGAAAATGTACTTTGATGGAGCCTGTAGCCAAGAAGGTAATGGGGCGGGAATAATATTTGTTTCACCTGAAGGTATTACATTTAAGTATTCATTTCTATTGACATTTGAATGTACAAACAATGTGACAGAATATGAAGCTCTATTAACAGGTTTGAATATAGCCGTGAAACATAAAATCAAGTTGCTGGTTGTTCTAGGGGATTCTGAGTTAGTTGTTTCACAAATTAAGTCAAAATATGCAGCAAAACATAAAAGACTTAAACAATACAGGAATGTTGTATGGGATACAATAGAACTATTTAATGCATTTTCTATTGAATGGGTTGATTAGTCGAAGAACATAATGGAATTTTTTTTAGGAAATGTAGCTCTAAGAAGGGATGAAATTACACTGGCTGGAGTATCACAAATTGAGTTCAAATCAAGACCTGTTGTGCCTGATAATATATATAGTTGGCAGGTTTTTAATGATGACACTGATCTCCTAAAACTTCTTCACTGTATAGATCAATATGAAGCCCAAGAAATTTATTTCAATGCCTTCGTTGAAGAAGTAGATGGGAAACCGACAGTATTTGGGAAGGAGGTTTTACAACTTAAAACTAATAAGCTTCCTAAAGGACTAGTAGCATTAGAGAGAGTATATGATGGGAGCGATCGGTCCCTCATGAAGCAGACACAAGTGAAGAAGGAGGACATTGAGGATATCAACTTAGGTATTGAGATGGCACCAAGAAAGGTGTACATAGGGAAAAAAATAAGCCCAACAATTAAAAGAGTGTTGATAGCATTACTGAGAAAATATAAACACGTGTTTGCACGGTCTTATGAAGATCTAAAGGCATATAGGGAAGATTTGTTTCAGCATGAAATACCATTGAAGCCGAATGCAAATCCATTTAGACAGAAGCAACAACCAATTAATCCAACACTGGAACCAAAAATGCAGGAAGAATTGGCAAAGCTCAGGGACGCTGGCATCATCAAACCAATCAAGCACTCAACATGGGTCTCAAACCTGGTCCTTGTGAGGAAGAAAAATGGAGATATCAAATTGTGTGTGGATTTGAGAAACCTAAATAGGCATCCCTCAAGGATAATTATCCTCTACCCAATATGGAGGCTATATTACACAAGGTGATAGGGTGTGAGTTGTTATCTATGATGGATGGGTTTTCAGGTTATAACCAAGTCAAGGTTAAAGAATGTGAACAGTATAAGATAGCTTTTATGACCCCATGAGGGACATACGTATACATAAGAATGTTGTTTGGTCTCGCTAATGTAGGAGCAACCTTCCAAAGAGCTATGGACGTCGTATTTGCAAACTTGACTAATGCTATCATGGTGGTGTATCAAGATGACCTTACTGCTTATTCAAAAAGGGCTGAAGATCATGTAGAACATCTGGAAAAGGTATTTATTAAAGCTTTAGAATATAGTATTAGTCTGAACCCTAAAAAATGTCATTTTGCAGTCACAGAAGGTAAACTCTTCGGACATATTGTATCCAAAGAGGGGATTAGAATAGATCCTGAAAGGGTTGAGGCCATAGATAAAGTTCCTATCCCTAAAAATGTTAAGGCCATCCAGTCATTCTTTGGATAGATTAATTTTTTTAGGAGGTTCATTTCTAATTTTGCTGAGATAATCAAGCCCATATCAAAAATGTTAAGGGACAAAAGATTGAATGGATTGTTGAGGCATTAGATGCTTTCATATCAATCAAAAAATCTATCAAGGAAGATCTTTTCCTTAAGTCCCCAAATTTTTCAAAACCCTTTCAAATATTTTCATTTGCTTCATTACACACTATAGCTATTGTCATGTTACATAAAATTGAGGAAGGTCATGAACAGCTTGTGTCCTTTTTCAGCAAGTCATTGCAGGGGTCATAATTGAAATATGATATAATGGAAAAACAAGCTTTCACATTGGTAAAAGCTACAAAGAATTTTAGGCCATATCTTATTGGAGCTAAGGTGATTTCCTATGTCCCTCATGCAGCCGTTAAGGATATTCTAACACAGTCTGAGGTAATAGGAAAAAGATGTAGATGGATTAATAAAATCCAAGAGTTTGATATGGAGATACAAATCACTAAACTAGTGAGAGGTTAGGGTTTGGCAAGGTTAATGGCAAAAGTGAATATTGAAGAAAATCAAATTTACAATATTAAGGAGGAAGAGAATGCAATTGTGAGCATTGAACATACTCGGTATGCAGACACCATGCATTATCTTAAATACATGAATTATCCAAAAGGATTGAGTGATAGCCAGAAAATAAATTTCAAGCTGCAAGCATCTAAGTATGTGTTCATGGATGGAGACTTGTTTTGGAAGAATAGGGACAATGTACTATTGTTATGTCTAGATGAGTCACAAGCTAAGCATGTCTTAAGTGAAATGCATGAAGGGGTTTGTGGAGGGCATTACTCTGCAAAGACAACCACACATAAAATTCTCAAGGTAGGTTATTACTGGCCAAAAGTTTTTAATGACTCCTTTTCATATGTAAGAAGATGTGAAGTCTGCCAGAAATTCTCTAGTAAAATGAAGTATCAGGGAGCTTTACCACTTAGGCCTTTGCAAGATGAAGCCCCTTTTAATCTATGGGGAATTGATTTCATTGGGAAGATACAAGAGAAATCAAGTGGAGGACACAAGTGGATATTGGTGCCTACTGATTATTTTACCAAATGGGTAGAAGCGGTCCCAACTAAGCAAGCTATAAGTAAAGTTGTGAAAAATTTCCTAATGGATAACATCATTACTAGATTTGGTACACCACTAAGACTGGTTACTAATAACAGGATGTGTTTCAGATTTGATGAATTCGAAAACTTTTGCAACACATATGGCATTACCATTTCTTATGCAACTCCTTACCATCCGCAAGCTAATGGTAAGGCAAAGTCCAACAATAAAAGTCTTCTTAAGATTATAAGGAGAATGCTAGGTTAGAACAAGAAATCTTGGGATTCAAAATTAAGACTAGTTGTGTGGGTTGATAGGATCACTATAAAGAAGGCAATTGGAAAATCCCCATTTGAATTGGTGTATGGAACACAGGCCAGGATTCCTTTATATAATTTGTTACCAGTTTACAACTTTATCCTTCAAGAAGATTTGGATATTATAGAACCTATGGAGGAGAGAATGGAGCAACTGGTTGAACTCGATGAGAGAAGGCGAGTAGCTCAAAACCATAACATGAAGTTGCAGGCACAGATGAAGTGTCTATTTGATTAAAAAGAAAAAGATAGGAAATTTGAAGAGAATGATCTTGTGCTGATGTGGAACGCAAGGTGTTAGGAGAAGGGAAAGCACAGGAAATTTGAAGCCTTGTGGCTAGGACCTTTTGTGGTTGCTGGAAAGAAAACAGAATATTCATATTATTTACAAAACATGACCGGTGAAGATCAGGAGTTGCCTTTGCATGGGAAATTTTTGAAGCATTTTTTCTCTTGAGCAATACAGAGGATTAAGGGTTGCTAGTGCATGGACAATTCTTGAAAATCCTCTCAAAGTTCTATCTTCCATGAATAGTAGTCTATGAAATAAAAGGAACAGGAATTGCCAGTACATGGACAATCCTAGTTTTCCTTCTTTTAAAATAAATCTTTCCATGTACAGTAGTGTAGGGTCATATTCATCTCCATTTCCATTCATTCCATCATGCTCACATGATCCATCACCTTGAGTTTGGTTTTCTCACCCAGAGGATCTAGATCCTTGCAATGATCTCACAATCATTCATCCACAGATGGAGCCACTGTTAGAGCTATAAAATTTTTAAAATTTGACAGTTGATTATATTTGTGAGTTTCCAAAATAGTCTGAGTCACCATAAGCACAAAATTCTCTCTTCATAACATTTTTCTAATATTTTGTCATGTGGTCCAATAGAATCCATCTAGTCCTTAAGATTTTACAGTATAATTAATATCAGCAAGAGATGGTGAGGGTCTCCTCGATCCATAAAGCATCCTTACTAATGTCTATCTTTTGTAGTCTATGGGCAGGAGTGCAGAATGTCATACCAAAATATTCCATCTATAAACACATATCGGCAGGATACAATTTATTGTCTCAGTGATAGAAGGATCATCTCGACAAGAGAGTTACCGTTGGAATAAGTCAACGAATTAATGCATGTCTTACCAATCGGTGCATGAGGTAAAATTTTGGCCAAACTAAAGTCATCAGAGTGAAGTCTTACTGAAAGCATCAGGTCTTGCCGACAAAGCGCAAAGGGATTCTATCAAAAGACTATCGGGATGAACTCGCGTAGTCATACTGACCCATAACTCACACTGATAAAGATATGCATCGGCGAAAGAAAGGTCATCAGTATAAGTTCCTCGGATTATTAAAGTCACACCGATGAGGTGCTTCGAGGAGAGTTTCACCGAACGGAGCATGTGATTAAATATTTATTAGAATAACAAGTTCAGCAAGACAATTAGCATCGGTAGGAGTCTTTTCAAGTTTCAAAGTCTTATCGATAGAATTTACTTCATTGGTAAGACACAATATAATCTATGGAACATCTCCCTGACTCAATATTGTCACAGCGATACATAAGACTAAAGTGATAACTATTGGTGAGACTCCAAATTTCAATGAGACTACGGGACATTAGAGCAATGTACAGTTATTATTAGTCGGTGAGACCTCGAGGTTTCGGGGAGACTACAAGATGTTTCGGTGAAAGGTTTAATGAACATTGCAAAAGGATATCAACCTAGATTTGAAAATATATCACTGATAATAAATTTGACACGACAGTGTGAGTTTCAAAAAAGACTTCACTCGTGCTTCAGCGGACACATTAATGGCACGACGAAATATAACAGGGAGAATTCAATTGAAAGCATTAGTGTTGAATTGATAACAGAAGAGTCAGCAAGGCGAAGAAATAACTAGGGTATCCTTCCAGTCTAAAGATCTCAAGTAGAGTACAGTAAGTGATTGCACCTTATCTCCTCTAATTTTAACTTCTATAACTTTGAAGAATGGAGTCCCTTGGCTCAGGAAAATTGAAAGTAGAAAACATGGTGAAAGCAGTCAACCTAAGCGAAAGAAACAAAAAATTGAAATAAAACATGAGGGCACAAAATGATGACTAAATCAGGACCTCATTGACCAGTTACCTAGCTCTAGACCTAAAGCCAAACGATCTGCTCAGCTTAGGGTAGAAATAGATAAACTGGATGATAAATGTAAATTCATAGGGGATGTTTGGATTCCAATAAGGGGATATGAATTATTCAATTTTCATTATTATCGAAGGAATCATTTTCAACCAGTATGCAATCCATGGAAATCAATTTGGGAAAACTGGTGTGCCCTAATGTATTTGTAAATGCAGAATTGGTAAAATTGTTAGCTGATCATTATGACCTGAAACACCAAGCTATATGTGACCCGTCTGGAAAACCACAAATATATTTATCAAAAGATGCAATAGGGCAAGTATTTAGTTTATAAGGTGTTTGTGATGAAAAGGTCATTTGTGAAGAATTTGAAAAAGAGTTCTAGAGAATGGACATGATTGATAAGGATTGGAGGTTTTCGGTTCATAGGATTAGACAAGGGGGTAAACTAGTCCCTCTACAGGATAGTGATGGACCTCCTTTTCACGTTGACTTATTTGAAACTTATATGAAATATACTTATTTCTCAGTGGGCTAGGTATTGGGAATGGATGTCCCAGAGTATGTGTCAATTGTGCCAATGCTAATTTTAGCATATATCCAATACCACAACTCTAGGCCTTTTGGCAATGCCTCATACATTTTTAAGGAGCTTGATTCTAGATTAAGGGAAATAAAAGGAGGAGCTTCTATTTTTCATCTCAGGAATTATTCATTGTTGATGCATATGGTGCTATATTTTGGACAAGAGTTAGGACTGTGGCTCAAGGAGATGAGAATTTCTCAAACTGATAAGGAAGGTCTAGCATTACCTATTCAATTATGGACCGTTGCTTGGGACAGTAGATTTTCCAACTCTAATTTTGTTCATTTTGAAGAGTACTTTGTGAAGACATTGCATAAATTGTACAATTATCCATATAATTACTCTTTATCTGAAGAGATAAAGATATTTCTTCGGAAAAAGGATTTCAATGGGCCAATTGATCATAATTGGGGAGATTGGTATTGCTTGGAGGAAGTTACTATGATTAGAGTTTATGGGTTTGAAGATTCCCCATTCATTTTTCAAAAAACAATCCCTAACAAAATTGCATATTTGGAGATTGTTAGATACATGGATTATTCCATTGTTATGAATCTTAGTTCCTTTGGAAAGAAGGCTTTCATGTGTAGTACATTATGCTTTGGTGATTTCACTATATTGTCCAAGGAAGGATATAATTTGATCCTTGATAAACTGTTGTAGTACAATATGAATAGAGGACCACCCAAAAAGAACTTTGACCCATAAGGGTTTATTAATTATGCTAAAATAAAGATAAATTTGGAGGGTATCAACATGTGCCCTATCACTTTGATGATATGATCCGAAATTTGGATGAGGAAGAAGCAGAGATGGTGGTCGAAAGGTATAATCAAAGGTTGCAGGATGCACAGTTGTTGTCTTCTGGGGAGGAGGCATCCAAGGATAACATACCCCAAAGTCAACTAAGTAAAGTGTCCAGATTAAGAACTCAACATTATATTTTCCCAACCCGAGAGTTGAGTATTGAAGAGAATGAGGAAGCAGATGCAAGACATATAAAATACATATCATTTGTATGAGATGATGAATTTGTTAATTCCCCAGAATTTAAAGCATTTTTGTATAAACAGAAGGGAAAAGAAATAAGGGAAAAGGTTGATAATATTACTATAGGTAATGAAGAGAAATTTCTAAACAATTTGAGGAGGTGTGTAGATGAGGAGATGACAGGTATGACCAGTAAAAAGGGGAGAAAAATGTTTGTAAATGTTCATGTCATGATCTTTCCCAGGCTAGATCTCAATTTTGCACTAGTCTTTAATAGTTTCTTAAAGGACAGTAATGCTACACACAAGCTAGACCAAGAAAAACATAACAAAAGTGTGTGCATGATCTAAATACAATACATATGAAGGATCATTAATGATTTGGGCCTTATATCCACCCCATAGGAAATCAATAGTTATTGACACTAAAAAGGCATTCGAGCATGTCATCAGTTTAAAGGTTGGAGAAGTTGATCCTGTGGCTACCGCAGAAATTGGAATTAATGTGGCAAAACTAAACAAAGCCCAAATTCAGATGTCGATTAAGGAGAGAATGATGTACAAAACAAATAACAAAAAGATGTTGAGAGAAAATGATCACCTAAAAGATTTGTTAGGCATTACTATGAAGTCACCCAACATGCTTACTCAGGGTGAAAGGCCTTAGTCAAGAGATCATTGGGAAGGATCAAGTGCTTACTTCCAAGGAGAAAATGATGTAATTGTAGCAATAATCAAGATAAGGTAGGCTAGTTTAACATCTTGGTTAAATAAAATATAGGGTAAATATTCACACACCCTTGCTGCATTAAAAGAACATAAAAGGATGGATGGACAGATTATGAAGAAGTTTCAAGAAAAAAACTAGAGAGATGTTTCTAATAGTGCAGCAATTGAAGCTATAAATCATATTATGAATAAACATTGAAACTTTTACGAAGAATTGCAAGGGGGTGAACACGAATTGATAAATGCTGCCAAGAAAACATTGATTACATTCTCTAATGATAGAGGGGAACTAAAAGAAATGACATGATGGAAAGGTGAGAGTGAGTCAATACTACATGAAATTCTGAAGACAACTACTATGGAGTAGACAACATTAGAAGAAGCGAGCGAGCAAAATGAGAAGATGATAAAGATGGAGATCACAATCTAAAATGCAGTTGGAGATGCAGATACATGCGAACGTCAGGATTATTTGGATCACCTATCTAAAACTAATTTATATCTAAACAGAGCCTGATTATCCATTAAATCTATTTGTTATGTAAACATATGACATTTTTGAAAGGACACATCCTTTCAAGTATTTGATGTATAAGTATTTGTTTTGGTACCGAAACAGAGACATAGATAGAATATAGAATATCAGATAGAATTGGAAAAGGATATAATAGAATACAATGTTTCACAAATATGAGACTATGATGCATGTTTGAAATTATGTAGATATCAATGAGAATCATTCAGTGTGCTAGTGTATTTCTGGTATCAATTGTTTGTTGTGTTCATTGAAATTATTACTATAGTTGTCTCCAAGGTTAATTTTTTCTCGTTAGCTAAATTAATATAACAAGTTTATGATCAATTTATCAGTGTACATTTGTTGTATCTATGTGGTTAATTAACTGGTTCTTTAAAGGAGAGATTAAGTCCTTTTAATTGATCATAGTAATCAAGGAAGTTTATTTGGATCATTAAGAAGAACTTAGTAGTTGTAGTCCTGCATGTTTATTCAAGTTAAAAACTAAAATATATGTCAAATAATTTGAATGTTTTCCAGAAAGAAGTTACTCATTTAGATTTCATTTGACTCCACATACCCAAAAGGGTACTAGTTTATGCATTTCCATCATTTGGTTCCATTCATTTTTTACATCTATTAATTGAACATATTAGGTTTTAGTTTTAATATTTCAAATCATGTTTTATCTATCCACTCACATCAACCATTGTGGGAAAAACACTTCAAAAGAAATATGCACAAGTCACATCATTTAATTTTGCTTCGTTCATATAGGTATACCCGCCTAGGTCTAGTAGCACTTGAAGAGTAGAAGGTCCAAAGCATTTGGCCTTGTATGTTACCCTGAAATGTATCAAGAGATTGGCAACCTCTTGAGGTATTCTTACCTGCGTTTTTGAGAGCTAACAACCCGTATGGATATGAAAGACAGTATTTGTTGAGTCCCCACTTGGACAAGTCTAGCTATGCTTATCTTTAGTGAATGGTTAAATGCTTGACCCCATTGGCTCCCCTCCACGACACTCACTTATATGGGGCAGCCAAACATCAACACCCATGAAACTCCCATGGCATGTTTTCCATTTCTACTAAAGACCATAAAACTGTGGGGTGGCTTAAGAACGATGGTTCTTGCACCAATAAATAGATAAAGGATTTTGGAAATTCTAGAACATGGGTTTTAATAAGGAATTTCCATTTGTGGAGATTGACCCATATGACGAGAGTCCCCTTTCGGATCCATTTCGTCGGAATCAACCGCGTGATATTGGTGTTTCTTTGAAGACCCACATTTATATCCCGGATGGAAATACTCTCGGGTTCAGAGTGTTACTGGTTGATTTGTTCCCTTGGGTGAGTACTTTTTTCCCAAGGCAAGCCCTCTAGGATAAACAAAATCATGCAAAGACAAAATCCGTAACTCGAGCAATCTTTGATGACACAAAAAAGAGAATATACACAATGATTCTCTACTCACACTCGCACAATATTTTGTTCAATTTTTTAACCCAAATTGAAGTGTGGAGGTGATTTATTTGTCTCACCCTAAAATCATGAAAAAGGCCTTTTGATTCTCAAGATCGCTATAAAGTGCGAGAGAAGCACATACGTCCTTTTTCAATGAATTTAGTTTAAGTAAGCCTTCACAAAAACAAAGTTGCACTTGTTCGTTTTAAATCCACAAGGAAATTATTTTGATTCATTTTAAAGCACCAAATGAAGTGTGAGAAATTTCCTTGTTCAATTTTTAGCCCAAAAGTAAAGTCTAGTCAGTTTCTAAGTTGAGTTTTAATCCAATTTTGAAAAGATCAAATCAGTGATTTAGTTGTTCTAAAATAGAAAACAAAAGAAAGAAATACACACTTCAAGCTATTATATTAAGCATTTAGAAATGATTTTTCAAGTTTAGTGCTTGATTCTCCAACTCAAACTTTAATTCTTCAAAGAGTGTTTTCTATGCTTCAATTTTTTCAAGTCCCATGTGCAAATCTGCAAGATAAAAACATATGTGAATTAATTGTTTGAGAAACAATTAAATATATATATATATATTGAAAGAAGATTAATTTCAAGGATGTGATCAATTTAATGATGATATCTAATTGATAATCTTTCAGCATTGGTTAATTCAAGTTCAATGTCACATGCCCACTTTAAAAGTGCTTGTGACTCTTTAATTCCTAATGCCACAGATTCTTTATGCAAACCCTCCTTTCAAACAATACAAAGTTATATCAAATGAAATATTATATGTGAGGGAACAATAGAGAATTATCACACCAAGAAAATTTATGCTTGTCACGTCAAGTGTCTACAAAAGAAAAATAATGGGCAGAGCATTAAAAGTTAATCAACACATAATGCCAAATGAAAATTGGAGGCCAAAATTAATAAACACACTTGCCACCCTCTTTTATCAATGCGCCCTACTAAGCAGTGTGAGTTACTCTAAGTCATGGGGTTCTTGTGATAGTAGTCCTTAGGTAGAAGAAAAAAAGAGTTGTACTTTCCTTCACCAGGTAGTCAGAGCTGTGAGGGTGCAATCTCCTCACCAACTATTCTAAAAAAAAAATAGAACTATGGTGCGGGTCAAATCTATTCCAGCCATTGCATTGATGGATGGGTTCTAATGGTGATGGGTCAGTGACCACATATCGATGCCTTTATGATGCTATCACCATCTATCTTAAAGGAGAGGGTCCATATTCTTTCACTTCAACTAGCTATAGTGACTGGCATATTACTTTTCGCTAGCATACTTGCTCTTCAAACATTAAATTCAGTAAAATCAAGTCATCCAAAAGTCATCTTATGTTTATTCAGATTCACGCTTCCCTCCACACATGAATGATTCTTGTGACTGTGGCCAATCACAATGATCTGTATACCTTTTAACCACATGATGCCATCGACCACCCTTACTACAGAAATCAAACATTATGTCACTTAATATTATCTCCACGAAATTAGTATAAGGCATGTATATGATATAGTTTTGTGTGGAGATGCAAGCCTGTGCCTTTTCAATTATGTTCCCTTTCTCAATGCATTACAACAGTTGCATCAAGGCTATCAATATTTAGGTGAATTTATGGAAACTTTGAAGATATAAAATGATTTTAAGCAATATAAAATAGACACAAAGACTTTAAACAACCATGCACTAGTCGACTTTAAATAGAGACATAATGAGCATGACTAGGTAGCCTTCAATTCCTTTAATGATTATTCAATATATCGATGCCATGATATCTTCCACTTGCTTTACACAGGAAGTGTACGCGTACTATGCCAGTAGAGTGCCAGTGGCTTGTTTTGAAAATCTACATTTAGAATAAAGATTTCTACAATAATTGTAAGAGATTTTCCATGTTTCACAAACAATTGAGTAGTGTAGGCCCAATCACTTCATTAGATGATTTTGCTCAGAGAATCTAAGAAGTATATTTTAGCATATTATGTATTTCTCACTATGTCATTCATGGTACACAACAAATTCTTAAAGGAAAATGTATCAACAATGAAAATTTAGTACATATTAAAATGCAGATTTTTATCAAAAATATTATATGCCTTGGCAAGATATGTTCACATGGAAATAGGGATCAGGTGGGCGATATTTTTGTCAAAATGCCTCAAAATATTTCATTTTGTAGCGATAAAAATAATGTTTGCAGGCATATATTAACCAAAATGAATCGATTGAATAGCTTAAAAAGTCTCTAAGCAATTTTCATCGGCATGTAAAGCCGAATTCCACAATCTTTGCTGACATTCTCTTTGATGCAGAATATGGAAACATAGAAAATGTGCTCGAATGGAAAGAAGGATTCATTGAATGTACCTTCTCTCTTGTTATTTTTTAGTTGAAGCAATCTCTAAAACCAATGCATTATCTGACAGTGCACACTTCCAGGGAAGAGAGATACCTTGAATCAGTAGCATATCTTAACAAAAGATACTCTTGTCCCTGCAACACAATTACATCATTGAGGTTTGTATTCGTATAGCAGTGGTTAAGTAAATTCTTTTAAAATTTCAAAGTGATAGAATTGAAAGTCTGCAAGTAACACTCAGTTGATTTCCCAAACCGTATTCAAGCAAATGCATTTGGTAGGCATAAATAAAAGAGACCAGTGAACAAATGCTAAATAAGAGACTTTCAAGCTAATGTAAATGGTGGATGAAAGAAAAAATGGTGGCTCAAAGCTTTTTGAGAAACATTCAAACTAAGAAGCATTCACACTAATGCCATTAGCAAGTGTAAAGTAGTGCCTAGGCCTATGCATATACACTGGGAAGATGCTAGTTAAAGGTTTGAATTATTTAAAAAGTACGCAAAAAAATATGACAACACACTCAATTCATAAAGACATGGCATCCAGTATCTGAGCCCTCCTTCTAGCACCATTATGTGGATGTGAAAATATGCATTTTGGTTAAAATCCTAACACACAAAGCAAGATTATTATTTTAAAACAAAGCCAATAATCAACATCCCTATGAAATCAATCAACATGCTTCATGATGCAATCAAGACAACAAATGATTAGATAAACTAATTGAAAGCATACAATAAAACATGAAGTAAATCATATCTCATAGTGGATTGGTGCTTCTATGGAAAGAAGCCCTTTCCCAATCCTTTGCTAAGCTAAATGATGCAATGCTTTGAGATGGAGTGGATGGACAAAATCAGTTCTCAATTGAAGAGAGTGACTTTGCGTGAAGATTGTGGATCAAGTTCTTGAGATGAAAATGCTAAGATTGTGGAGGATTTGATGATGAATGAAGCCTTCCATTTATAGAATATTTTGATGAGAGAAATAACCAAATGGATGAATGTGGGACAAATATTTAGCCAATGAGATGAGGCCACTTGTCAACTTATGATGGGCTTGAGGAATGAGTACATTTTAGTCAATGTGCCAAAGAGAGGGAGATTCCAATTTGAATTTGAGAGTTAAATGTTGGGTTTGACTTGTGCAAGAGACATGTAAGAGCTCATAAATGCTTTGTTGGATGTACATGTCCACTTGTTTTTGAATTCAAACTTGAGGGAGTATTCCTCAAAGATGCCATGTTGATGGAAAATGATGAATTTATAAATGAATTAAAATGCTTTATTGGTGCAAGTGGGAAAAGCTAGAGGATGTGATGGGTAATTAGATTAGGTTAATAAGGATTAGATTAGTTTAGATGATGATTAAGATGCTTTGACCCAATTCACTTGAATATTTTGATTTATTTAAATCAAAAGGGAGAAATATGACTTTTGAGATTTAATTAAATAAATTCTTGATTTATTTAATCAAAGAGGGCATGATAGGCTTAAATTAAATAAAGTTAATTTATTAAATTTAAGTGGATAATCCTTAGAGATTAAATGAACCCAATTTTCCTAATGAATGGATTTAATGAACTTGATTTATTTAATGAGCAGATGAATGTGAACTTGGTTTACTTGATGAATGGACTTAATTGAATGCATGATGCTAATTTTGCATGTCTACACCATTGTATTCATTCATAGTGAAAATTTAATACATACAATCATTCATTATCACTAAAATTTCAAAATCAAACAAGAACATATCACCAACTCATTACTAAAATTCATAGATCAATAAACAAAAAGAGATCTCATTCACAAATAACTCAATGAAATAGTCTTAGATTTGGAATCTTCTATTGATTTTCATCAAATAAGAGACATTTATGCACAAAAACCTCATTGGCATATGAATGACTATTGTTCATCAATATCACCATTAAAACTAATTCTAGAAATAGCATAAGCTATATTGAAAACTTGTAAAAATGTCTAAGTATCTTTGCATAAAATTGTTAAAGCTTCTAAGAACTGAAAGAACTATCCTAGATCTCTCTTTAGGCAGCTAATATTTTTTTCAACTAGCCAAGCTTTACAACATGGAGATAAATTCTACATATGGACAAGTTCAACACTAATTTCTCTCATAAAAAATTAAGATCCACAAATCAAGGAGTAACTGGACCTGAATGAGGAAACTACCAATTATGATCTTTAGTTAACAACTAATGACTTTGTATCAAAATATGGATACGAAAGGAGAAGGTCAAAGTGTTGGGGATCTTTAGTTTAGCTTGTGTTATGATCCTAAAAATTAGGAGAGAGTTGCCCAGCTGGTTGTATCATTTGATGCTTCATTCAAAAAGGATATTCCATAACCACTTCATTCCTTTGTCTTTTGTTCAAGTAGGTATTCATCATAACTATCCAATACTTGTTTAAGTATATTCACATCTGGCCCATCTACCCAATTGTCTTCAATTTTTTTTCTTTTCAACTGGGCAGAGGTGAACTTCTGCATATATTCTAGCTTAGCAAGCTCCTTCCAAACAATCTTCACTATCTATTTTATATCCATAAACCTATCAATTAAAAAATCATCACCATCATATCCCTTCTGTATTGTCTCTTTAAATCTATTATCCCATTTTTTCCTTAGTTCATCAAGAGGGAAACCATCCTTTACAGGGAAATCTTCATTTACAATCATGGCTACAATTGCCTCTAGTTCCACAATTTGATCTGTCAAATATTTCCTAGCCCTTTTCATCTCATTTCTATGTGTAAAAATGAATTCAAAGACCGAAATTTGATAATTTTAATAGTTTTATCAACAAAATCCTCATTACCTTCTTCAAGGATGGATTGTTCTAGAAGTGTTTGTTGAGGTAGCTTGGTAATTTCTTTCAATTTCCTCACATGTTCTATCTATTCTTCCTCATGTTTCCATAGGGTCTCAGTATATGCAGTCATGTCATTAACTGATTCCCATGCACCTTCATGAGCCTTATGACTTTCAACGAGCAGCTCTTCCACCTCTTCATTCAACTGATCAATCCATCTATCCAACATCCCTACTTTGCTTCTCATTTCAACAAGGTCATCAACTTCTTTCTTACTTAACAAAATTGGTGTCGTAGGATCAAAAAATTGCAAAGAAATAGGAGAAGATAATTCCTTCAAGAACTTATGCAATTGATCCAATTGAGCTTTGTGCTCATCCTTCCTTTTCTTATCCTTTATCATCCCTGACTTAGTGGAATATTCTACAATATCAATCATGTCCATTTGTCTATTCGTTTTAGGCCTCCCCAAGTTCACAGTACCTATTTAGTAATCACTCAACTGCATTTCTTGTTTTTCCTTGTCCACAATGGGAATGGCACATTCAGCTACAATTTATCCAACATCTTTCAATTTGGTGGAATTAAGGACTTGAGCCTTTTTTTTGGGCCTCTCCTTCTCAATTTCCCTCATCATATCATCCCATTTCAGGGGCTGGGGATAGACTATTTGTTTCCTCTCCAAGTTGATATTTAACCATGTTGGGGTAGCAGGAGGAGTAACTACTTGTTGTGAAGAATAATTGGTAGAAGAGAGGGGTTTCCAAAGTGTTACCTTTGGTTGAGAATCAACCTCTTGTTGCTGCTCCTTTTCTTCCATCTCTTTAGCTAGCCTATCAACTTTAGCTTTCTCTCTTTCTTCTTCCAATCTCTTCTTTTCCAACATATCATTTCTTTTCTTTTCCAATTCCTTGACCCTTTCCGACATTTTGGTTGCTTCTTGTTCATGTTTGGCTTGTTACTCTACCTCCTTCTTTAGTAAGATCTCTTCTTCATCTTTCTTTTTTTGGGCTTCTTCTGCAACCTTAGCTTTGGCCTCAAGGTCTTCATTTTCTCTTCTTTGTCAGGAATTTTCCTCTTCACTGATGTCATGAATATTTTGTAGGATGGCCAACTTCTCCCTCTCTACATTAGCTTTCCATATATTCTTTTTGTTGCTATAGGAGGTCCTCCTTCTCCTTATGTTTCCTTGCTAGCTCTTTAGTTTTTTTCTCTATCCTCAACCACTTGTTGTTTTGTAAGTGCATTAGCTTGTGCCTTGACATCAACCTCATTATTTGCTTCCTCAAAGAGTTTGCATTGGTCCTCTAGAGTTAGGACATGCTCGGTCCCAACATTTTCAATATCCTCAGTAGTTGCAATCACAAGAGGCTCATTATTTGACAGTGTAGCCTTTGAATTAATGTCTATATCATGAATATCAACTTCCTTTTTCTTATCTTTTTTAGATTGCTCATGAAGGATTCCTACAAGTACTTCTCTAGTAGATTCTTCTAGGAGAGAAGGTTGAGATGAGGCTCCTTCTCCAGCTGTTGTATTTTGTACACCTTGTGACTGATGGATGTCTTGAGTAAGTACTCCTAGATAAACATCTCCTCTAGAGCTAGGAGGATAATACTACAATTATTCCTTAGGGGTTGTCCTCCTCTTGGTTCTCCTATAACCTTGGGTACCTCCTACTTTCCTTTTCTTTTAGGATTGAGATTCTAGCTCCTTTATCTTGATGACCACGCATTGGATGCTTCTATTCATTACTATCCTATAAATTTTTTTAATACCAATAAACTCCTCCTCATGCAAATTTATTAGGTCCAAGTTCTTGGTGCCTATATTCTTTGCTTCATATCCAGGGTCCAAAACTACACCATCATCTAATAATGTATCAAGAATTTCTTCCTTTACCCCATATTCAATCATCTGTGGGATGGTAAGCCTTTGATAGTTCTTTTTCCTTACATCATAACCATCTTACAAATCTATCCAAAAATTTTCTAACAAGTTATAGTGTTTATCAAAAAAGGTGGGAGCTAATTCATTCATGTTATGCTCTGGGTCAAAATGTTTCCTAGTTGTATACAATCCCAACTTTAGGTAACTTAATTCTTCACACACTACCTTTGTATTCAAATTGTGAACATGACAATATTCTCCCAACTTCATTGGAAATTTGTGGCATCCAAGCTTGTGTTTATTGGAAAACTTTGTATTGTCTTCCATAGCCTACTATATAAACTCCATAAGAACAATCCTATCACTACAACATCTTGGCAGTCGATGAGGATGTCTATCAAAACTTGCTAACCTAAAGTAAGAGAATTTGGGGTACTGGATATACCAATGTCCCCATTCAATAATGAAAGCCATATCCTCCCTACTCGTCCTATATACAACATCTCCTATCAACCGGTTGATAATGACATAGAGGAATGCATCATTGACCCTTCTATAATATATCTCTGAGGTTTATAAGGTAAACTGATCATAATGCTCCCATGCCTTATTTTTCCTAGAAGCCTCCCCTAATATTCCTATTTTACTCAATCGAGTGAATATGCCCATCCTTGCAGCTGAATATATAACATAGGAGGTCATGAAGAAGTTGTTTCTTTTCCCCACCTTGAGCATATAATTGTGCATGTTATTTGAAAAAACAATTCCCCAATAAAAATTGTTGCCTACCATCCAAAATGGTTTCAATGAATGGAAACATCCATTCCTTAAAGTATGCAGAGTCTTTCTATCCAAACACCTTCAAAAGAATAATAATCAAGCCATCAATTTCCTTCTTGAAGTCTCCCCTCTTGGGTTGTTTAAGAACCTTGGTTAAGGACTTCTTCTCAGTCTTCAACCATTTTTTGTTCATGTAGGACATATTATCTTCCTTGTCCTTGTTGAATAACTGCAATGTCTTTGCTTCAACCAATTGCTTGGGGTTCATGGGGGTAGGTGCATTGAACAAGGACCTCATCATTTGCGGAGATAGATCAATGATCACATTCCCCTAGAGGTCCATACATTGTCTTGATAAAGGATTGTAAGCCCCTGCTACTATGAGTATAAGCTTTGGGCATTGAATTGATAGAGGGAAGAGTGTGACATGTGCGAGTTCGGATTGGGCTATTCTTACAACCCTCCCAATCACTTCCTTCGAGAAAGTGTCTACAATCAGATCCTCACAGTTGAATGACCTTAGATTAGTGTTTGTGATGTCTTCCCACCATTTTGAATCTAACTTGCTGGCTATAAGAGTAACATCTTGGTGTTTATATCTCAAAGTGTAAGGAAATTTATCCACCTTTACCTTCTCTGGATTCACTCCCTTTGAGCTTTCTGCAACTTTCCCTTCCATTTTTGAGACGTCCTCACATGCTCTTGACATTGTTTACTTTTGTAAGACAACCCTGGATTAGATAAACAAAAGGTATGGAAATCATCATCATAAGTGTTACCTTTCATACTTCTCTATTCTTCCCTAGGTAGCCCTCCATACTTAGTGAAATTATACTTAATTAAACTATTCCTAGGTAGAAACACAAGGGAAAAAAACTGAGAGGGGGGGGTGGATCAATTTTCACATAAATTATACTTAATTAAACTTATTCTCAGATCTAATAAATAAACATGAAAGTATAAACCATCAACACATCAAAAACAAACATAACACCAAGATTTTTTATGTGGAAACCATGCTAGGGGAAAAACCACAGTGGTGGTAAGTCCATAAGATTATACCCTATTAAAATTATTATAAATGGGAAATGCAAATGCATTTAGGCACATTTCCTAGAGCTTACTACTCAAATACAAAAAGGATTACTTCCCAAGGCAGACTTGTTGCCTTATAGTATCATTCAGATTAAATCCGGAATATTGAACTGAGAAAATAACATCTTATAATGCTTGATTATAGTTTTTATTAAGCACATAAAATTTTCTCACTCTTCTTCACACTTTGGGTATGTGCAGGATCATCATGGAAAAAACAAGCCCTTAAGTGGCAAAAAACTTACAAAAAATAGAGTTAGGCAACTTGACGTAAAAAATTTGAATAAGTTATCTATATTATTTCAAAAATATGTAAAAATAGAATTTGTAGCAAATTGAATGTAGTTTCTAAACTACTATGTTTATTTTTATTTTTAAAATCTAATTGGTGAAATTTTGAAACTTCAATGTAGTACTTAAATTTCAGGGAAAAAATAAGAAGTAGGTGTCTGTTTGACCACCCTAACCATAATAAAATGATAATATTTTTTATAAGATTTTAGATATAAGTAGATGACTCATGTACTAATGTGATGCATATTTTTTTGTAATTTTTTTCCAAGTAAATAATTAATTATGAATTTTTTATTACAAATTTTAAAAAATATAAAAACTTGCATGTCTGACCAACTTAACTTGGTCAAAACTTCAAAAAAATCAATTTTGTTTTTTCAAAATCCTATAGTATGTGAAGCATAGAATGTGACGCATGTTTCAGATTCAAAAAATGTGATATTGTTTGAAAGGTATAGATGTTTTTCAATTAGCCTATCAATCATGACTTTAGTTGTAATTCAAATAGAAAATGAATAATAATTATTTATTAAATTCAAAGTAAAGCATAATTTATATCGGTGGAAAGTTGAGAATCTCCTTTAAAAACCCTTTTCATTCCATCACTTTTGGGTAAAAAAAGTCGTTAGCCACATGGGCCATCATATCAGTTACATATTGCCACTTTCTGGCCCATCTTGATCTTGCACATACCCCTTTACTTCTTCCTTCAAAAAGATTAGAAAACTATTGATGTTGGATGTTGTGGATGTGTTGTTGATATGTGATTGTCATTGATCTCAAAACTATTAGCATTATTGCATTGAAGGTTGTATATGTCGAGGATATTGAGAAAATTGATTAAAGAAGAGTTGCAAGTCCCTAGTGGAACAGTGAAGGTCATGAAGGTGTATTGTTTTGTACGTTGAAGATCAATTTTTGTGGACTGAAGGGTTTTTTGCTGAGAGTATCTAGTTCATCTACCAGAATTTTTAGAGGTCTGTGTGAAGATTTGGTCATGCTATGAACACTTATGTTCTGACAATATTTATGTGGGTTTTGTTAGTGTTCCTAAGTGAAGTTTATATGTTTCTGGTAATTTTTGTTGTTGCAGATGTTTCTCTATTATTTCTTATTGTTTATGGATTCTTCTAGATCATGCTCTATCTTTTTGGTACATCCCCATTGATAGGTGTGCTCGTGGTCGAAGAATTTTCTCTCTGTGTTTGGTTTTTCATGTTCTTCGCCGACATGATGGTTGTAGCGTGTTGTGGATCTTTGAGGAGAAATCAATTAAAATCTTTTTGTGTTGAAGTTGTTAATTTGGGTCTCCACTAGGTTTTGGCCGACCTTGGTGGATTCAAATTGCAAATTTATTTGTAAATTTGGGCCGACCTTGAAAATATATGTTTTATATTTTTTTGGTCGACAAGGTTGTGGATGTAATCTCATGTTGCAAATATATAAGGGTGATTATTTCATCAGTGTAGAGTGTGATCATTGTAGAATATAAGCTCAATGTGCTCCTATGTGTGTATGTACAAATATCTTTTGATTGCAGAGCAGAGTGTGAAGAAGATTGAGTAGAGTGTGGAGAAGTTTGAGCGAAGTGTGAAGAAGGTTTTGTGTGCTTAACTAGAACTTACATAATCAGGCTTGTGTAGAAGTTATTTTCTCAAATCACAATTTGGATGGTTTTAATCTAAACCTTTCTTTGGATAGTGAGTCCTCTTTTGTATTTGAGCAGTGAGCTCTAGGTAGTGTGCCTAAATGCATGTGCATTCCCATTATTCTTATACTTTTAACAAGGTATAATATTGTGGACTAACCTCCACTGTGGTTTTTCCCCTAACAGGGTTTCCATGTAAAAAAATCTTGGTGTTCTTTGTGTTTTTGATGTGTCGATTGTTCATGGTTTATTATTCATTCATCAGATCTGAGATTAAGTTAAGTAAAGATTGAAAAGTTCAAATATTTTGTGACAACTGATTCACCCATCCTCTCAGTTGTTTTTCCTTGTTTTTCCAACAATTGGTAACAGAGAAATTTCTCTAAAGAAGTTTAAAAGCTTGAGGTGATTTGAGATGGAATCATACAAGAAGGATAGTCCAGATTCAATGGAACAAACTACTCATTATGGAAAACTAGAATGGAGTGTCATTTGAGGTGTATTGGTGAACCCTTTTGGAATATTTCAAAGAATACATATGTTATTCCTTTGAATGGTCCTTCCACTGCTGATGAGATTAAAGAAGCTAAGAATAATGTCAAGGCTATGGAAGCTTTGTTGAGTGCTCTAACAGATTCAAAAATGAAAAATGTGATAGGTCTAAATACAACTCATGGGATGTGGACACTGATGGAAACTTTGTATGAATGAGATGTACATGTGAAGATGGCTAAGCTATAGAGTTTGGAAGGAAAGTATGAAAATATTTCTTCTTTTATTCAAAGAGTAAATGAAATGGTGATGTGTAATGCCCCGCCGTGTGAACCCCAAAGGAACTAATAACAACAGAACAATTTTTTTTAAAAAGAATATAAAATTGTATTTAAGTATTCCAATATAACAATGTATTAAGTTGCACGACTAATTCCATTGGGGTACATGAGGTGACATTACTATACTAACCCATAACAATGATAATAAGATAACAATAATTAAACCATTACGTAAATCTATTTGTTCCCATTTCATCATTTAAATATCCATTAAAAAATAACCATATTCATAACATATGTTCATATGACAACGAAAGATACTATCAGGATATGAAGCATTTATATTACCACAGAAATAACACTACTTAACACAACTATTACAAATGATCGTTCCTAAATAAAGACATGACTAGAATAAACATTACATCCAAATGATAGTAAAATATAATTGACTGAAAAATACATCTCAATAACCACATATACAATTTACAACAAGGTCATCCCAACACACGTGGGGAACAATACATCAATGAATACATTACATCTGAAGTATAACATACATCTGGTACAAAGAATTAATGGATCATCAACATCCTCAAAAACCCTGCAATAAAAGATACATATGCAACAGAAAGGGAACCCAACGGGGTGCAAAGCACATTCCACCCAACCACCCCCGTGCCGAGAGTAGACAAGGAAGGATCCCTGACCAAGCATGCCTAACAGTAACATAATACTAACTCCTGACAAGAAACTTAACATCAAAGACCACGTAGAAAACTCAGAACAACAAATCCAAAAGGCACAACAACAAATCACTTTTGGACATAACAATAAAACACCTTACCAAATTACAACTAGTCACACTCACAACATCAATGAAACTCAAGGCATAATATCAAAGACTACTTCCAACAATAACCAAAGAGAAATCAATAAATCACTTCCAGAGGACTTCAGTAAATCAACAAAAATAGAATATCACTTAACACGAGGTTACAATGCTTCCAGAGAACAACGATCATGTACATCACACAATAACTGAATGACTGTTGACATAGGAAGAGTGTCATGCTTAAATTTCCATGAGTTACCCTGGCTCAACCTTCCTAGGCTACCAGACCCCCATCCTAGGTTACCCTGGCTTGCCTCTACCGGCCGCCGGACCCTCACGTAAAACTATGTGTCCCATCTCATCTCGAGCCTTATAATTCACTTGCTTCACAAGAGAGACATTCTTTATCTTTATTAGTGTGAAAGATCCCCATTATTTCTTTTAGACTATCACTTAGTTAAACTCTAGGTGAGTTACCCTGGTGCCCCTTTGTGTGTCGGACCTCCACAAAGAGCCACTCTCCTATCGACAACACACAAGGTACAATACCACAGTATGAAACTAGACAATATAACCTCTCCAATCCAAGGAAGAAACAAAACAAGGAAATTCACTCCAAACACTAGAGGAAACCAAATACGAAAACACACTCCTTCCAAAGGAGGTACAAATCTCATTACCCTCTCCTATTTCCCAGGAGGAACAAATCCCCATTCGTGGAAACCAGGTACAACATCATAGTACAACTCTACACCATTCCCAAGGCGATTCACAAATTGAACCTCTACACAAAACATCCCAATCTAGAGAACTTCTCTGGAAGACTTACATAGACCCTTAACCCCATTTTCCCGACATGGAGAATAAAAAAAACATGATAGAAAAGAATTCCATCTCTGGAAGTCCTTAACAATAACTTAAACTCTTACGAATGGTAAGGTAAACCTAGGGTTTTCCCATACGACACAATAAAACAATGAAGAGAATACCACAATAGATTTAACGACTAATTCTCAAGAACACAATTACATAAAAATGCCATATAAAATATTTCCAATACCCAATAATTTCACCAAACAAAAAGCTCAACAACTTAAGAATATTTGATTCAAATCCAAAAACATATCATTTATTTCAAATTCACTCAATTTCACTATAACATTGCATCTTTTAATTCTAACTAATCGATTAAATTATAATCACAAAACATATATTCAATTTCCTTAATTAAACTATAATATTGTAGCTTGTAAAATTATCATATTAAGTTTTTAATTCCAAACATAAATATATCCATGATATATATATATTAAAAACACATCTATAAAAAAAAATCCTAATTTTTAAATTATATTATAAAAATCATCAACTAATATATATAATATATATTTATATACATTAATATATATATATTAAATAATATATAATATATATATATATATATATTAATATATATATAATACATATTATATATAAAAAAAATGCATAAAAAAATAAATAAATAAATTTTAAATTTTAAATTTGTTTTAACCCAAGCAGTACTGGTGGTACTGTGTACCTCCCAATGGGAGGCCGCAGTCCTCATCAGACTGCGTACAACAGTCAGCGAATGTTGTGCGCAGTCTGTGTGGACTACGCGCAGCGCCACCAAGTGGGCGGGTCAGGCGTGGTACGACCACCGCCGACCATTCCCTGCCCTCCACACAAAAAAAAAAATTAATTCTATTTATTATATATACATATATTTAAAAAAAAAAAAACCTTTTTTATTATATAATATGGATATTTAAAACATGCATTTCATCTGGTATAGAATACAAATAGGATTCAAAATAAAAATATTTAATAAACATATTTGTTCTTTATTTAAGGGTCAAAAATCGAAATACAAAAGAATTTATTCTTACATATATGTATTTTTTTATAAAAATAATGGAATACTATATATATATATATAATATGCAATATTCTATAAAAGAGATTCAAACAAAAATTTATTAAATCATCTTAATAACAAATCTCAATATGGATATGAACATAGCAATCAATATTAACAAAGATTTCCTTCTTTCTTTTTTTTTTTTTTTAAATAATTATTTCCACCATTAAGTTTTAAAGAAGACATCTGGATGATTTCACTATAATCTCCTGCAGAGGTTTTGAAGGTTTAATACAAATAGATTTTTAATCACAAACCATTTTCAGAAAGAATAGAAAAATAAATTTTCCATAGGAGATTCGAGGGTTTTAATACAACAAGTTTCCAAATCACGAAATTTCTTTCAATGAATTTTCTTAAAGCCCAGTAAGCCAAATTTTGTTTATAAAAACAATATAATAATAATAATAATAGAAGAAAACCTAGAGTCCCACGTTTGTTGAAGAATCCCTTATGTAGCCTCCTCTCGTCTCGATTTCCTCCTGCAGCTCACTCTTCGAATCTATCTTTCTTTCGAAACAATTATTTTTCCAGAAGCACCAAAACAAAGCTATTTTCTTTTCTTTTCCTTTTTAGACCAAAAACAACAGAGAGATCTCCTGTGTGTGAATAATTTACTCATAAAAATAATAAATCAAAATAAAGATTCCATAAAGCTCTTCCGCTTTCTTTTCTCAAAAATCCTCCTCTCTTATTGGTCCTTTTCCCAGCTTTTAAAACAACAACTTATCTATAATTTTAATTAAAATAATTTATTTAATCAAGATATTATCCTCACATGATTTTCTAATCTAATATTAATAAAAAGATAATATCTAATTATTCTCAACAATATTAATTTAATTTAATTTAGTTTATTAAATTTTAATTAATTAGATACATTTTAAGTTACAATAAATTTAAATTTAACCATTTACTAACTCACAATTAAATCAAAACAACAAAACAACTTTAATTAATTATCTTATCAAATAAGATTAATTAATTAAAAACTAACCATAAATTAAATAAAAAACTCAACAATTAACTACACAACGACAAGGAGAAAAACTTTAGTCATGACACATGACTCACAACAAAAGACGGAACTGGGACGGGGACACTTCCAAACCTACTCCCTTTTTCAACATTTTTCCCATTGGGTTAATTTATTGCTCGCCCTGTCCTGCCGAAGCAGGTGGAATCGAGACTTATTCTTGCAATCCTACATCCAAATAAACGTCAAGTAGCACATGTATATATATATATAATCAAACATCCTATCGTGAGAAGGAATTGCAGTGTAGTAGGGCACTCACGAACGAGTGATGCTACACTGTCCTCTCAACTAAGCTATTCTAATAATTACAATATCAATGACAAACTAACATTTCTAACCAAATTGATCATAAGAGAGCATGATACATAACTACTGTATCATAACTAATTACTAAACCGTTGCATTATAAAATAATACTGAATCCAAATAACATGATCAGCATAGAATCATCACATCAACATATAAAACATTAATGAAAAACTATTTGAATAAACAATAATCCAATCAACACACAAAGTATCATAAATCATACTAATAATGTCAAACGCAACAATTAACTAAGCTACACATCCACACACACCAAACAACAGTACAGACAATCACCATCACAAAGCATCAATCAAAACCATAGAAGTATCAAGTCCAAACAATATGAGGAGTATTACATCCTCCCCCCCTAGGACATCGCTTACTCCTGGAAGCCATTAAATAAGAATAAATAAAAATAAATAAGATTCCCTAATATGAGAGGCATCCTCCCATGTTGCCAAGACCTCCACATTAGGTCACCGTCAGATCCCTTCGAGCTCAAGAGTCGAACGCAAAGGTTGCCTAATGGACACAAACTACCCAGAGGACCCAGCGTTAGCAACCTTGGCTCTGATACCAAGCTGTAATGCCCCGCCGTGTGAACCCCAAAGGAATTAATAACAATGGAACAATTTTTTTTTAAAAGAACATAAGATTGTATTTAAGTATTCCAATATAACAATGTATTAAGTTGCACGACTAATTCCATTGGGGTACACGAGGTGACATTACTATACTAACTCATAACAACGATAATAAGATAACAATAATTAAACCATTACATAAAATCTATTCGTTCCCATTTCATCATTTAAATATCCATTAAACAATAACCATATTCATAACATATGTTCTAATGACAATGAAAGATACTATAAGGATATGAAGCATTTATATTACCACAGAAATAGCACAACTTAACACAACTATTACAAATGATCGTTCCTGAATAAATACATGGCCAGAATAAACATTACATCCAAATGATAGTAAAATACAATTGACTAAAAAATAAATCTCAATAACCACATATACAATTTACAACAAGGTCATCCCAACACACGTGGGGAACAATACATCAATGAATACATTACATCTGAAGTATAACATACATCTGGTACAAAGAATTACTGGATCATCAACATCCTCCAAAACCCTGCAATAAAAGATACATCTGCAACAGAAAGGGAACCCAATGGGGTGTGAAGCACATTCCACCCAACCACCCCCATGCTAGGAGTAGACAAGGAAGGATCCCCGACCAAGCATGCCTAACAGTAACACAATACTAAGTCCTGACAGGCAACTTAACATCAAAGACCACTTAGAAAACTCACAACGACAAATCCAAAAGGCACAACAACAAATCACTTTTGGAAATAACAATAAAACACCTTACCAAATTACAACTAGTCACACTCAGAACATCAATGAAACTCAAGGCATAATATCAAAGACTACTTCCAACAATAACCAAAGAGAAATCAATAAATCACTTCCAGAGGAATTCAGTAAATCAACACAAATAGAATATCACTTAACACAAGGTTACAATGCTTCCAGAGAACAACGATCATGTACATCACACAATAACTGAATGACTGTTGACATAGGAAGAGTGTCGTGCATAAATTGCCATGAGTTACCGTAGCTCAACCTTCCTAGGCTACCGGACCCCCATCCTGGGTTACCCTGGCTTGCCTCTACCGGCCGCCGGACCCTCACACAAAACTATGCATCCCATCTCATCTCGAGCCTTATCATTCACTTGCTTCACGAGAGAGATATTCTTTATCTTTATTAGTGTGAAAGATCCCCATTATTTCTTTTAGATTATGACTTAGTTAAACTCTAGGTGAGTTACCCTAGCGCCCCTTTGTGTGCCGGACCTCCACAAAGAGCCACTCTCCTATCGACAACACACAAGGTACAATACCACAATCGGTAACTAGACAACATAACCTCTCCAATCCAGGGAAGAGACAAAATAAGGAAATTCACTCCGAACACTAGAGGAAACCAAATACAAAAACACACTCCTTCCAGAGGAGGTACAAATCTCATTACCCTCTCCTATTTCCCAGGAGGCACAAATCCCCATTCATGGAAATCGGGTAGAACATCATAGTACAACTCTACACCATTCCCAAGGTGATTCACAAATTGAACCTCTACACAAAACATCCCACTCTAGAGAACTTCTCTGGAAGACTTACATAGACCCTTAACCCTATTTTCCCAACATGGAGAATAAAAGAAACATGATAGAAAAGCATTCCATCTCTAGAAGCCCTTAACAATAACTTAAACTCTTATGAAAGGTAAGGTAAACCTAGGGTTTTCCCATACGACACAATAAAACAATGAAGAGAATACCACAATAGATTTAACGACTAATTCGCAAGAACACAATTACATAAAATTGACATATAAAATATTTCAATACCCAATAATTTCACCAAACAAATAGCTCAACAACTTAAGAATATTTGATTCAAATCCAAAAACATATCATTTATTTCAAATTCACACAATTTCACTATAACATTGCATCTTTTAATTCTAACTAATCGATTAAATTATAATCACAAAACTTATATTCAATTTCCTCAATTAAACTATAATATTGTAGCTTGTAAAATTATCATATTAAGTTTATAATTCCAAACATAAATATACCCATGATATATATATATATATATATATATATATATATATATAAAACACATCTATCAAAAAAAATCCTAATTTTTAAATTATATTATAAAAATCAACAACTAATCTATATAATATATATTTATATACATTAATATATATATTAAATAATATAATATATATATATATATTAATATATATATATAATACATATTATATATAAAAAAATGCATAAAATAAATAAATAAATAATTTTTAATTTTTAAATTTGTTTTAACCCAAGCAGTACCGGTGGTACTGCATACCTCCCAATGGGAGGCCGCAGTCCTCACCATACTGCCTACAGTAGTCATCGACTATTGTGCGCAGTCTATGTGGACTGCGCATAGCGACACCAAGTGTGGGGCTCAGGGGTGGTACAGCCACCGCCGACCATTCCCTCCCCTCCACACACAAAAAAAATAATTTCTATTTATTATATATATATATTTTAAAATAAAACATTTTTTTTATATAATATGGATATTTAAAACATGCATTTCGTCTGGTACGGAATACAAATAGGATTTAAAACAAAAATATTTAATAAACATATTTGTTCTTTATTTAAGGGTTGAAAATTTAAAAAAAAAAATTATTCTTACATATATGTATTTTTTTATAAAAATAATGGAATACTATATATATATATAATATACAATATTCTATAAAAGAGATTCAAAAAATTATTTATTAAATCATCTTAATAACAAATCTCAATATGGATCTGAACATAGCAAACAATAATAACAAAGATTTCCTTCTTTTTTTTCTTTTTTTTTTAAATAATAATTATTTCCACCACTTTGTTTTAAAGAAGACATCTGGATGATTTCACTATAATCTCCTACAGAGGTTTCCAAGGTTTAATAAAAATATATTTTTAATCACAAACCATTTTCAGAAAGAATAGAAAAATAAATTTTCCACAGGAGATTCGAGGGTTTTAATACAAGTTTCCAATTCACATAATTTCTTTCAATGAATTTTCTTAAAGCACAGTAAGCCAAATTTTGTTTATAAAAACTATAAAATAATAATAATAATAGAAGAAAACCTGGAGTCCCACGTTTGTTGAAGAATCCCTTATGTAGCCTCCTCTCGTCTCGATTTCCTCCTGCAGCTCACTCTTCGAATCTATCTTTCTTCCAAAACAATTATTTTTCTAGAAGCACCAAAACAAATCTATTTTCTTTTCTTTTCCTTTTCAGACCAAAAACAATAGAGAGATCTCCTGTGTGTGAATAATTTCCTCATAAAAATAATACATCAAAATAAAGATTCCATAAAGCTCTCCTGCTTTCTTTTCTCAAATATCCTCCTCTCTTATTGGTCGTTTTCCTAGCTTTTAAAAGCACTACTTATCTATAATTTTAATTAAAATAATTTATTTAATCAAGATATTATCCTCACATGATTTTCTAATCTAATATTAATAAAAAGATAATATCTAATTATTCTCAACAATATTAATTTAATTTCTTAAATTTTAATTAATTAAATACATTTTAATTTACAATAAATTTAAATTTAACCATTTACTAACTCACAATTAAATCAAAACAACAAAACAACTTTAATTAATTATCTTATCAAATAAGATTAATTAATTAAACACTAACCATAGATTAAATAAAAAACTCAACAATTAACTACACAACGACAAGGACAAAACTTCAGTCATTACACACAACTCACAACAAATGACGGACTTGGGATGGGGACACTTCCAAACCTACTCCCTTTTTCAACATTTTTCCCATTGGGTTAATTTATTGCTCGCCCTGTCCTGCCGAAGCAGGTGGAATCGAGACTTATTCTTGCAATCCTGCATCCAAATAAATGTCAAGTAGCACATGTATATATATATATAATCAAACATCCTATCATGAGAAGGAAATGCAGTGTAGCAGGGCACTCGCAAACGAGTGATGCTACATTATCCTCTCACCTAAGCTATTCTAATAATTACAATATCAATGACAAACTAACATTTCTAACCAAATTGATCATAAGATAGCATGATACTTAACTACTGCATCATAACTAATTACTAAACCCTTGCATTATAAAATAATATTGAATCCAAATAACATGATCACCATAGAATCATCACATCAACATATAAAACATTAATGAAAAAATATTTGAATAAATAATAATCCAATCAACACACAATGTATCATAAATCATACTAATAATGTCACACACAACAATTAATTAAGCTACACATCCACACACACCAAACAAAAGTGCATACAATCACCGTCACAAAGCATCAATCAAAACCACAGAAGTATCAAGTCCAAACAATATTAGGGGTATTACATCCTCCCCCCTAGGACATGGCTTACTCCTAGAAGCCATTAAATAAGAGTAAATAAAAATAAATAAGATTCCCTAATATGAGAGGCATCCTCCCATGTCGCCAAGACCTCCACGTTAGGTAACCGTCGGACCCCTTCGAGCTCAAGAGTTAAACGCAAAGGTTGCCTAATGGACATAAACTACCCAGAGGACCCAGCGCTAGCAACCTTGGCTCTGATACCAAGCTGTAACGCCCCGCCGTGTGAACCCCAAAGGAACTAATAACAACAGAACAATTTTTTTTTAAAAGAACATAAGATTGTATTTAAGTATTCCAATATAACAATGTATTAAGTTGCACGACTAATTCCATTGGGGTACACGAGGTGACATTACTATACTAACCCATAACAATGATAATAAGATAACAATAATTAAACCATTAGGTAAATCTATTTGTTCCCATTTCATCATTTAAATATCCATTAAACAATAACCATATTCATAACATATGTTCATATGACAACGAAGGATACTATAAGGATATGAAGCATTTATATTACCACAGAAATAGCACAACTTAACACAACTATTACAAATGATCGTTCCTGAATAAATACATGGCCACAATAAACATTACATCCAAATGACAGTAAAATACAATTGACTAAAAAAAACATCTCAATAACCACATATACAATTTACAACAAGGTCATCCCAACACATGTGGGGAACAATACATCAATGAATACATTACATCTAAAGTATAACATACATCTGGTACAAAGAATTATTGGATCATCAACATCCTCCAAAACCATGCAATAAAAGATACATCTTCAATAGAAAGGGAACCCAATAGGGTACAAAGCACGTTCCACCCAACCACCCCCATGCTAGCAGTAGACAAGGAAGGTTCCCCGATCAAGCATGCCTAACAGTAACACAATACTAACTCCCGATAGGCAACATAACATTAAAGACCACTTAGAAAACTCACAATGACAAATCCAAAAGGCACAACAACAAATCACTTTTGGACATAACATTAAAACACCTTACCAAATTACAACTAGTCACACAAACAACATCACTGAAACTCATGGCATAATATCAAAGACTACTTCCAACAATAACCAAAGAGAAAAAATAAATCACTTCTAGAGGACTTCAATAAATCAACAGAAATATAATATCACTTAACACGAGGTTACAATGCTTCCAGAGAACAACGATCATGTACATCACACAATAACTGAATGACTGTTGACATAGGAAGAGTGTCATGCATAAATTTCCATGATTTACCCTGGCTCAACCTTCCTAGGCTACCGGACCCCCATCCTGAGTTACCCTAGCTTGCCTCTACCAGCCGCTAGACCCTCACGCAAAACTATGCATCCCATATCATCTTGAGCCTTATCATTCACTTGCTTCACGAGAGAGACATTCTTTATCTTTATTAGTGTGAAAGATCCCCATTATTTCTTTTAGATTATCACTTAGTTAAACTCTAGGTGAGTTGCCCTGGCACCCCTTTGTGTGCCAGACCCGCACAAAGAGCCACTCTCCTATCGACAACACACAACGTACAATACCACAATCGGTAACTAGACAACATAACCTCTCTAATCCAAGGAAGAAACAAAACAAGGAAATTCACTCCGAACACTGGAGGAAACCAAATACGAAAACACACTCCTTCCAAAGGAGCTACAAATCACATTACCCTCTCCTATTTTCCAGGAGACACAAATCCCCGTTCGTGGAAACTAGGTACAACATCATAGTACAACTCTACACCATTCCCAAGGCAATTCACAAATTGAACCTCTACACAAAACATCCCACTCTAGAGAACTTCTCTGGAAGACTTACATAGACCCTTAACCCCATTTGCCCGACATGGAGAATAAAAGAAACATGATAGAAAAGCATTCCATATCTGGAAGCCCTTAAGAATAACTTAAACTCTTACGAAAGGTAAGGTAAACCTAGGGTTTTCCCATACGACACAATAAAACAATGAAGAGAATACCACAATAGATTTAACGACTAATTCTCAAGAACACAATTACATAAAAATGCCACATAAAATATTTCCAATACCCAATAATTTCACCAAACAAATAGCTCAACAACTTAAGAATATTTGATTGAAATCCAAAAACATATCATTTATTTCAAATTCACACAATTTTACTATAACATTGCATCTTTTAATTCTAACTAATCGATTAAATTATAATCACAAAACTTATTTTCAATTTCCTCAATTAAACTATAATATTGTAGCTTTTAAAATTATCATATTAAGTTTATAATTCCAAACATAAATATACCCATGATATGTATATATATTAAAAACACATCTATCAAAAAAAATCCTAATTTTTAAATTATATTATAAAAATCAACTAATATATATAATATATATTTATATAGATTAATATATATATATATTAAATAATATATATAATACATATTATATATAAAAAAAAGCATAAAAAAATAAAAAAATTAAAATTAAAATTTGTTTTAACCCAAGCAGTACCGGTGGTACTGCGTACCTCCCAATGGGAGGCCGCAGTCCTCACTAGACTGCGTATAGTAGTCAGCGGCTGTTGTGTGCAATATGTGTGGACTATGCGCAGCGCCACCAAGTGGGGGGGTCAGGGGTGGTACGGCCATCGCCGACCATTCCCTCCCCTCCACACAAATAAATAAATAAATTCTATTTATTATATATATATATATATATATATTTTTTTTTAAATGAAACTTTTTTTATATATAATATGGATATTTAAAACATGCATTTTGTCTGGTATGGAATACAAATAGGATTAAAAATAAAAATATTTAATAAACATATTTGTTCTTTATTTAAGGGTCAAAAATCAAAATACAAAAGAATTTATTCTTACATATATGTATTTTTTTATAAAAATAATGGAATACTATATATATATAATATACAATATTCTATAAAAGAGATTCAAACAATTATTTATTAAATCATCTTAATAACAAATCTGAATATGGATCTGAACATAGCAAACAATAATAACAAAGATTTCCTTCTTTCTTTCTTTCTTTCTTTTTTAAAAATAATTATTTCCATCATTAAGTTTTAAAGAAGACATATGGATGATTTCACTATAATCTCCTGCAGAGGTTTCGAAGGTTTAATACAAATAGATTTTTAATCACAAACCATTTTCAGAAAGAATAGAAAAATAAAATTTCCACAGGAGATTCAAGGGTTTTAATACAACAAGTTTCCAAATCACAAAATTTCTTTCAATGAATTTTCTTAAAGCCCAGTAAGCCAAATTTTGTTTATAAAAATAATAAAATAATAATAATAAAAGAAGAAAACCTAGAGTCCCACATTTGTTGAAGAATCCCTTATGTAGCCTCCTCTCGTCTCGATTTCCTCCTGCAGCTCACTCTTCGAATCTATCTTTCTTCCAAAACAATTATTTTTCCAAAAGCACCAAAACAAAGCTATTTTCTTTTCTTTTCCTTTTCAGACCAAAAACAACAGAGATCTCGTGTGTGAATAATTTCCTCATAAATATAATAAATCAAAATAAAGATTCCATAAAGCTCTTCTGCTTTCTTTTCTCAAAAATCCTCCTCTCTTATTGGTCCTTTTCCCAGCTTTTAAAAGCACAACTTATGTATAATTTTAATTAAAATAATTTATTTAATCAAGATACTATCCTCACATGATTTTCTAATCTAATATTAATAAAAAGATAATATCTAATTATTCTCAACAATATTAATTTAATTTAATTTAATTTCTTAAATTTTAATTAATTAAATACATTTTAATTTACAATAAATTTAAATTTAACCATTTACTAACTCACAATTAAATCAAAACAACAAAACAACTTTAATTAATTATCTTATCAAATAAGATTAATTAATTAAACACTAACCATAAATTAAATAAAAAACTCAACAATTAACTACACAACGACAAGGACAAAAACTTCAGTCATGACACACGACTCACAACAAAAGACGGAGTTGGGACGGGGACACTTCCAAACCTACTCCCTTTTTCAACATTTTTCCCATTGGGTTAATTTATTGCTCACCCTGTCCTACTGAAGCAGGTGGAATCAAGACTTATTCTTGCAATCCTACATCCAAATAAACGTCAAGTAGCACATGTATATATATATAATCAAATATCTTATCGTGAGAAGGAATTGCAGTGTGGCAGGGCAGTCGGGAACGAGTGATGCTACACTGTCCTCTCACCTAAGCTATTCTAATAATTACAATATCAATGACAAACTAACATTTCTAACCAAATTGACCATAAGATAGCATGATACTTAACTACTGCATCATAACTAATTACTAAATCGTTGCATTATAAAATAATATTGAATCCAAATAACATGATCACCATAGAATCATCACATCAACATATAAAACATTAATGAAAAACTATTTGAATAAACAATAATCCAATCAACACACAAAGTATCATAAATCATACTAATAATGTCACGCAACAATTAACTAAGCTACACATCCACACACACCAAACAACAGTACAGACAATCACCGTCACAAAGCATCAATCAAAACCACAGAAGTATCAAGTCCAAACAATATAAGGGGTATTACATGATGGGTATTAGATGTGTCAGTGGTACCCTAGATGAGGAAGAAATTATGGCTAAAGTTCTCAAATCATTTCCTCCCTCCTACAAAGAAAAGGCTGATCCTATTGAAGAAACCGGATCATTGACGAATGTGACAAGGGATAAACTAATTGGTAAACTTGTTGCTTTTGAGTTAAGTAAATTTGGTGAATCTATTCCCAAGACTGAAACTACATTTAAGGTTACTGTATTTTGAAGAAACAAGCAAAGATATGATCCAAGAGAGATTTCAAGAAAGACATTCAAGTATGAGGAAGAAATGAAATAGCTTGTAGACGAAGAAAGAGAAGTAGAAGAGTTGGAAGCACTGATTGTAAAGAAAGAAGGTAGAGGAGAAGGTAAGTATAAAGGAAAGCTTCATATCAAATGTTTTTCTTGTAGTAAAATAGGTCATTTTGCATCAAGGTGTCCTAAAAGAGTTCCTAGGTCTAAGCCTTACAAGCCTAGATTTCAGAAGAAATGTTATTTTGCTGAAGAATGTATGACTAATGAAGAGTCTGATAAAGAGAACGAAAATGAAGATGATTGGGTTTTCATAGCTATCAAGGAAAATAGTACAGTAGCTGTTGAATCTGCTAAAGTTGAGAAAGCTCTTGCAACCGAAATTGAAGAAAAGGATGAGTGGGTTTTTTAAAGTGGATGCTCACATCATATGACTAGTGAAAAAAGAAAATTTGTAACTCTAGAGAAGTATGATGGTGGGGTTGTGATATTTGGAGATAACAATTTGATTGTGTGATTCATGGTAGAGGATCTATTTTTCTTGGTGGTGAGCATAACACTAATGGTGTTCTTTATGTTGAAGTCTTGAAGCACAATTTGTTGAGTGTTCGATAGATGGTGGACAAGGGTTATGATCTTTAGTTCAAAAATGGAAGATGTTGGATACTTGAAAGTTATACAAATGTAATTGCTTCAAGTAAATAGACAAAAGGTAATATTTTTCACCTGAATTTTGCTAGAGAAAGTTGTTTGATTGCTCAAGTGGATGAAATTTGGTTATGGCATAGGAGGCTGTGTTATGTGAATTTTGATAAAATTTTCAAGATAAGTTCTACTCAAGCAGTAAGAGATCTACCTAAGTTAGTGAAGCCTGCTAACACAATTTGCGAGGAGTGCCAGATGGGAAAACATACTAGATTTTATTTTTGGAGTAAACAACATCATTTAAATGAATTATTGGGGCTAATACATACTGATCTATGTGGTCCCTCCAAAGACAAAAGTCTTCATGGAGAAAGGTACTGTATGCTAATTATTGATGATTACTCTAGAATGATATGGGTTGCTTTCTTAAGATAAAATTTTGAAGCATTAGAGAAGTACAAAAGTTTCAAAGCCATGATAGAGAATGGAAAAGGTCTGAAAATCAAATTCTTAAGGTTAGACAGAGGTGGTGAGTTCACCTCTAGGGAGTTTAATTCTTTATGTGATGAGCATAGAATCAAAAGATAATTATTTTCTCCTCGAACTCCTCAACAGAATTGAGTTGCAGAGAGGAAGAAAAAAATAGTTTTGGATGATGCTAGAACAATGATGATTGAAGGAAATGTTCCTCACATCTATTGGAGTGAATTTGTAAGCACTGTTGTGTACACTTTGAATTGGGTAAATGTAAATGGTAATTCTGGTAAGATTCCTTTTGAACTATGGTTTGGTTATAAGCCTACTGTTAGGTATTTCAAGTTCTTTGGAAGAAAATGCTACATCAAGAGAGATGATGATATTGGAACTTTTGATGCAAGAAACGATGAAGGAATCTTTCTAGGTTACTCTACTAGAAGCAAGGCCTACCAGTGCTACAACAAAAGAGTAAGAAAAATGGTTGAGAGTGCAAATGTTAGAGTTGATGAGGATTCTACTAAATCATCCAAATATTGTGGATATGATTTAGATGAAGATAGTAAGAAAAAGGGAAGAGTGTTCAGACATAAAATCAACTTCAAATTGTGCCATATGTTTAGGTAAAACAATTTTCATTTGTTTTGGTAAATCAAGCTAGTTATGAAGCAGACATAAGTGCAAGTATAGAAGAAAGAGAAAAAGAGACATAAGTTCAAGAGAATCCTCAAAATTTGAGGTATGTAAAGCTAAATCATTCTAAAAATCAAATTATAGGAGTAAAATATAAAGGTGTGCAAACTAGAAGGAAGATTACAGAAGAGTATCGCCTGATTTTCAAGATTGAGCCTAACGATGTCAATGAAGCTTGCAATGATGAATACTAGATGGAAGCTATGAAGGAAGAACTAATGCAGATTGAAAAGAATGATATATGGATACTTGTTCCCAGACCTAAAGACAAAAATGTGATTGGTACTAAGTGGGTCTTTCCGAATAAGCAATAATGGTATGTAAAGGGTACTCACAAATGGAAGGTATTTATTTTGAAGAAACCTTTACCCCTATTGCCAGAATTGAAGTGGTAAGATTATTTCTTGATTATGCTATATATAAGAGCTATAAATTCTATCAAATGGATGTGAAGTTAGCTTTTCTGGATGGTGAGTTATAAGAAGAGGTATACATTGAACAACCAGATAGATTTTAACTGACTGATGAGGAATACATGATTTGTCAATTGAAGAAAGCTCTATATGGACTCAAGCAAGCCCCCATAGCCTGGTATGCTAGACTAGATAAATATTTACTAAAGCTTGAATTCAATAAAGGTACTACTGAAAAAAACGTATATTTCAAGTTGCATCATGATAAAGAGTTAATTATTGAAGTCTTTTTTGATGATATTATTTTTGGAGGAGATGATAATCTATGTATGAAGTTTGTTGATGAAATGAAGAGTGAATTTGAGATGAGTATGATTGGAGAGATGAAAATCTCTATAGGATTGCAAATTGCTTAGTTAGACAAGGAGATCTTCATATCTCTTGATCTAAATATGTGAGAGAGCTACTGAAGAAGTTTGGAATGGATGAATCAAAACCTATTGGTACTCCCATGGTAACCGGATGTAAGTTAACATAGAATGATGATTATCCTAAAGCAAATCAAACAAGATACATATCAATGATTGGTGGATTGCTCTATTTAACTTAGATAGGACTAGACATTATGAATGACGTATGTATGGTTTTTAGATTTCAAGATGATCCAAAAGAATCCCATGTGACTACTATAAAGAAAATTTCTAGATATCTAAAAGGAACAATTGATTTTGGGCTTTGGTATCTTAAGGATGAAGATATTACTTTGAATGCATATACTGATATGGATTGGGCAAGAGATGTAAATGACATGAAGAGTACTAGTTGTGGTACTTTCTTTCTAGGGAAGAAGCTGGTGTCATGGTTGAGTAAAAAGAAGAATTCCATTTCTCTATCTATTGTTGAAGCAGAGTATATTGTTGTTGCAAATAATTATACTCAAGTGATGTGGATGAAAGAAATGTTGAAAGATATCAAATTAGTATATGATGAACCTATTTTCATATACTATGACAACTCAAGTGAAATTAACATATCAAAGAATCCAGTGCTACACTCTAAGACCAAGCATGCATCAATCAAGTTCCACTTTCTAAGGGAGAAAGTGAGTGAGAAAGAAGTTAGATTGGAGTATGTGCCTACCAAAGAGCAGATTGTAGATATTTTCACTAAGCCATTGTCGAAGGATAATTTTTAGTATCTTAGAGGGATGCTAGGGGTGATTACCCCTCATGATATGAACTAGGATGCATTAATTTGCATCAATATATACATTTCATGATCATATTCTGATCCAAATTAATGTTTATGTGGCTGCTACTCAAGGGGAGTAGTCAGATGTGCATATATGTAGTTCAAAAATTGTATGTGGGAAGATAATTATTATCTTTTCCATTGATCTCAAAGGGGGTGAAGAGTCATGTGAAAAACTAGTGATTATCTGGGAAGAAGAGAAGAGTCGTGAAGAAGAGTCAGAATCTAAAGAGGAGTAAGTGATGATTGAGAGTTGTGTTGATGGTATTTTTCACATCATGTGTTGCCATCAATGCCAAAGGGGGAGATTGTTGAATGTTGTGGATGTATTAATGATATGTGGTTGTCATTGATTTCAACACTATTAGCATTATTGCATTAAAGGTTGTATATGTCAAAGATATTAAGAAATTTGTTAAAAGAAGAGTTACAATTTCCCAGTGGAATAGTGATGGTCATGAAGGTGTATTTTTTTGTACGTTGAAGATTAGTTTTTGTGGACTAAAGGTTTTGTTACTGAGAGTATCTAGTTCATCTACCAAAAGTTTCAGAGATATGCATGAAGATTTGGTTGTGTTATGAACAATTGTGTTCTGATAGTCTTTCTGTGGGTTCTACTAGTGCTCCTAAGTGAAGTTTATGTGTTTCTGGTAATTTTTGTTGATGTGAATGTTTCCCTGTTAGTTCTTGTTGTTTTTGGATGCTTCTAGATCATGTTATATCTTTTTGGTACATCCACATTGATTGGTGTGCTTGTGCTCAAATACTTTTCTTTGTGTTTGGTTTTTCATGTTCTTGGCCGACATGATGGTTGTAGCGTGTTGTGGATATTCGAGGAGAAACTAATTAAATTATTTTTGTGTTGGAGTTTTTAATTTGGGTCTCCACTATGTTTTGGCTGACCTTGGTAGATTCCCATTGCAAATTTATTTGTAAATTTGGCCCGCCATTGAAAATGTGTTTTATATTTTTTTGGCTGACAAGGTTGTGGATATAATCTCATGTTATGGATATATAAGGGTGATTTTTTCATCAGTGTAGAGTGCACTCATTGTGGAATATAAGCTCAGTGTTCTCCTATGTGTGTATGTGCAAATATATTTTGATTGTAGAGTTGAGTGTGAAGAAGATTGAGCAGAGTGTGAAGAAGTTTGAGTGAATGTGAAGAAGGTTTTTTGTGCTTAACTGGAACTGTAAATAGGCTTGTGTAGAAGCTATTTTCTTAGTTTACAATGTGGATGGTTTTAATCCAAACCTTTTTTTGGACAGTGAATCCTCTTTTTTATTTGAGCAGTGAGCTTTCGGTAGTGTGCCTGAATGCATGTGCATTCCCAGGGTATGTGGAGGATCATGATGGGCCAAAAAGTGGCGATATTAAGGGTATGTATAGGGTATGTGGCTGATGACATTTTTTTAACTCAAAATTGATGAAATGAAAATAGTTTTTAAAGAAGATTCTTAGCTTTCCACCAATATAAATTATTCTTTACTTTTAATTTAATAAATAATTATTATTCATTTTCTATTTCAATTATGACTAAAGTCGTGATAGGTTGATTGAAAAATCTATAGCTTTCAAATGGTATCACATTTTTTGAATCCAAAACATGCGTCACATTCTATGCTTCACATACTATAGGATTAAAAGAAGAAGAATTGAATTTCATGAAGTTTTGACCAAGTTCAGGTGGTCAAACATGAGTTTTATATTTTTAAAATTTGTAATAAAAAATTCATTATTAATTATTTACTTGGAAAAAAAATTACAAAAAAAGGCATCACATCTAGACATGATTCCTCTACTTATATCTAAAATATTATAATTTTATTGTGGTTAGGGTGGTCAGACAGACACCTACTTATTTTTTCCCTGAATTTTAAGTACTACTGCATTGAAATTTTAAATTTTCACCAAATAACTTAAAAACAAATAAATAAACCTAGCAATTTATAAACTACATTCAATTTTCTAAAAATATATTGTTACATATTTTTGAAATAATATAGATAACTTATTCAAATTTTTACATCAAGTTTCCTAACTCTAATTTTTCTAAATTTTTTGCCACTTAAGGGCCTATTTTTTCCATGATGATCTTGCACATACCCCCCATTATTCTTATACTTTTAACAGGGTATAATATTGTGGACTAACCCCCACCATCTTTTTTTCCCCTAACAGGGTTTCCACGTAAAAAAATCTTGGTGTTATCTGTGTTTCTGATGTGTTGATTGTTCATGGTTTATTATTCATTCATCATATCTAAGATTAAGTTAAGATTAAAATGTTTAAATATTTTTTGACAAGTGATTCACCCCCTCCCCCTCTCAGTTCTATTTTCTTGTTTTTCCAAAAATTCACACATAGAAATCACACACTTCAGTTCACCATGACTTCAAATGATAAAAAAATCGCTCATATATATCCGTAACCAAGAATAGCATCATCAACATGTTGGCTTCAATAAAATATAAAATGTGTACAAAATGTCAGCATAAAACATAAATAATTTACATTGTGAATCAACCAATGTTGGCCATAACATAGTAAGGACCCAAAATAACATCCTCAAACATGAAACATATTGAATAATTATTCCTTGAAGATCCACAACACGCTACAATCACCCTGTTGTCCATGAACATGACAAACATGAACAAACAAGAGAAAACCACCAATTGCGAGCACAACGATCAATGCAGACGTACAACATAAATAGAGCATGATCTAGAAACATCCACAAGCATCATGAATCACTAAAAAAGGATTTGTAACAACTCAAATTTCTAGAATCACATCATCTTCTTTCAGAAACACCAACTAGAACAATTGAACAACTGTTAGAACACTGATACTCATAACTCGATCAAATATTCATGCAAACCTCTTATAATTAACGTCGATAAACAAGATATGTACTCGAGAAAAAATCCTTTGATCCATAAAATCTTATCTACAATATATTGAGCTAGCCAACATACTAAACTTCATTACATCATAGACAACCTGCAACTTATTTTGTTACAATTTTCTTAATATCCTCGACATATATAGCCTCTAAGACATTAATGATAATAGTGTTGACATCAATGACAACCACATATCATAAATATTCAACAATCTCCCCCTTTAGCATTGATGGCAAGACATGATGTGAAAAACACCATCAACCCAACTTTCTCTTAGCACTTTCTCCACCTTAGATTTTGACTCTTTTCCCTAGATAATTCATAGTTTTTCATAGGAATCTTCTCCCCCTTTGACATCAATGACAAAGATAATGTGTATCTTTCTCCACTCAAGCTTTGAAACACATTTATGAAAATCTGACTACTCCCCCTAAGTAGTAGCCACCACAACATCAATCTAGATTAAGATACGACTATGAAATACACAGACTGATGCAATTCAATGCACCTTAATTCTAATTAGGAGGGGTAATCACCCCTAGATTCCCTCTAAGATTCTCAAAAGTATCCTTAGGAAAAGGCTTAGTAAAGATATTTGCAATTTTTCCTTAGTGGGAAAACACTCCAATCTGACTTTCTTTTCACTCACCTTCTCTCTCAAAAAGTGAAACTTGATAGATATATGCTTGGTCTTTGAATGCAACACTATATTCTTAGAAATGTTAATTGCACTTGAATTATCATAGAATACAACAATAGGTTCATCATACACAACTCTAATATCTTTCAACATCTGCTTCATACACAATACTTGAGTACAATTGCTAGTAGTAGAAATGTATTATGCCTCCCTGTAGTAGATAAAGAAATGGCGTTTTGCTTCTTACTTAACTATGAAATCAACTTCTTTCCTAAGAAAATTGGACTACCACTAGTACTCTTTTTGTCATCCACATCTCCTTCCCAATAAGCATCAGTAAAAGCACTCGAAGTAAAGTCATCTTCTTTAGGATACCATAGGCCAAAATCAACTATCCCCTTCAAGTATCTGAAAATCCTCTTCACAGCTGTCACATGAGATTCCTTAGGATCAGCTTGAAATATTGCAACAATGCATACAAAATTCATGATATCAAGTCTAGTTTGAGTCAAATAAAGCAATCAACTCATGGATGTGTATCTAGTCTGATTTTCTTTAGGAGAATCATCATCTTGTGTCAACTTACATCTGGTTACCATAGGTGTACCACCTAGCTTTGAATATTCCATACCAAACTTCTTTAACAATTATTTCACATACTTGGACTGAGATATAAAGATCCTTTTGTCTAGCTAAGTAGTTTGCAATCCCAAAAATAATTTAATTTCTCCAATCACAGACATCTCAAACTCACTCTACATCTCATCAAAAAACTTCATGCACAAACTATCATCTCCAAAAATGATATCATCAACAAAGAATTCAATAATAAAATATCTAACATGATCAATCTTGAAATACAGATTACTATCAGCAGTACCTTTGTTAAATCCAAGCTTCAACAAATACTTATCCAATCTAGCATACCATGCTCTTGGGGCTTGCTTAAGTCCATACAATTATTTCTTCAACTGACAAATGATATCGCCCTAATCAATCAATTGAAATCCATCAGGTTGCTCAATATAAAATTCTTCCTCCAATTCACCATTTAGAAATGTTGACTTGACATCCATCTAATAAACCTTGAAGTTTTCATAAGAAGCATAAGAAATAAATAGTTTCATAGCTTCAATGCTAGCAACAAGGGAAAAGGTTTCTTCAAAGTCAATTCCTTCCATCTGTGAATATCCTTTATACACTAGTCTTGCTTTGTTTCTAACAACTTCACCTTGCTCATTCAGTTTGTTCCGAAAGACCCATTTAGTTCCAATTACATTTTTTCCATTAGGTCTAGGAACAAGAATCCATGTATCATTCTTCTCAATTTGTTGTGGTTCTTCTTTCATTGCTTCCATTCAATGTTAATCTTTGCATGCTTCATTGACACTATTAGGCTCAATCTTTTATATCAAACAATATTCTTCTACAATTCTTCTTCTAGTTTGAACACCTTTGTTCTTATCACCTATAATTTGATTTTCTGAATGATTCAGTCTTACATACCCTGGAGTCTTAGGATGTTCTTGAACTTCAGGCTTCTGTGATCTCACTTCTACACCTTTACTAGTTCCTTCCTCTGGAATGATTTGCACTTGATTTTTAGTCTGAACTAAACTAACAGTATGATCATCTAAATCATATCCATAGGTTTTGTATGGTCTAACTATGTCTTCATCAACCTTGATATTAGCACTTTCAATTGCTTTCCTCAATCTCTTATTGAAGCACAGATAGGCTTTACTTTTAGTAGAATAACCAAGAAAGATACCTTCATCACTTATAGCATCAAAATTTCCTATATCCTCATCTCTTTTGATATAGAATTTACTCCCAAAGATTTTGAAGTATGTAATAGTAGGCTTATGGCTAAACCATAGCTCATATGGGGTCTTACCAGTATCACCTTTGATATGTACCTGATTGAGAGTGTAAACAACAGTACTCACAACTTCTCTCTAGTAGATATGAGGAACATTTCCTTCCAACATCATAGTCCTAGTATCATCTTGAACTGTCTTCTTTCTTTCCACAACTCCATTTTGCTAAGGGGTCCACAGGGCAGATAACTATCTCTTTATCACATGCTCTTCACAAAAAGAATTAAACTCACCCAAAATAAATTCACCGCCTCTATATGATCTCAAACATTTAATCTTTAGACTTGTCTTTGTCTCAACCCTAGCCTAAAAAATCTTGAATTTCTCTAGAGCTTTAGATTTTTCCCTTAAGAAAGAAACCCACATCAATCTAGAATAATCATCAATGAGTAACATGAAATACCCATCTCCTTGTAAAATTATGACTCTAAAAGGACCACACAAGTCAGTATGCACAAGCTCCAACACTTCATTTGAACAATGTTGTTTTCTCTGAAATTAAACTCTAGTTTGCTTCTGTAACTGACATTCTTTGCATATGGTATTAGTAGGCTTTATCAACTTAGGAAGATCTCTCACAGCCTTAGTAGAACTTATCTTGATAATATTGTCAAATTTTACATGACACAATCTGTTATGCCACAACCAACTTCATCAACTTGAGCAATTAGACAACTTTTACTAGCAGCACTCAGGTGAAAGATATTGTTAGGGTTAGAAAGGAAGATATCTAACAATTAAATGCAGATTTAATTAATAAACAGAGAAACTAAAACACACATAGAATAAATTATAACACAAAGAATTTAACGTGGTTCACCCAATCCAGGCTACATCCACCAAACTGCAGCCATCTAATGATTTTATTATCTAGTACAAAAAACCTATTACAATCTTGCGAATAATCATGTTTTTAATCATACTATAACCCCCATTCGAACCCCTTTTTAACAAGCTTAGAAGCTTCTAGATTAGGGTTCCACACGAACACAATCTCCCACTTGGAGTCTAATCCTCGACGACACTACTGCACTTATAGCTACCACTAGAAATAAGTACCTTGGACCATGCTGCTCTGTTATACTTGAATTCAACCTTGAAGGCAAACCGAAGCTGAAGAGGAGCTCAACTTCTCCCTTATCACCGCCTTCGTAAACATATCTGCTAGATTGACATCTGTATGTATCTTGTCCAGCTTCACCTGTCCATCCTCCAACACTGACCGAATGAAATGATATCTCAACGATATGTGTTTTGTTTTAGAATGCAAGGAAGAATTCTTTGCAAGATGTATAACACTCTGGCTATCTATAAACAAGTAATTTTCAGCCTGTTGTTTTCCCAACTAGTCCATGAAAATTTGCAGTTGTATCATCTCCTTTTTTTCCTCTGTTGCAGCAACATACTCTACCTCTGTGGTGGATAAAGCAACCACCTTTTGCAATTAAGAGATCCAACTCACTATTGTCCCAACAACTATAAATACATAACCTATGGTACTCCGCCTAGTATCTATATCCCCTTCCAAATCTGAGTCAACATAGCCTTTTCAATCAGTATTAGAGCCCCCAAAACACAAACATTTATTGGATGTACCTCTCAAATACCTAAGAATCTATTTTACCACATTTCAATGCTCAACTCTAGGATGACTCAAATACTTACTAACAACTCCTACGATATGTGCAATATCCGGTCTCGTGCATACCATGGCATACATTAAACTGCCTACAGCTGAAGCATATGGTACCTTGGACATTTTTTCTTCCTCTTCTTATGTCTTTGGACACATATCATTATTCAATTTAACATGACTAGGCAAAGGTGCACCGAAAGATTTTGCATTCTCCATATGAAATATTTGCAACACCTTTTCAACATAATTAGCCTGAGATAAAAGAAATTTTCTATTTTTCCTATCTTTGCAAATTTTCATGCCAAGGATTTTTTTTGCTGCCCTCAAATCCTTCATAGCAAAAGATTTTACTAACCATTGTTTTAGCTCACTTATGTGATCCATGTTAGACCCTGCTACAAGCATGTCATCAAAATATGAACACAAAATAATGTAGCTATTATTATCCAACCTCTTAAAATAAACACAATGGTCATAATTACACCTGTTGTAGCCTTGCTCATTCGTAAAACTATCAAATTTCAAGTACCATTGCCGAGGTGCTTGCTTCAGGCCATATAAACTTTTATTCAATCTGTACACTAGTTTCTCCTTACCGTTGACCTCAAATCCTTGTGGTTGTTCCATATATATTTCCTCTTCCAAATCACCATGGAGAAATGTTGTTTTAACATCAAGATGTTCTTAGTGCAAATCTTTAGCAGCCACAATACTTAAAACAATACGAATAGAAGTCATTTTAACAACTGGAGAAAAAATCTCATCAAAATCAATACCCTTTTTCTGTGTAAATCCCTTTACAACTAATCTGGCTTTAAATCTCTTCTTACCTCCATCCTCCTCTTTCAACCTATAAAACCATTCTCCCACTGAACCTTGGTATCCACCTACATAGCTTCATCATAATATGGGTATGTGCAGGATCATGATGGGCCAAAAATTGGCAATATGATGGGTATGTGGCTGATGACTTTTTTTTAACCCAAAATTGATGAAACGAAAAGGGTTTTCAAATGAGATTCTTAGCTTTCCACCAATATAAATTATGATTTACTTTGAATTTAATAAGTAATTATTATTTATTTTCTATTCAAATTATGACTAAAGTCCTGATTGATAGGCTGATTGAAAAACATATATAACTTTCAAATGGTATCACATTTTTTGAATCCAAAACATGCATCACATTCTATGTTTCGAATAATCTAGGATTAAAAAAATAAAAAATGAATTTCATGAATTTTTGACCAAGCTAAGGTGATCAGACATATGAGTTTTTTATACTTTCTAAAATTTGTAATATTAAATTAATAAGTAATTATTTACTTGGGGAAAAATTACAAAAAAATATGCATCACATCCAGACATGAGTCCTCTACTTATATCTAAAATCTTATAAAAAATATTATCATTTTATTGTGGTTAGGGTGGTCAAACAGACACCTACTTCTTATTTTTTCCTGAAATTTAAGTACTACTACATTGAAATTTCAAATTTTCACCAAATGGATTTTTTTTCTTTTTAAACAAACCTAGTAGTTTAGAAACTACATTTAATTTGCTAGAGATTCTATTCTTTCATGTTTTCAAAATAATATAGATAACTTATTCAAATTTTTACGTCAAGTTGCTTAACTCTGATTTTTCTGAATTTTTTGCCACTTAAGGTCCTATTTTTTCCATGATGATCCTGCACATACCCATATTCTGGTTCACCAACACCAGTTAACAAAATAGTATACAAAGAGGGAGAGTATCTTTCTAGAGGTCTACTTATCCTTGAAGATCATCTAATAGAAGTTTGTGGTATTTGTTGTTGTTGTTGTTGCCCAGCATGAGGAACCACTGAAACATCATTGTTTGGAATATCATCCAACATTGCATAATCACTTTCTTTCTTCTCATGTTGTAGCAACAGATCTTTGTACAACACTTTCTCATTGAATATGACATCCCTACTTCTCACAATTTTCTGATTTTCAAAATCCCAAAGCCTATAACCAAATTCATCAATTCCATATCCAACAAATATACATTTCTTTGATTTTGCATCAAGTTTGGTTCCATTTTTAGAATTTACATGTGCAAATGCTTCACAACCTAAGGTTTTGAGAAAAAAATAATTCACCTTCTTACTTTTCCATGCTTCCTCTAGAATACCACAACCCAAAGGATTAAAGGGACCTCTATTAATTAAATAAACAACAATGTTTACAGTTTTTTCCCACATTTTTAAAGGCAACCCAACATGAAATCTCATAGCTTGTGCACACTCAATTATTGTTCTATTCATGCGCTCAACCACTCCATTTTCTTGTGGAGTCCTTGGAACCATTTTCTGCCAACGAATACCATTAGAGGAACAATATACTTCAAACTCTTTGTTGCAATACTCACCACCATTATTAGATCTAATACATTTTAGCTTTTTACCCGTCTCATTCTCAACCAAGCTTCTTCATTTTTTAAAAGTTTTAAATACATCAGAGTTTTTCCTAAGGAAATAAATTCATACCTTCATAGTTTCATCATCAATGAATGCAACATAATACTAAGATTCAGCAAGAGAAGATACCTGAGCTGGTCCCCATACATCCATGTGCACAAGCTCTAATTTCTCATCTTTCTTTTGCTTCCCATCCTTGAGAAAACTTACTCTCTTTTATTTTTCATACACACAAATTTCACATAAATCCATATTAACACATTTTTAGACCTGGTAAAACATTATTTGAATGAAGTACTTTCATACCATTTGCACTCATATGCCCAAGTTTATTATGCCACAGTGTTGATTCAGAGTCCACAGCAACTGTATGATCTTCTACCTCCTGAACTCCAACAACTGTTCCTGAACATTGACCTTTTTTCGTAACAATTAAAGTAGAAGGAACAGTATGACCTGTACAAAGATATAAGGTGCCTACTTTCACACCTTTTGCTACCACTAAGGCACCCTTTGTGACCTTCCAATTTTTATCACTAATGTAAAAACGCAACCTTCATCATCTAGTTTCCTTGCTGAAATTAAATTTATGCTTAACTTTGGAACATGCCTTACCTCATGTAGTAGCCAATGATTCTCATTCTACAACTTAATCTTGATTCTCCCCTTTCCAACAATTTGATAAGGTTCGTTATCTCTTAAATAAACCAGCCCAAAATCTCCTTGGACATAATCAAGAAAATAACTTCTATGGGGTGTAGCATGAAATAAAGCCCCTGAATCTAACACCCAAGAATCATCAGCATTATAAAGGGAAAGAATCAAAGCATCCTCATCAAATTTATTACTTAGCACATTTTCCTCTTTACTTCCTTCCTTTTTGTCTCCTTTATTTTTCTGAGACCAGTAATCTTTCTTTAAATGACTTGGCTTACCACAGTACCAACAATCCCTCTTGTCTCTAGATTGGGACGTTTTGTCCTTAGATTTTCTTCATGACTTCCCATGATTTCTAAAATTTTTTCCTCTCTCCTTTGTTCTACCCCTGCTTTCTACATTCAAAACACTACCTGATGTGGATGTTTCACCTGAGTTTTTCCTATGAATTTCCTCACTCAAAATAACACCAACAACATCATCAAATTTCAATATATTTGAACTAGAAACAAAATTGCTAATAGCCATTACCAAGCTATTCCAGCTTTCAGGCAAAGAACATAGAATCAAAAGAGCCATAACTTCTTCATCAAATTTTACTTTTACAGAAGTTAATTGACTGGTGACCATATTAAACTCATTTAAATGATCAGTAACTAACCCACCTTCTACCATTTTCATATTAAATAAATGCTTCATAAGAAATACCTTATTTGAAGCGGAAGGATTTTCATATAACTTCACAAGGGTTTCCATCAACTCTTGAGTTGTCATCTCCCAGTCCTCATCAGACATTGCTATGGTTTTCTTTGTTTTTCCTTCCAATGGATGCCATAAATCCTTCTGATAAAGTTAGTCATGCATCTGCATCTTCCATAACTGATAGTTCTGCCCATTAAACATCTCAACCTTCTTACCCTTGTCTGTCATTACTCCTACTCAACCGTGAGACCTTCCTATAGATGATAATCGAAACACAACCAACTCTAATACCACTTGTTCGAGTTAGAAAGAAATATATCTAACAATTAAATGCAGATTTAATTAATAAACATAGAAACTAAAAGACACATAGAATATATTATAACACAGAGAATTTAATGTGGTTCACCCAATCCGGGCTACATCCACCAAACCATAGCCATGAAATGATTTTATTATCCAATGCAAAAAACCTATTAAAATATTTTGAATAATCATGTTGTTCATCATACCGTAACCCCCATTTGAACCCCTTTTTAACAAGCTTAGAAGCTTCCAGATTAGGGTTCTACACGATTGGGTTTTTTTTCTTTTTCATTGATTTTTCCTTTTTTCGGTGATGACGCAAAAAAGTAGGAAGAAAATTTTTCTTAGGTGCTCCCGCCCCTAAACCCTCACTTTTTAGGGGTTTTCCCCCTGAACCCCCACCCGGGGCTCGGCCCAGCTTTGGACCTCGACAAGGATACATGCCAGGGTGTATAGTATAGCATGATTAGTTGCCACATACCAATAATCTCCCACTTGGAGACTGATTAGGCTCAACACCAACATAGATATTACCTTTTTTTTCGTACCAGATGAAATCACATTTCTGGAACTCCCCAATATTCTACACTTTCCATCCTTGAATTGAAGATTGTATCCCTTGTCAACCATGTGTCCAACACTTAAAAGATTATGCTTCAAACCTTCCACATATAGGACATCATTAGTATTATTCTTACCATCAAGAGAAATGGATCCTCTACCCCAAATTACACTAGTTTTGTCATCACCAAATCTTACAACACCACCTTAATACTTTTCAAAGCTCACAAATTTACTTGTATCACCTATAATGTGATGAGATCATCCACTATCAATCACCCATTCATCCTTTTCTTCAACTCTTGCAACAAGAGCTTTCTCCACATTCATGCAACTAGCAAATTCAGTAAGTACTGGATAATTTTCCTTCATAGCAATAAATACCCATTCATCTTCACTTCCATTCCATTAATTAGATTCCTCATATGTCACACCTTCATCAGTAGCATAATAACACTTGCTTTGGAATCTAGGCTTGTTAGGTCTTGGCTTAGGAACTCTTTCTGGACATCTTGAGGAAAAATGACCTATCTTATTGCAGGAAAAGAATTTAAGAATAAATTTACCTTTATACTTACCTTCTCCTTTGGGTACTCTCCTGACAAGAAGTGCTTCAGGCTCATCTAGATTTCTCTCTTCTTCTTCAGTCTCTCTCATTTCCTACTCATACTTGGACAAGTTTCTAGAAAAAATTTCTACTGGATCATATCTATACTTATCTTTTCTAGAGGTAGTATCTTTCAATGCACATTTTATCTTAGGAAGAGAATCACCAAACTCGCTTAACCTAAAAGTAGTAAGCTTACCAATCAACATGTCTCTTGTTACATTTTTCATAGTTGGGATCTCCTCAATAGTAGCAAATTTGTGTTTGTATGTATTAGGAAAGGATCTGAGGACTTTAGCAACAATCTCTGATTCTTCCAGTGTTCCACCAGCACATCTGATATTACACACAAGTTCATTCACTCTCTGCATAAAAGAATTGATGTTCTCATCTTCACCCATTTTCAATGTTTCATATTTCATTTTCAGATTTTACAGCTTAGCAATCTTCACATGTGCATCGCCTTCATTAAAAGTTTCCAAATTTTTCCAGATCTAATAACCAGTCTTCAGCTCCATTACACTTGTCATTTTAGAATTAGTCATGGCACTCAACAATGCTTGCTTATCCCTAATATTGTACTTGGCCTCTTTAAGCTCACCTACAATAGGACCATTATATGGAATGATATATCTATTCTTTGTAATGTTCTAGTAAGGTTCACCAATGCATCTTAGATGACACTCCATTTGAGTCTTCCACTGAGAATAATTTTTTGCATCAAATCTTGGACTATCCTTCTTATATGTCACCATCTTGGATCACCTCAAGCTATTAAAATTCTTCAAATGAGCTTGCTCTGATACCAATTGTTGGCAGCACAAGGGAAAACAACTAAGAGGGGGGGTAAATTAGTTTTCACATAAACCATACTTAATTAAACTTATTCTTAGATCTGTTAAATAAAAATGAAAGCATAAAACATCACCACATCAGAAACACACATAACACCAATATTTTTTTATGTGGAAACCCTATTAGGGGAAATACCACGGTGGAGGTTAGTTCACAAGATTATACCTTGTTAAAAGTATTGTAAACTTGTGGGGAATGCACATGCATCTAGGCACACTGCCTAGAGCTCACTGCTCAAATAAATAAAGGCTTACTTCCCAAGGAAGACTCAGTTTTTACAGTAACATTCAAATTAAATCCAGAATATTGAACTAAGAAAATAGCATCTGTTAATGCCTGATTACAATTTTAGTTAAGCACAGAAAATATGCTCACTCTTCTTCACACTTTACTTCTACCTTTGAAATATTAGAGCATTATTCACACATAGCACTCACAAACTTTGCTTCACCATTCCTTCAAATGATAAAACAATCGCTCATATATATCTGCAACCAAGAATAGCATCATCTACATGTCAGCTTCAATAAAATATAAAATGTGTACAAACTGTCGGCCAAAAACATAACTAATTTACAATGCAAATCAACCAATTTCAGCCACAACATAGTGAGAACCCAAAACAATGTCCTAAAAAATGAAGCATGTTCAATAATTATTCCTCAAAGATCCACAACATGCTACAATCACCCTGTCAACCATGAACATGAAAAACATGAACATACAAGAGAAAATCACCAATCGCAAGCTCACAGATCAATATAGACATACAACACAGATAGATCATGATCTAGAAACATCCACAAGCATCATGAATCACTATAGAAGGATCTAAAACAACTGAGATTACTAGAATCACATCATCTTCTTTCAAGAACACCAACTAGAACAATTGAACAACTGTCAGAACACCGATACTCATAACTTGATCAAATCTTCATGTGAACCTCTGAAACTTAACATGGATAAACTAGATATACTCGAAAAAAAACCATTTGATCCACAACCACTTATCAAAAATATACTGACCTAGCCAACATATTGAACTTCACTGCATCACCAACAACTTGACACTTATTCTATTACAATTTTCTCAATATCCTCGACATATATACAACCTCTAAGACATTAATGCTAATAGTATTGACATCAATGACAACCACACATTAGCAATATCCAATAGGGTCAAGAGAAATATTAAAAATAGTTTCAATCACCAAAACCCTTCAAAAAAAATCCCTAATCGAAACTAGGGCATGGTGGAATGGAAATGCCATTGAAAATGAAGAAAATGATAGTAACCCCACAAAAATGAAAGAAAATGAAAGGGGAAAGCAAAAACAAAAAGAAAAAATGGAAGAAGAAACCAAACAAAATACAAAAAAAAGCAAACCAAAACAAATATGGTGCAAGCAAAGATCAACGAGACAAGTTCCGCAAACGCACGAAGAACAAAACGAACAACCAAATGAGAAAAACACAAAACACAATAGGATAAATCCCATCTACCTCAAAATGCAACAAGAAAGGGTAGAGAGTCGAAATGGATCCACTCATGAACACTCGCCCGCAACCAAATCATGCTCCTCTTCAAGTGAATTTGGCTTTGGCTCATTAAAATGCTTTGGATATTTGTAATGAGCCAAATAACCTTGATTAAATTTTTAAAACCCATTTCGCATGTGTGAGGAGGCTGCAATTAATGTTGTTGGTTGGGTGCAGGCAGAGAAAAGGTGAGTACACAACCACTATGTACATCAAAGGTAAAACATGAGTGGAATCATAATCAGAATAAAACTAGAAACTTTGTTAAAGTTCCACATTTCATTATGGGTCTGGCTCCCATCTCGCAGAAAGGAAAATACAACAAAGAAATAGGAGTGGGATTGGAACCAAATCCAGATCTGGAACTTGGAAAAGTTCCAAGTTTGGATTTGACTCTGGTTTTGATCCTGATAAAGAGAAAGAGCAACAAAGGAATAAAAAAGAACAAAGGAAAGTGAGACTGGGGTGAAGCCCATCCCAAAATAGGACACAAGAGGAAAAAAAAGAACAAGGAAGACCAAATAGGAGCAAGATCAAAACAAAACCCAGACTTGAAACTTTTTTAAAGATTTGGGTTCAATTTCTATTCTAGTTCCGCTTCCACCAAAAGGAAAAGAAACACAAAGAGGAAGAAAACAAAATAAAACCCAAGGGAGAAAACAACCCAAGATTCCAAGACAAACAAAATAAGAAAGAAGCCAACAAGGCAAGAAATAGAGCTAGGACCTAAATGGAAATTAAACCCAGAACTTTGCAAAAGTTCTAAGTCTAGATTTGGCCGACATCCCAAACCTAGAGAAACAAAATAAACAAATACTTAGGAGGAAAAATAACAACTCCTAAGACCCAAATGAGAACACCAAGGACAAACAAACACAAGGGGGGCCCATTTTCACCAAAAAAAATGGGGTGGTTATGCAAGGCATAACATGTCCTAGGTAAGTGGCCTAGGACCCATTCACCCTATGGGGAATGGGTCCTCACTTACACCTAGGACCCCTCGGGTATGTGTAAGATCATGATGGGCGAAAAAGTGGCGATATGATGGGTATGTGGATGATGATTTTTTTTTTTACCCAAAATTGATGAAATGAAAAGGGATTTTAAAGGAGGTTTTAGCTTTCCACCAATATAAACTATGCTTTACTTTGAATTTAATAAATAATTATTATTCATTTTCTATTTGAATTACAACTAAAGTCCCGATTGGTAATGATTGGAAAACATCTATAGCTTTCAAACAATATCATATTTTTAATATGAAATATGCATCACATTATATGCATCGATACTATAGGATTAAAAATTCATGAAGTTTTGACCAAGTTAAGGTGGTAGACAAAAAGAATTATATTTTAAAATTTGTAATAAAAATTCATAATTAATTATATACTTGGAAAAAATTACAAAAAATATGCATCACATTGGGACATGAGTCCTCTACTTATACCTAAAATATTATAAAAAATATTTATCATTTTATTGTGGTTAGGGTGGTTATACATACACCTACTTCTTATTTTTTCCCAAATTTAAGTGCTACTACATTGAAATTTCAAATTTTCACCAAATAAATTAAAAAAAAAAAAAACCTAGTAGTTTAGAAACTATGTTCAATTTTCTATAGATTCTATTCTTACATATTTTTGAAATAATATAGATAACTTTTTCAAATTTTGACGTCAAATTGCCTAACTCTACTTTTTCTGATTTTTTTGTCACTTAAGGGCCTATTTTTTCCATGATGATGCTACACATACCCCGTCTTTGAAATATTTTTTTTGTGGTATTTTAATGATTTCAAATCTGTAATTCAATGTTAGCTTGTGATATTTAAATTTTGAGAATTAATCTTAAGATACATATAAATACAAGGCTATTTCACTTAGTTTCACCTAGCATTTTTCAAGTCTTGAAGAATTCTAACAAATTTATGAGCAAGTGTTATCAAGAGAATTCAAGAGAAATTTCTAAGGCATTCAAGGGAAGATTTGTAGAAGAATATTGCAACAATCAAGATCCCATTATCATATCAAAGATATATTGCATGATATGTATATTGTTTGAGCTAATATGTTGATGTAGTATTCAAGATCAAACGAAGCATATCAAAGGCATTGTTTCACATCAAATTTCATGATCAATATCTACATTCATGGAGGATACTTCATGCCAGTTTTTAGATTTATTATCCAAGGTTCAAATAAGGTTTGGTGAGTTACATAGAATTTTCATTCTTCATTCCTTCATACTATTTGATTTCATTTCAAGGTTTAATTACCAAAATAGGGTTTGAATAAGGTAAGCCCCCGTTCCCTAACAAACAAAATTTTTCTCCCTTGATGTGTGATTGTAGGTTTTTCATTGAAGATCAATTAAAGAGAAAAATTGAAGAAAGTTTCAAAGTTGTCAAAGTTGCAAGAAAAGTTGTTAAATCACAGAAATTGAGCTACATAATTTTTTTTCTAGATTTTTGATAGTGAACAAATAGAATCTGGGAGTGCGGACATAGAAGAATAGAACACATAATTTATTTTTTAGGAGCCCTAGCCAGGACCCATTCGCCATAGGGTCAATGAGTCCTTAGTGAGGTTTGAAAAAATATCTTATGTGATAGGTACAAAACATTTTACCCTTTCTAGATCTAGATTTTGACAGTTAGTTATGTTAGTTTTTTAGATTTTTCCTTTATGCCTACATTTTGAATGAAAATAGAGAAATAGGTGCATTTTTATCAATCTATTTTCACCCCTAAAACCTATTTTTCCATTATTCATATTCCAATTTTTGGGGCATTAAAATATTCATTTCTTCATTTATGTTTGTTACTTTAATATTTTTGTTACTATTTGCAGAATTCCTATTTCATAAAATTCATCATAGGTAGCTTAATTTGGTAAATTTAGTGCATTATGTAATTTCAAAATTGCATTTACAAGACTTCATTTTCAAGTTCTTACATAGTGTAATAAAAAAATTACCTTGTTTAGAATCTAAAAATTGCATTTACACGTTGCATTCTAGGTCATTGCATTGCATCTTATCCTACTTTCCATTTTGGGTTGGCATTGAGTTTATGAAACTTGTATGAGATTTACAACTTGGTGTCCTATTAGCAATACTATTGTGAGACTTAGTTCATGACTCATGTCTTCTCTTGATACACCACTCACCATGGATCTTGGGTTTTCTAACTCTCTTTCTAGTAGTGTTGATAATCAACCATCTATGGATCATATCATGCATACCTCATTTCTAATGACTTACTTACCTACAACCAATGTGCATAATGTTGTTCATGTCCCACTACAGAAAATAAGGTTGCTAGACATGAATAATTGAAAACTTTACAAGACCTTGTGAGAGATGAACATATTGCTATATATACATTTTTTTCCTCTTATAAGACAATTATAAAAGCTACTTAAATATGAACAAGGAATAGAATTTGTATATAACTTGGGTTACCTCATCAACAAAATTTTTCCTCCTTAACCCACTTCCAATACATTACCTATGAATACACGAAAAGAAACCATACCTTCCAAAAAATTTACTACCCCTAACACATCCTTTTTTGAAAAAGGAAAGTATTTGCAATTAGAAGATGAAGTTGATGAAAAAAAATTATCATACCAAATAAGAAGAAACCAAGAGTGCATGATCATCAAAAGCTTCAATTACAATAGTTTTATGAACCTCCTGAATCTCTTTATAACCTCTTACAACTATCCAAAACTGAGACAATCTTCTATGCTCTTTTACATTGGAAACTAATTAAATTACTACCCAAATGTGCAAGTCTAACCAAAAGACAAACTAAAAAAATGAATCATATTGTGCTTATTATAGATTATTTGGCTATCATACCAAAAAAAAAAATCTTTAAAAAATGTATTGAAGAATTTTGCACCCTATAAGAATCAAACTTGACTAAAAAATAATTCCCTTTTTCTCCTCACCATGTAATAGTTGTAGGGTCATAACATCCTCAATATTACATGTTATACATTCATTCAAAATCATTCTCTTTATCACAAGGAGGTCATTCTCATCACTTATCTTGACTCATCCTTGTCTTGCACTTAGTGGGGGAAAGGGGTTAGATAGCCTTGTCCTAGTTTTGGTATTTGTTGTTGTCCCTTTGGCTAGTTTTGCACCTTCCATATATACCTAATGTAAGATTGGGATGTAGACAACCTACTATAGGTTGACTCGCATGTGCCTTACTAGTATTTTTCATTGTTTTCATTTTCATGATTCTTTATGTGATTACATGTGCATAATCTGATTCCCCACACTGTTTCATTTGATGTACATCTCTCTCATTTTGTACATTCCTCTATTTGTATCTACATTCTTCTATATTTCCTAAATATTTTACCTTTTTCATTTGTCTTGTGTTTTCCTTTTTGGGATGACACAAGGCATCAAGACATTTAGGTCTCTTCCATGTTGGCCCAGAAGGGTTTTTCTTTGTTTTCACTCTCTTTGTGTCATTCTTCTAGCTCTATGAGTATTTAGGGGAATGCTGACATTTCTAAGCTCTATAACAACATTGTAGCAAATACATACTAACCCTAAATCCATAAATCCCTTATGTATGTTTGGGAGAAAAACCTCCTTCCTTTTTTATAACATAGCTTTATTTCAGAAATATATGACTTGGCATAGGGCTTTCTAAGGAAGCTCTCATTTCTTAAGATTAAAGATTGGCTACTTTATATAAATTTCTCATGACAATGGTGTTACAATATCTTTCAATATTTTTCATGTTTCATGGTGTGATTTTCTTTTTTCTCGTGATGTGACATTTTCTTTGTGGTGGCATTAGGTTTGATGTCCTCCAAGAGTGATATTTCTTAGCGTACGACTTTCCTCAGATTAGTGGTGATGTGATACATTGCATTCCCTAAGTTGTGAATATTTTACTCTTGACTTGTCCTCTCTTGGAGAAATTAGGAACAATGTTCCCTAAGAAGAAGACTTTACTTAAACTAAGAAAAATCTGCTTGAACAAAAACCTTTTACTTAGATTATTGTTCATAAGTGTTAGCATAACATAGCTTGTTATCCTTATGAAGCTTGAAACCCTATATTCAAGGCCACCAAGCATAATTCACTTTTCTTTCTTATGGAACCTTTCCTTGTTCATAGGTGTTTAGCATAAAATAGCTTGTTAGGCCCTATGAATCTCAAACTCTAATTTCAAGGCTTAGATGTGTTCCACATCACGTTGGATATTCTGGGATTGATCTTCCTAGTCTTTGATGTTGTATGATTTTTTATCTTTGTCATTGTTGCATACATAAGTGTCTTGAATGTCTAATCTAGTTTGAGTTTCACATGGGATCATACACTAACTAAAGTGAGGGAAAAATGTATTGTAGGAAAAAAGTATCCCTTTTTCACACTTAATTTGGAAATAATTAATAATAAAATGAGCCTAATGTTTCCTTAATTTAGTGTTGTAATATGTTTTTCATATTCACATTAAGTTTAGGGCCCTTTTAGATTAAATGGAAACTAATTGTGCCTTGCTTTTGATGTTATAAGGTGCACCTTTACACTTCCACATTAATCTATGGTTTTATTAATTGATTGAGGTTTTTTTTTTTAATTGGCCCCTTTAATTCAAATCCAAGCCTAATTAAATGCAATTTACTTGGGATAAAATATGTCATTCATAAATGCCATTAAACGATCCACTTAATTTTGGAAGATGTGTGTCCTAGGTAGGTGACCTAGGACCCATTCACCATAGGGTGAATGGGTCCTCACTTATTCCTAGGACCCTAATTTTGCATGATATTTCACCTTGTTCAATGTGTGTCCTAGGTAAGTGGCCTAGGACCCATCTTTGAAATATGTTTTTGGCGGTACTTTAACGATTTCAAATCTATAATTCAATGTATGCTTGTGATATTTGAATTTTGGGAATTATTCTTAAGATACATATAAATACAAGGCTATCTCACTTAGTTTCACCTAGCATTTTTCAATTTTTCAAGAATTCTAGAAAATTTATGAGTAAGTGTGATCAAGAGCATTCAAGAGCAATTTCTAAGGCATTCAAGGTAAGATTTGTAGAATAATATTGTAGCAATCAAGATCCCATTGTCATATCAAAGATATATTGCATCATGCATGTTGTTTGAGGTAATATGATGATGTATTATTCAATATCAATCCAAGCATATCAAAGGAATTATTTCAGATCAAGTTTCATGATAAAGATCTACATTCATGGAGGCCACTTTATGCTAGTTTGCAGATTTGTTAACCAAGGTTCAAATAAGGTTTGGTGAGTTGTTACATAGATTTTTCATTCATCATTCCTTCATGCTATAAATGATTTTATTTCAAAGTTTAATTACCAAAATAGGGTTTGACCAAGGTAAACCCCCATTTCTTAACAAACAACATTTTTCTCCCTTTGATGTGTGATTACAAGTTTTAGGTTGAAGATCAATTGAAGAGAAAAGTGAAGAAAGTTGCAAAGTTGCAAGAAAAGTTGTCAAATCATCGAAACTAAGCTAAGAAATTTATTTCCAACTTTTGATAGTGAAGAACTAGAATATGGGATTGTAGACATAGAAGAACATAACCCAAAAACTAATTTTTAGGAGCCCTAGCTAGGACCGATTTGCTATAGGGTGAATGAGTCCTAAGTGAGGTCTGAAAAAGTATGTTTGGTGATAGGTACACAACATTTTACCCTTTCTAGATTTTCATTTTGACAGTTAGTTATGTTAGTTTTCAGATCTGTCCTCTATAGCCTATATTTTGATTGAAAATACATAAATAGATGCATTATTGGGTATGTGCAGGATCATCATGGAAAAAGCAGGCCCTTAAGTGGTAAAAAAAATTAGAAAAATCAGAGTTAGGCAACTTGAAGTAAAAATTTGAATAAGTTATCTATATTATTTCAAAAATATGTAAGAATAGAATCTGTAGAAAATTGAATGTAGTTTCTAAATTACTAAGTTTTTTTAACAAAAAAAAAATCTATTTGGTAAAAATTTGAAATTTCAATGCAATAGTACTTAAATTTCAAGGAAAAAATAAGTAGGTCTCTATTTAACCACCCTAACCATAATAAAATGATAATATTTTTTTATAAGATTTTAGATATAAGTACAAGACTCATGTACCAATGTGATGCATATTTTTTGTAATTTTTTTCTAGGTAAAAAATTAATTATGAATTTTTTATTACAAATTTTAAAAAATATAAAAAACTTGTATGTCTGACCACCTTAACTTGGTCAAAACTTCATGAAATTCAACTTTTCTTTTTTCAATCCTATAGTATGCAAAGCATAGAATTTGACACATGTTTTGGACTCAAAAAATGTGATATCGTTTGAAAGTTATAGATGTTTTTCAATAAGTCTAATAATTAGGACTTTAAAGTCATAATTTGAATAGAAAATGAATAATAATTACTTATGAAATTAAAAGTAAAGAATAATTTATATTGGTGGAAAGTTGAGAATCTCCTTTAAAAACCCTTTTCATTTCATCAATTTTGGGTAAAAGAAATTGATCAGCCACATACCCATCATATTGCCACTTTTTGGCCCATCATGATACAACAAATACCCTATTATCAATCTATTTTCACCCCCAAATATATTTTTCTTTGTTTCAATTACAAGATCCCTCAACTATTGATCCCTCTCCTAAAAATAAATTAAGATTGATAGTGAGATTCCAATGAAAATCCCACCAATTTGAGCCACTTTAATGAAAACCATACCTAAAAATTTAAGATTGATGATAATGTCCATGACACAAATTTATAACTATGTACGGTGCAAATTCCTTCCATAGAGCTCAAATGGCATGCTCACCACTTGTACAAGATATTTGTACAACTATAGTCTAATTTATTTAATGAGTACCCTATCTATCTTGACAATGTGCCCAAGATTCAACCTTAGGAGCATCTTGCTCAAGAAAGGAAAGCACAAAGCAAGTGTTTTTTTTAGTTAAGAGAATCTATTATTAACTTGAAATTTTATTATCTAGCATCAAGGTTGCACCTCCATAAGAACCTTTCTCGGACAAGAAAAGAATAAAGAAATCACTCATTTTATTGTTAAAGTCTAGATAGAACATTTTCCTGACTAAACATTGGCCCTCAGGCATGTTGAAGAAGGAAATTATGAACAATGTTGGAAAATAATCCTAATTGCTCTCTTTAATTCCTCCACCATATATATATTTTTATTATCCCCAACATATCTTCTAAATATTCTCACATGTGTGAAGTCTCATTTCTCCAATTAATTCCATTTAAATAATATTTTACAATTTTCAAATGTAGGAAAAATTTAAATGAAAGTTCAAATGTAAAATATTCTTAGTAAAGATTTCTTTCATATCATAATTAAAATGTAATTAAATGATTTTTTTTCTCCCTCCTTGTTAGGTTTATACATAACTTCTAGATAGTCTTTTTTGTTAATTGATGAATGAATGAAAAAAGAGAGCAGAAGGGTAGAGCAACCAGTATTGTTGTAGCAATAGCCAGAAGAAACAAATAGTAATAGGGGATCTTTATTTTTTGAGCACAAGAAAGAGTATCAACTATGTTTATTGGTCTTATCTATTTTATAATCTATGAATGTAATGAAGTTTATGTAATTTTAAAATATAAACAATTGTAGATCCTCTCTATTCTATCTCTTTTATTTTAATCTTTTCTCTTGCTCTCTATTTTTTTTTTTATATCTCCACTCCTATGCCTCTTCCTTCCCATGGTATTAGAGCCAAAATTCTTAGAGATGAATATTTTCAAGGAGTTAAGGTTTTCTCAACACAAAGATTTATAGTAACCAATGGTTGTTCCAAGCACAAGTTTGATAAACCCACAAACTCCTCAATTCAATGGAAAGAACTATGATTACTGATCAATCAAAATGAAGGAATTATTATGATCTCAAGACATTTGGGAGCTTCTTGAAAATTGTTACCTAGAACTAGCAAATGTAGTAGCATATAATGCATTAACACAAGTAGAGAATGATTTAATAAGGGATAACAAAAAGAAGGATTCCAAAGCTCTCTTTTATATTTTCCAAGTAATGCATGAGATCATTTTTCCAAGAGTTGCAACAAAAATAAAATAAAAATAAACATGGGATATTCTACAAATAGCATACCAGGGAATGACCAAAGTGAAGACAACAAAATTGCAAATATTGAGAAGAGACTTTGAAACAATATTTATGAAGGAGTATGAATCAGTAGATTCATTTTTTACACAAATTATTAGTTTGCTTAATCAAATCAGGTCTCAGGTTAAGATGCTTAAATAATGAAGAGTGGTTGAAAATATTTTGAAAATATTACCTACAAGGTTTGAGTCCATTGTTGTGGCCATAGAAGAGACAAAAAATCTATCACAATTTTCAATGGATGAATTACATGCATCTCTCATTTCACATGAGCATAAGTTGAGTAGAACAAAAAATTCATCATTGGAGCATGTTTTCTAAATACAAGCTTCAATCAACCATGGTAGAGGTAGAGGAAAATAAAATTCAAGAGGAAGAGGAATAAATTCACATAGAGGTGGAAGGACTAGTCCATCAAACTCAAGTGGAAGAGGCAACAAAAAAAATTTGAATCAAAATCAGTCCCAAGGTCAAAAGTATGATAAATCAAAAATCCAATGTCATTATTGTAAAAAATATGGGAATTATTCAAAGGAATGTAGAAAGAAACAATATGATTCTAGGCAACAAAATGAAAATTTTTCAAAATAAAACCAAAACCAAGGCAACATGTTTTTAGCTTATAATGTTGCACAAGAGAATCTAAAAGATGTATCATTTTTAGATTTGGGATGCTACAATCACATGACTGGGAACACAAAAATGTTTTTTAGTTTAGATGAAAATGTAAAATTAGATGTAACATTGGGCAATGATAACAAAGTTTCAGTTATGGGAAAAGGAAATGTCAACATTATAGTAAAATTTTATTTATGATGTATATTTTTTCCCTATATTAAAACTAAATTTAATGAGAATTAGACAAATTGTTCAAAAAGGATATAGTAGATTTCAAAAATAGGGAATGTGTAATCTTAGATAAATATACAAGTAATTAGCTTATTGAAAAAGTGCAAATGATAAACAATAGATTTTTTCCCCAAATGATAGTAGCAAGGAAGTTAACTGTTTGATAAAATGCTTTGGTAGACATGTATGAAAAATGTGGTAGCATAGAAAAGGTGGCGAGTTGTTTGAAAAAATTCCTCAAAGAAATGTCGTCTCATGGTGATGGAATGGCATTCCATCACCATGAGACCACATTTCTTTGAGGAATTTTTTCAAACTACTCATTTCCTTGTCTATGATATTGCTTACTATTATTCTTTGATATATTTTTTCCAACTATCCATAGTTTGTTGGAAAGCACCTATTTTAGGATTTTAGCCATAGCAGCAAGGAAGTGAACTATTTGATAAAATTATTTGGTAGACATGTATGGAAAATGTGGTAGCATAGAAAATGTGGTGAACTATTTGAAAAAATGCCTTGAAGAAATGTGGTCTCATGGTGATGGAATGGCATTCCATCACCATAAGACAACATTTCTCCAAGGAATTTTTTCAAACTACTCAATACCTTGTCTATGCTATTTCTTACTATTATGCTTTGATAGATTCTTTTCGAGCATCCATAGTTTGTTGGAAAGCATATTTTTTAGGCTTTTAGCCATATCAGCAAGGAAGTGAGTAGTAAATGATAAAATGCTTTGGTAGACATGTATGGAAAATTTGGTAGCATAGAAAAGGTGGTGAGCTGTTTAAAAAAATGCCTCAAATAAATGTGGTCTCATGGTGATGGAATGGCATTCCATCACCATGAGACCACATTTCTTTGAGGAATTTTTTCAAATGACTCATTTCCTTGTCTAGGCTATTGCTTACTATTATTCTTTAATTGATTTTTTCCAAGCATGTATAAGTTTTTTGGAAATCACCTATTTTAGGCTTTTAGCCATAGCAGCAAGGAAGTGAATTGTTTGATAAAATGCTTTGGTAGACATGTATGGAAAATATGGTAGCATAGAAAAGGCGGTGATTTTTTTTTTTTTAAATGCCTCAGAGAAATGTTGTCTCATGGTGATGGACTGTAATTCCATCACCATGAGACCACATTTCCTCGAGGCATTTCTTTAAACTACTCACTACCTTGTCTATGCTATTGCTTATTATTATGCTTTGATAGATTTTTTTCAAGATCCATGTAGTTTTTTGGAAAACACTTTTTTTAGGATTTTAGCCATAGCAACAAGTAACTGAACTGTTTGATAAAATACTTTGGTAGACATGTATGGAAAATGTTATAGCATAGAAAAGGCGGTGAGCTATTTTAAAAAATGCCTTAAAGAAATTGGGAGACCACATTTCTTTCAGGAAATTTTCAAACAACTCATTTCCTTATCTATGCTATTGCTTACTATTATTCTTTCATAGATTTTTTCCAAGCATCCTGAACCATAGATTTTTGGGTGTGAGGCTTATAGGCTACTCTTGCACTCTTAGGATGTTTCACCTAAAAGGAGAGAGATAAACCTCATGAAAAATCAATGTGGTTCACTCAAATAAAGATTTGTATGATGTTAATAGGCTAAATGAGATGATCTAAATGTAATTAAGCTAAGTAATTGATTGATTTTGAATGCAAAACCTAAGGAATATGCAATGTTTGAAAACACAATGATGTTTGCAAAAATCTTAGAATGATGAATGAAAATGCAAATTAAAAATTAAAAAAACACCAAATCTCAAAAAGTGTGCACCTGAGAAGTAGAAGAGGATTGGAAATCAATCTAGAACTCTGAAAAATCTGATTTTGAGCTGACTGGGACTCATTCGCCACCTTGGGCTAATCAGTCCCAGGTTAGGGTTTTTCTGCACAGAAGTTTTTTTCTGCTAACTAGGTGTTTGGATCTATATCTAACTCAAAATGGTACCTCAGGAGGGACTCATTCGCCATGCATGGTGAATCAATCCACTTTCAAATTTATGTAATTTCAAGTCTCTGTTCTACACCTTGAAACCTATACAACACTTTCTGACAAAAACACTAATTAAACTTCCTACAAAACAACTTAAAATTGTTTTTCTAATTAGGGGTTTTCCTTGGTCAAACTCCTAGTTGGGTAATTAAACTTTTAATGGAGAAAAATCTACATAAAACCCTAGCCTTAGATGTGTTAAAGACTAGAAAAGTCTGAATTATGTCAAAAACCCTATTCTATTGTGTAAGAATAAGAAATACAAATGTGATTTGAGTGATGCAAGATCTCAACCCTAGAAATCTTACAACACATAAAAAATGGACACATAATGACATGCAAATGGAATGTAAATGAATTGTAAACCTTAATTTGAAGATAAAGAAGAAATGGACGATGGAATCACTTTGAAAACAAGTCTTTAGGTGTGATTTGATTTCTAGTTGCATCTCCTTAACCTAGATATCTCCATGATTCACCATAGGCATCCATCATCAACTCTTTTCAATGTTGAACTTTGATCCAAAAAGTGACCTTTAGGACCTGCAAAAACCCTAGTTTGTTGCCCTAAAACTTCAACTTTTCTAATTAAACTTGTTGTAGAAGACTTGAATTTAGAAATTGCTTTTGTGAAATGACTAAAAGATGTGAAAAATGACTTAAAATTAGTATTTATAAGCAAAAAAACCTAATTTTCCCATTATTTAGACCTAAAAGGTCGACATTCATTGAAAAATTAAGTTGAATTAATTGAATTCCTGCTCAAAATTAAAATTTCCCTCAAAAGGGACTCATTCACCACCCTTGGTGAATGGATCCCACCAAAGGGGGCTCATTTGACCAAGGTGGAAAATGGGTCCCACCAGTGGGTTTTGAAGGTGGGTTTTTGGGATATGGATGAATTGAATGTTGTTTGTCAGGATTTAAGTGATTTTTCAAGTGAAACAGGCCTCTAGATAAAAAGTAATGGTTCTTAGGGACCTATAAATTTCATTTTAAAGGATAAATGATGCAAGGGGACTCAAAAGTGGGTCTAATTAGGCATGACATTGTCTCTTTTGTCAAGAGGGTCCAATTTTCTACATCACACATCCATAGCATAGACAAGGTAGTGAATTGTTTGAAAAAATACCTCAATAAAAGTGGTCTCATGGAATGCCATGAAAAGCAAAAGAATTGGAAACTACTAGTTATTTCTTATGCTATGTGAAGTAATTGCATCACTGCTTATGTTGACTTTCTAAACAACTATACTCTAATTTTAATTTTTTCATCTATCAACATCTAGTTATTAGTTATGCAATGTGAAGTAATTCTTTGAGTTTGAAAGATGTGCAATGCAATGTAATCAATGATATGAATATAAACTACACAAATATATTAAGTACAATTCATTAGTTAAATTCTTTTTTTTATTACTTGCATTAAGGTTTCTCCAACTCCACTAGCACTGGGAGGTGTTCCCACGAAACCTCCAATATTAGCCTACTCAACATCCAAAATTAGATATTAGAATACCATTCATATAACAATGCTATTCACATGTAAATTTATAATTTTTTACTAGTTACATACCTCAGCAGTAGATACAGTGGAGTAATAAACAGGTCAAGGGCCAGTGTATCCAGTATCAACACTGTGACCTTGAAATTTTATTATAATCATTAAAATAAATTAGTTAATATTGCATTTCAAAAATGAAATTTAATAAATCAAATTCAATGAAAATTCTAACATTTACCTAAGTATCAATGCCAAAATCCTCATTCAAAATGTCAGTTTCCATTACCATCTCCGTAGCTACAAATCTATCCTATGCACTAGCCTCCTGAGTGTCTATGGGGTCATATGTACAAGCCAACCCTCAAACCTGACAAGAATGAGTTGGAAGCCTACCCCTCAAAGACACCCATGGATGGCATTGTACTATAGGACTAGCATGTTGGATGATACTCTGGGTCAAAGAGCTGATAGACAACAAACTGTCTACTTCAACACTCTCCTTAAGGTCTATCATATGCCGACCCTCCACCTCTCCCCTAAAAGTCCCTCATATCAAAATAGTTGGGGATTTTGTTAAGGATGAACTCATAGTAGAGTTTCTCAAGAAATATATGGGGAATTCACAATTTTTGCATGGTGGATAGCTAAAAACCATATATCACCTATCCCAAAAATTCTTCCTAATCCCTTGGTGGTGGCACCAATGGATAGGAAACCTCTTGGAATTAAGGTCAATATTTTGATTTGTACATGGGTAAATGAATAGTGAGCAAAACTCACAATTTTTAATTTTTTCATCTTTTACTTCTTTATATGATAATTTATCTACATAAAAATTCCTCCATGCCCGCCTCCTATCTTCCCAACCACTTAATTGTTTTTTGATTGCATCTACATATTTTAACATGTCTTGAAGTGAACTCACAAGTGTTCTTTCCATAGTTGAACTTATAGGATCGTTCAACATCGTGATTAGCTCCTCAATATATTTTTTATTGTTTCTAATTAAGCCCATTAAATTTTTTTGAGTGTCTAGAGGATGTTGAGGAGTTGGTGGAGGAGTTTGTTGTTGTGGTTGTTGAGGATTTTGTTCATATGCTTACTGCTATGGTTGTTCAGGATTTTGAGGAGGGTTTTCAGGTTCATTAACATCTCCTACAAATTAAACAAATGAATATAAAAAATAACCTAAAATTACCTATTTAACGAAAAATTCACAAAAAAACACAAACAATGCTTACTTGTTTCACCTCCCCATCGATGTGGTGACATCCTGGTGATGAAATTGCAACAAATTGATGAAGAAATTGGAAGTTTAGCTCCTTCCAAAATGTGAGCACGTAAATGAAGGTTTCTTGGTCATGGACACAAAAAAACACAGTGAAAAAGAAATGATGTCATTTACAATTATTTTTTGTTTTAATAAGCTATAATGCACTTGCATTATAATGTGAGCACATTATAGGCTCGATGTGACCAAGCCTTTGGCTCGGTCACACAAAGCCATAACTTGACTGCATTATAAGACAAGCACATTATAGGCCTGATGTGACCAAGACTTTGGATTAGTCGCACCAAGTCATAATATGAATGCATTATAACACGCTTGCATTATAGCCTATCAAATTATTTTGAAATTTTGGCCAAATTTGGTCCCACATTTTTTTGCTCCCACCCTAGTCTCTTTCATGAGGTTGAACCCTATGTGTGTGTTCACACATGTGTTCAAGCACACCTATAGCTCTTACATATATGAAATATGTCATTATCATGCCTCCACCTTGTGACATTTGTCACAATAATAAGCCCTCGATCCATGCCATCTCTCTTATTCAATCCTAACTATGCATTAGACATTACATTTTGGCCATTGATTTTCCTCATGGAAAATCTATAAATGAAGTTATTTTCTCTCACTTTTATTTTCATCTACCATCACACCATTATGTTGTCCATTTTCCCAATCATCTTCTTCTTATAGTCATATCGTTGGTATAAATAAGAAACTGAATTCTACCATTGATCATCAATCAAAAGTAACACATTAAGTGTTGAAGAGTGCCTCTTGTTCTAGCTTAATGGTAAGTGTAAGAAGTAGGTTCCATGGAGAGGGGACGTTTTAGCCAAAAAATACTAACATAATAGGAACCCGAGTCTTAGATCGGGATCCTATTCCCAAATGGGTGCCCATTCTATTTTTAGAATAGGTACTTGCTTTAATATGAGAACCCATTATAAAACTAGAGTGTGTACCCATTTTAAAGAAGGTACCCATTCTAAAAATAATTGAAATCCCAACCCACTTTTTTATTTTTCCTTAGGCTTGGTAACCCAACACTTAGCCTCAAACCTACAACTAAAAGACTAAGACAATGCCAAGATAAATAACTAGCTTTGGCAATATAGTTGATGGATTTTTTATAGAATTGGTTTATGAAATTAAAAACCATTATAGATCATGATGTCTAGTTTTCAAATATGTAATATTTTTATTAATAGATTATGTTTTCTATTTTTTAATTAATTTCAAAGGAAATTGGTCCATAACTTGAAACGCCAGGCTTTTCTTTTTTTAATAACTTTTAATTAATCAGTTTAAAATAAATAAATTATTAAATTAATCTATACATAAATATCTACATAATTAAAAAGGTCAAAAAAATAGCTTAGGTCAAATTATGGTGTTTGTACACAAGGGTTTTCAAAACCAACAATTAGGGCCAATAAAAAATTAATTAAAAAAATATAGTGAGAAAAAAATTTAAAAAAATTACCCTCATTAATCTTCAATTTGTTATACATATTCCCCTAAAATGAATTAGGAAAATAATTTCATTTAGTTCAAATTATGGTTTCATACACATGCATGGTATGGTCCTAAAAAAGTGACTTTTAAAAAGTGTTTTTTATACATGCCTATTAAAAATTAATTTGTATCATTCGGGCATTAAAATAAATTACATATTCCAAAACTAGACTCAAAATAGTAAATTTCACATTACCGAATATTTTAAGATTCAATGTCTAAGTGCTTCAAATTTTTAAAGTCCAACTGTGATAAATTCTAAAAAATAGGAAAAAAACTTCCACTTTATGAATATTTTGTGAACCCAACTTCTTTCACATGCCCTCAATCCAAGGGATTGAAGTAGTAAGAGGTATAATATTTTGGCATATTTGCATTATCCTAAGTATTCTAACCTTTCACTATTTTATCATCCTTAGTATAGTTGTAATATAGTTACATTTACAAATAAGTTATGCAATAAACAAGAACTAAAATTATACAAGAGTACCATGCTATTCAAATTTATTGTAATAAATATGCAATCATAACTATTTATTTTATAAATATTTTCTAGACATTGACTATTGTGATGCGAATTAGTTTTGTGTATTTACAATACACAATGGACTTGGGACACATTGATACTAGAATTGATTAATATTTTTGGTGATACAATGTTCCATTTTAATCTTGAAAATGGAGAGTTATGTCTAATTGTAAACTAATTTTAATTATTCATTTTCAAATATATCATTGCAATATCAAAAAAATTACTACTCACAATTAAATCCATATTTAGCATAATTTGGAAGATGTAAATAGTATTTATACCTAAATATTTGTTTTTAATGATTTCAATAAAATAAAAAAGATTTGGAAGCACAATGATGGTGCAGAAAAAGAATTAAGAACAACTATGAGTATTATGAAGTTTTTATCATGGTTCTTTCAATAGTATTTGTACATGGTAGAAGGGAAAGAGCTAATCATTCATATGTAGCACAAAATAAGGGACATGAATTTTACCACCATAGAAGTTTTAGGTAAAATTAGATGATGACATTGTTATAACTTGATAACCCTATTGTGATCCTTGAGATATGTATTAGGAGAGTTCAAATGAATAGTCTAATAGATAGTCTTTGTTTAAAAGTCAATGTTTTAATTGATTTATGTATTTGATGTATTATATAATTGTTATTTTGACCAGTCTCAAACATTTATTCACTCACAAGATGAAAGTGTTATTTACCTTCCATGTATTTGAATTTATATTCCATTTATTACTTAATAAATTAAATTATCTAGTACTATTATTTCCTTTATTTCATTTCATCAATCACTAATATTATCTTTTTCCATTAGCTTCATGAGCTTTTTATTCTTTTAAATATTATCTATATGTTATTTTTTACATGGTCAAGTTTGGGTGAGGTTTTAACTCAAAAATAATGTTATGTATATGCTTGGATAATTCAAAAGTTCTCTCTACATGTAACTTGGAGGAATTCAAATCAAGGTCATAGAAGTAATAATTTTTCCATTACCATATCACCGCAATCCCTTGGACACATTTATCCCATTAATGTGAATCCAAATTACAATTTTTAGTTTATTAATTAAGCTCATTTCCACAAGTAACCTTTGGACTATTCTAGTTTCTTTTTTCTTACAATCTTTATTTATATATAAATAAAATTTATAATATAGAATAAAAGAAAATACAAATACACATAAAATAATTACTAGACCATGTTTCAAATTGGCTAGGTTCTTGTCATAACTCTTCCTAACCATCAGAGTTATAGAAATTTGATATATAAAACAAATGTAAAACTAGGAAAGAAATGGCCTATGAAAAAAGCTATTACTTTTCCTCATATATCAAGAAGAAAATTATTCTCTTGTACATATTTTATGCTACTATTTCATAATCTTCTAGTGGTAGTAGGGATATCTTATCATTTGTGAGATCTACCTTGTTAGAAATAGTGCTTTAATAGAGGTAGCTCATAGATGACCAAGGTTGCACTCTAATCAACAGTGACTTCAGAGTATGGTTTTCTTAGATTTGTTATGAGTGATCATTATCAATAATAGTTTATATGTTTCATCAAATATTACTAAGAAATTGATATTAAGACCCTCTTATTATTTTTATTATTTGGATTTTCTTTTACAAAAATATTTCATTTCACTTTGACATATCCCCTAGACTATGCATACTTATAGTTAGTTTCCTATGTCTACTTATAATTAGTGTCATGTAAATAATTTATATATTTTATTGTGTATTTTAGGAGATTTTTTTGGGTAAAACCTCTCTAGTTTCTTTCTCAAATAGAAAATCATGTAAGTGTTCTTTTAAATACTACTCATTGTTAAATATACCCATGAGGCCCCATTGGCCTATTATGGTCATTCAAGAACATTCAAGCTCCATATATTTGTACACAATATGCAATAACATATATAGGTACAATATCTTATAGGGATATTGTAGATTTTTTAAAAAATTAGGATATTTTTTTAACAATTTTTCCAAAAAATATGATATTTGAAACCAAAAAATCAAAATATTTAAATACCATATATAATGTTTTTTATCTTTATTTTTCTTTTTTAATGTTTTTTGGTGGAGCAGGTGAAGGAAGAATGGTGAGTATTACATACCTTTTTTCTATTTGAAGCCAAGTATCACCCTACATACAACTAATATATATAGAGATATATTAGGGACATATCCGGTTTAGATTATACTTGGATCCATGTCAGTTATTCACATACTTGACATATCTAACCTTGAAGACATCTAGTAACTTCAATAGTTCTTCAATAGTGACACCCTCTGAACACCATAGCATTTCCCCATGAAGACAATGCTCATTTCTAGGAAAATATTTAGGGATAAATCTATCAACAAATAAATATTATTTATTTCCATCTTTAAATGTAATGGTCATGATTTCTAAACCAAAAAAATCCTAGAGAATAATCCTAAATAGTCATATTACATAAGAAAAAATTTATTAATGAAACAATTCTGAAAGTTACTATATTTTTAAAAAAATGTTAAGAAAATATATTAACTTATGTAAACTTGGAAATATTTTTGAATTTGACTAATAAGTTTCACCCTTGTTAGGTCTTTCAAATTTCATTACATTTAGGCAATATTGATTAATAAAATTATAAAATTTCACTAATTTTTGCACATAGTCTAAAAATTAGGAAATAAATTCGTGTAAGTTTGTTTCTTCTAAGGATAAAAATCATAAAGAATATACAAAAGAAAAGGATGAAATGACCATTAATAGCATATCGAACCTTAGATGCAGTAGAATTGGAAATAAGGTTCATTCTAAAATTAGCATAGTTAAATTCTTTGATTAATAGATTTGTTATCATTGTATATATATATATATATATATATATATATATATATATATCAATTGATAGATATATGGAAAAAATCTCACCTCCATATGACCTTCTTAATCTTTCTACAACAATTCAATTCAATAAAAAACACAAAACAATCAAAGTAAAAACATTCATTTATGTGTAAATTTAAACTAAAGAAAAACATATTGAAAATAAATAAGAAGAATAATTTTAGTCCTTTAAATATTTAATCTTACAGTGGGAACCCAACAATATCATACCATACCCTAAAAAACACTAAATATTATAGTGAATTTACATGGACAAGAAAATAAATCTAGTACGCTTTCTCCTATGAATACGCCACAACCAAATTAGACATGCTTCTCATAATCTTGACTTACAACAATCAATACAAACAAAAAAATGGTTCATATTATTTAAAAGAAATTGTTGAGTTCTGAAGTTGGGTGAAAATTATTTTCTAGATTTTGTTTAAGATATTTTTACAATATTTTTTTTATATCTTTTTAATGAAAAGAATATTATATTGGATTTATTTTGTGACATATTTTAATATATATATTTGCACAAAATTTAGTTGTATATGTCTTTTCAAATCATGATATACAAAAATATTCAAATGTCATTCAAGACATTAAGACAATTGAAATTTAACCAAAAAAAATCAATGTATTATAAATCTAATATAAAAAAGTATATGTAGATTTTTGAGAGGTTGATAAATTGAAATGGACAAAATATTTGCAAATTGTTTCATTATAGGTAGAAGTAACTTTCAAAATAATTTATTTTTCCAGCTCATAATATTGTGATATCTATAACATTATTCATTGTCATTCAAAACATATTAGTAAAGTTGAAAACTTAATGAAAAAATTAACGCATTGTAATTTTTTAAAAAAATTGAACAATTTTAATTTTACAATAACTGTTGCATAATCAATCAATCCAAAAATACAGAACACAACATTTTCAAAATCTTTCAATTTTGTTGTGTCTGAATTTCGATTGTGTTTGTATTTTGAATTAATGTTATGAGATTTTCAAAATTTGTTACCTTTGGATTTTGATTGTGTTTGTATTTTGCATCAAAAATACAAACACAATCAAAATAAAAAAATAGCAAAATTGTGAAAATCTCATAACATTTATTTTCAAAATCATTAAATAATAAGCAAAGACTAGAATTCTTGAACTTTTTCTAAAATTCTATATGATAGAAGTAAAAAAGTACTTCCAATTGCATGACATCCTTCTTCAAGTGGCTTTTCAGCAACAAATTTTAAGCAAGAAGAATTCCAAGAACATGGTTCAGCTTCACCAAATTAAAGACCAAATCTTGCTGTTACAGTCCGAATACAAGTTTTGGCATTGTAAAATTGTACAATTTATGAAATGATTGCTCCATTCAGCCCTTTGGCTGATTTAGTACAAGTATGATTAATTAATGTTTATTTCTTTCAACTACATGTAAATAGCTCTTATTCATTGTAATCTGTTTTGATTCAATATATATAAAAAGAAATTTACTTCCAATGTTCCAACCCCGAAAAGATTAATAAATGCGGTCTCTCTATTTTTTGTTTCATTCGTTTTTCTTATGGAAGTTAATGAGGTGACGAATTTTGAAATTAAAAAATTAAAAAAAATAGTGGTGGTGATCTTCAGGCCGAGATTGTTCGCCTTGAGGTGAAACCGAGATTGATGTGAGATTCCACCTAAAATCCCACTCATTTGAGCCAGATTAATGAACGTCGTACTTAAAAATTCAATATCGATGTGAGATTCGATGGAAATGCCCACGGCGTAAATTTTCAAACATGTAAGGTGGAGATTCCATCCATAGAGCTCGGACTGCATGTACACCACCCCGTGCAACATTTAAAGAAGAAATTTACTGTAAATTCTGTCTATTTTCTTTAGTTAGCGCCGGAGCCTAGCTTGGCAGTGTGTGGACCAGCGTCAAGATTCCACATCCACGGTCCAATCAAGTCTTTGTTTTGTGTAATTTTAGTCTATTTTCTTTAATGAGTATTTGTTTATAGTTTGGCAGTGTGTCAACATTCTATCTCCACGAGCATCTCGTTTAGAGAAGGAAAATACAAACTAAGCATTCATTTTGTACAATATTAGTCTATTTTCTTTAATGAACATCTATGTCTAACTTGACTTTATGTGATCAAGCGTCAGGATTCCACCTCCATGAACATCCAACTTTGACAAAGCAAACAGAAAACAAGCACTCGTTTTGGATAACTTCAATCTATTTTCTTCAATAAACACCCTTGCCTAGCTTGAGGATGTGTCATCCAGCATCAAGATTCCACATCTACGAGCATCTTCCTCGGATAAGGAAAGCATTAAAAAAGCGTTCGTTTTATTGCTAGAGTCTAGAGAGGACATTATATTCAGCTAGCATGACTAAACATTTGTGTGATGATCTACTTAGATGGCCTTGGGGCATGTTGAAGATGGAAAATATGAACAGCAAAGAGAACGAAATATTTGATGAAGGTTCGTGGGTTGTTGCAGTCGAGTCAAGTTTAGAGGGCGAAATGAGACCAGCTAAATTCAGTCATTGCCTCATTCATACCGTTCCAAAGCCCCTCTTAAGGAATAACACTAAGGAGTTCTATATTCCTCAAGTCATCTCCTTGGGTCCTTACCATTTCCCAGAAAAAGATGCAGTGGATGATGACATAAAACTTCTGAAATCAGAAGTGGCAAGAAAAATGCATCTTAAAATCATCTGGAAAGGTGGCTTAAAATCGGTGATGGAAAAGTTTATGGAGAAAGAGGTGCAGGAAAAAATAAAGGAAAGCTATGCTAAAGAATTTAAACTCAGCAGTGAAGTGTGTGCGTGGATGATAGTGAGGGATTCCTGTTTTGTTCTAGAAGTCCTTGACAGATTCCGAGAAGACGAACATCCACAGAAAGGAGTGACGGTTTTCATTGATAGTATTCTTAACAGGGAGCGACATCATCCTCTGTTGACAGAAATTGTGAAAGATATGCTCAAGATGGAAAATCAACTACCATTCTGGGCTTTGGAGGAAATCAGAAGTGATATTGTGGGATCAAATGATGATATCTGGTTTGAGTCGGCTCTAAAAAATCTATCCCCAATCAAAGTAGTAGAAGGAAGGAATCGGGAATACCACAAAGAATCTCATATCTTGCAATTGCTTCATGACTACATTGTTGACAGGCAAGTCCCCGCCTCCTCCAATCTCCAGTCAGAGAATCTCATATCTTGCAATTGGTTTATGGATATTTTTTGCAAGATTAAAGAATTGATCTTGCACACAACTACAACAGAGAATATTTTGTGCAAGATTAAAGAATTGAACTTTCACATAACTACATCTAGATGTATAAGCTGTATAAAATGGCTATTTAGACTTTTGTTATTTCCAGTTTTTGTTATCTTGTTTCTATTGGGGATCATATTTGTCATTTTGCACATTATTAGGAAGCACATATTTGACGCTTTGTACTCTCTTACAAACCGCCTGCCCCCTAGAGAAGGGGAGGCAGAAAAACATGTTCCAGCTATACAGGAGCTAGTAAAGGGAGGAGTGAAATTCAAGAAACTTGAGGGTGGAATTAGTCACATTAAGTTCAACAAGAGGAATTCCACACTGTATTTGCCTGAGTTCAAAGTAGATGACAGATCGCAAGTGATCCTCAGAAACCTGATTGCCCTGGAAATCTGCTCCCCAGAACCGCAGAAACCCATTACAAGGTATGCCATTCTAATGAACGACCTGGTTGACACAAGCCGGGAAGTGGGTCACTTGAGAGTTGAGGACATCATCACCGGCAAGCTTGGAAATGACGAAGAGATCGCTCAGCTTTGGAATTCTATGGTAACGCCCACAGAAATACCCAGGTACGATTCTATTGACGATGCTGTTTCGTCCATTAATCGTTACCACAAAAAGTGGCAAAAAGGTCTGGCTTTTCTTAGACATCGTCGTCTACTAGGTGATTTTTTTGGGTTGCTGTTAGAGTTTATCATGACTTACGGTTCAAGGCCATGGTGGTTTATCTCTGGTTTGATCGTACTTATAGTTTTAGCGATAACAGCTGTACAAGTACTTTGCCTTTTTAAATCTTGCTAAAACAAATAGACACTTAGTCTTCTACTGCTAATATACCGACTTTATTTGGTGTTTTAAGTATTATTATTTTGTAAAGAATTATAGTGGTAGCTCAAGGATTATTGATGTTTAGCATGTAACTTATAGTTTTAAAACTTAAGCTTATGTCTCTTAATGTATATTTAAGCGATCTGCTTCTCTATGTCTTGCAAGATTAAGAAACTTCGATGTCATTACACTTTCAAACTTTTACTATTTTTTCCTAAATCTGACAAGTTTAAAATGTAGATGATTGAATGAATAAAAAACAAATAACTTTAATGTGAGAGGATTTTAAGAAAAAGATTTTTCAAAATAAATATGTCGATAGAAAATAGTAATAAAATTATTTTAAAATAGTAATTGAACTATTATTTTTTATTTATATTATTATAAGATATATTTGCTCTCAAAATTATATTTTAATTAATTTGGTCGTATTTATGAAAAGTGGTTAAATTTTTATACTTCTATTTTATAATTCTCAATTTTCATTTGATATTAAAAGATCATTTCAAGAGTTCTAGCCATTTACAATTATAAGATTCTATGAGAATTGTAGAAGAGAAAAGTGTATATATATTTTTTTCATTTCTATGCTTTATGTTATTTTATATGAAAGCCATTATGTACGATTCTACCATACATTTTCATTTTTAAGTGCACTTACTAACTTCATAAACTCATTATTCTATTACACTAAATTGTACATCTCAAAACACACTTGAATCACTTCTCAACATCTTGTGGTTATTGAATTGGACTAGACCAAGAATTCTATCCCTTGGATGGGATTGTAGGTATGATTTTGTCCTTAAGTTTTAAACTTAAATTTCCACTTTCCAAGGCTCTTGGTATGACTATTATTTGTCACCATGAACACCAAACACTATAAATTGTACATCTATGGTTTCATAATTAAAGGCATCATCCTCAAACAATTGCACAAAATAAGAAATCATGAGCATATAATCAAAGTATCATGCAAGATCATATCCTCTTACAAAAAATAATCATAAGTTGACATCAAATAGTAAATTGACATTTATTGTCATGGTCATAACAAATCTATTTATCACTACTTGCTTTAGTATAATTAGTATCATACATCTAGCTTCACCATAACAAATGACAAATAATTGATATCTATTTCCACCACCACTTATCTATGCTTCATTATTGTTAAATCATCTTAGGAGCTATAATCAAGGTTAAAAAAAATTCATAGCTCAATAATCCAACAGGAGGACCCCAATAGTGGTCTTTAGTGCCACATTATTTTCCTAAAAGATTGTTTTTTAGTGAGCATAATCACACCAAGTGGAGTATAGTGTGGGTGTGATCTAGTTCCAAGCATTCAAAATCTCATATATAATTTTTCTTGGGTCTATGATCCTAACTAAAAACAAAACTCTTATATTAAGTAATCATGATTGATGGTAGATTCCAAACTAAGTGCCTAATCAATAGTTCTCATAAAAGGTCATTTATGCATAGGTATATATCAAGCTCTCTATCTATGAAAATTTATTTGTGAATTCATTTGATGGATTGAATAGGGTATAGATCATTTGAATCTAGAGCTAGTTAAAGAATCCAGTGTAGACAACATTGCGGAATTTGATCAAGAATATAGTTTCAACTTAGTGAAAAGTATTAAATCCTAGCTAGGAAAGGTGATTTATGACCCTTTTATAAGGGGTATTTATTGACCTTCTCAAGGAAATATTCAATTCTTTTTTTGTACATAATCAAGGTCTTAGAAGAAATTTTGGAAAAATTATGTATCAACTAATCAAAAATTGAAAACATTAGTGAATACTAATGAGATTTAGATCAAAGCTATTTTTTAGAAATTACAATATATGCATACTCATTTTTAGAAGTGGTGTTTCAATGCTTAATGCATGCATAAGATAAATTTATTAACTTTATATGCTTTTAAATTAATAAAATAATGATAAATTTAAGAATTAAAGTTATCAAAATTTAAGACTATTCCACTTACACTAGGAGCCATCTAGAAGTAAAATATAATCTTAAAAGAAGGAACTATATTTCTTGTTGTACACACATTCATAATTAATGACCATAAATGTGAATTTAAGTCTAAAAAGGGATTTCAACTTAAGTACTCAATCATTTGATCCAATTTAATGAATTCTCTTGTACCTTAGTAGTTCATTTGTGAATTGGGAAAATACTCAACCTCCATGGGAATCTTGCATAGACTAGAAAGAAAAAAACAAGAATTTATTTTATGATCAAAGTCTCAAGTATTACCTTTTAGTTCCTTATATTTTAAAAGTAATTTTACCATGTTTCTATGTTTAGAATTATGATCATAAGCTAAGTTTATATATTGTTTATATTTAGGATATTATATTATATGTGTATTGTTACAAGTCCATATTGTGACTAGTTGTATAGGTGGTTGTGTAGTTGAATGTGTAATTTCTCATATGATGGTTTAGTTGTACACACATCTATAAATCCATTTTAGATTTAATACAAACTACCATCACATAATATAATGTTATAACTATTGTGTATTACTATATCTATGCAAGTTTTTATAATGGTGCACCTTTTAAGTATGCATTCTAATCCAATGTGGTATTTTAAAGCCAATAGTGAAAAATATGATAGAGGAATGACACAAGAATGATCATGGCATCATTGTTGGACTTATAATTTTTGTATAGAAGAAAAATTTCTTTAAAAAGATAGAAAAAGGCATTAGAAGTTATTGCTTTAAGCTATGTTAAAAGTATTAAGGACATAGAAACATACTTGTGTTTAAATCTAGTTTAATCCCTTTGGTTTGTGGTTGGAATTCTAGATTTCTTTGGTGATAAAACTTGAATTTTACTTGGCATGAATTTTTTATATGTTTTTTTTTCTATTAATTTGGGTTGGACATTGAAATACTAGGAAAAGTTTCTCTTGATATTACATTGCTCTTGTTCTTCCTTCCACTCATGCCCTGTTTTGTCATTTGACAAAATAGAGACCCCCCTCTTTTTCTTTGTCGTGTTGTCATTTTCCCATATTTTCTTTCTTTTCCCTTTTTTTCCTTTCTTCCTTCTTCCTTTCCTTCATTTTGCTTTCCCTTTTTTTAGTATGTTTCCAAGTTTTGTGATTTCAGGCTTTTCCATCCTAGCATGCCAAATAGCTTAGGCCTGAAACTCGATATCTGAAAAAGTGTTGTCTTTTGTTTCCTATCTTGCTTTGGCCATCAGATGTATAGTGTTCCTCATATTGAATGATTGAACCCTTGAGGCCCAATGGTGGTGACATCTTGTCACCTTGATCCATGTGCTAGTTCAATCAAGCAAGCAAATTAATGACACTAACATGGTGTTTTAATGCAGAATTAAAGGAGAAATTAATGAGGCCATCAAAAGGGTATTATCAAATTTTTGTAGCTCATTTCACATTCATCTTTTATTATTGTGTTTGAGAGATCTCTACAACCATTACCATCTATGAAACCTTGCATGTTCTTGTGTTGCTACCATTATTCCTACTTCATCTTGGTTCATTGTTTTTTTATGTACATGTTGGTTGGTTCATGTTTGCTCCTATTCATGCACGATGCATGCATGTTGGCTAGTTCATGTTTTCTCTTGTGTATTTTACCACGTTGTGTTTCCTTTTGCCCCTCCCACACATTTTCTCCAAGTAGGATCAAAACCCTTTGTTTTTTATAAATGTAAAAATAGGTTTTGAAGGGACCCAAAACCCATTACAATCAAGAACGGATCAAAACCCTTCATTGGTTTTTATTTGTTTTGATCATTTCTCCTTGGTTTGTGTGTTCAAATCTTTGTGTGATTCACTTTCAATTTTGTGTTTTTGTGAAATCAATCTATCTATTTGTTTCATTTTCTTCTTTTCTCCTTCATTTTTCTTCATTTCTTTTATTTCTTTTTCATTCTTGCTAGATCAATTTTCCTTCCTAACATGATGATAGAGTAAATTTATGGCATCATCTAATCATGCATCTAGCATCAACCTTCCTAAGGTTTTCATTGCATTAGCTTTTTTAACCAACTTTTTGAGTGTCAAGTGTCAAATCTGATTAGCTTATTCATTAAGCCGATGGCATGACAAGTGATATGACAAACCTTTGACGCCCAACCCCCAATAATTTCCTAAAATATTACAAGTCATGATATCCAAATGCTTAGATTCTAGGTTTCGATTATGTGCCCTATCAGCTAACTAATAAATGATAGACTAAAACTTTAATGCCCGAGATCTGATGCAAAGAATTAGGAAACAATCCATGTTTTTTAGAGCCTTTTTGGGTGTCGCCCATCATTCATACCATCTACATAACTTCTCATTGAGGTAAAAGGTATGTGGAAGGTTTGATCCTTGATTCTTGAAACCATGAAAAATTACCCTTACCTTAGTGAAATGAATGGTTTTAGAGAGCATACTTTAAGAGATCTTTGAGAATTTAATGAAGTTGAAAAATAATGATTTTTAGCCATTGAACTTCTAGAGTTTTCTTTACTTAATGAAAAAATTGTAGAATAAATGTTAGATGGTATCCCCAACCTCCGACTCCTAATAGTCTTAAGAGATAGTTATTCATATATCAACGATTGGGTTTACTTCTTAAACCATTTGAAATATTGCAAATAAGAGATCAAGAGTGAACTTGACAATTGACTCTCAAATTTGTTACAATCAAAATTTTGAACATCACTAGTTAGTATTTTTGTTTAATGATGATGTTGTTAGAAACAAGAGGTATGGAGTATCCATAATTCTTGATTTTTGAAGGACCAAAAATATGAATTAAACTTCTCTAATGATGAATATTTCAACCATTTGATAAGAGGAATGTGGTAGACCTAATCCTTGATTCTCGAGGGACTAGAATATGAAAACTATACTCTTAAGAATACTACAACCCTTTGGTATGAGGTAATGGGGAGGTTTGTGGCCTAAACCCCAAAAATTTGAGTGGCTTCTTACCTTTTCTTGAACAAGTTATTATTTTGCATTATAGGATATATCTTGATTAATATAACTTGGTTTTGAAGGTGTGCTTTCTTCTCAGCTAAATAAGTTATAACACATGGTTCTTTTATATGTAGGATATATGCCATGAAAGGATCCTACAAAGATGAAGTACCACTACAAACGATACCATCCACCTTCTAAGATGCTATCCCCATACACATAGATTAGAGACACTAAACTTGGTCATCTTGACTTGGAAGAATTCAAGAGGAGAATTAGTGATGAAGAAAATAGAACATGTGCTTCCCAAACACTATAAAACTCTAGATTGGTGCATGCTACTTCTTTCCTAGTGATTGTTTAATCTCTAGAGTTGGTTTTGAAATGTGCCCATTACTATAATCAACAAACGAAGAAGGTGATGGGATCATCAAGAGAAGTGGTGCTCTATGTGAGCCTTGATATGATTGACAAGATCCTTGATAGAAAGAAAAGGAAAATAAACACAATCTTGTCACCAAGACTCACAAAGAAATCAACCATCCAACTTGATTTTCATAGGACCATCATATTCCAAGTGTTTAGTTATTAGGCCTTGGTAGGGGAAAAAGACCTAATCCTTGAATAAAATCACCTTTCACGGGTTAATAAAATCTATTGGACTGCACAACAAGCACTCTTTACATATTCTCTAGCATTGAAGAAGTTCAAGCAATCCATTGGTTCCAATGGTCCTATTTCAACCCAAGACTTAAGACTTTTTTCTATCCTTGTTGTCCTCTATGCAAGTGCATTAATAAATTCTCAATATCTCCATGCAAATTAATTTTTTTCACTTCCTATAGCGTATATCAATGCCAATGATATGGATATCAACCATGTGCAAAAAAATAACAAGCATTATTTAACAAACCCTCATGAAACTAGGTTTTCAAACTATCACACTATATTCTAAAAATAATAGTCATTCATAACTTGAACAAACAAATGAATAAAGATATCTCCTTTTTTAGGACTGTGAAGAACATTATTACATAGATTTCCATAAATTTTCATCAGATTTCAACCGTGGAAACTCATTTTATGAATTAATTACTCTCGTTGAAAACCCTAGTTTCTAAACTAAGTAGTCTTCACCAAAAATGCCATAAATAAAAAAAAAAAACCAATGAAAATTGATCAAACCACTTGCAAAATAAATTATATTCAATTCCCAAACTTTCCTAATTCATTTCAAATCAAAATGTGAAAGTTACAATCTGTACGACTGGCTGCTACAACCTACAACTTTTAGAAGAAATAGTCTTCTAAGGTTGCTAATGGTAAAATTGCTATAAATTTCTCTAAAACTAATAAAATTTAACCAAAACAAAATAAAATGAAAGGTAACTCAATTATATTTCTAACCACATCATCAAAATAGAGCCTTATAGGTCTGTACAATGCAATAAAATAGTAGAAAATGTTGGAAAAGTTTAGGAAAAAAGAAGTTTCATTCACAAAATGTCTCAAAATATTCCAATCCAACCCTCAATGTGAGTTTGAGGTACATATTTATGCCCAAGAAACCTTATCCAACTATCCAACCAACTCTCTAACCAATATGACAATTTGACACTTTTTGCAAAATTGCTTGACAACTTTTTGACAACTTTTTGCAACTTTTACATCTTTTACCCAAATGACCCCAAAATTTAACAAAAGACTCCAAATGATCATTAATGGTAAAAAATTACCTTATTTACATTAAACAACAAAAAAAGGAAAAAACTCAAAAATTGATCTCATATGCATGATTGTGCTCCTACACCAATCTTCAAGATCCCTATCTACCCCTAATATGAGCTAGTTGACATGAGAAAGGCAATAAAATAATTTGATGAAAATGATGAAAGAAAAATAAATTATATTAGCAGTCAGATGTTGCTTACCCCAAGAAAAGTAGACCTCAAAATGCTTGGGTGTAGCATAGAAGTGAATTCAAAGAGGATATAAAGGACCTGATTCTCCTATCGAGTAGAGTGTTTAGATATCTGCATGCTAGGTATTTCTATCTATCGATGGTCTAATTCATGATGAAAATAAATGATTCCATGAAAGATAAAATTTATTGGGAAACTCTTATAAGTGACACCATTGATGAGTAATTGAAGACCATTCTTGCCGCATCAAAATTTTACATGAATTCATACTTGGTCTATTTATTGACTTCTCAATCCTCTTTCCCGAGACTTGATAGAGTGGGTTCCTTCCAATTGGGGGAGGTAAAAATCTATAAGCACTATCCCCAGTTGTAGTTGGAGGATAGCTATACTCATTTCTATGTTGTCAATGACAACTTTTTTAATGTTATGATAATATGAATGGAGGGATATTTCTCTAGGAGGTTATCAAAGGGGCCATGGAAGCACTCAAAAGCTAGGCAAATTGGTATATCCAGTTTAAAACCTTCACATATATTACAGTGTTTGGCTTCCATAAATCTCCATACAAGCTTCCAAGGTACCCATTGGAAAAAATGATCTTATTGGAGGTTTGCAAGTAGGTGAATGAAATTCGCCAATTAATTGGAGGAAATCATAAGTCTAGGTACAATTTTCCTATCAAGATGGGAGTATATTCTTGTTCCAATAAGTACAATTCCAAGGGTACAAATATTGAATTGGAAAGGAATACTCTTGTGCTATATAATGATTGTTGGCATCAATTTTACCCAATTGGAAAATTTGGCAAGGTGATAGGATCATTCTTTATTCATGAGCCTAAGATTGAACAACGCCCAAAAAAATATGAGGAGTTTCAAGTATGGATGAAATAATCTAGAGCATTAAATCTTTATTCTTTGAAAAAATGTACACAATTTATGTTTGTAGTAAAATATTAAATTTATGAAAAAAATTGTGTATTAATTGAATTGAAGGTATAATGATCCATGACCATTCAATTTAGATGGATCAAAAGTATATGAATAGATGCAAATGGTGAAAAAATATTTGCATCATTATGAAATGATGAAAGGTTGAGCACACACAATAGGTACATACTCCAATTATGGAGAGAAGATATTGACTGGCAACCTGTTCTATCAAAACATTCAGTAGTTAAATATATTTCAAAGTATGGAACCAGAGTAGAAAAGAGCTAAAAAATGTACCACCATATGCTAATGCATTTAGAAAATATAGAGAACCTTGATGATTTAACTACAAAAACTTATAAGAAGATTCTCACATAAACAATAATAGAAAGGGATATTGGATCTCATGAAACAAGCCACATGCTCTGAGAAATTTTGCTAGTAGAGAGCAATAGAAGGTTACTTAACTTAAATGTATCAAATGAGGTCTTCAAATGTTTGATTTTAAATGATGAAGATGATAATAAAGAATAAGAAATATCATCTATTAACACATATAAAATAAAGCCTTATAGTATGGAAGTTGTATCACTTATCAACGCGACATTTAATCATGGATATATAATCAAAAAATAAAAGGAGAAAACAAATGGAATACAAGAAAAATTGTAGGTGTGTACCCATGTGTCACTGGGTCCAATTGTCTAAAGCCCTTATAGCTAGATTCAACACATGGGATTTTTCTTCCTAAATTGGGGTGGTGCAAAATCATTCACACACTGGTTAGGAGCTCAAGGATTTCAGTCACATTCAACGGGCTTTAATATCCTTTCCAAATTAGTTGATTGGAAGATCAAAATAGGATACACCATTGTTGGGAAGTGTTAATCTATTAGGGGATGTGCAATGGAAATGACTTGGAGTGGTTATGGTCTACAGCCAGGAGATTGCACTTGCAATCATCAAGATTGGGAAATACAAATATTCTTGGAGATTAATTGCCATCTTCAGGGTGTTGTAAGGGATGAGGACCATTGTGGTAAATGGAATTTAGGATGATGATGATCCAAAGCTGGAAACTCATGCAAAATAATGTCACTCTCCTTAAATCTAATTGGGTGGTTGGAATTCTTACTCATGGAAAATGGATACTCTTGTGAGGTTGTGGTGCTCTAAGAAACAATCTACATTCTTGGGTTTTATTTCAAACCAGAGGTTGAAGAAGATATTCCTCAATAAAGAAATTATTTTCCTTGAGCCAGTAAGGATGGTGCTTGGTAGGAGCTTTTGCTTTTCCTCCAATAGAACATAGGAAAACTCAGATATTTCCTCTAGGTTCCTTGCCTCTCTCTTGGACCTGGAAATATCGAAGGTGTGTTGCTTGTTGTTACTCATGGTGGTTTTCAAGGTGGCCATTGTAGTTGATGATTTGAATGTGATCATAGTTGCCACATTAGGCATTGGCATACTATTAATAAATATTTAACTAGCTCCCTTCAGGTGTATTTTCCTCTATGCATCAGCCCGCGTATCACAGGTAATCAACTCGGCCTTTTATCTAAGTGTTGCTCTCTTGATCCACGTGTCTACTCTTTGCAACCCCAAGTTTCTATATTCCTTTCACATCCTAGGAAACCCCTCTATGCTTCCATGTGTCGTGGCTGTAGGATATTTTTTATCATTTTTTCTTGTTGCCTCATTGGGCTCCACTCGAGTGCTAGGAAGCCCTCATTCCCAACAAGTTTTGTGGACCCCACAATTTTTATCTGCAGTGTACTCTTGCTACATGTCTGCTCTTAGCAAAACTTTTAGTGTAGAGATGAAGGAACAACCGCGGGCAGTGAAATGCTACCACACATCTCTTTTGCACCCAACTGGTGATCATTCCCTCCACTATGGTTAAGTAATCTTCCCATTCGACACGTGTAGCCTTAGCACAAGTCTTCAGCGGCAAGAGAGAGAGGTTCACATGGGCAGTGAAGGGATGCCATGTGCCTAGTCATCAAATCTCATATTTGGGCGATGGTCTAGATGAACCAAACACTGCTATTGGCCACTACGTGTCATAGTAATTTGCTCAGGATGGTGACACTTGTTTGATTAAGCCTTGTTGGGACCACCACCATCATTTCTAGAGGATGCACCTATGCCTGGAATGACCAAATGCTTGGTTTCAAATTGTTTCTATTGGAATGGCTTGGGGAATATTCTGATTTTAGCATCATTGCCAAGCGATTGTGAAATCTTTTCTGTTACTGCTCTCTAAAGCAGTGGAAGTTTTTTCCTGCTATATATACTTTTCTTTGTTGTGAGAAAAGGGTTGAGAATTTAGAGGAAACATTGGTTTTGGTTAAAGATGCTAGGCCTTTATTGTTGTTTTATTTTATTGCAAAAACTTTTAGACTGTGCCAATTGTCCAACCTTTCTATTCTTTCATGCTATTTGATCAAACTGTAAACTATGATTTTATTGTCTAGACATTTCATTTGAGAACTTCTATATATGTTGAATGCAAGTTTGCTAACCTAGACCATGTCTAATGACTCTTCTTATTAGGAATGTATGCAATATTATTTTATGTCAACGAATGGATTTTCTATGCTGTAATCTTGAGTTTCTAATTTTTTGGAACACTACAAGCACCAATCAGGCCCTTAGATCTATGATTTATCATGCCTATCATTAAGTCTTGGTGCATTACTTTAGGTTAGACTTTATTTTATTATATATGTTTCCTTTCCCTTTCCAAACTCCCTTTATAGAAGAAGCTGACTTTTCTAAAAACCCGAAGGTCACTCGGTTTAGTGCAAAAGGGTCCCCCATAAACTGAGTTTCCCATAAGACACTGTTACCTCATCAAATTTTTGCGTCAACAATTTTTTCTTTTTCTAGCACACCCAATGGGACCGAGCTTAAATGAATTTGTGTTTTAGAAGGGTGTATGAGCCATCATCCTGTAACTAGATCCCAAACCGCAAGCAACCCCAATTTGCTAGTACCTCCACTGGGAACAACACAAGCCACAAATCAGTTGGTAACTGTTCCACTACCACCAGTTGTTCCTCTAACCATGTTGTTGGCCACCAACAAAATTTATGTAACATGGGATGCTAAAAGTCCCCTAGTAGCCCCAGTAGCACCTGATGTCTGGGGCGCTATCCTAGTTTAAGCTATGAAAGCTATAGTCAAGTTTACTGGAGATGGCTCAAGAACACCCACAAAAAATTTACAAGATGTTGTGGATGTGTGTCTAGTACACATGATTACAATGCAGAATGTAGCTCTGAGGCTTCTCGCTGCGTCTTTTAAAGGCAAGGCACTAGATTGGTACCAAACACTATCACTTAGCACTATTCACACTTGGGACGAACTCGAAGATCCATTCTATGAGAGGTTCTCAAATGACAAAGATTACTCTTCACGAAATTATCAACTATCTGTCATAAAATGAGCTCCCAGGAGCCTCTTACAGACTTTAATACCCAATTTCACAAAAAATGGCAGATGATCTCTGTTACTATACGCCCGACTCCTGAGTTGGCATTCATATTTTATTTGAAGTCCATTATTTCTGACATTTCTATGATGATCAAGTCTTTGGGAGGAGCTACTCCACCCGATGCTTACAATGTCACTGTCAAAGCCGAGAATCATTTGATAGATTGTGGAAAGTTGCCTCCTCAACCTATTATATCAATATTTCTTGAAATATCGATTCCCACACAAGTATTCATGTCAACTAGTGTGCCCGTAACTCCCCATTTGATGTACACATATGCGGAAGCCCCACAAAATGTAGCCTCTACATTGGGTTCTTCTAAAGATGAAATGAGCGACCTCAAAGAGATGTTGAAGACCATGGAAAATGATATAACCACTCTTAAGCAAAACCAATCAATGCCTTTGAAGCCTACATATCAAAACTATCAAGGCGGGCGGTCCTCATATCAGTAGAATCAGTACTAGGGCATGCCTCGCACTAATCCACCAGCTCAAACCACCAACCAAATAGTGTCCCCTACTCTGTTGATGATCGCTTCACCAAGATCGAGTAGGGAATTAATCATAGGGAAAAACAACCTCATTGATGACATTAATCTGTGGTGCTTCCCTTGTAGCAATGCGCATATGCCCTGGAATTGTCTGTGTGGAAACTTGCAACAAAAGGTGGCAGAGCAGCACAACCAAGGTGTAGCAACAGATTACATAGGTTATATATATGCCTCACCACAAATGGAGAGTGTAGTTCTTACTGCGCAAATGCAAGGAATGCCTCTAGAACAAGAATCCAATATCACTACTGATCACACACTTTTTTCCTAGATGGAGGAAGAAGCAACGGTGTTTCCTAATGATACATTCATATCCAAAATAGTGCAAGTGCAATATGATTATAACACGTGCTCAAAGATGAGATTTATTGGTGAGTCAAATGTTCTACATCTAGCGAGCCTGCAAATCAAAGGTGCTTCTAATAAGATTCCTGGCACTTCTACTGCCCTGCTACCATCTCAACCACATGAGGAAATTGTTATAACAAGAGCCAAGGAGCAGAAATCTCTGAGTTTGTCACCTTTTAATGTGGTAGAACAATTAAAGAATTCATCCGCTAATGTGTGTCTATGGGACATTCTAGCTATCCTAGAGCAAAAATTGCTATTATAGAAGGTGCTTCAAGAAGAGGTCAGCTTAGTACCAACATAGCAGTTTGTCAGTGCAGAGGTTGTTAATCAAACACCACTGGCTAAAGTCTTTACAAACAATACAAAAGAATCCCCTGTCGAGGTTAGAGATAAGTTGAGACCCCAACCCTTCTTCTTGACTCTCATTATAGGAAAGAAGTTATTGCATAATGCTATGATTGATTCTAGTGCTAGCACCACAGTTATGCCTAAACAGATAGTCGAAGCTTTAGGACGCGGCTATGAACCTATGAAAATGGGGGTAATGTACCTTGATGGGAACAAAGTTGAAACCATAGGTGTCATCAAGGCACTTCCTTTAACTCTATTTGCTTGCCCTACTATCATAGTGCCACAAGACACTGTGATCATAGATGTTCCTCCTATGTTCGGTCTCTGTCAATCCCAAGAATTTACTTCAAAGGTGGGCAGATACCTATCCTTGGACTGGTCACATTTGATTCTCAGAACCAAGCATGGCACAAATATGAAGATAGAATCGAAGGATTTTCATTCTGAACATGTTGCAGATGAAGCCCTGATCGATTTTGAAGCTGCACATACCTCTATCACCAAGCAAGAAATGTATTGCATTGAATTACTAGAGAAAGAAAAGGTGAACGAAGACCAGAATAACAAAGAAGATGCTCTATTGAGTGAACACATGGATAGTGACCCTTTCATAAATTATCATCCTACAAGATTGGGAACCTATGTAATTTATGATGAAGACCAAGTACTCCCAAAGGTTGCCAAAGAGTTTGAAGGTAGCCAAGAAAATGAGCTATGGACACTGTACTTTGATGCAACAAGAGGTAAAGTAGGCACAGGATATGTCTAATATCTCCATAAGATGAAACATTGCTAAGTTCTTTACATTTTCATTTCACTTGTTCAAACAATAAGGCTGAAATGAAGGATTAGTTCAAGGTTTAAGCCTTGCAAAATGAATGGGCACTAAGCAAGTAATGGTGTTTGGAGATTTTGAACTGATAGTCAACTAAGTCTAAGGGATTTCCATGGAAAGGAATGTCTTCATGAGATCCTATCAACATCGAGTCTAGGACCTGGTTGAGAGTTTTCAAGCCTTCAACATCCAGACTATTCCCCAAGGACAAAATGGCAATGTAGATCACATGGGCATGATTGGTGCCTAGTTTGATCCTACCTCTGACCTTATCCATAATGAACATTCAGTGCGAGTACTAGTCTGATTGGTGATTCCTGACAATGATCAAAGTTGGAAATTTTTTGAAAGTGATGAACACATCACCTTGTTCGTCTAGTAGTCAGGGGAATTCATCAATCAGCTTCAACCAAAGATTGTCGAAGCTTATGAAGGAAAAATTATGCAGCTCAAATCTAACAAGCTTCTGAAAGGATTGGTTACTCTCAAAAAATATTCTAAATCTCCACACTTTAGGCCTTGGTTAGAAGCCTTCTTTTCAAACCATCACTTGACCAATTGTTGGTGGTTTGTCATGGCTATTAAGGAATTCTCCCTTTTTTCTTGTACTTCTAATAGTTCAGCAAGCCAAACCTCCATGGTGCCATTTTGTTCTATCTTGAGAGATTTCAAAAGTTGGAGTGTCAGAATCTCCATAGATATAGGTAATAGTGCCTCTTTCCTATATACCAATGTATAAGGCCAAGTCTTAAGGACTTGATTAGGAGTTATGCGGTTTTCCTAGAGCACTTCTCATAGTTTTTTATGCCATTCCCTCTGGTGTTCCAAACCAATTCTTTTAAGGAGTTAGACTAGGCTCTTGTTTGTTGACTCTGCTAGGACGTTTCCCTATAGGTAATAATTTGATGATTTCTTCAGGAATATGCCATTCATTAATGCAAAGCGACATACCTTTGTGCCTAGGAAAGCTCTGGCATTATCAGAAATGATAGTCTTCAGAGGACCGAACCTTGTCACCAACTCTTCAAGGAAATCCACAATCTCTGTTTCTGTTGCATTTTTAAGGGGAACGACCTATGTCCATCTTGTGAAGTAATCTGTGGCAGTCAGAATCCACTTGTTTCTAGCACTAGAAGTTGGATTAATCATCTCGATGAAGTACAGGCCCCATTGTGCAAATGATTCATCTGCCACTATAGGTTTGAGAGGCATTGTAGAATGTTTCCTTCTGTCAGTAAAGAACTGGCATTTTTTGCAAGATTTTACCAAAGAGTGGGAGTCATTGAAAAGTATAGGCCAATAGTAACCTGCACACATGATTTTGATGGTGGTGGCCTTAGCACAGAAGTGTTTGCATGTAGCACTATTGTGGAACACGTCAAGGATCCTCTTTGCTTGCTATGAAGTAACCCATCACAAAAGTAGACCATTGAATTTTTTTTTGAAAAAGATCCCCTCCACTAGCGTATATCCACAATTTTGTAGTAGGTAGTATCTCCTCTTTTGGGATAAAAGACCTGATGGATACTTTCCTGTTTGCATAAACACCATTCTATCTATCAGCCAACAACCCTTTGATTTTGGCTCATTTATCAAAACAAGCTCTGGTTTCTCTCCTGCGATGGGTATCTCCTCATCCTGCACCATGTATTCACATAGTCCTCTCCCTCTTATGGTTTTAGTGGGTTTGAAATCAATATCATATTCAAGGATCTTGGTGATCCAATTAGCTCTTTTTTCTATGATTTCTCCTTCCATGATATATTCGCGAACACTAGAATGAGCGACAGAAACAAAAACTTTTTTGCAAGAAACTAGATGGCATAACTTTTTAAGTTCCTTCACTATTACAAAGGCCTATTTTTTGACGAAATTATAATTTTTCTCTATTCCTTCAAGGTCCTAGAGTAGAATGCCACTGGATGTTCTCCCTTTCCTTCATCATCTTTTTGGGTTAGGCAATAGTGATACTGCACTTTCTATTGAATGCATACATTATCAAATCCTTAGATAAATCTAGATTAACCAGTACCAGAGCTGAGGAAATAGCTTGCTTAACTTTTTCAAAGGCTTCCTGAGCTTTGGTAATCCACTTGAATGCCTGGTCCTTTTTAACAAAATTTACCTTGCCCAGTGTTCACTAGAAGGGGAAGTTCCTTGATAGCTTTCACCTATTCGAGGTTGATTGAAATTCCTTCCTTAGATACCAAATTTCCTAATAGCTTGCCTTGGAGTACTCCGAATACGCATTCTTTTGGATTTAGGGAAACCTCGAACTCCTGGAACTTTTGAAAAACTATTTTTAAGTGGTCAAAATGATCATCCTTAGATTTAGAAAACATAGTAAATCATCCAAATAAATTAGAATAAACTTATTGATTAGCTCACTGAATATGATATCCATTTCCCTTTGGAAAATTTCCCCTGCATTGGATAAACCAAAAGGCATTTTAGCATATGAAAATGTTCCCCACTTTATGGTGAACATGGTCTTGTGTTGATCCTCTTCTTTAACTTGGATCTAATTGTAACTGGAGAAACTGTCTAGTAGAGAAAACATTTTTGATCCTGCAACTGTTTGTAAGATTGGCTCCATAGAAGGCAACAGATGATGGTCCTTCAGGGATGCTTTGTTTAGGTCTCAAAAGTTCACACACAAATGGATATCTCCATTATTCTTTCAGATTGGGACTAGATTGGATACCCAAGTACTATGCTTGATTGAGAAGACAATGGGTGACTAAATTAGCCTAGTTAACTTTTGCGCCATTAGCGCTTCAATTTTAGGGTTTACTAGCCTCTACTTTTGTCAGATTATTTTTGCACCTTCTGTTAGCTCAATCATGTGCTGAATGATATCAGGATCATATCCCTCCAAATCATCATAGGACCAGGCCACTACTCCATATTTTTCATAGAAACTATTGAGTCTTTCTTTATCATGAGGCAGGACATCTTTCCCGATTTGAAGATTCCTGCCATCTGAGACCCGAAGGTCTACGCAATCACTTTTATATGCTATGAACTTCCACTTATCATTTCTTGCATCATCACAATCAACTAAAGTATGATAAAAGGGCCGCTAAGCCAAGTCAACATTGTAAATTTGATACCCTATGGGAGGGCCCCTTTAAAATCATTTAGTGCAGGGAGCATAACGCTTTTGAGTTATAAAATATGGAACAGGATCCCTTAGGAATCCTGGTCAATGGGATTCATCTTAAGCTGTTTCATTAAGTGTTGAGTTCTATTTTTGCACGTATGTGAATAATGCTTTTATTTTATTTTCCCTTTCTTTGGCCGGTCTTTTTCAAAATTGGTTTGTGTTTTTGTGGATTTAACACATTATTACGGAGGATAGGGCAACAGGATTTATTTGCATTTTAAACACACCCATGTACAAAGAAATTGAACACATGTTATAAAAGAGCCCATAAATTGACATGCAAAATGAAAGAAAGAGCCATGGATTTTTATAAAGATATATATCTATTTATATATATTCTTTTGTTTTTACATTGCAAAATGGCTAAGGAAGCCATAATCCAAAAACTATACAACTATTCAAGCTATTCTATCATATATGCAAAATTTATAGCCTTTTTCAAGCTTATATACAAAACTGTAAGGCAAGAGGTGTATGCAACAATAGGAAATAAAGAAACTCGGCAACATTTTTTATAGGAGCAGGGAGGCTTTTCATCCAAGGGCACGGGAGGTAGCAATTGGTGCATCTATGGCACCGTCTACCACTTCTTCTACAATGGTGCCTACCACGTCTTTGTCAGCAGGTTCTTCAATAGCAGAAGTAGCATCATTCAATACAACCACCATTGGAAAGAGAAGCACCAGGTTCTTGAAGTTGGTATACCAATTGACGTTGTAGAACAGTATCACATTCTAGCTACAAAATAGAAAGTGCAAGGCCTGGGTATCCCTCTATCGATGCTCATCGCATGTCTGAAGGTAGAATCCACTGAGAAACAACAACCATACAACTACTACTTCTTCCTCAACATAGCAATGAAGGTCACTGGTTGATGGTAGGCCTACCCCATATGCAGTGTGAGCAACAATCTCACCTAGGCCATTCAAGTACTTTCTTGGAAAAATTTCCTTGACCAGCTTCAGAATGACAGGCTAGGGGATGCCAATGTCTAACATTGAAGCTACAAAGTGTGAATAGATATCAGTATTCACATGGTACTTATCCTCGTACTATATGAAGTCCCTACCCAGAACCCATTTTATGGCTACCAAAACCAAGGAATGCTTATTCTTTGTCATTCTTTTTAGCCATCTAGTGGAAACCTCCCCCAAAAATGTTGTCTGTCACGTATAGAGGTTAACCTAATAGGAGTATCCATGATTCTGACACTATGCTTATACCTTCTAACAAATACTGAAACTTACCTACCACTTAGCCTATGAGAAAACTTGCTTAAAACTATGCCAATAACCTATCACTGCTCAAATGCTAAGTGTGATTTCCTCACTACTTACCATCCTATTTATAGAAATGATGAGAAGATGCATGCTAATCCATTTTCAGAAAAACATGATGATAACTAGATGCCTTGAAAGGCGTGCCTAGGTTTGCTCACATTTCCAGACCAGTTGCATATGTAGAGGTATAGTTCAATACGTGCTAGATTAATAGGAGCTAATTAATTAGCTTTACAAAGGTGGTGATCATCAACAGTAAGCTACACAACCATAGGCTATTATGTCATCTCACAGGCATTTCCCATAGCCTAAGGCAATATCCATGTCTTTTTAGGTCGTAATTGTTTGCTTTGGCTTAATCATTCCATCTAGGATATTAATTACTAGCACATACTAACGCAAGGTTAGAAAGAAAATTTTTGGCTCAAGTTTCAAGGGAATCATAACATATCACACAGTTTCCAAATGCAATAATGAACTCTTGCTACCTCAAAATGGAAAGTAGTTCATTTTGCACGAATCACAAAATTAACGGTACATGCCGAATTGAATACAAAAAGCATGTTTTCCTCTACCACCTTGAGAAAAGATAGCTAAATATTGCATAAAAAGGTTTAATGATTCAAAGTATTTTCAAAAACACCAAAGCTCAAGGTGTAGAGAAGTTTTTTTTAGCGTATCTAGAGCCAGATAAAAATAACAAAGTCCAGAACTCATAGAAGTCTTCATTTGAAGAAAATGTCAGAGAGTTCATCTGAACAAATGCAGGAGGAGATTGGCTAGGAGTTGTTTATAGCCATAAAGTCTTCAGAGGATGTGTATGTCTATGAGGATTTGGAATATGCTATGCCTGGTATACCAATCAAGCCAAAGAGGGCGTATATGATAGAGTGGACCAGGCCCAAAGATTGTAGAAACAAGAAAAGGATTGAGGAGAAATGGGATAATATTTATGACCCATGGCTCACAAAAAACCCTAAATCCTTAAGAGAAGCAGCCTATGCAAGGTTGACGACACCAAAGGTGGACACCTCTACAGCAAGAAAGGTTTGGTACAGTGGTCTTCCACAATAGATTGTCTTGCTAGTGCATTACTACCCAGAGATAGTTGATGTTGCATTTCAGTGTTATAACCCTAGCACCTGCTACATCGAGGACCAAAACTTAAGAGTTGACATCACCCCATAGGCCATTTGGCATATGCTATGCATCCCAGAACCAAGTAAAACAAAAAAGAACATTGATTCCTTTTACCCTAGCAAAGGAGAAAAAACATGGAGGGCAATGAAAAAGAACATAGATTTCTTATTGGAAAAGATTGGTAAGAAAAGTGTCCCAGGTGCTAAACTGCCAAGTATTTCATTGTTGCGCAGTGCATTACACGAGGATATGTAGGATGCCATGTCCATGCTAGCTTTTGTATGCGAGCAAGATTCTGATGAGATGGTGGAAACCTTTCAATTGGGACCGGCCTTCCAATTTTGCAAACACCGCGATACCTTCTAGTATGATTTTGTTGAGTTCATGGTAGATGAAATGATATAGAAAATAAAGAATTACTCGATAGAGGGAAAGTTTAGATTTCTTTCCTAGTTCACATGTTCTTACATCAAAACCCTAATTTCTTTGCCCGATATTTTGAATTATCAATTTTTGATGAATAGGGTAAGAGGAAGACAATATCCACGTGGATGCCCTTTCTTTCTATGTCATATGATTATTATGCATTTTTTGATTATTTCATAACTCTTGTCTTGCATGATTTATGATGAGAAGGTGAAATAATTCAGCTCGATAGGGATCATACTAGATATATGCAGAGTTTCACTCCCACTTGTGACTAGTTCTTATGAACAAATTTCATGATTCTCTGGATGCGGGGTTTCACTGGTCAACCTTTCCTTCTCCCAGCCTTTGTCACAGATAGAGTGCTCACACTTGAAATGTATAGGCAGGTGTGTATCATTGAATTTACCTTCTGCAGCAAAAAAAGTGTCAAGAGAAAAGGATTCTTCACTTGTCTGAAGAATTTAAAATCGGTGACTCTGTTAAAGAAACAATCAGATCAGTTATTGTAGGATAAATTGGCTCATTTAGGGTTGGTTTTGGTAAATGAGAAATGGGATTAGAATCTTTTCAATGACTTGTTGGAGCTACACATGAAAGTTACATATGTTCCTTGACCTTACTGGGAGAAGCCGTGTAACCCGAAAACAAACAAGGATGAATTTTTTTGTTGAATTGGTGTGTATTCCCACGCAAGATATTAGAGGACCTTGGCACAAGTTCTACTTTGCTGTGGTGGTGGCCAAGGATAGTGTTCACATGGAACACACCATGTATAACTTGTTGCAGAAGGATGAGGAATGGACTGATGAAAAAATAGAAGCTTTCTAGAAGTATTTCCAAGAGATAGGGCAATTGGATGCCCCTTATGATAGTCTAAAGGAGGACAAGCAATTTGAACAATGGTGGGATGATGACCACCCCAACCTAGACTCTAGCATTAATAGGAGTGAGGACCTAGAGGATGAGTCATAAGTGCAAGAAGAAGAAGCAACAACTTATGCATCCTCCACGCCAAAGGAAAAGGGGTTTGGACAACCCGCCTATGTGGCCACAAATGTGTGTTTTAATATATCAAGGGCTTCACATGCACTTACTTGGGCCACTAAGGAAGCCATGATATCATAGCAACAAACGATAATAGTTGTCAAAGCTCGAGAGACCCCACCCGCAAAGCGGTAGCACATAGAGAGCATTATTGGAGAAGGTTCACAAGAAACCACTGGAAGACAAGTGCTTGCAGCTAGCTAGATGCCTAAGGCTGGTTAAGAGTTGCCAATGATTCTGGAGCTGCCATCGACTAGTCAACAGGTAAAACTTGCTCCTTCTTCCCTTGCTTCTCATTCCTTGGTATTTGGCCCTGCCTCAGCAGTGATCCCTACCACAAGTATTGGCCCTTTGTTTCCCACTTTTAATCCAACATATATAGGAGGTTTCACCCAATTCTCGCAGACCACTCCAATTGGCCTTAATCCTTCGTGAACCCTTACACCCACTATTGCCACTCAGGCTCTCCTTGCCTCCCTTTCCAAAAACATGGCCCCTATGGGTACCCCTTCTTCTGATATTGTTGCAGATCCTCTTCCATCACAATATGTTGACTCCATAATGACAACTCTTCCACCATCCTAGCTTATGATTCCTCTAGCCGATTCACCAATTTAGTCATGGTAAGTGACTAGCCCTTCTGGTATTCCTCAAACCAAGCTTTGGAATGTGCCCCACTTCTCCCTGTAAACTGTCACTCTCTAGATGAAACAAATGCCCACACCTATGAGGGTCCCTATGCCCTACCTTTTGGTGCTCCTTTTGTAGGCAGACTAGTTTCGTCGCTAGCTGAATTTATGGCAAAGATTGATTGCAGAAAGGAGGCACGCACAAGTAGAATGCAAAAGTGCAGGGAAAAAGATGACAGTGCTTTTGTTGAGCCAAAAATACATACTCTTTATGATGAAACTCGAAAGGAATTGAAGTTTACAACCATGTACCCAAGATTAACCAAGCCTCAGGGGGAGATGCACCCAGAAGATTATGAAATATATGCACGGTAGGGCTTGACATGAAGGTGGCCCAACCACAAGATAAGGTTGAGATTATGGAAGAAACACAACAGGTGGTCACCTCTGACTTTCTCAAAACTGGCCGCTAGTTAAAGAAGAAGGATGAGCACCTTAAAGCAGTAAGGGAAAGGGTTAGTTTTTTAGAGAAAAAAGAGAAGTCCCTGGAGGCAGATATTGCATGTATGACAGAGAGGGCACTGTCAATAGAGGATGAGAAGAACAAACTTTAGGGTGAGCTTGTGAAGATTCAGACTACTGACCCTGCCATGGTAAAAGAGCTACAATTGAAGAATTTGGAGATAAAGCAGAATCTGCGGCTGAAGAATGAAGAGATAGAGCGACTTCGCCTTGAGTATAGTCAAGGAATGACTCAGAGGAATGAAGCTTTTGGAGCACCAACAAGCTCAATATGAGTAGAAAACACAAGAAAAAGAGGTTGAATTTAATGGCCTAAAAGCTCAATTAGAGGAAGAGCTCCAATAGACAATGTCTTCTCTGGACATGCACTTAGCAAATCACTCTCAAGCCGAGGAGAATTGGAATAAAGAAATGAGTAGTGTGGATGAAAAATCTACAAATGGTTAAACCTTAACATAATATCATCATGCTAGTCATTTGAAATAAATTAGATTAAGCATCCTTATGAAATACTTAACCATTCTAAAATATGCAAAACTAAATAGAAAAAAATAACTAATTGCAAGCATATAAGAACATGATCAAAAATTTATCTCATATTGGATTGGTGCTATTGTGAAAAATAGCCCTTTCCTAGCCCTTGATAATGCCAATGATGATGATGCAATGGACAAAATCAGTTCTCAAATGAAGAGAGTGACTTTGCATAAGCTTTGTAGATATGAAATGCTAAGATTGTGGAGGATTTGTTGAAGGATGAAGCCTCTATTTAAAGATTCTCAAGTTGAAAGAATGGTCATAAGAGAGAAATTTGGGATAAAGATTGGACCAATGAGATGAGGCCACTTGTCAACTTGTGATAGGCTTGATGAATGAGCACATTTTGTTCAATGTGTCAAAGAGAGGGATATTTTAAATTTGAATTTGAGAGTTAATGTTGAGTTTGACCTTTGCAAGCAGACATGTAAGAGCCATGTAAGACCTATTAAATGCCTTGTTGGATGTACATTTCAACTTGCTTTTGAATTCAAATTTCAGGGAATATTCCTCAAAGATGTCATGTTGATGGAAAATGCTAATTTTATAAATGAATTAAAATGCAAGTGGGAAAAGCTAGAGGATGTGATGGGTGGTTAGATTAGGTAGGTTAGGATAAGATTAGCGTAGGTGATGATTAGTTGATTTTGAACCATTTGACTTAGATATTTTGATTTATTTAAATCAAGAGGGAGAAATATGAATTTTGAGATTTCAATTAAATAAAGTTTGGTTTATTTAATTAAAAGGTTGATGTTTGATTTATTTAATGTAAGTTGGTGACTTTAGGAGATTGATAAATAAACTTGATTTATTTGATGAATGGATGAATATGACCTAAGTGCATAATGCTAATTTCATGTGTCTACAATTTTTCCCCTCTTTGAAGTAATGTACTTGTTGCGTTGGTTCAAAGAATAAACTTACCGAGACCAAAATTCAAAAAAAATCTGATTTTTGTAGATGCCTTAGGGGAAAGAAGTACACTGGTACATTGCCCCCTCGAGAGATCGAGCGAAAAGATTCGATTTGAGGGTCTATCTCGCGATAAAAAGGTTCAAGATGGATGTATGGATGGTTATGATGATGATGCAAATGAGATGGATGATGTGATATGCTATGATTATGCAAGGGATGTTTTATGCAAATGCTTAGACTAACAGATCTATATTATGATGATGATGCAAATGCAATGCATGTGAAATGATCGATGTTTCTGATTATGTATGATATGAATGATAGGTGGTATGATGACGGTTTGTGGATGCAGGATGGATGCCTAATGGATGCATTGGTGATGTTATGTTAGCGTGAAAGAGAACAAAGAAGAAATAAGATGATGACAAGAGGATCCAACAAGTCCATGATCTAACGAGACTTTATTAGAGATGACGATGATGATGATAGATGATGATTTTCTTATCAAGGATTGGGATTTTAAAAGGGATACTTACCTTATGTTTGATAATACATAGAGATATGATGCATCAAAGTATAAAGAACCAAGATAGCGTTGTACCTAGTGCGATGGACTTTGTCTCAACAAGCAAATAGGAGTATTCTTGTTCATACTTGACATACAGAAACCTTGCTAGGACATACCTAACAAAGAAAGTATTAGCCAAGTTATTTTACAAGAACGTCCAACAACCACAATAGACAAAAGGATAATGATCATTGCCCCATTCCTATCTCTCTAAATCCTTCATTTGGATATCATTGAGAGGTCCTTGGAATGAGCACAATAAGATAAATAAAAAAGAAAAAGATCAAGTACGCAAACAAGCCAATGTTCTTCATACCTCTAGCCAAAGGGATTTGTTTTGATAGGAAAAGAATCCAAGGTGATATCCAAAATGATGCCCATTGTCGGAATGATATATCCTAGGACATGCATTGTATAGGATGATGATGGGTTGATAAGTTGATTGATAGGTTGTTGATATAAAGTTGACTGACATGTTTGAAAATGATCAAGAGTTTGATTTTGTTTTCTAAAGATTTGTTGTTTGCTTTTGATTTTACGATTGAAGCTTGTTTTTGCTGATTGTTGTACTTGTTTCTGTTTGTTTTACCAAAGGATGAAGGTGACGATCAGTTTATTATGGATGATTGATTATTGTGGATAAAAGAAAAATGAGATAGATGGAATTTTTTCAAATATTTGGATATTTTTGACATTTTGAAATGTTTTGAGGTTGTTTTCAGTGTTTTCAAGATTTTGACAAATGTTTTGATTTTTGATTTTTCGAATGTTTTGGGGTTTTTTTAGATTTTTTGAATGTCTTTGGATTTTTTGTTTTTGAATGTTTTTGGATTTTGATGTTTTTTGAATGTTTTTGACTTTTTGATGTTTTTTGAATGTTTTCGGATTTTGTGTCTTGGGGGCTAATAAAAGTTTAGCCTTTCCTATGTTTAAGCTCAGAGATGACATAGCTTGGATTCCATGTTTTTGATGTTTTTCTGACTTTTTTGAGTGTTTTTGGATTTTGATATGTTTTGGATGTTTTTGGATTTTCACATGATTTTGACGATTTTGATATGGATGTACATGATGATATAAGTGCTCTATTTGGGATTTTGTTGAAGAACAAGCTAAGGTTGACTGATTGAATCAATGGATTGATGATGATAACATTATTGAGGATACACAACAATGCAAGGATTTGACTGATTAGGATTGATGATGATAACATTGTTGAGGATGCACAACAATGCAAGGATAGTGTTAAACAACACAATTATTATGAATGATACCCTGAGATGATGATGGGTTGATTGGATTCAATTGATCAGGATTTTGAAGCTTGATTTTGAACAAAATTGTTTTGAATGATTTGATGTGACATTTGAAGTGCAACTTAGATGCAATTGACAACGATTGTTTGGATTGATGTTTGATGAAAGATGAAGACTGATAAGGAATGTCTTCTCATCAAAATATGCCATGGGTTAGTGATTTGAATTTTTGCTCACAAGTGCTTTTACCAATTTGGTTTTACATTTATCAATGTTCAGATTACCCCATAAGTTGGAGGATATAGATCAAGATTTATTCCCGAAGCAAGATGTAAATATCTGCCCCTAGTGTCTAGCAATGTATGAAATGCCATGGATGAATGCTTAGATAGGTGCATGGATAGATGGATATGGTAAGCACGCAAAGGATGCCAAGGATTATTTTGCAATAAGATATAGTGTTTGAACAAAGGATGCTCATTTGGATAATGCTTGATGGGTCAAATAATGCTTCATAGGATAGGATCAATGAAAATGACCCATGTCAAGATGTTTACCATAGGAAAGTGGAAAGTGTGGCCCAAAATTTCATCAAGATCAAGATAACTTGGATGATAGATGTAGATGGATGAAAATGGATTGGATGAATGGATTTATTATGGATAAGATGGATGGAATGCTCAATTTATTACATATGGGATGAGATGCTCTCACCTAAACTGGCGCACATAGATGCTCAATTCTACACATGATGCCTATTTTTCAGGTTTTCATCATGGTCTTTCCCAAAGCACCACCGTAGTGGTTTTCACTAGAGGATGATCTTTTTCTTTACTATTTTCAATCCTTTTTCTGATTTTTTTTTGGATTTTCATATTTTTTTGTTTTTTTGGTTTTTCTGAAAGATTTTAAACTCATGTTGAATCACAAGGTGTTGCTGATGTAGATGCCCCTGTCATAATGTGCCATCAATATCCTACTTGAAGAAACTACTTTACCAAAATACGTGCACTTGAATGCAACTTTTGAGATTCTTGATATGCTTCGCTGATATCAGTGTTAACTTTATCTTTGTGCACACATCGTGATAAAGTGCCTTCTGAATCCTTATGATGAAGGGTCATTGCCAATACGTGGTCAATGTGAGAATTGGATATTATGTGTGGAGGCATGGATGGAGTGTGTTTAGGGATAGGAGATGGATTGGTTGATAGTTTGGAACCTTTGACTCTCCAAACTTGGGAAGATGAGAAGTGATAGGTGGATATGAAAGTGTGCATGGAATTCAGAATAAAGGCATCTTGTTCTGAATGAAGATCATCTACATGTCCATCCACAGAAAGCATCTCACGAGTAGATGGAGGAGTATGTGCTACATGGATATGATCATCTTGCATAGATAGGAGAGTGTCCATTAGATTATTGTAGTATCTTGAAGGTACAAATTCTTGATCTTGAATGATTTCAGAGTTGCTTTCGACATGCTTTGGATAAAGTTCTTGATAGGGGTCAGTTTCAAATGATGGATTGCTTATAAAGGGTTCTTGAATGTCATCATTAGGCATGGGGAATGGCTCAACATCCTCTTGATATTTGATTGGACTTGGATCAAGTGTTAAGTTGAGGATTCTCTCAGTATTTGTAACCATGAGGTCAAAGGGGTTCAACATGTCTTGGAAGGGACCATTGCTAGACCTTGGTGAAAGATTTTGATCATGCTTTGGAATAAATTCTTGAGATATGTCCTCTAACTCATAAGGCGATGTAGATACATTTTCAACATGATCATAGGTGAATGGATCATGCATTATGTCAATAGGATCAAATAATCCTAACACTCCTTGAAATAGATCACTAAAAAGTGGCTCTTGATGTATGGTGAGTTGGTCATCAAATGAGGTGAAAACATCTTCAATGTGCCCATTGATGGATAGGTTTTGAACATTGTTTTCAACAATTGCGGTGGAGAGATTGTGAATGTCTTCAACCATAGAGTCAAGTGATGTTGACATTTCTTGAATTGGATCATTGTTGGGTATTATTGGTGGATTTTGATCATGATTGAGAAGTGACTCTTGACATATGTTGATTTGATCATTGGATGAAGTAGACATAGCTTCAAGGTGCTCAGTGATGGATTGATCTTGATTCTTGTTCTCAATAGTTTTCATTTTTTGTGTTTGTGCTTGTGTTTGTTAGGTAGCTTGAGAGGCTTGTTGCATTTGTTAAGCTTGTCTTGCTTGTTGCGTGGCTAGATATTTTTGGATGGCCTTTTGGTAGGCCCGGTGAGCTTTTAGTGCAATGTTATATTTTCTTGCTGCATTTGGTTTTGGTGGTAGCTGTGGCAGATTCAGAATTGTGTTGGATGTGTGACAAGTTGTTGAGATACACTTGGAGCAATCATGGTAGTGAGGGGTTGCAATATGATGGGTGTGATAGGCCTAGTTGGAGTGATTGAAGTGATAGGGATGGTTTGAATGACCGAGGTGATAGGCCCTTGGGAGACCACATTTTGATTTTTCATGATTGATGTTGTCATTTGATTATATACCATCTATTGTTGCGATTTCAATGGTATATTCAAAGGATTTGATGTGATGGCTTGATTGGTGTTAGGTGGATTAATTTGGATGGAGTGATTGGTGCAAGGTAAAGGGGGAAGCCCTAAACCAAGGAATGATGTTGATATGGGTAATGGTGGTGGAGATGTCTCTTGGTGCAATGACTCAACTATTTTGGTAAGTGTAGCAATTTGATCTCACCAAATTTGATCTTTATTTCGATTTTGACTCCCTTGATATAGTTGATTTGGTTTTTGTTCAAGAAAATTTGGGTTGCATACTTGTGTTTTCTGAATGGGATTATGGACAAATTGATTTTGGCCAATGTTTTGATTTGGGATGATGTTCTATTTTGGAATGATAGGTTGAAATTCAACATTGTTGATGTTGGGAATCATATTGCCTTGTTTTAGGTAACTTTGATTTTGCATTGTGTTACCTTGACTTGGATTAATACATGGAGTCATTGACATCTTGTTTGGACTTTGAAAAACATTTGTATGATTTGAAAACATATTTATCCCAAAGTTTTCTGGATTCATGTTTGGAAAACTTGTACTTGGTACATTCTCATTTGGCATGTGATTTGGTGGGATGACATTTTTTGTTTGAAGGCTCATGCATTGATTGTTCGGTTGATAGACTTGTAGGTTTGGATTTAGATCTACCATTGGGAAATGTGTTCCAATCTTTGATTTGGGCATACTCACATTTGTTGTGCCATTGACATTTGTAGAAGGTAATGATCACATGTATGGATTGTATAAGTGTGAGTTTTGATAATCAATCGGAATTGTAAGGCTTTGAAAGTTTAGTTGTTTTGGATTACTCATGATGTATGGAGAAAGTTTATATTCCATGTTCTTCTTGTGTTCTAACTTTGTCAAAAAATTGACCTCTAAGGTTCTTAGGAACAATGACGAGATGAAGTATTAAAGGGGTGAATGATATGAGTGTTGAACGTTTAGGAACTTTGAATCAATGCTAGACTTAGGGCTTCATTTTGATTGGTTTGATTGGATAATGAAATTGTAAACCCTAAGATGTTGGATGTGATTTTGGGATGAACTTGTTCAAAGGATTGCTAATTCAATTAAATGTATGAGAAAGGATGCATTCCCATACATCTAACTAAACAAAGTGATTTTGACTTTGATGATTTACCCAAGTCTAGAATGATGTTTCCAAAGCTCTAAAGTTGTTTAGAAAGATGGATTTTGATAAATGTTTCGGATGGGTGAAATTTTTGATTTGATCCTAAATGAACCTAGGAAGGACTTGCTTTTGAGACCAAGATAGTGAAGAACATGCCTTTCTCTAAAAGTAATTCAAAATCAAAAGATCAATGTTTGCATGAAAACCATATGATCAAAAGATATCAAGCACATGTGTGGGGTCCAATTGATTCAATATTTTCTGAATGGATTCTTTTTACCACAAACACTTCTTGATTAGCTTTCAAACTGCATGTCCAACGTCCTAATATTCTTTTATCCCTCAAAATGTATTATGCAGAAATCGACGAAATCAAGGCAAAGATTTCCTAATGTTGACCTTAGTAGGAGAAAATTGAGATAAAATCCAAATGCTTAGAAGCCTCTAAGGATACAAATCCCAAGGGAAAGCAATAAAATGTGAATTTGTTCAAATATATTTGCTTCTCCTAAAGGGTTTGAAATTTGAATGATTTGTTTAATGTTTGTTTTCCAACATTTTCGATGAAAGCACTGTGTTTTCAAACTAACTCACAAGCAATATGACATCTTAACTCAGTTGGTACATTTTTCTTAGCGGGCTTGCCTCATGCCCTTTGTAGTATAGAAGAGATTATTTTACATGCAATCAAGGAAAAAATATAAAGGTATGTTAAGAATGAAGTCTTAACCTCTATATTTTAACCAAGATCGGACATGGCAAGTAACTTCTTGGAATCTAAGTTCCAATGCACCACTTTGATAAAATCGTTGAATGGATCAATTGGTCACTACAAACAAAGGTTTTAGTTCAGACTTTTTGTTCGTGGATATTGACCCATACGGCGAGAGTCCCCTTTTGGATCCATCTTGTCGGAGCCAACCGCATGATACTGGCATTTACTCTAATACCCACATTTATATCTTGGTTGGAACTATTGTTGGATTTAGAGTGTTACCGATTGAGTCGTACCCTTGGGTGAGTACTTTTTCCCCAAGGAAGGCCCTCTAAGATAGACAAAAGCAAATAAAAATATTCATAGTTCGATCAACCTTCACTTAGAAACAAAGGGAGAACACATGAAATAGGTTTATTCACACTCGTAAAGTGTTTTATTCAATTTTTAAACCCAAAATGAAGTGTGAAGGAAATCTTTTTTGCAACTTAATGTTATCAAAAAGACTTTTGATTCTCAAGATCACTGTGAAGCTTGAGAGAAGTGCATATGCCTTTTTATATGAGATTATTTTGCATAAAAGATTACAAAACATAAAAAACACATGTTAGTTTTAGCCTCAAAGCAACGATGAATTCATTTTAAAACTCCAAGCCAAATGTGAGACTGATTGTTCAATTTTAGAACCCAAATTGAAGTTTGGTAAGTGTTTAACGTTCAATTTTAATTCCAACTTTGAAAATAAAATAATAATCTAGTTGGCTTAAAACATAAAATTAAAGCCGTAATTGGAGGTGCTAGATTATTTCAATAAGCATTTAGAAATACATTTTTCAAATTTAATTTCCCTTTTCCAACTCAAATCTACTCATTGTTGTTTTTGGATTTCTTCACTTGCTATCCATCATATTAGTTTAAAGTGTGTCATGCATCTACAACATCATGAATCATCGGAAACTGATACAAAAGAAATCAATGGATATTATTACTATCGAATTTTTAAATAATTTCAATCAAATTTCATTCAAAAGTAATAAAAATGAGAGCTTATTTTAAAATCAAATCTAGGAATAAATAAAACTCTGTCATGATTCAAGATCTAAAGTTATAATAATTTACAATCATTTAATGAAGAAAGCCAACAACATGAGAATGACAAGAAAGATTGGATTATAAAAACCAAACTTTAAGAACATCAATGCAATATGTATGTCATTCAATGCACTAATACTTCAATTCTTGGGCATTGTAACATCTGCCTCCAATCAACATTAACTCAAGTATTAAGTGCAGAGCCAACAAGTTGTCATCAGGTCACTTATGTCAGCAGGAGGCTTTGAAAATTTCATTTTGCAACGCCAAGTGCATAATCAACGAGCCTCTACATTACATTTGCCTCCCCTTTACTTGATTCTTTGCCAATTCCAATTCAATGTTCGATTTGATGATGACAGAAGCACCTGCTCTTTTTGTTTTGTTCGAGGCCAGAGTAATGAGGAAGTTCATGATTTGACAAGATAAGAGAATGGCTTGGACCGATGTACAAAAGAAGCCTGATCCATATGTTATAAATTGAATGAAAAATGCTTCATCCCTTTCGCTACACTATACCTAATGCATTGATTAAATCCTCCTCTGAGAAAAACTATGGGCTAGCAAGGATGTTGACAGTGTTTTAAAGTGACTGACAGTGACTTGCATTTATTATGTTGAACATTCAAGCAAATGCAGATGATGAGTGTAAAAAAATAGGTAGTAACTAAATACTTTCAAGCAAATACTCTCCTCTTGTCATAATTGCCATTTCATTCAAAAGAGGGTTACACTCATAGGAGATGAGTCTGTATGCTAAAGATAGTTCTATCACAATCTCCACATTCATCAAACAAGACCAAGTCAATTTTTCACATTAAAGCACAGCATATATAAGGATTGATGGGATCAAGAGATGCTAAGAGACATACATGCAAATAGGGAAGCATGCAGAGTGCACGAATAGAATTAAGGCTTTAGATTGACCATAGACCTCAAATATATATCATCTCATGAAGGAAGAAGATAACAAGATGCACACAACATATTATAAACATTCAACAAATGCAGAGTACACACCATCAAAGAATACAACATTTAGGTGAATAAATAGATTTTTTTAGAAACGTTTTATGATGACCACGTGAGGCTGAAACAATGACATGATGATTTCAATAACAATAAATACAATGGAAGTAAAGTCTTCACCTTCCCTTTATAATACATCAGAATGCACTAATCATACATAGGTAAGATGTCATGCAATCTCACAATCTCATTGGTCAAAGCCATTACAACAAACTTTCGCTAGTACTGTTTATGGCCGACAAGAATCCAAACATGGCCACCATTCCACTTGCTAGCTCTATTACAATCTTTGGACAGAGCTTGAGGGTGTAGCGAACGTCATGATAGAACACCACATTGACATGTTAAAAAATATGATCTATGATGTCAGAAAAGATTCATGGATTGATTTACTTACTGGAAGAAAAATCAAGTCATAAAAACACATTAAATGGAGAAAATAATGTAGCAGTGATTAATGGCTTTCAAGCTGATGTAATTGGCAAGTGTCAAGCCATATTCTACAACTTTTGACCGAAATCCTCGCCTAGGTTTCCCCCATTGATAGAGATCCTTTTAAATCAAAATCACAATCTGTGAGCATCAAAACCTTAAGTTTCCATGCTATAGTTGCTTGGAATCAATGCGTACAAAAGAGTTCTCCCAAACTGGGCACATCAACATGAATGAAAAAAATATCGATTAAGTCTATGCAATGAGAAAATACAACAAATTGAATAAGGATGGGAAGGTGAAGCACGTTGTTGAGAGGCATTAATGGCACATCATTAAAAAAATAGCGAATAACCAAATTTCTATGGCATTCAAACTATGTATGCCTTAGCAATGCTATAGAGGTCTCCTGTATAGTGAATCATAGTCCACGTAAATGTTGTGGCCTCTATCTACAATGTAGTTCTTGTGAGGAAGTGATTAGCATGGTTTGTTGCATGTGTGAGTGCAAGAACTTTTTCAGATAATGTGCATAAAGGGATGGGTAAAGAAGGGGATTTAGCGTTTTATGTCAACTACCAGTTTCTACACTCTGGTTTTAGTACTTTGGTTTTAGTAATGGTGGTGATGTACCAGGAGACCTGAAATATCACTCAATTGAAGACAAAAAGGCATTTTTAGCAGAGATAAAGGCATAGCTTTGTAATATATTCATAAAATGACTGTCTAGATTTGTTATCTGAGGAGAAAAAGTTGGAAGCTTTGTAGGGAAGTATCTTTTGCTAGGCATTTAAGGATAGGATTTGAATCTGATGGAGTTGAAGCAGTGTAAAGGCTATTTTTTTGTTCAAACCAAGCTTGGGATGAGATGAATTAGGAGAATATTATTTTCTTTGAGCGGTTTGACTAAAATGCTAGGGAATTTTATCAAGGCAGCATTTGACTATTTATGGAATACATACAGATTTCTAACACCTGATTTGTGGAGGGAAACTCAGTTCTCAAAATCTCCCATCCAAGAGTATCTTTGAGGGGTATGGTGGCAAGGTGCTTTGGCTAGTAAACTATTTAATTCTAGAGGAAGTTCCCTGGGTCAGCATGCAAAGATTGCAAACTTGAAAGAGTAGATATTTTCTTTGAAGTGGTCTAATACCCATCACCGTAGCTTTACTTGAGTCTTAGCCATTCATAGATGATAAGTCATTTGCGTATTTCAATGAAATAATGTAGAACAGGGAAAAGAATCCTTACACAAAATGAACCTAAGAATGCACATTCATATTAACTAGTGCAATGGCTTCTAAACATTTAATCCTAATGCTTGGCTCTGCTAATTAGCTGACTGCATATCTAGCTTAAATTCTTTTAAAGTCCAATTCCAAGGATCAGAATAAAGTAATGCCAATGTAAACCAAGCATATTAATTTAAAGAGATTCCTATGTGAAGATATCAATCTAAAAATAAGGCATTCACAACATATGTAAACCAACAGAGTCACACTGTAGAGAATGAGCAAATAGAAAGATATTGACTTGAATAGGTCAAAGAGAGTTCATGCCAATGTAAACTAACCTATAGATAGTAATAAACCTGATAATAAACCTACAATTAGTGGTTTAAAATAGACTCCACAAGACAATCAACTAACAAATTCTGCTACCCTCCTCCTAGCGCCATTATGTGGATGCCAAATCTAAAAATGGTTAAACCTTAACATAATATCATCATGCTAGTCAATTGAAACACATTAGATTAAACATCCTTATGAAATACTTAACCATTCTAAACTATGCAAAACTAAATAGAACAAAATAACTAATTGCAAGCATATAAGAAGATGATCAAAACCTTATCTCATATTGGATTGGTGCTATTGTGGAAAACAGCCCTTTCCCAACCCTTGATAATGCCAATGATGATGATGCAATGGAAAAAATTAGTTCTCAAATGAAGAGAGTGACTTTGCATAAGCTTTGTAGATATGAAATGCTAAGATTGTGGAAGATTTTTTGAAGGATGAAGCCTCTATTTAAAGATTCTCAAGTTGAAAGAATGCTCATAAGAGAGCAACATGGGATAAATATTGGACCAATGAGATGAGTCCACTTGTCAACTTGTGATAGGCTTGAGGAATGAGCATATTTTGGTCAATGTGCCAAAGAGAGAGAGATTTCAAATTTGAATTTGAGAGTTAATGCTAAGTTTGACCTTTGCAAGGGGACATGTAAGAGCCATGTAAGACCTATTAAATTCCTTGTTGGATGTACATTTCAACTTGCTTTTCAATTCAAATTTGAGGGAATATTCCTCAAAGATGCCATGTTGATGGAAAATGCTGATTTTATAAATGAATTAAAATGATTTATTGGTGCAAGTGGGAAAAGCTAGAGGATGTGATGGGTGGTTAGATTAGGTAAATCAGGATTATATTAGGTTAGGTGATGATTAGTTGATTTTGACCCATTTGACTTGGATATTTTGATTTATTTAAATTAAGAGGGAGAAATATGACTTTTGAGATTTCAATTAAATAAAGTTTGGTTTATTTAATTAAAAGGTTGATGTTTGATTTATTTAATGTAAGTTGGTGACTTTAGGAGATTCATAAATAAACTTGATTTATTTGATGAATGGATGAATATGACCTAAGTGCATAATGCTAATTTCATGTGTCTACAAGCAGCTCTATAGAGCGACTAGCATCCAAGAAAAAGAAAAGGACAGAGTTGGCTAAGGCCATTAGCTTAAAGGACACAAAGATTGCTTCCCTTAAAATCTCTCTCCTATCTTCTCCTACATAACCAAGAATTATTCCATTAGTTAGGCAATTGTACATCTCTCACTGGGAGAAGATTAAAACCTTTTGCCTAACACTATAGCCTACCCTCTGATTCATCGCCAAGGCATCAAAGTTGAGCTATGAGGCTCACGATATGATTGAGCAATTCCCACGGTTCATCTTGGAGAAGGTTCTGAAAGCAAAAGATCTGCTCACTGAGCTATCCTCGGTCTCTAATGAAAACCTTGCTAGAGCAGGTATTGAAGATCCGGATGCTGCTGCTCAAACGACAAACAAGTTCATCCATTGCCACTATTCTTTCCAGTGCACTAAAGAGAGCATGGCTACTTTGAGAAAGAAAAGAGACAACAGTTGGGGGAGTTTCTCTTAGTTAAGCAGGATGGGTCTGTTGTCCCCATTCCTCGAAAATGGCTCTATTGCCATGGCCGAGCAGATTGCAGAAAGAATAGAAGAAAGGGAAAATGATCCAGATGCTTTCAAAAGTTTTAGTCATCCTTCCACTAAAATTGAAATTGAGGGAGTTATTCAGCCACTTGCATAGCTACTGTTTCATTGTGAAGCAGGGGATTTTTTACCTAATGCACTGCCTCATAAAGAAACTATTGATCTAAGTGGAGCACAAGAGAATTTTTGCAGCATGGTGAAGCCATTTGAGGATGAATGGTCACCTCTGTAGGAGGCTCTTTTGAATCTATGACTCCATTATCTAATGAAATGGTACTCTAGCCCATAAACTAGAGAAATTTTGGGTTCTCTGTTCCTCAGGCGAAATGGCCCTGGTAGTCACCAAAAGTTGTTAATAAATATTTAATTAGATCCCTTCAGGAGTATTTTCCTCTATGCATCGGCTCATGTATCATAGGTAATCAACTCGACCTTTTATCTAAGTTTTGTTCTCCTGCTCCACGTTTCTACTCTTTGTAACCCCTATTTTCTACATTCCTTTCACATCCCAAGAAACCCCGCTATGCTTCCATGTGTTGTGGTTGTAGGATATTTTGATCTTTTTTTCTTGCTGCCTCATTGGGCTCTGCTCGAGTGCCATGAAGGCCTCATTCCCAATAAGTTTGGCAGGCCCCACAATTTTTATCTATGGTGTACTCTTGCTACGTGTCTTCTCTTCATAAAAAAATTAGTATAGAGATGAAGGAACAACCGCTGGCAGTGAAATGTTTCCATGCATCTCTTTTGTGCCTGACTGGTGATTGTTCCCTCTATTATTGGTTAAGTGCTCTGCCTACTCGACACATGTAGACTTAGATCAAGTCTTCAATGGTGAGAGAGAGAGAGGTTCACATGGGAAACAAAGCACTACCATGTGCCTACTCGACAGATCTCATATTTGGGCAATGGACCAGACAAACCAAATGTTGCTATTGGCCACTACATGTCATAGTCATTTGTTTGCGATGGTGACACTTGTCTAATTAAGCCTTGTTGGGACCACCACCATCATTTGTAGAGGATGAACCTGTGCCTGGAATGACCAGATGCTTGGTTTCAAATCATTTATGTTGCAACGGATTGGGGAATATTCTAATTTTAGCATCATTGCTAGGGGATTGCGAAATCTTTTTTCTTACTGCTCTCTGAAGTGGTGGGGGTTTTTTCTTGCTATATATACTTTTCTTTGTTGTGAGAAAAGGGTATGGAATTTAGAGGTAACATTGGTTTTGGTTAAAGACACCAGGCCTTTATTGCTATTTTATTTTATTGCAAAAACTTTTAGACTGTGCTAATTGTTCAACCTTTCTATTCTTTCATGCTATTTGATCAAATTGTAAACTGTGCTTTTATTGTCTGGACATTTCATTTGAGAAATTCTATATATGTTGAATGCAAGTTTGTTGACCTAGACCATGTCTAATGACTCTTCTTAGCAGTAGGAATGTATGCAATATTATTTTATATCAATGAATGGATTTTCTATGTTGTAATCTTTAGTTTCTAATTTTCTAGAACACTACAAACACCAATCAGGCCCTTAGATCTATGATTTATCATGCCTATCATTAAGTCTTGGCATTGCCTTAGGTTAGACTTTATTTTATTATATTTGTTTCCTTTTCCCTTTCCAAACCCCATTATAGAAGAAGTTGGCTTCTCTAAAAACCCGAGGTCACTCAGTTTAGCGCAAAAGAGTCCCCATAAACTCGAAGTTTCCCATACGCTAATCGTGTTACCTCATCAAATTTTGGTGTCAACAAACAATGAAGGAGATGGAAAATATTTGGATAAATTAGGAAGATATAGAGGTTAAGGATGATTTTGTACTAGCATCTGGTGTAAAATTTTCCTCTAGAAACTAAGTTGAGAGCTTTGGATTATGGGGAGCTTTAATGAACATATTGTATCCACTACCAAATAGAATGGTGTTGATGCCTCAACATGAAGATATGTGATGTAGATCGACATGCTTGATCGATTGGTGAAGATTGCAGAAGAAAATATGTTAATGCAAAAGTCTACGGAGCATCAGAAGTTGATTGTGCATACAAATAAAGGGTTGCTAGTTTTATTGTTTGAAACTTTCAATGTGAAATTAGGTTAGATTGGAAGTGTTATAAGTGATTTCACTTAGGAAAATTAATTTACAAAAATAATTTGAGTAGAGTAGCAAAGGAGTGATCAAGGAAATTTGAGATATAGTGTATTGAAACCCTAGTTCGGTAAATGAAAGTAAAGGTATTTACAAATCTTGTTTACCTAGTTTCATAGAGAACTTTGTTTGAAGGAAATTTGAATTCATTTGAAATGGTTACATTGAGGGTAATAGAGGTTACTCAGAAGCCACATCCTAATTTTAAGAAATACCCTGCATAATCAATAGAAGATGACCCATTAGGTGCATTTTCTCATGTTCCATATGGGGTTTTTCCAACCAAATATATAAGGATTTATATTCATGGAAAGATGGAAGAATAAGATCATAGTAAGTTAGGAGATATGTATATGAAAGAATTCACTAGAGACAATTGTGCCCTAAAACTAGAATACCAAAACCTAGTCACAAAGAAATGATATATGGAAATGGTTTCCAAATTTTTGTTTTGATTACAAATGGGTTAGGATTGCACTAAGAAGATTTCATGATAATTTTGTGTGGATTGACATGATTGAAAATTTTATCTCTCTATCTATTGGACATCCTAATGATGGATCATGGAGTATGATCCGAAATATTGATGTAAAAATTTGCACACAGTTTTTTCCAAAAATCTTGTATACTAACAAAATAAGTGATTAGAGAGGTTATAGTTCTATGCTCCACCTGACCTATTCTTGTATTAAAATCGATAAAAAAATTAAGTTTTAATGGAACTAACAAGTGCAACATATGATAAGAGAGTTCTACTAGTAAATCCCATTAGAAACCAGCTATGAGATATGCAACAATAGTGATTAGCTATAAAATCTACTTCACAAATAGAGAAAACTTTGTATCTACCACCACAATCAATGTGGCATATGAAATGGCTGAAAAAGGTGTTGACCATGATCTTTGTGAGTTTCTAAGGAAATAGTTGATGAAGAATTTGAAAAAAACCAAGGAGATGAAATATACATTGAAGTATGGAACTTTGGTTGTGTGTTTTCTTTTCTATTTCTTGTAGGAGCTTCTCGGAACTCAAAGTGTGAAATGGTTACATGGAAGACCCATAGCTCATCAAATTGTAGACTTTATGAGAAGTCTTGGTGATGATAAGGCACAAGATGATGCCCTTATTGTTTTATTTACTATTTTCTAGAAGAGGATGCATGAAAGAGACAGGATACCTAGGAAAATGGCAGAAAAATATCAAAATTATATCACATTCCTAGTGTCAACAGATGAGTGTATGATGGAAGCAGTGGAACTAAGGATAGTGTGGATCCCTATATTGAGATATGAAATCAATGAACAAGAAATCACTGGTTTGGCTAATATTTTGTTGAAGAGTCTGAAAGACACCCCCAAAGAATGGTATGACACTTATGAAGAAAAGTGTATGGAGGTGCACATGGAGTAGAGAAAACCACAGATTAAGAAGAAGGTTGAAAAAATGGTCAACATGTATGTGGAGGAAATGGGAATATCAAAGGAACAAGTGCAATAGGAAATATCAAAAGCTAAGGGAGAATCAAGTGTTACAGGAGGTTCAAAAGGCATAAGAAGATCTAGTAGGATAGCTACCATCCCTCCTGCTATCTAGAAGTCCTTCAAGACTATGCAATCTATTGGGGAAAAGAGGAAAACAAATACTAGTCCTCCAATAAAGGAGAAAACCTCTTTGTTTGTGTAGACTACAAGAGTTGAGAAGAAGAAAACCATTGTAGCAACACCACCTATAGGCCCTGCCAAGAAAATACAAAAGAAAAAGATAGTGAGAGAAAGGAATATAAGTGTTAATGTGGAAGAAGAAGAAGTGGAGGAAGGACCACAGTTGGTCCAAAAAAGAAAAGTGAAGCTTGAAAAGGTGAAGAAATTTGTTGTTCACATGAGGGAGAATAAGAAAGAAGCTGCCAAGAAGGTGTCACCAAAGAATAATAGGTTAGAAAAAATATAGAAGAAGACTTTGGATGAGAAAGAAAAAAAATATACATAATTGGTAAGACCTCACTCTCCCATGAATCTAGAAGCATTTTTTAATAACATTTTGTAGTATGAGATGTTAAGGGAGACTGCAACTTTGTATAATGAGGAAAATGAGGTGAATAAGTCCACCATTGTTGAGGCAATTATCAATTATATTATTGTATTAAAAGTTGATATTAGAAACATTGATAAGAAAATTCCTATGGAGCTTTGGAACATTTTGATGAAGATAAGACAAGAAACAATTGAAGAAGAAGGAAAGATAAAAGAATATGCATTGGATAAATTTTGTGCTTCTATTTCCAAGGAGATCAGAGCCACATTGGCTGATCTATATACCACAAAATTCAAGGTGAAGCAAAGAGTAACTACCCTTATGGGTAGAGACAAGAATGAATTTAAAAAGTTGTAGAAGGAAACAATGGCAAAATTCCAAATATTGCATAGAAATATTGTATGACTTCAGAGGACATTTCTCTGGAAGTCATTATAGGAGAAGAAGCTCAAGAAATTGATGCTCAACATGAGCATATAGTAGATGAAGAGCACATTCATGATAATTCCCATTTGGTATTGGAAGAATTGGCACATGGAGATGAAGAAGCAAAGAAAAAAATTGAGGGAGAAATAGTTACCGATGAGAAAGCAACAAAGGAAGATACATCCACTCCTCCAGTACCTAAAGTAAATGTTACTCCTCCAATTAACATAGAGAAATGTATAGGAAGAGAATACAAATAAGGATGATGATGAAGAAAATGTTGATGCAGAGAAGGAAGAAAAACACGAAAAGGAAGATGAATATAAGAATGAGGATGCATCAAGAGATGTAAAAACAGAAGAAGAAAATCCAACAAACTTCGGAAAGAATGGGGAAGAGGACTTAAAAGGAAAGGTTGTGGAGATTACAAAGAATTTAGGTGAATCCTTTGGATCCTTTAGAGATTACTTGAAGAATCTACTCAGTATGCAGATTAATTTCCAACCTAATATGTCATCAAAATTTCTATAACCAATGCAATAGGGAAATGTCGATCTAAATAATATTTTCCCCCTCCACAAGCTACAGTTGGGAGATGTATTCCATGCATCTACCTGAAAGGAGATGATAGAAACACATCAAAAGAGTGGAGAATTGATGGAAGAAGTAGTAAAGGAATTGCAAGAGGCCATACTTGGTGTCAAAATAAATACTTCAATTTTTGGTATGGATAATTGAAATTGTTAATTGATTCTTTTAAAGAATATGCATTGAAAATGAGGTTGAAAAGAGAATAAGTGATAAGAAAATGATAGATATCACTAATAAATGTGCCCTTTCACATAAAAAGTTTCAAGAGAATCTGAAGGATGCACAAGTATGTGTATATGAGGCAAAGGATCTTTATCAATATGGCATGAAGTGGCCCAGAGCCACATAGAGCATTAGAAAGGAGATGGACTTCATTGAGTCCCATATCAACATTTCCTCTAGTGCTTATGATCTGACACTTGATTTGGCTTGAGATATGAGAAATTTCATAAAATATTTGCATAATAAATTATTTTAGTTACAAGCCCAAAAAGAGCATATCATTTTGCAGTTTGGAGAGATAAGGGACTTGGTGAATCCCAGATTGATACTTGTTTCAAGAGCCCTTTTGAGTGCTACTAAATCTACACAAATAAATCCTATACCTAGCACTCCAGAAGAAGGAGAAGAGTTATTGGTGGAGTTTGAAACTCAATGTAGGCTTGTGGTAGCCAAGAAGAAATGGGAAGAAGGTAAACAAGTGTGGTAGGCCCATGTGCAAAAGTTATAAGAGTCAACATATTTCAGTTGAAAAATATTGCTTACTCTTTATGCTTTTGATTTTTGAGTTTCAGATTCTTTGTACATATGAAGAGTAAGTAGTTTCCACTATAATTTTTTTGGTTTTTCTCTAGTATATGACTTAGGGGGAGTCAACTCTATCTTTCAGTTTGTGTATATACACATATTTCTCAGGGGGAGATCCAATATAAGTCAGAGAAATTATTGTAGGTGTCATTTTCCCTGATGTCAAAAGGAGAGAATGTTTTGGAGATGTTTTGGCATTTTTCCATCAATTACAAAGAGGGATATTGCTGGAAAAATGTCATTGATGCTATTGTTGGAAACATGAGCATAGGGATAAGCACACGATATATTACTATGTGTTGAAATGTTGTCATTGATATCAAGATTGTATCTTGATATGGAGATCATGGTGCAGATCAATGTAGATCATTTTGGTTGGTTCTAACGGGTTTTGAATTATTTGTGGAAGACATTTTTTCAAGATGGTTTGATCCGATAAACTTGGATATGATGGAAAATTGATTAAGTGTCAAATTTGTTAACTCTGTGTAACAAAGAATTCAGTGTTTGGGTTTGCACTGGTCTATGAATGAACATTTCACTTTGCACTTCTAACATTATTTTGTTGCTTGTTAGAAGTATTTGATTCTAAAATTTCATCATGTTTTGGCTCTTGGTTTGAGATATATAAGTAACAAAATTTTGGCTTGGAAAGTTATATTTATTTAATGTATAGTGTATATGAGTGGGAGAGTCCACACTTCTCCATAGATAAGTTTTTGGCTTTATTGTCTTAAGGAGATATTGACAGATGTCAATAGATTATGGATTCTGATGTAGGAGCATCCAGCAGTGTAAGGCATTCTTGCATCACCCAAAAAAAATTGTTTTGTTTATTTTATTTAGTTATTTTGAGTCCCATGATGGCACTTGAGGGGTATAATATTGTTAGTCATCAAAAATAGTGAAAAATGGACACTTACTATTTTTAGTAAGTCAACCTAAATAGACTTGTATGGACATGAAAATTTACCCCAAGCAACAAAGCTGAAAAACATTTCCGGTCACAAAAGAATCACCTCAATACCTTGCACGGTTTGGGAGAAATTAAAATTTTTATCCAGGGAAATTTCTCCAATGTAGCTTCAAAATCAGATATAAAACTTTAGAGGCCCTAAAATAGCTCAAAAGGTGGCCGAACCGAACTATAGTGGGTTCTTATGTTGTAGATCTCGTCGAGGGCTTTCCAATGATATGCAATAATAGCAAATCAGACACCTGGATCAAAAGTTATGGCCCCACGAAGTTGGTCCTCTAAAAATTGAATTTCATAAAAAATTCTTCCTAGGTCAAAAATCAAATAGTGGGACTTTTGGTGCCAAAACAAATGGGGAAATTTGATATTTCTAGAACATTCTAGGGCGTTTATTGGGGAAAATAAAAAGGGTTAAGTGGGGGTTGTAGAAGGTGGCCTTGATAGTGCAGATTGTGGCTCTGATTAGTAGATTTTCTTTTCAGAATTAATTTTGTTGTAATGAATCAAGCCCATGAGGCTGTAGCATGTAAGCTTTGAATTTGTAACTTCATTTTCTAAAAATAATTGAAAGTGAGTCATTTTTCTGTCTTGCATCTTTTGTGTTGGTATCTATTGTTGTGATTTATATGGGTTTTGGGCAGTGTGGCCCTCATCAAGTGGTATTAGAGCCAAGTTTCTTGAGCCTATAATAGAGCATCGAATGTGAGGTATTTTTAGTAGGACCTGTGAGTGTGGGTTGAGTTCAAGATGCCTCCAAGGCTTTCCCAGCATGGAAGAGGTAGAGGATAAAGTGGTGGAGGGAGAGGTCCACCTAGAGATGAAATTAGAGGCCTTAGAGGGAAATTAGAAACCTTGCAACAAGAGGTTTGAAGAAGAGATGTGCAACAAGACATGGATGATAGTGAAGATGGAACAAAAGAGGAAATGGAAGAGGAAGAGCAGGATCCAATGGATCCTAGAGAAAGAAGATTGCTGCGAGCGATCTCAAGCATTGGGAAGAGACCTAAAATGGAGGTTTTAAATTTTAGTGGAAATCTGAATCTTGAAGAATTGATTGATTGGATCAATGACATGGAGTAATTTTTGGAGTTTGAGGAGATTGAAGATCCTCATAGAGTGAGGTTAGCAAAGAAAAAATTGAAAGGTCACACTAGTATATGGTGGAAAGAGGTCCAGTTAGAAAGAGGAAGACAAGCGAAAGATAAAATTTCTAGATGGGACTGAATGGTGTCAAAATTGAAGAAACAATTTATTCCAGTCGATTATGAATTGGAGCTACTCAAGAAGATGTAGAGCTTGAGGCAAGGGACAAAGATGGTGAAAGAATACATAGAGGAATTTCACAAGGTCCTAATTTAGATAGGGCATTCTGAGGTGAATAAAGAGAAATTTTCTTGTTATATTAACAGGTCGAAGCCAAGCATACATGAATAATTGACACTGGTAAGAATGACCACCATTGAGGATGCTTATCAGTTTTCTCTAAAGGTTGAAGAATTACTAAATAAGAGGTTTGAGAAAAAACAACGAGGTGGAGGCCGTGGAGGAAAGACCAATGGACAATTGTATGGAGGTCGAAATGAAGATCAAAAGAAGGGTGAAGGCTCCAGTAGCGGCCAAAACTAGAAAGGAGATAACACCTACTATCCTTGTGATCAGAATAATGGAGACCAAAGAGGAAGGGGATGATTTGGACAAGGACTGGGAAGAGGAGGCTTCCGTGGAACCCATTTCTAGTGTGGAGAAGAAGGAAATAGGGCCTATTAGTGTCCTCAACATCAAGGAAGGACAAGTAGAATACTTGAGGGTAATGCATAAGTTGCGCATGTTGATGAAGATGTTGAGTCTTCACATTCTGAGGATGCAAAAAGAGGAGAGGTTCTTGTAACTAGAAGAGCCTTGTTGAATGAGGAGAAGGAGCCAAATCAAAAGAAGATTTTTTTTTGCACCAGATGTAAGTGTGAAGGTAAAGTTTGCAATGTTATTATTTATGGAGGTAGTACTGATAACCTTGTTTAGAAGAAATGGTTAGTAAGTTGCGGTTGGAGAGAAGAAGGCATCCAAACCCATATCGAATTGCTTGGTTGTAGAAGGACCATAAAGCCTTGGTAAATAAACAATGTCTAGTAAAGTTCCATGATGAGGTATTATATGATATTATGTCTATGGATGTTTGTCATATGTTGTTAGGAAGACTGTGGTAGTTTGATTGACGAGCAATACATGATGGACATTCCACCCCTATTCTTTGACAAAGGATGGATTTCATCATAAGTTGAAGCCCTTGAAAGAGGCAGAGGAAAAGGTATGCAGTAATGCAAGAATTTGTTTGGTTGGTGGAAGAAAGTTCCTAGAATGTATGAAGCATGAGCATATGTATTTTGCATTGATCCCTAGAGTTGATAAAGAAGATACTATTGAGGTACCAATAGAGGTTTCAAATTTGTTGAATGAGTTTCAATCTATTATTTTTGATAATGTACATGAAGGTTTTCCTCCAGTAAGAAAGATTAGTCATTAAATGGACCTGATTCCTAGAGCCAATTTTCTGAATAAGGAAGCTCAACATATGACTCCAATAAAGAGTGAAGAGTTGAATGAACAAGTGCAAGATTTATTGTGGAAGGGATTGATTCAAGAGAGTTTGAGTCCATGTGCAGTACCTATAGTACTAGTACCAAAGAAGGATAGGAAATAGCGGATGTGTACAGATTCTAGAGCCATAAAAAATATCACCATCAAGTATAGATTTCCCTTGCCAAGGATGGATGGCATTATGGATTTTTTGAGTGGAGCTAAGTGCTTCACAAAGATAGATTTGAAGAGCAGATATCACTAGTTCTATATTAGAGAAGGAGATGAAAGGAAGAAAACCTTTAAAACCAAGGAGGGCTTGTATGAGTGGTCAGTCATGCCTTTTGGGATAACCAATGCACTGAGCACATTTATGTGGCTTATGAATGAGGTATTAAAAGAATTTTTAGGAAAATTTATTATTGTTTATTTAGATGACATTCTAATTTTTAGTAAGACATTGGAGGAGCACCTGATGAATATCCAAATTTTTTTTGAGAAGCTAATGGAGGAGAAGCTATTGATTAATTTCAAGAAATGTAGTTTTGTAGAAAAGGAGTTGGTATATCTAGGATTTGTTGTCTCAGTAGAGGGTATTAAAATGGATCCAGAGAAGGTGAGAGCTATCATTGAATGGCCTAACTTGAGGAGTGTTATAGAGGTGAGATCATTTCATGGTCTAGAAAATTTTTATAGAAATTTTATTAAGGGTTTTAGTAGTATTTGTGCATCTCTAACTGAAGCAATGAAAGGGGATAGAAAAGAGTTTAAGTGGACTATAGGAGCAGCCAAAAGTTTTGATATGTTGAAGAAGAAAGTTACAGAGAAACCTATTTTGGCACTTCCATATTTCAATAAGGTCTTTCAGGTAGATTGTGACCATAGGAGCTATTTTGAGTCAAGAAGGTAAGCTTGTTTCCTATTTTAGTGAGAAGTTAAATGATGCTAAGAAGAAATATTATGTCTATGATCAAGAGTTTTATGCTATAGTTTAGGATTTGAAGAAATGGGGACACTATTTGTTACCAAAAGAAATTGTTTTATATACTGATCATCAGGCTTTGCAGTATCTCAATAGTTAAGGAAAGTTGAATCAAAGGAACTTAAAATGGGTTGAGTTTTTGCAGAGTTATACTTTTGTTTTGAAGCACAAGAGTGGAAGGTCAAACAGAGTTGTAGATGCCTTAAGTAGAAGGAAAAAATTGTTGATAGAGATGAATATAGAGGTTTTTGGGTTCAATGAACTTAAGAGTTTGTATCTAGAAGATCCAAACTTTGTAGAAGCTTGGAAGGCTTGTTTGGAACTTGTTACATTGGATAGGACTGTTGCCTAAATTTTCACCCTTTGGCTCAATCAGGCAAAGAAAATCATGTTATTTGTTCTAGAAGGCCAAATGAAGTATTCGGCCTAGGGAAAAGGTCATGAATCTAATGCTAGGTCATGGGGAACTCAGTGAAGAAGCCTACCTTGTTCTGGTTCAGCATGAAAATATTTTAAGGACAGAGTCGCCAAGACCCCAGGAGTGTCACGGCGATCACAGGTCTTCTGCATTCTTCATTCGGTAGGATGATTCTATTGTTTTGGTGACCATGGAGGCTTCCATCAGCATATGTCTTAGTTGTCGAGGTTGCGTCTTACCGATCTCAACATGTCTCCCTGACTATGTATATGGTGGTTCATCAGTGGAGCTAGGCGATATCGACATTATGTCTCAGTGAGGTTTTCTTGTCTCACTGACTGGAGAAACACAGGTTCCCTTTGGCATGAGTTGCAGCATCAGTGTATGGTCATAGTGAGTTCTCTTGGTCTTACTGACAGTGCGCAAAATGGTTTTCTTTCGGCATGAGTTCACTTTTGTCTCATTGATCAGCGGTGGAAGGATGTCGCCTAGGGGTCCTGCTGACAACAGGAGGTCCTGGGGACATGCAAGGTGTTATCGACAAGAGTCTTACCGAGGATGTAGAGTCACAACAGGACGAATGCTCTCGACATAGGTTGAAGCCTTCAGTAGGAAGTCTTATCGAAGTGTGAGTGTCTCAGCGACAAGAGTAGATATCAGGATAACAAGATGCATTCAGTATGAAGTCTGGCCGATAGGCCAATGTCTTACCAACTGAAAGGATGTGCTCATTGGTGTAGGTTGGGGCGATCGCCGTAAGGTCTCGGCAAGTGACCTTCGGTCTCGCTGATGGAAAATAATGAAGGATCTTTGTTGGCGTAACAATTGCCTTGTCTCAGCGACTCAGAATGCATTGAGACCTTTCAGTGTAGGAAATGCAGTCTATGTGAGGTCTCCTCAATGGATGGAAGCTATAGTGACACACTTGGGATAGGTAGACTCATCGGTGGGAGATACATTATGTCTTAGCGACTCGAGAGTGGTTGAGGTCTTTTAGTATAATAGGGTGCATTCTATATGATGTCTTGCTGATAGTGGAACATCATAGTGATGGAAAACAGATGGACTCATTGGCAAGATAAAGCATGAGGTCTCGGTGAAATATTTTACCGAGATGAAGAGGTTATGCCAACACCAAGGGAAAGAAAACGCATCACCAGGCAGGATGAAGGCTATCGCCATAAGGTCTGGCTGACAGAAAAAATCTCCCTGACGCAAAAGAGAAAGGGCCCTTAGCATGACCAAGGGCATTCGCCAAGATGTCTCAGCAACTATAAGAGGTCTCCCCAAAGCGAGGGGCCTTCAGCATAACATTTGGAGTTCAGGAGGACCTCTTCCCAACTGGCGAGAGTCTTAGTGAAGGAAACAAAGAGCCCAGTAGGGAGACTTCGATATAGAGTCTTGGTGAATGGAGTGTGTCTCAGTGACAAAAGTAGATGCCGATATGACAGAAGAGAACTCAGTATGACTGTGGGGCTTTTGAAAAGATTTCTTACTAACCATGGGTGGTCTCAGCGACAAAAGGGATCTCCACGTGACTCGTCAACCCACTGATCTCTTGGCGATAAACGGTGTCTTGTCGATGGTTCTAGTAGAATCAGTATGATTCTTTAGGCTCACTAGGAGCTCTCAGTGATGGCTCCGTGCTATGCTGATACTTGTGAAAATATTTTAACTGAATTGGGGAGACACGATCAGTGTCTCACCGATATGCGGTTCAACAAGGGAAGTTTTGACCACCCGAGGAAGCTGCGTGGATTTCACTTAGCCAATCAAAGAGATCTAAGGGTAAACTGTGGCAGTCTAAAGAACATCAATAGGGTGAAGGGTGACGTGTATCTGTTGCAGGCTCAAAGCATTCAAGGTGCAACCAAAGTATCTCAACCAGACACGATGGATCAAATGAATGCGGTAGCTATAAAATATTAGAAGGCTTCTACGAGGGTAACTCTTCACCGACACATACAGCAGGGACATGCAGGCTTCAGCATTAACTTCATCCAAAAGATTTGAGGGTAGATCTTTCTAAGCTCTGATATTTTTGTAAGCCCTAATGGGCTAATATCAATCTATATATAAGGCATTTTTTTCCTTTTTGTAAACAGTTCGATTTATGCATTCAAGGGAGTTAGTGATTCTTTCATCAATCCTTTCTCAATTAGTGTATGTTTTTGTAACTCAACTAAAATTTTGGAATGCGAAACAGAGTTCATCTTGAAAAAAAGTATTAATGCCCGTACCACTCTCATTTCTGTATGTTAGCTTATGTATGTATTTCTTTAACAGTGTTTTACCAAATTTGCATTCATACCACTTAGTTGTGAAGATTTTTCCTTCCTTCTTGAGATATGTATGTGAATCAAACTTGCCAAGAGTGATGCATAAAGCTAAATGGGGTGATGTTGAGTAGGTGAAAAAGCATCAGTCTAGTTTTCTCCAGTGTGTTTCATCCTATTTCCATTCTATGATTTCTCGTTAATTCGGTGTATCACCATAGAGGTAGTTTTACTTTTAATGTATTCTCCTCCTCCCTTTCCCTTTACAGATCAATAGTCTAGGTGATACACAAAGGAAGCCGGCCTTCTCCAGAGGTTCACTCCAATCTCAGGTGACCCACAGCCTTGGAGTGATCTAATGTTTCACTAGAAAGCTTAGTTTTACAACTTTGCATCAGGGTGCATTTCTAGGTGACAACAAGGACAAGATGTTTGGATTTCTTAATCCAATATGGGATGTTTTTTAGAGGAATCCAATTGATCATTCCAAGGAGTTCTATGAGAGAGAATCTAATCAAGGAGATGCATAGTGGAGGATTGGATGGACATAGTGATGTTGTTCATATTGCAGAGTTCTTTTTTCAGAGAGGTGGTGAAACTACATGGTCTACCAAACAGTATAGTCTTAGACAGAGATACCAAATTTGTTGGATATTTTTAGAGGACATTATGGAAGAAGCTGAAGACATATTTGAAGTTTAGTTCTACACACCATCCATGGACTAATGGAAAAATAGAGGTGGTGAATAAGATTTTGGGAAACCTGCTAAGATGCTTAGTTGGAGATAAGCCCAAGGGATGGGATTTGGTTATACCATAGGAAAAATTTTCTTACAACAATTCTGTCAATAGGAGCACTGGTGAATCACCATTCTAGATTGTATACGGGAGTAGTCCAAGAACTGCTTTTGAACTAAGAAATATGGATAAGGGGGAGAAGAGTAGTGCTGAGGCTAAAGATTTTGCTAAGAACTTGAAGAAATTGCATGAAGAGGTTAAGAAACATATCAATAAGATGAACTCACAATATAAGGCTCGGGAAGATTAGAAAAGGAGGTACAAGGAGTTCCAGGTAGGAGATGAAGTCATGGTACATTATATAAGGCTTTGAATAGTAGATTTTCTTTTCAGAATTGATTTTTTTGTAATGAATCAAGCCCATGAGGCTGTAGCATGTAAGCTTTGAATCTTTAATTTCATTTTCTAAAAAATAATTGAAAGTGAGTCATTATTCTATCTCACATCTTCTATGTTGGTATATTTTGTTGTGATTTCTGTGGGTTTTGGGTGGTGTGGCCCTCATTAGATTCCATTTGGCATGATGTTTTGAGGTACATTTGTTCGAATATGGATACATAGTTGAATTTTTTTTGCATTAGGTCTTCTGCGGTGTCAACCTAATAAGTGTAAAGGTACGCAAAGGTTACATATGTATTTCAGTGTTATATGGTAGCTATTATAGGTCCATGGTGACTCAAAGTGTTTTGAAATTTTAATCTTGGTGTGGGGCATATGTGAAAGGATTTGAGCCAAAAAGTTGCACTTTCTATATTTTGTATGATACATCTAATTAGGGCGACCTAATTGATGATATGCTTGAAGCAGATATATATGCTAGATCATTTTTTATATTTTGATGAATGTAAGGAATGTGAGACATGTGAATAATCTAAATATTATCAGAGTAGTGCAAATTTAAGTTGTGAATGTTGAGTAGAAGATTAGAGTGATGCAAATGTAGGGGAAAGTAGAGTGTTAGATCATAATTAAATGAAGTGTGTAAAACCAATTTATTGAGCTTCATTGGAACTTCAATTCATTCATATGGTAGATACAATTGTAATAGTTCAAACTAGGATATGAGCCACAATATATCTTCTATCTTTTTCTCACTAGGCAGTGAGTCCACTTGTAGTGGACACTTTTGTAAATATACTATAACCAGTTATAATATATTGTGACCTAATCCTCATTGTGGTTTTTCCCCTTTTTTTTTTCCACATAAAAATCTTGGTGTTCATGTGTTATGTGATGTTGTTGAATGTTTCATGATTTCTTTCATTACCGTAGTTGAATCTACTAAGTGGATTGGATGTTTAAATGTTTGAATGGTGTAAAATAATACTGACTCACCCCCCTCTTAGTATTCTAGGTGTTCAATAAGATCTACATCTTGAAATATATTATTTCTATTATTATATGTTTGGATCTTATCAAGTGGTTTCAAAACATTCATTTGTACAAAAGTGGTTGAAACCCTAGTTTTTGAAGATTCTGGAATGTAATTTTGAAACGAATGTGAATTTTTTAATTTATTTTTAATGAATTTGAACTATCATAAAATGACACTACCATCCAAAAATAAAGTTTTTATCTTTAGTATTTTGTGAATTATTGCAATTTTATGAATTTTCATAATTTTTTCCTCTAGGTCACAAATCAAGGTATTTTTATAAAAAAATTGCATTTCTAGAAAGGACATCAAAATTAATTAGGGGTGTCTATTAATTTCATATTTTACTTTGAGTTTTACTTCATTATTTATTGGTAAAATCAAATTTGGGTCAATTGGATTTTATAGAATGATTATCTTTTGCAAAAAAATTTCTTAATTCATAATTTCAATAGAGGTTCCTAATTTTGATAGAAGAGGAAATGCATTGGACTAGTGGATAAGAGGTGAATCTAGCACATGGTATCTACCATTGGATGAGGATATTTCTTCCTTGGATGAACTAGAAGAAAATTTCTTAGATAGATGGGCTCCAAGAGAATAAGATGAAGATGAGAATGAAGAAATAAAAGAAGAAGAGGAAGAAGAGGAGGAAGAACATAAAGAGGAGGAGGAAGAAAATAAAGAACATGAGGAAGAAGTGGAGAAAGAAAAAGAAGATGGAGAAGGAGAAGACTTAGAAGAAGAACGAGATGATACATGTACATGCACTTTAGCTCCAAAGAAGGAAGATTCAATCCTTCAATTTCATGGGTGCATTCAAAAGGAAAAGGTTATTGTCTCAATAAACCCTAGAAACAATTATAACTTTATCATCATGGAATTAGCCAAGAAGTTACATGTACAAGAACATAACATTAAGGAAAGTAAGCTATTAGGTATGGATATTCAAACTTTAAATATTTAAAGCTCTTTATGTATAATTACATTTTTCATTTAAACTTTCATGCTTTGGATATGGATGGGTTGGATATTGTTCTTTGATATCCTTGGTTATAATCTTTGACAATAGTAAATATCAATGTGTAAAAAAAGTGCATGAAGCTTTGGTATAGAAGGAAAAAAATTACATTATAAGATATTTCACATTAAGTTCAAAGGAAAGTCAAAGAAGTAAAAATTCAAGAATATCATGAAGATTGCAACAATGAATTAAATTAAAAGCAAGAGGATCAAGATGTTGAGAAAAATGAAGAGACAAATAATTCTACTAAGGAATCACTAAGAAAAGTGATAGGAAATGGTGAAGAGTCAAATAAGTTTTTGATAATGGAAAAGAGTGCAATATATAGGCATCCACATCATTGTGAGAGGAAAGAATCATGGAGGAAATCATCATGGATACATTCTAGTATATGAAATCAACAATGAAATTACTATGGACCTACATGGAATAAAATAAAAAATTATACCAATTAGTGGTATCATAAAAGTAACAGTTACTTAGGGAAGAAAATGAGGAATTACTATGATAAGGAATGGAATCAAAGGGGTAGAAAAATAATATGGTTTAGGGATGGGATCTAAGAAATATCAAGAAAAAGGAATAAGGATCAACTATGGATGGTGATGATTAGTCATGGCATCATATTTGTAATAAATTACAACAATCATACTATTTATCTTCTTCTCATGTTTCGAGGAAAAAATATATCAAGGAGGGATTACATGGTATGTACCTAGGGATATGATATTATATTGTATTTATATGGATGGAGATGCTGACATGTGGCATGCATCCCTTAAGTTAGTTATATTGAGTCGTGAGAATAACTTGTGTAATCAATTATATCAAGAGTTGAGTAGGCCTTCATTAGGATTACCCTTCCATTGTATTATTAGGAGGTATATCTAAAGGAGGTGATTATCATTGTAAGATATGCGTGAAGTGTGATTTATATTTGGGATCCCTTGGAGATATAGTGTGGAGTGGCTTCTTTCATAAGGAGTATTGTATGGTGTTACCCTACCTCAAGGTTTTACTCTATTTTGACATTTATTGGATATTAGTGCATATTTTCTTAGAAATATCTCTAGTGTTGTGTGAGATCTACATTCTGAAATATATCATTTCTATTAGTATATATTTGGATCTTATCATGTGTGAACATGATCTTTCAATATGTGTAGTCACCCCACCTCTTACACATGTCATAGTGCTCACACATGGGTGAGAACACCCACTTGTACACCCCATGGTCACTTTTAATTTTCACTTTTCCCTCTTGTGATATTTGTTCGAAATATATACCATCAATCCATGCACTCACTCTTCTCAAATATCAGCCCTTCATTAACTTTAAATCCTAATCCTCTAGTTCCTCTATCAAAAAATCTATAAATAGGATTTTGTTTCCTCCATTAATATATACAAAATACTCATGCTAAATTCATTTTGGTCTCTTTAGAATCAAATTTCAATCACACCCTTATATTGTTACTATGATAGTTCGTTGAGTAATCCACATTACTCCATAGAAAGAATACACCTATCTTAGTGATAAAATAAAGAGAAGAATTGGGTGTAACTCTTATTGTAGCTCAACTGGAGGAGCAAGGTAAATAAAATATAAGGTTTCATTTATTGGAATTTGAGTCCTTGTTTATGCTTTGTTTTTCTCTTTTTTTCACAAGGAAATAAGAAGACTAGTTTTCCTCTTTAGCTAATATACTAAATATGGGGTGTAGATACTATAAAATTCATTACTAACAACAAACTTAACATTTTCTGCATTAATTAATTAATTATCCCACAATCCACCATTTTTCTATATTCCCATTGTTAATACATAATTTAATTAATCTACATTTTCATAATTAATTAAATAACCTTAGTATCTATAATTCCTCTCACCTTGATTAATTCATAAACTAAACCTCCTTAGCCCCCACTAATATTTCATCTATTTTTGAATCCCAAGCTTTCTATCATGTGACAAGTGTCCAATGATTCCTCATGATCTCACATGTGTGAGCATGCCACCTCAACACACTTCCTAGCTCACTAATGTTAAACATTCAATCATGTAAGCTTGAAATCCTCCCAAACCTCCACCTCATCCTTCTCTTAAGTGGCCTAGGCCCACTATCTTTCTCACGTGGTGCAGGAGCATTCAGGGCGAAGAGAAATCTTGCATCACCAAATTTTGTATTTTTTGTTCAAATAAGGGCTAATCATGTTTCATCAACGAGACTTTGACATATTCGTGGAACAACCCTTCAAGTCCCAGTGATTTATTCATGGTGTTGGTGGAAGTTGTGGATGGGTTCATTGATGTGAGGTTCTCTCATTGGAAAGATGATATTCTCTTTCTTACTGATGGCTTGATAACACGTGAGCTTGGCATTATGTTCTATCGATGGGAATGAGTATCGTCAGTGAGACTATGTCTCGAGTCTCTTTGATGGACTGATGCCTCTCATCTGTGTGCCTCAGGGGTGTTAGCAAGAACTTCTATTTTTTTTCTCTGATGATCTGATGGATTTGCATAGAACATAAATTGATCATAGGACTTCCTTCTATCAGTTGGAGATGTAGTGAGGTCCCAGTGATATGGCGATGATGATGAGGATGACCATGGTGGGACCGACTGGGAGGAATTCAATGATGAGTATGGCTAGGTAGTAAATAACGATAGGTAATTCACATCCTTGTTGTGAATTATGAATGGTGATGAGGATAACATCGGAAATAAATGGAAGCATTGACTAAAGATGATTTATGGTCTCTTTGAAGGGGCGATAAGGTGATATCAGTGTAACATGGTGGTTTTGGTGGGAGATGAACTGGAGTCTGAGTGATATTCCAATGGCAATGGATGCACGAAGATAGTCAATGATGGTGGATGGTGAGTATGGTCATGACACATGGTAGAACAATATTCGATGTATTCCACATCGTTGTTGTGAAATACATTCCCATTGGTTGACTTAGTAAGGTTGTTGATTACGATGTAACCACTTAGAAATCTCTAGAGCTAATTGGGCGATAATGGATACTATGAAACAAGGAGTAACTCCAACCTGGAGAGTTTGAATGAGATATAGCAAGGATGGAATGCTTGTGTAGAGAGAATCTTTGGGGGGAAGGAAGTGTAGAAGAACATACAGTGAAGAAAAAAGCATGAGTTCAAATATACAATCTACATATGCTTATAAGAAGCCCATAAGATGGAATGTAATTTGTAATCCACTCTAGTAATAAAAGGAAATATTTGTTCTCTTCTTGCATCTAGGTGTTCTTTCTTTGTGAGTGTGTAGAGATTCCATAATTAAGGGGAGTACCCTTTATCAAGTGGTATCAAAGCTAGGTTTTCTTAAGTCTATAACAAAGTGTCGAACATGAGGCATTTGTAGTAGGACCTGTGAGTGTGGGATAATAACAGAATTCCTCCAAGAGTTTCCAACTGTGGTAGGGGTAGAGGCAGAGGTGCTGGAGGAGGAGATCCTCCTAGAGATGAAATCAGAGCCCTTAGAAGGCAGATGAAAGTCTTGCAAGAAGAAGTCTGAAGAGGAAGAAGAGCACGATAAGAAAGAGATGGCATTGAAGATGAGACTAAAGAAGAGACAAAATAGGAAGAACAAGATCAGATAGATTCTGGAGAGCTAAGATTGCTAAGAGAAATATCTAGTCTAGGAAAGAAACCAAATATGGAAGTTCCTACTTTTAGTGGAAGCCTGAATCTAGAAGAATTGATTGATTGGATCAATGATATGGAAGAATTTCTCAAATTTGAGAAGATTGAAGATCCTCATTGAGTAAAGTTTGCAAAGACCAAGTCAAAAGGTCATGCAAGTATATGATGGAAAGAGGTCCAACTTGAAAGAGGTAGACAAGGAAAAGATAAAATCTCAAAATGGGACCGAATGGTGGAAAAATTGAAGAAGTAGTTCATTCTTGTTGATTATGAATTGGAGCTTCTAAAGAAAATGCAAATTCTAAGAAAAAGAATGAGGATAGTGAAAGAATACACTGAGGAATTTCACAAGGTTCTAATTCAAATAGGACACTTAGAGGTGAATAAAGAGAAGGTTGCTTAGTATATCAATGGGTTGAAGGCTAGTATATAGGAGGAATTGGCACTGGTAAGAATGACTACCATTGAAGATGCTTATTAGTTCTCTCTAAAGGTTGAAGAGCGACTAAACAAGAGATTTGAAAGCAAGAAAAGAGGAGGTCGAGGTGGAAGGACTAGTAAATGACCATATGCAGATCAAGGTGGTGATCATAAGAATGATGAAGGATCTAGTACCAGTCAAGTTCAGCAAAGAGATGACTCATATTAGCCTCATGATTAGAATAGTGGAGATCAAAGAGGTAGAGGAAGGTCTTAGTGCGGACCAGGGAGAGGAGGTTTTAGAGGAATGTGTTTCCAATGTGGTGAAGAGGGACATAGGGCATTGAATTCCCACAACACCAAGAGAAGAAGAACAAGAGGCCTGAAGGTAGGGCATGAGTATCCCATGTAGATGAAGAAACTTGGTCCTCATAGTTTGAAAATGCGGAAAGGGGTGAGTCCCTTGTTGTCAAAAGGGCCTTGGTGAATGAAGAGAAGGAACTAGATTAGTGAAAGAATTTTTCTTGTACCTATTATAAATGTAAAGATAGGTCTACAATGTCATCATTGATGAAGGTAGCATTGACAATCTAGTGTCAGAAGAAATGGTCACCAAATTGCAGCTGGAGAGGAGAAGGCACCTGAGTCCGTATTAGATTGCATAGTTGTAGAAGGATCAAAGGGTCCTAGTCAATGAACAATGCCTAATAAAATTCAATACTGGTAACTACAAGGATGAGGTTTTGTGTGATGTGATACCCATGGATCCTTGTCACATGTTGGGTTGACCATGGAAGTTTGATTGACAATCAATACACGATGGGCATGCAAACACTTACTCATTAATGAAGGATGGAGTTTGACATAAGTTGAAGCCTCTGAAGGAAGCAGATGAAAAGGTATGCAATGATGCACAAATTTTTTTGGTCAATGGAAGAAAATTTCTGGAAGGTATGAAACATGAGCGCATGTGTTTTACATTATTTCTAAGAACTGAAAAGGATGTTAACAACAAAGTTCTTGTAGAAGTGTGTGGCTTGTTGGATGAATTCTAGAGTAAAAATTCTCATAATGTGCCTGAAGGATTACCATTAGTAAGGAAGATTAGTCATCAGATGGATCTGATTCCTAGAGATAATTTTTTGAATAAGGAAACCCATCGAATGACTCCAACAGAGAGTGAAGAGTTGAAAATACAAGTGCAAAAGTTACTACGAAAGGGATTGATTAGGGAGAGTTTGAGTCCATGTGTAGTGTCTGCAGTACTAGCACCTAAGAAGGATGGAGAATGGTGAATGTGCACTAATTCAAGAGCCATTAATAAGATAACCATCAAGTATCAGTTTCCCTTGCCAAGGATGGATGACATTATGGATTGCCTGAGTGGGGCTAAATATTTCACAGAGATTGATCTAAAGAGTGGCTATCACCAAATTCAAATCAAAGAAGGTGATGAATGGAAGACTACTTTCAAGACCAAAGAAGGCTTGTATGAGTGGTTAGTCATGCCTTTTGGGCTGACCAATGCACCCAACATGTTTATGAGGCTCATGAAAGAGGTATTGAAAGAATTTTTGGGTAAGTTTGTCATTATTTACTTGGATGACATTTTTATTTTCAATAAGACATTGGAGGAGAACTTGAGGCATATATAGGAAGTTTTTGAGAAGCTGAGAGAGGAGAAGTTGCTGATCAACTTGGAAAAGTGTAGTTTTGTGAAATGTGAACTAGTGTATTTGGTATTTGTTATCTCAATAGAGGGTCTAAAAATGGATCTAGAAAAGGTGAAGGCTATTGTGGAGTGGCCAACACCAAGAAGCACTATGAAGGTAAGATATTTTCATGGTCTAGCTAGTTTTTATTGAAAGTTCACTAAGTGATTTAGTAGTATTTGTGCAACCCTAACTGAAACAATGAGAGGGGATAGAAAAGAGCTTAGATGGAGTATAGGAGCGGAAAAGAGCCTCGATTTGCTAAAGAAGAAGGTCATAAAGCAGCCTGCTTTGGCACACCTAGATTTCAATAAAGTGTTTCAGGTAGATTGTGATGCCAGTGGTAGTGCCATTGGAACAAATTTGAGTTAGGAAGGTAAACCTATTGCTTATTTTAGTGAGAAGGTGAATGATGCAAATAAGAAATATTATGTTTATGATAAGGAATTCTACACCATATTTTAGGATTTGAAAAAGTGGAGACATTATTTGTTTCCAAAAGAGTTTGTTTTGTTTACTAATCATCAAGCTTTATAGTATTTTAACAATCAAGGTAAGTTAAATCAAAGGAATCTGAAATGGGTTGAATTTCTACAAAGTTACACATTTTTGTTAAAGCATGGGAGTGGACAATTGAATAGGATCACAGATGCCTTGAGTAGGAGGCATAATTTGTTAACGAAAATGCAATTTGAAGTGGTTGGGTTCAAGGAGCTCACAAGCTTGCATCCAAAAGATCTTGATTTTGCAAAAGCTTGGAAAGTTTGCAAGGAGCTTGTCGCGTTGGATAGGACAAGTGTTAAAGATCCAAGATATTGAGAGGGGGGTGAATCAATATATTCTTAAATTTTATGATCAGATACCATCTAATTATTCCAATGAAAACAATAACATAAATAAATAAAAACATTAATAGAACATCAAATCAGAGAACACAAGAACACCAATATTTTTACATGGAAAACCCAAATGGGAAAAACCATGGTGAGTGTTAGCTCACAATATTATATAACCGGTTATAGAATATTACAAAATGGGTGGCTCACTTCCAGGACTCACTGTCCAAAAACAAAGGCTCACTGCCTACAAAATTACAATGATTGAATCGCTTTCAGCCAAAAAATAAACTGATAGAGTACACCTAATGAGTGCAGATTTAGTTCTAGATAAAGGTCAATAAATGGACTTAGCACATTTCATCATGTTCGCACTACTTCACAACTTCGCACAAAATCACACACTTTCTTCCAAAACTATCCATTATATATATCCCATCTCTTCACAAGAATTAATTAGGTTGGCCTAATTAGATGCACTTCATATTTACCAAAAATACCATATGTCGGCTACAAGCTTAAGAAAAAGATAACCCACACACTTCAACAAGTCAGCACGAGCCTAAAATAGGTCGCACATATATCCACATAACATAACTATTTTCTCCTTTACATAATTCACCAAAGAAGCCGGCCAGGAACAGATTTCAAACCAAAAAGAAAAAACATTCTATACGAGCACTAGATATGTGAAATCCTGAATGTACATGTTCCCAACATTTGCAAGCCATTTCCCAAAGCTGCAAGCAATAGTGATCATCAAAAAACAAATGCAGATCAAAATACTGGAGGATTTAAGAAAAATACCGATTCAGATACCGGACTAGAATACTAGAGTAACTTTAGGCTTGATCTTTCTATTGCAACTCATAGATCATGGTGATACCAATGAAAAACAAGAAGTAACAAAATGAGATGTTCTTCTTCATTTTTCCAACAATCTCCCCCTTTGTCATTGATGACAACATGTTCCAAAACCAAAAAGAATATATATAGAATTCTCTATTTATAGTATTTCTCCCCCTAACACCAAAATTTCACTTCACTCCCCCTTTGACATCAAGGACAAAGGGTGTGCCAAGAACAACTGAAAAACATTAAAGAAAAGAAAAAAAAGAAATATATATCAAATAGAAGATGATGATCCTTGAAGCTCCTTCAAAATACCTTCCCAGACTATTTTTCCTTTTTCCCAGCCTTCCTTTGTTGTAGTCAATATCCTGTTTAGAGATTCCAACTCTATCAGAGTTTCTTCAATACCTTTTGGAGTATCAAGAATCAGGTTTATCTTCTCAAGACTTCCAGAGAAAGCCAGGGCCTCTCCAACCAAAGTGTATTCCATTCTTACAATGTCACTTAATAGACTAAATTTTTTGATAATTTCTTCTTTCTATTTCTGCAAGGCAAAGAAATTTTCTCTATGTGTAGCAATGGCCTTCCATATTGATCTATCTTTATCTTTAGATACACTATAAGTACCAGAAATAGTAGACAACTGGGACTCAATGGAGTCCATGACAATCTTGATATTCTGAGTGGCATCTGGCCACTTTAAGCAATAAGATAGGACAACATCTATCTCATATTCACAAATTTCATTACTTCTAGACCCTTTTCGACACAAGAATGTGCAAGAGCACATTTGTCCTATAAATCTACCAATCTTTTTTCTGCCAAGTTTTCTTCTATCTCTTGTCTTGTATTTTCATTAAGTCTAGAGGAACACTCCTTGAAGGAGTCTAACAATAATCTCATATTTTCAATGGGGGTGAGGGATGTATCAATGGATGTACCTAGCATAGCTTCCTATAATGCTTTCAGAGCATCTTCTATTAGTTCAATTCCCTTTTGATGTGTCTCAAGAATTTATTTTCTTCAAGATGCTTGCATAGCATCACCCAACACAACTTTATGTACTAGAGACATCTTTTCCACATCATCATATCCTTCAATAAAAGGAAGTTTTAAAAGTTCCTGGGGAATAATCGGTTGAAATCTAATTTTCTTAGATAACAAACCTTTTAGTATGTCACCACCAAAAGATGAATCACCATAATGCTTCAATGATTTTACAATATATTTTTCTTCTTCATTTTTCCCGGAGGATTCCACAACTATCTTTTCTTCCTCTCCCTTTTCTTTTTCTTTATCTTCCTCTACTACCTCTTCTTCTTCTTCCTCTTTATTTTCATCCTTTTCACCTTCATCTTCATCTTCTCCATCCTTTTCATCTTTATTCTATTCTTCCTCAGGATTTTCTTGACCTTCTTCTTCATTTCCCTATCCATCCTCTTCAACATTGTCTCTATTTTCTTCATCATTACTTTGCTCTTCGCCTTTTTCTTCTTCAATATGCTCTATAGGAGCATCATTATGTATCTTAGGCTCATCTTCTCCCTCATTCTGCTCATTAACTTCATCACCAAGATTAATTTCAACATCAAAATTATATGGAATGTCTTCATTACCTGTACCCAAAGGAACATTTTCCTCGGCATTTTCATCAACAACACATCATCGGTTTTGAGCATACTATACTTTTCTATTGTTTCTTAGATTACCTTTGTTGCCTTTTTTCTCACTTTCTTTGCCAATTTATTATTTCTTGTCATCAACATATTCACTCTACTCTTCATTCAAAATGATTCAGCATAGATCTTCTTTAGAGATTTCAGATTATTAGGGGTCAAGGAGGACCCAATCTTATTGTATGTTGCATTTCTAATATTTTCTTCAAACACAATGGCCTTAGATATCCTTTTCATCAGATCATCCCACAATGCTTTTAGGAACATATTTCTTTATGTCATCACATTTGACTTCTAAGACAATAACATACTGAATAACAACTAAAAGTAATGTTTTCTTGTCTTCTTCTCCAACTTTATCATAGAATTCAATTGTGGTTTAGAGCATGTTCTCAAAATTTAACAAAGTATTAAGAGTTGGATCAAGTTTATACTAGGGGCCAGAACTTACCAGAATATCTTGTTCATCTTTTTGGTCGGCAAAGGTCTCACTAGCTACCTTAGCCTTCTTTGATTCAGGCTTAGTGTGCACATGTACACCGAATTCATACTTTTCTTCATCTTCAAATGATGAAATAATGTGTACTCTTTTAGAACCAACAACTTTTGTGGATGCACCTTCACCAGAGGGAAAACCTCCTCGTTTTCTCCTTACTAGCTTTGCTTTAGGATCTTCTTCTTCTTCATTTTGATCATTAGTAACACTAAGATTCTTCTCTCTTGTTCCCTTTTCTTTCTTTCCTCTTTGCAGGGAAAACCAGAGGGGTCAATTTCCTCTTCCCAGATCTTGTGGTAGGTCCGGAGGAAACAAGACCTTTTCCCTTATCAATAGTACTAGTTTCATTCTTTGTTGCAGGGACTGTGGAGGATTTTGTAGGGGTATTCCTTCTAGATCTCCTAGGACCAGATGATTCTACTTCTAGTTGTGCTCCTCTAGCTCTTCCAAGAGAAATTTCCTCATCAGTGAAACCAACATCTTTAAGTGTTTTATCCACTTTCTTCCTAATCTTAGGCTTCTGTTGTTCCATATGAATTTTCATAGATTTTTCAGCATATGTCCCAATTCTAGGTTCATTGGGATCCTTTGGATTCTTTAGCAATATTTGCACATAACCTTCAAATTCTTCTTCGGTTATTTCATATCCAAGAGGTTGAATCCAGATAGTTTGAGGTTTTATGGCCTCAATCATGCATTCATCAATGGAGACATGAAATATGATATCATTCTTATACTTCATAATTTTTCTTAGAATTATATCCCCTTCATTCATATTTCTTTTAAATATTGCAAAGAATGTTGTCAAAGCATTTTCTTGAGCGTCCAAATTTCCCAAACTATGCAAATAATAAAAAAATTGATGGCCCACTGGTCTGGATGGGTTCCATAATACTTCTTCATTTTTTCCCAGAAGCCTCTTCATGAAGTAAAACCATCAACTTTTTCATTTATTTCACATCCAAGAGGCTGAATCCAGATAGTTCGAGGTTTTATGCCTCAATCATGCATTCATCAGTGGAGACATGAAATATGATATCATTCTTATACTTCTCCATAGTTTTTCTTGGAATTCTATCCCTTTCATTCATATTTCTTTTAAATACTACAAAGAATGTTGTCAAAGCATTTTCTTGAGCATCTAGATTCCTCAAACTGTGCAAATAATAAAAAATTTGATGGCCCACTGGTCTAGACGGGTTCCAAAATACTTCTTTACTTTTTCTCAGAAGCCTCTTCATGAAGTAAAACAATAAACATATGATCAATAGACCAAACTTAAAGGAATATTTATTTTCCTTTGTTTGCTTTATATTCTCTAACAATTGCAATCAAAGAAGCTTGCAGAGATCATAATCTACACCTTCCACCACCATATCAAATCCTGTATAAATTGTTGTGGCCAAAACAAAATTCTCTCTATTTGTGAAATATATCTTATGACCTATCATGAGAGATGCATACTTTATGTTGGTGTAATTAATTATTTAATTACACTTTAGGATAAGTTTACTTAGGTAATTATTTATTTCCTAGGATAATTATCATTTAATTCTTATCTTATCTTATTGAGTTGCCTTTTTGCTCAAGATAAGATTAGGGTTGCTTTTTCTTGCTTTATTGCATCATTGCCTTTTTGAAGGCTTTTGTATTATTTGTAAAAAAATTCATTCAATAATCAATAATTCTGATTTTTGCTTGCACACATTGGCTCTGAGGGTTTACAAAACTTCTGTTGTTTTTTGTTCTGAATATCTTTGCATGTGATAGGTGATTGCTTGCAGGTGTTCTTGAGGACTGTGAAGTTGGTTTTTCAACTTCTACATGGTATCAGAGCTCCAGACCTGTCGCTACCTATTTGTGATTTGAAGATATTCTCTCACAATGTCTTTTTCTATGCAAGGGTTTCAAGTCAGATTGATTTTTTGTGGATCTGGGGGTAGCCAAATTTTCAGAGCATTTTGGGCTCGAACGAACGTCGCCATTGCGATCAGAGTGTCCAAAAACCCCAAAAATGCCTTTCATTTCGTCGATTTAGGAAAAAGTTGAAAAAAAAGGTAAAAAAAAGCTAGCCCCAAGGCTGTACGGCCCCAGGGCATGATCTCCGAGGCAAAAATTTCAAAAATAATCAAAAAATCAATTATTTTTGAAAACTTCTGTGTGCGGCCCGTTCAAAGACCTACGCTGCCAAGCAGCCACCGATCCTCAGCCCAGCGACCATCCGTGGGCCACCACCTCCTCTAGCACCACTCCTCCTGTGTTGAGCTCTGCTCCACCCATTTTAGCCATCCGCGGGTCCTAAGCGCCTAGCCCAAGTCATCTGGGCAACCATGGGCCATGCCAGCCAATCAGCCCCTATGGGCCTTTTCCTCTAAGCTGGCGGTCTTATTAGGACCCAGAAGCTGCGCCCCAGGCCCCGTCAGATTTTTTTAAACAACCCTGCAGCGCCTAGTCACATGCGCGACCGAGGGCCAGAGCCGAAGGTGCTACTTTTTTTACCCTGTTTAGTGCAGAAAGGTCCTTTTACAGGCCTTTTTTTCATTTTTTCATAACTTGGTCAAACAGAGGTATTTTTTCACAAACGAGATATCATCGGAAAGCTGATTCGATGATAGACTTGATGGTGGTGGTTTTATTTTCTGATTTTTCCGTTTTGGTGCTTTTTTCGCCTGTCAAAGCTAGAAGTTGCTATTTTCACTCTGAGAGGCGTAACTTTTGCGTTCTGGCTCCGTTTTTCGAAAACAAATAGGCGTTGGAAAGCTAGTTCAGTGCTCTACACATATATCAGACCTATTTTTTCTGATTTTTTACCAGGTATCTGATAATTCTGTTTGATCTCAGCCTTTACCTTTTCAGTTCTTTTCTTGGGAAGCGTGCAATTAGTTTATTTTTTTTGAGATCAACGAGCATTGTTTTTTCTATTTGAGAGTATATATTGCTGTTTTATGTCATGGATTTAAATAATATTGCATCCCTTACTCCATTCAACTATTTTGGTGGGAAAAAACAAATGGAGATTCACTTGAAACATAAAGGGTTGTATAGGGTAACCATGGGTACAAAAATTGAACCTATAGGTGCTATTGAAAAGAAAAAATGGTTTAATAGGTGTGATGAAGCTTATGGTACATTATGTCTATCTCTTTCATCTGACCTCCTTTTCCACATTGAATCTTGCACTACACCAAATGAGATATGGGATACTTTGGAGTCTTTGTTTGGGAAGCAGGATACTATGAGAGGGTTTCAGTTAGAGAATGAGCTTATTGGCTTAAATCCTAGGGATTTTTAGCATCCAGGAGTTTTTCACCAAAATCAAGTCTCCTAGATTGCAGTTGTTACAGTGTGGTGTTCAGAAAGAAGACTCTCAGTTGCTATTGTCCATCCTTTCTAAGCTTGGACCTGATTATTTAGTTTTTGTATCTACCTTTTATGCCACTATGGATGCACTTGGTACGATATTCACTATGCCATCTCTTGATGAATTTTCTTCATCTCTCACTCGAGAGAAAGCTAAGTTAGCTAGCATGGGCACGGTGAAACCTTCTTCCTCTTCACATGCACTTATTGCATCACAGGAGCCCACAAATCAGAAGGCTTCTACAAGAAAAGGCAAGAAATAGAAACAAAAGGATTCCAAACCTCATGAGCAGCAAAAGGAGTCCTCAGATTCATCCTCCTCTTCTAAGGGGATATCATTTAGGAAGGAGAAGCCTACATGTGCATATTGCAAGAGGGAAGGACATGCAGAACATAATTGTTACAAGAAGGACATTGATGAGCTAAAACATCTTCTTTAGAAACAACAGATTGATTTGCCTTCTAGGATGTCTACATCATCTTCTTCTCCTCATTCTTCTTCTTCAGAGCAGCATAACACAAGCATAGCTAGTTTACATACTTCATCAGATATGAAGGGACATGCTCTTTGTGCTTCTTTAGGTACTGGATCAGGGAGATGGCTTCTAGATTTAGGAGCATCTCATCATATGGAATCTTCGCAGTCTATGTTCACTTCCTTTGAGCCTTGCACTATGTCTCCCATTTTGATGGGAAACAACACTTACCTAAGTGTTACAGGGAAGGGGTCTATTAGTTTTTGGGATCACTCCTTTCACTATGTCTTGTGTGTCCCTCACTTGAGAAATAACCTTCTTTCCATCTATTAGATAACACATGGGGGCAATGGGAGATCTGTGGAGTTCACATTTGATTCAGTTATCATCAGAGACTTGGAGAGTAGAGCAGTCATTGCTACTGGGATAGTGGATCACTCCTCTCAGTTGTATTCCTTCACTGATTTTGCTACTGGTGGTGCTTCTATTCCTACAGTTGTTCCTCACACTTCGTGTGTGCATCATCATTCAGAGGAGAGATTTGGCTTCTTGAACATTGGTGTTCTCACTTCGGATCATGTTCTTGAGCCTTCCATTCCATCTCCTCCATCTCCTATTGCTTCTTTTGTTTTAGTGTAGCAAGATCCTGTTGATCATCCATCTTTGGAGGTTTCTATTGAGTCTTCACCTACTTCGGCTTCTTCATTTGTTGAGGTCACACCTCCTTCTGTGGAGACATCTTGGGCTGCACCTATTCCACCTTTAGATATTTCTTTCATTCAACCTCTTTCCTCTCACTTCTTTTGGAGTTACTTCATTCTGGGGGGGACCTATGGTCTCTTTCTTCCTCTCTTATGGGGGGATTCTTTCATGTATCTTTGTGATGAATGGTGTCCTTGGGGGGTCTTATGGAGTCCTCCATTTTTCATCACTTAGGTAGTTTATTGCATTCTATTTTGGGGAGGAGTTTTGTTCCCATGTGGTTTTCTCCTTTACCCCGTTTGATTTAGTTTGCATTTCATTTGTAAATGAGTACCTGATCAGGCCTTGTTGTCGGGACTCATCTTTGCATAATAATTTGCTTCTCCCTAAGTTGCACTTATGGGGGGGTGTTGGTGTAATTAATTATTTAATTACACTTTAGGATAAGTTTACTTAGGTAATTATTTATTTCCTAGGATAATTATCATTTAATTCTTATCTTATCTTATTGAGCTATCATTTTGCTCAAGATAAGATTAGGGTTTCTTTTTTCTGCTTTATTGCATCATTTTCCTTTTTGAAGGCTTTTGTATTATTTTTAAAACAATTCATTCAATAATCAATAATTCTGATTTTTGCTTGCACACATTGGCTCTGAGGGTTTATAAAACTTCTGTTGTTTTTTGTTCCGAATATCTTTGCATGTGATAGGTGATTGCTTGCAGGTGTTCTTGGGGACTGTGAAGTTGGTTTTTCAACTTCTACACTTTACTGCTAGATTAGTAATTGTTTTTGTTGCTAGATCTCTTTTATTGTATTTGGCTCCTATAAGTTCTTCTACAACCTCATTCTTTATAGATTTCAGAACGGGCACTATACATGTGTCCCATAACCCAGTAATGGCCCTAATCACTTGCTTCATTATAAGATGCAGTTGGTTAGTCCACAAAAAAATTTCATGCATTATGCTTAGAACTGGCTTCACAAATTTGTCATTACAGCTGAAATTAGGGAAATTGTTCCAGACGTCCAACCTTTTATCAACCCCATTTGAATACTCAAGTTTTACCTTGAATTCATCGCCAATAAGTTCATCTCTCCAAATGTCAATTAACTTTACATGATTGTATTCTTCAAATTTTACTTGAATCATCATCCTAGTATCCTCAATCAGCATTACACCATGTGGAATTAACAAAAATGTGCTCATGGGATCATCTTAAAAAAATTTCAAAGAGTACTTTTTGTAAGAGGGTCTCTGCCTTTCTGATTCTTTCACAACTACGGGGGTTGCCATTTTACAGGTTCTAAATTCAAACAACCTAGCCAAAACAGAAAGAACAACTACTCAAAATATATAAATACCTTTTTCTGCACACAAAATCATAACTAGGGTTTCCGCAGCTCAAACTCCAATTTTATTTAGCAATGCTCCAAAAGTTCTTGAAATTCTCCAAAATCTCAAATGAATAAAATTCCTTGATCATTTTCCTTATAAGATAACAATTTTCCCTAATTCGCATTTATTGAGGCAAACTCCAAAAAGATGCTAAAAACTCTTTTCTTTAACACAAACAAACCTTGATTTGCTCCGCAAAGAATCATCCCTTCATATTTTCTACTAGTTCCTTTTCTAGAACCTCTGAAAACTCAATCTTTACCTTTCTTCCTCATGCCATCCTCTGATACACCATTTATCCAGGGGGTTCTTATAATTTTCTGATAATGCTCCCCTTGTGACCTTGCTAGGTCTAGTTACCGAATAAATCATCTATATCGGATGAGGGAACAAACTCATCAATTGTCTCTAGTTCTTCTTTCTTTCTCCAAATATTTCACATTTCTTGCTTAATCTCATCTTTGTCAACCTTCTCCATAGGTTCATTATTTTCTATCAGATTGGTTTCCTTGCTCTTCTTGCTTCTATAGACTCTTGAAACATGTCCCAATTTTTTGTAGTTATAGCAGATAATATTCCTTTGATTAGATTGATTTCCATTGACTCTTGTCTTGCACTAGTTAGCTTTATTTCCATACTTGTTGCACATGTAACAATAGCCATTGAAGGGCTAACTCATTCCTCTTACATTAAATTGATTCATCATCATGGTCCAACATTCACTTGCTCTATGTCTAGTTCTTTTGCATACAAAACATTGACCAGAGAAAGGAACATGGAATTGATTCATCCTACTTATAAATTCAGTTGCCTTGTGACCAAATCTATTGCATGAAAAAAAAGTTCCATTAAAAGAAGAGTACCTTTGTCCATTAGGCTATCTCACCGAAGGTCTCCTAGTAGGGTTCCTTGAATTTTCTTTCTGCTTACCTTTATTCAGAGTCTTTTGATCATTCACAGTCTTAAAACTTTCACCTGAATCATATCCTAGACCACCTTTATCTTTACTTGGTCTCTATCCTACAATTAATTCATCAAGCCTTTCTGAGCTAGATCTGAAATTTTTTTCACAGAGTTTCTCCTTCTCTAGGTCCACTTTCAGGTTCACAATTTCTTGTTCAAGCTTGGTGCAATCTTCATACTTGCTTTGTACCAACTTGTTCAGACACTCTTCAATCCTTTTCTTCTCTTCCACTTGCACTTTCAGACCAGTAATATCTTCATTTTCCTTCTTTAACTGATCAGTTACTTCCTTATGCTTGTCTTTGAACTTTTTCAATTGCTCCTTAAGTTTCCAGAAACATTCATTTTCTTCTTCAAGATTATCCTTCATATCTTTATTTTCTCTTTCAACTTTATCAAGATCCTCAAGAGCAGTTTGGAGCTCTCCTTTTCCATCCATTTCTTCCATCTTTAGGATCTCCCTCAAGCTATTAGGCTTAACTAGAGGAACCAAGCTCTGATACCAATTGTTAAAGATCGAAGATACTAAGAGGGGGGGTGAATCAATATCTTCTTAAATTTTCTAATTAGATACCATACAATTATTCTAATGTAAACAATAGTAGAAATAAATTAAAAAATTAGCAGAACATCAAATCAAAGAACACAAGAACACCAAGATTTTTATGTGGAAAACCCAAATGGGAAAAACCATAGTGATCGTTAGCTTACAATATTATATAACCAGTTATAGAATATTACAAAATGGGTGGCTCACTACCAGGACTCACTGTCTAGAAACAAAGGCTCACTGCCTACAAAATTACAATGATTGAATGGATTTCAACCAAAAAATGAAGTGACATAGTACACCTAATGAGTGCAGATTAAGTTCCAGATAAATCTCAATAAACAAACTTAGCACATTTCATCATGTCCGTACTACTTCACAACTTCGCACAAAATCACACACACTTTCCTCAAAAACTATCTATTATATATATCCCATCTCTTCGCAAGAATCAATTAGGTCGGCCTAATTAGATGCACTTAATATTTATCAAAAATACCATATGTCGGCTACAAGATTAAGAAAAAGATAACCCACACGCTTAAACAAGTCAGCATGAACCTAAAACAGGTCGCACATATATCCACATAACAAAACTATTTTCTCCTTTACATAATTCACCAAAGAAGTCGGTCAGGAACAAATTTCAAACCAAAAAGAAAAAACATTTTGTACGAGCACCAAATATGTGAAATCCCAAATGTATGTGCTCCCAACATCTGCAAGCCATTTCCCAAAGCTGAAAGCAATAGTGATCATCAGAAAACAAATGCGGATCAAAATAGTAGAGGATTTAAGAAAAATACCGGTTCAAATACTGAACTACAATACCAGAATAACTTTAGACTTGATCTTCTAGGTGCAACTCATATATCATGGTGACATCAATGACAAACAAAAAGTAACAAAATGAGATGTTCTTCATTTTTCCAACAAAAAGGTGGTTGGACGATACCATTCAAGACAGTATATTGTTTAGAAGGAATCAAGTGTGCATTCCTAGGAGTTTGATGAGGAAAAAATTGATCAAAGAGAAGCATAGCGGTGGATTGGTAGGGAACTTTGGTTAGGATAAGACCATTTCCATTGTTGGTGAACGTTATTATTGGCTACAGCTATAGTAGGACATGAAGAATTTCGTACAGGGTTGCAAAATATGTCAAATGGTGAAGGGCACTAGGCATAATACTTGACTATATTAGAAGTTATGGGAGGATATCAACATGGATTTTTTTCTTAGTTTTCTAAGGACGTAGCATGGTCATGACTCCAGATTTGTGGTGGTGGATAGATTCTTGAAGCTAGCACACTTCATTCCATATCATAAGACCAGTGATGTTGTTCATGTTGCAGAATTATTATTTAAGGAGGTGGTAAGACTACATGGTCTACCCTAGAGCATAGTTTTAGACCAAGATACCAAGTTTGTTGGGTATTTTTGGAGGACATTGTGGAAGAATTTAAAAACTAATTTGAAATTTAGCTCAGCACATCATCCGCAGATAGATGGACAAACAAAGGTAGTGAATAGGAGTTTGGGAAATTTGTTGAGATGCTTGGTTAGTGATGGACCCAAGGGTTGGGATTTGGTTTTGTCACAAGATGAGTTTTCCTATAAAAATTCAGTCAATCGAAACACTGGTAAGTCATTGTTTCATATTATGTATAGTAATAACCCTAGAACTACCACTGAATTAAGGAAAATGGATAAGGAAGGAATGAATAGTGTTGAAGCTAAGGATTTTTTGGATTTATGAAGAATGTGCATGAGGAATTTAAGGAGCATATCAATAAGATGAATACACAGTACAAGGAAAAGATAGATTAGAAGAGAAGGCATAAGGAGTTTTCAATTGGAGATGAATTCATGGTTCATTTGAGGAAGGAAATATTCTCAGTTGGTACATACAATAAATTGAAGATGAAGAAATTTGGACCATGTAAGATTTTGAAGAAACATGACTCAGGAAATGCATTTGAGGTGGAATTGCTAAGTGGGGTTCATGTCTCACTTGTATTTAACATTTCAGATCTGGCAAGGTATCATGAAGGGGATAAGGAGTACGAGTTGGTAAAAGTACAGTGGAGTGTTCCAGCAATAGCCATGGGAGAAACAAGAAATCAAAGAGATCCTAGATACTCGTGTGGAAAGGAGCACCAGAAATAGGTAATACAATGAATTCCTAGAAAAGTGGAAAGGAAGGCCAGTAGAAGATTCAACTTGGTTGTCCAAGTCAGAGGTTATCCATCTTGGTTTTCCTCTAACTCATGAGAAATGATGAATTCACTCTTCAATCTACCCCAGGTGTCTAATGCAGGAGCATCCAGGGCAAAGAGCAATCTTGAATCACCAAATTATGTGATTGTTTGTTCGAATAAGGGCTAATCATGTTTCATCGAGGGGACTTTGACATATCGGTGGAACGACCCTTCAAGTCTGAGTGATATACCAATGGTGTTGGTGGAGGTTGTAGATGGGCTCATGGGCATGAAGTTTTCTCATTGGCAAATGATATTCTATGTCTTATAGATGGTCTAATAACACGTGAAATTGGCATTATGTTCTATCAGTTGGAGTGAGCATCATCAGTAGGAATCTATCCTGGGTCTCTCTAATGGACTGATGTCTCTCACTGGTGTTCCTTAGGGGTGTCGGTGATACCTTCTATGTTGTTTCTCTAAAGATCCAATGGATTTTCACATAACATAAATTGATTGTCAGGACTTCCTTGTATCAGCTTAGTGAGTTCCCAATGATACGATAAGGAGCAGGATGACCATAGTGGGATTGACTAGGAGTAATTTGATGATGGGTATGGCCAGGTGGTGAATAATGATAGGTAATTCACATATTGTTGTGAATTTTGAATGGTGATGAGGATAGCATCAGCAAGAAACTAGAGCATCAACAAAAGATAATTTGTGGTCTCTTTGATGGGGTGATAAAGTGATATCAGTGTAACATGGTGGTTTTGGTGGGAGATGAACTAGATTCTGAGCAATAGAATGATGGTGACATGGATGTATGGAGATATTCAATGGCAGTGGATGGCAAGTATGGTCGTGACATGTGGCAGAAAACTATTTGATGTATTCCACATCATTGTTGTGAAATACATTCCCATTAGTTGACTCGGTAAGGCTGTTGATTATGATGTAACCACTTAGAGATCTCTAGAGCTTATTGGGCGATAATGGATACTATGACACGAGGATTAAGGCTGACCTAAAGAGTTTGAATGAGATATAACAAGGATGGAGTGCCTGTGTAGAGAGAGTCTTTAGGAGGAAGGAAGTGTAGAAGAACATACAATGAAGAACAAAGTGTGAGTTTAGATCTGCAATCTATAGATGCATGTAAGAAGCCCATAATATGGCATGTAGTTTGTAATACCCTCCAGTAATAAAAGGAAATATTTATTCTCTTCTTGCATCTAGGCATTCTTTCTCTGTGAGTGTGTAGAGATTTTGTAATTAAGGGGAGTACCCTTTATACTGATGGTGTTGGAAGAGGTTGTAGATAGGTTATCTCAATTGCAAGATGATATTCTCTGTCTTACCGATGGTCTGATAACATGTGAGATTGGCATTATGTTCTATCGATGGGAGTGAGCATCGTTGGCAGGACTCTATCCTAGATCTCTCCAATGGACTGATGTCTCTCATCGATGTGCCTTGGGGGTGTCAATGAGAGCTTCCATGTTGTTTCTCTGATGATCTGATGGATTCGCACAAAATGTAAATTGATCATCAGGACTTCCTTGTATTAGCTAGAGATGTAGTGAGGTCCTAGTGATATAGTGATGACTAGGAGGATGACCATGGTGGGACCGACTGGGAGGAATTCGATGATAGGTATGACCAGGTGGAAAATAATGATAGGTAATTCACATCCTTGTAGCGAATTATGAATGGTGATGAGTATAACATTGGCAAGAAATGGGAGCATTGGAAAAAGATGATTTGTGGTCTCTTTGATGGGGCGATAAGGTGATATCAGTGTAACATGGTGGTTTCGGTGGGAGATGAACTAGAGTCTAAGTGATATTCTCATGGTGATGGATGCATAGAGATAGTCAATAGTGGTGGATGGTGAGTACAGTCGCGACACATGGTAGAACAATATTCTATGTATTCCACATCATTGTTGTGAAATACATTCCTATTGGTTGACTTGGTAAGGATACTGATTATGATGTAACCACTTGGAGATCTCTAGAGTTGATTGGGCGATAATGGATACTATGACACGAGGAGTAAGGATGACCTAAAGAGTTTGAATGAGATATAACAAGGATGGAATGCCTATGTAGAGAGAGTCTTTGGGAGGAAGGAAGTGTAGAAGAACATACAACGAAGAACAAAGTGTGAGTTCAGATCTGCAATCTGTAGATGCATGTAAGAAGCCCATAAGATTGCATGTAGTTTGTAATCCCCTCCAGTAATAAAAGGAAATATTTTTTCTCTTCTTGCATCCAGTTGTTCTTTCTCTGTGAGTGTGTAGAGATTTTGTAGTTAAGGGGAGTACCCTTTATCATCATGTGTGTGTGAGCATGATCTTTCCACATGGGTAACCACCTTGCCTCTTACACATATCATAGTCCTCACACATATGTGAGCACACCCACTCTCACACCCCATGCACAATTTTCATTTGATCTCTCCCCCCTTGTAACACTTGTTACAAAGATACACCATCAATCCATGCACTCACTCTCATCAAATATTATCCCTTCATCAAATTTCCATACCAACCCTCCATTACCTTTGTCAAAAATATATAAATAGCATGGCGTTCCTTCATTGATATACATAACATCATTATATTAATTTCATGTTGGTCTCTTGAGAATAAATCATACCCTTATGCTATTATTATGCTCATTTATTGAGTAGTTCACATTACTCCATAGAAAAAAAACACCTATCTTAATGAAAAAATCAAGTGAAGCATTAGATGCAAGTTATTTTCTATTCCAATTAGATGATTAAGGAAAATAAGCTATAAGGTTTCATTTATTTCAATTTGAATCCTTGTTTATGCTTTTTTTTCTCTTTTTTTCATAAGGAAATACAAAAATAGTTGACGTCTTTAGCTATCTTATCCCCATAATTTTTGGTACTTGTAGCCACCTTTCTAAAATGCATATTACCATTTTTATGTAGATATCTCCTTATGTGTAAAGGATATAATACCTACCTAAATCAATACCTACTAAAATAATCTTATCCCAAGTGCACATCAATTAAAATATAGATATCTCCTTATGTGTAAAGGATATAACACCTACCTAAATCAATACCTACTAAAATCATCTTATCCCAAGTGCACATCAATTAAAATAAAGTAATTAAATAAATGCAATAAAATAAATATGTAATACCAAGGAGCCCCCAAACTATTTCTTAGAACACTAATATTGTTTTATGTCATTGATTTTATAAAGAAAATACTTTGACTAAAATTCAACACTTTCTTTAGAAATACAAATCTAGTTTACTTTTTTATCATATTCTAAGAATATTTTTATATCAAGTGCATGGATAATTATTCTATCTTGCTCTGCATTGGTCATTTTCTATGTGACCTTTATATTTTTTTTATTAATATCAAGTCATTACTTTTACAATAACAAATCTGTAGCAAATTGTTTAAATATTAAGCAATCTCTCTAGCAAACCCACTTCCACTTCTCTATTGTACTTTTTCCCCTTCCAATAATTACAAAGCTAAGAATATGAAATTGCCACATTTTTAAAAATTTCTCCTGATATTTATTGTTCAAATGATAAACCTAAACATTAAAAAACCTCTAAAAATTCACATCTACATCACCATCATACATTTTCTTTCAAATAAATACAAAATCGAAAAGATAAAATTACAATCATAATTTTGTACATAATTGAAATGGTGAACTTAATATATAAAGTTAAACATATTATTTCTTACTTTACATGATATACATATAATGCACAAATTTTTTTAAAAGAAATTTTTTTCAAGGTGTGCGCCCTTGGTCTCCTTTTGTTGTGTAGTGCAGCGCTTGGGTTTGTGACATGGCTTCACCAACTCTTGTGGATTTATTAACTTTGGTGGTTTTACCAGGAATTAATAGTTTGATCTTTTGGTGCAACAACAACCGTCTATGCAACAATTGGTATCAGATCCTGGGTCATGGGTTTGAACACCTCGCTTGCACTAGGGGGATTGTTGTAAGGTGTGGACCCTTGGTCTCCTTGTGTTGTACAGTGCATCACTTGGGTTCATGACATGGTTTAATTACCTCCCATGGATTCATTAACTCTTGTGGTTGTATTGGGAATTAATAGGTCGATCTTTTTGTGCAACGACAACTGTCTATGCAACAAAAAATGTAGTCCTTTCATAAATGACCCTTTAGATTAAGGTTATCATGAGCTCCAGATATAAAGACATGAGAAATGATCAAGATAAAATAGGAAAGCCCTTTGGATGCCATAAAAAAGGATAGAGACAAAGATAAAAGGTATATCTTGAGGGTCCACCACCCATTTTAAGGATACAAATGACTAATGAACTATTAATACATTGTAATAGAACACTGTCTATGTTCAATTTATGTCCACATATTGTAACTATAATATTCTATGGTCAATTCAAAATTTCTAGATAATGGTACACATTTTTATTTTACTTATATTGAAATAATTATGTGTAATAAAATTGTTAAGTTAATCAGTTATGATATTTCATTAGTACCTCATTTTTTTCAATAATACCTCAATTTTATTATTATAATTAATAAGTGGTAAATTATTATGATATTTGATCAAATATATTTTTATTATTTAAAAAGTGTGATAAGTTTATATTGAGAGAAATAAGTGGTAAAGTAGTAGGCAAGTTGTAAAATATAAATAATATTTAAAAATTAGTTTGTCATGTTATTTTATTAATATTTTAGGTTTGACTTATTAAAAAGTGATTAAGTATGGTATTTGAAAAATTTAAAACATTTTTTTCTATATATCATTTGAAATTGAAATTATTTATCATATTATTTTAATAATATGTGAGTTGTAAACTTTCATTAATCAATCAAAAATTATAATAAAATAATTCAATATCAAAATAATGACAAGTTGATGTATAATTTAGAAAAAAATGTCTTATATAACTTCAAGGTTTTATATTATTGTATTAATATTTGAATATGACCATAACAAACCTATTATTTAAAAAGTACATGTTTATTGTGATATAATTCTTCTTAAATATTCAATAAGTTTTAAAAGTTGATTTTCCACTTTATGTCTACAATATGTAGAATTCACTATTAAAAGGTGATAAATTGATGTAATGTTTAAAAAAGGCATGTACTAAGTTGGAAAAGGGAGAAGAGGATCTTTGCAAGTGGTTTGGGACCAAAGTGACCTATGTCAAGCCTTGTGTGTATGGGTGGAGGAGGCTCGACTCTCCTCCACGCAGGTGTTTGTTTTTGGGGTACAGTTCCTAGTGGTTCGACCTTGTTGTGTTTTAACACTATGTGAAAATATTAATACTTTTCCCTCACTCATGTGAGGTTGGTCAGGTGCTCGTTGTTATTAATGTTGGTGTAATTAATTATTTAATGACACTTACATAAGTTTACTTAGGACATAATATTATTTCTAGAATTCTTAGTTGGCTTTTCTAGAACTTATCTTATCTAGCTAATGCATCATTTCCTAGGTGATTAGTTTTTTAGTTGTCTCATGTCATAGGATTATGACATTTCTAAACATCTTGTTCATTACTAATTTTCAACCTTTCCTATATAAGGAAGGTGATTGTACTCATTTGTAATAACTTCATACCTCATCATTTGATACGTCTTAATATCAAGCAAGCTCATTATCTTGCATACTCTCTTGTAGAAGTTTTTCATTATTTTTACAAGTGGTCTTGGGTGTTGAGCTAATATCTTCAGCTCTTACAATTAATGGATGGGGATATGGATCCCCCCCAATAGCATCCCTAAAAATAAAATTATAGGATCAAATGGCAATGTGCAACCCAGGTCATTCAGGGATATCGTTATTGGCAAGAAGGTGGTCTTTCTGGCTAGAGCCAAATTCATTGCGGAGGTGGGAAGTGGTGGTGAAGATGGGGGATGCAGAAGAGGTAAGTGCTCCCCTAAGACCCCTAAAATGGAAATCATGTCTCTGAATTCCAAATTAAATAAAGCACTTTGTGGGGAAAATGATAAGCTTACTAATTTTGGAATTTTTTTAGCCACCATGGACATTAATAAGATTTGAGCAAGGAAATATATGGACACATGGTTGGCTGATGTTTGGGGTAAGAAATTGGGAATTCATTTTTATTACTGCGAGATGATTCAAAAAGGACTATATGTTACTTTTCTCAAAAACCATGAAATACAAAGTCATGTAATCAACAAAAAATTTTGGAGCATTGGAAAATGTCATCAAGGCACTGGCTTGGTCACCATCGGCCCAAAACAAAGAAATCTTGGTTCTTCTAAGCCCTAGATGGGTGGAAGTCAGAAACATGCGACCAAGGGTTTGTAATTTCATCCCCTTCTATTGGTACCCTATGGATGGGTGCTCAAAATAGATAACACTAAATCTGCTTTAACCCATACAAATGCAAGAGCATTTGTCTCTATCCTCCTAGGGGTTGACATACCTGACATATTGCTACTTAAATTAGACAATGGTAACACTGAATGCACCCTAGAGGTGCTTGGTGGCTTAAATGTGTGCTACCTTTGTTAGAAGGAGGGGCATGTGAGAATAAATTTCCCTCTAATAATAAGGAAAAATGCTAGTTTAAAGCCACCTATGGGTGAAAATGTCATTCACCACAACCTAGTTGATTCAATGGGTAGAAACATTGATGTACAAAGAGCTAAGGGATCATATGGCAAAGAGATAACTCAAGATGACACTGGTAGTTTGAATAAAAAGCATGCCCTAATTGAAAATTCTAGAAAAAATAAAGGGGTTGTAGAAGTCCTAAGTGAGGATCTAGATGATTGCATGGAGAATGTCGAAATTATAAATGGAAACCCTGGGAAAAGAAAAAGTTTGTCAAAACCATAAATGAAAACATGGAGAAAAATAGTGAGACTATCAAATTGGAATCCTTAATAGGAGGTGAGTTCTTTGAAGCTTCCTCTCAGAGCTTGGATAATAATGCTAAAGGTGACTATGAAAGTATGGAAACTAATGGCTTCAAAAATGGTCTGGAAGCTACAGAACTAGAGTGAAAATTTGATAAGTAAACCAAAATGCTACCAATGAAGGAGATGAATTTTGGGAGGATAGAAATATCAACCCCTCATAAGGAATAAACATTCTAGAAAAATGACAACAATTCAATATAAAAAATTAAACAGTATGGAGGGCCCTCCTATGGAAGCTAAATGCATCAATATAACCATGCTAGTAAGGGGGAAAAAGAGAATGCACAACAATTAGCATTGGAAAAAATAAAAAGAAACATTAAGGAAAAAGGAATGCCAAATGATAGTGAACCCAAGAATCAAACTAATTTTTTGAAAAAATTTAAGCTCTACAAGGCTGGAAGGGATAAGGTTGAGGAAATGGAAAGCAAAGAGAGGTCAAATATATTCAAAGAAATAGTATCTACAATTGAAACCAAAATACAACCTACCCCTACCCAATAGGGTACTACCGATGGACTGGTTGCAGGCCAATCTGTTGAGGTGGAAGGGAAGGAAGAAGGGTTTAACCTCATTTTCCCCTGTAATAAATGCATTGATGATACCTTGGTGGGTATGGGTGTGAGGGATGCCGGTTCCAAGGTGGAGGATGATAGGGAAGGGAAAATATTTTCAAAAGATACCTCACCCTTAACCATGGTGGCCCAAGAAAAAGAAGTTGAAGGCAATAGTTCTCATGCTTTCCTACTAGGCTCAAACAATCTAGACCCTCAAGGGGACTTTGATCCCTCAAGGGATGTGGCTCCTAAGGGAGTCACTAAGGGGGTGGGCTCTAAAAATGAGTAGCCCCTAGACCTAGGGGCAGGCCAAGGAAAGAAAAGGAATCCATAATCCCAACAAGGAAAGGAAACCTAAAAGTTTTGTCTAACCAAAAGAGGAAGAAAAAAAGTGCAATCATCCTAAGCTCTATGGCCAAGAGGATGGAGGTAGAACCAAAGGTTCCCTTTTGAGAACTTCAGACCCAAAAAGGAATCTTCCCACCCCTTTGAATCTAATGATGGGTTTAACTACATTTCATGGAATGTAAGGGGATTGGAATCCCCTGGTAGGAAACATGTAGTAAGAAGGTTACTCAACCAATGCGGAAAAAAGAATGTGGTTCTTTTTCAAGAACTTAACTCAACAAGGTTCTCACTTGAAACCAATCCCAACTTCATCTTGAGAGAAGCCTCATAGTTTTCCACCCAGAAAGAGAAAGGTAAAGGGGGGCTGCCATCCTCATCTCAAAGGAATGGAGCTAGTATGTCTCTAGCTTTAGGACCTCCCCCTACAATAGGACATCCTAGATCACTCTAAAAAAGGATGACTCATTTAGTATTTGATCTATTTATGCACCAAATGATTATGATGAAAGAATCAAATTATGGAAATGGATGTGTGACCTGAAAAATCTACCATGGATATTAGGAGGGGACTTCAACCATATCAAAAATCAAGAAGATGAACATGGGGGGATAGATATAGAATGGAAGGGAAATGAGAAGTACTTCTGGAAAAAATGAAGTCTAAGTTGCAGTTGATTCATCCCATAGAAGGGAAAAAAAATACTTTCCCTACATCTGGAATGCATGGTGCAATTCTCAAAAAGGTAATAGAAGGGTTTACTACTACCTAGATAGGTTCTACCTAAATAAAGATAATTTTATCACATACTCCCTCAAGTATGGATATAAAATTGAAGTGCACCCATATACACTCTCTAATCATCACCTTATAAAGGTAAGAATAATCCTAGAAAAGGGCATGCGAATGAAAGGAAAAAGGGGGGGTTCCTCCTTAACACAAAGTTGCTTCAAGATAGAGATTGTGTGGATGTTGTGATTGTTGAAAGGCACAAGACAACTAAGAGGGGGGTGAATAAGTTGTCACCAAACTGAAACACAAATCCCAAAAATTTATTAACTTCATATCCACTTTATTCTGTTATTAAGTATGAACATGAAATGTAAATAACAGAAAGGAATATTAGCACAAGAGACACTAGACTTATGTGGAAAACCCAATAAGGGAAAAACCATAGTGAGGATTAACTCACAATATAAAGTAATTCCAAAACTGATTACAAAGAGGCTCACTACCCAAGAAGGACTCACTGTCTAGATACAAGGATGATTACCTATAGATAGGACTCAATATCCAATAGGGAGGCTCACTACCTACAAATACAAAAGATAACAGAAAAATCCACCACAACAGATTACACACATCCACATCCTTGATCAAAATATTGTAGACACCATAAGCTCACTACTTTTAGGAATCTAACACAATCAAGTAATGCTTCCTCAATTCACTTTCACACACTCTTGCTTCTCACACTTGTGTCATTCATGATACTTCAATCCATAACATCTCAACTTTTATTTATACCATCTTCAACCTTAGAAACTTTCTCCAAGGTCAGCTACGCATTCTTCATTTTACAAATTCAAATTAGGTCAACAACTCAACATTCCTGCAGTGGAAGAGAATGAGATTGGACCAAACCGACACTTAACCAAGACCCAAACCAATGTCTTAGATCAATCACATGCTTCCTCAATTGATGCATATCCTTCGTATGATGTGTAGACACCAGGTCAGCCAAACCTAATGAAAACAAAAATGAACTTTGAAGTACATGCTTCTACAACAAGAAGATAACATGCAAAACACATAAAACACTTCGCCAAACATTGGAACACATCTCAAATTCCTTTAGATTTTCCCACAACAAATGCAACAAATTCCATACAAAGAACACCTTCCATCAGTCCATCTGGACTGCACAAACACACACAACAATATTGAAACTCATCTTCAAGAGTACCAAACCATGAAAACCTTCAACAAAACATAGATAACATCATTACAAGCCTTCATCCAAATCCACAAGACAAAAAAAAAGCTAGCAGAGGACCATGGAGCAAAAAAATTTCTCCCAATCCATAGACAAACAGCTCTGTCAAACTAGTTCACACACTGGTGAACACAACTTTCACTCTTCATCAAACTAGAAGCCAAAAACCAGAATATATCACCAAAAAATGTCCATAAACAATACTTTAGATCTGGACAACCATAGGATCAACATAGAAGAAATGCAAAGCACATATCGGGGCACATTTTGAACACACACACAACTCTGTCTTCACTATTTCTCAAAAGCACTTGATAACTCATAATATAAGCACACCTGCAACACCATAAAGAGAGCTCCATGTACTCACAACATCTCAATAGTATCTCAACTATACATGCACAACCTGCAATCACTTAATTCCTTTCTCTGCAACAACCTGTACTGTGTTGACATCAATCACAAAATTAATGCCAACACCACCATACTCATTCATATTTGTAACAATCTCCCCCTTTGTCATTGATGAAAACACATGATGTGAAAAACATCAAAGAAAACATCCATTCCATTTCTACACTCTCATTTATTTTTTAGAATATACAACCTACACAACTTTTCCTGCACTCTCTTTTCCTTGTAATATTCTCCCTTCCTTTTTCTTTCTCTATTTTTCACATGACTCTCTCTCCCCCTTTGACATCAAAGGAAAAGAGCAAAAAGGTTTGAATAATTCTTCAGCCATATGTAGCTCTGATCACTCCCCCTTAGTAGTACACCCATTTGATATTGCAAAAATGATACTTCCTACTCTACCTGAGGAGTAGACCTCAATCATCAATCTAGACAAATGAATAATTTGTAGATCCACTAGACTGATGCTCCTCCATGTGCACCTAGTTAGAAGAAGAAGGGGAAATAACCCCCAACTTCTCCCTGAGATACTCAAAAGTATCCTTTAGAAGAGCTTTATTAAATATATCAGCAATTTGATCCTTTGTAGGCACTTACTCCAGTCTGACTTCATTCTTCAATACCTTCTCCCTCAAGAAATGATATTTGATAGATATATGCTTTGTTCTTGAATGAATTACCAAATTCTTTGAAATGTTTATAGCACTTGTATTATCACAGAAGATAGGGATAGGCTCATTGCACATCACTCCTATGTCCTTCAATGTTTGCTTCATCCATAAAACCTATGTGCAGTAAGATGTTGCAGCAATGTACTCAACTTATGTAGTGGATAAAGAAATTGTATCCTATTTCTTGATTAGCCATGAAATCAATATTCCTCCAAGAAATAATGCACCACCACTTGTACTCTTCCGGCCATCTACACAACCAACCCAATTTGGATTAGTGTAAGCACTCAAAGTGAAATCAATATCCTTAGGCTACCACAGGCCATGATCCAGAGTGACTTTTAGATATCTAAATATCCTTTTCACAGCTATAACATGTGCTTCTTTAGGCTCTACTTGAAATATAGCAACCAAACATACTTCATGCATGATATCCGGTCTAGTAGTAGTAAGATACAATGGTCCACCAATCATAGATTTGTATATGCTCTGATCAACTTTACGAGATTCATCATCTTTACTCAGCTTGCATCTACACACCATAGGGGTATAGACTGGTTTGGAGTCATCCATTCCAAACTTCTTCAACAACTCTTTGACATACTTTGATTATGAAATGAATATTCCCTAATCAGTTTGATTCACTTGAAGTCCAAGGAAGAAATTCAACTCACCAATCATAGTCATTTCAAATTCTTTTTATATCTCCTCTGCAAATCTCTTGCACATGTACCTTCATTTCCTCTAAAGATGATGTTATCAATATACACAACCACTATCAACATTTTGTTTCATTCTACCTTGAAATAGAGAATTGTTGTCTTTGGAGCCTTTGTTGAATCTTTGTTGTGTCAAATATTTGTCTAACCTTGCATACCATGCTTTGGGAGCCTGTTTAAGTCCATATAATTCCTTTTTCAACTTGTAGACCATATCCAATTTACCTGATAACTGAAACCCCTTTGATTATTCCATGTACACCTCTTCTTCCAATTCTCTATTTAGGAATGCAGATTTAACATCCATCTGATATACCTTGAATTCTTTATGAGTAGAAAATGCCAAAAACATCCAAATGGTCTCCATTCTTGCCACTAAGGTAAATGTGTCCTCAAAATCTATTCCCTTGACTTGTGAATAACCTTTGCATACTAGCCTTGCTTTTTTTCGTACAAATTCACCATTCTCATTCAGCTTATTCTCGAATGCCCATTTTGAGCCAATTGCATTCTCGTTTATAGGTCTAGGAACCAATTCCCATATCTAATTCTTCTCTATCCGCTGCAATTCCTCTTTCATTAATCTAACCCAACTTTCATCTTTGCATTCTTCACACACTATTTTAGATTCTATCTTTGAAAGTAGACATAGATTTACCTTAGTTTCTACCACTTTGCTTCTTGTCGTTACACCTTCACTCTTCTCTCTAATTATATGTTCTTCAGGATGATTCTTCCATACATACTTTTGAGTCTTAGGAGCAGGTTTCAAAGCTTCTTCTTCTTCCTTATCCTCTTTTGGTACTTGTTTATAGATAGGCTCATCAAGTTCAACTTCACTTATTTCAACTAGTCTGTGCATATCTTCATCAACTTTCACATTTGCACTCTCAAAAATCTTCCTCAATATTTTATTGAAGCATCTATAAGCTTTTTTATTAGTTGAATATCCAAGGAAAATACCTTCATCACTTCTAGCATCAAACTTTCCAAGGTTTTGATCATCCTTTTTAATATAACATCTACTTCTAAACACCTTTAATTACTTCACAGTAGGAATGTTTCCAGTGTACAACTCATAAGGAGTCTTCGTGTTATTACTTTTGATTTGAGCTATGTTCAAAATATAAACAATAGTTTGGATTTCCTCTCTTCAGTATACATCAGGTACATTCACCTCTTTCATCATAGTTCTTGCAACCTCTTGCACAATCTCGTTCTTTCTCTCAAAAACTCCATTCTGCTAAGGATTTCTATGAGCAGAAAAATGTCTCTTTATGCCATGCTCTTCACAAAATGTATTAAACTCACTAGAAGTGAATTATCACCCTCCTCCAGACCTTAAACATTTGATTCTCAAGTTCACTTCATTCTCTATGCTTTCCTTGAACACTTTGAATCTATTCAGAGCTTGAGCTTTCTCCCTAAGAAATGTAACCCATGTCATTATAGAATAATCATCAATAAGGAGCATGAAATACCTATCACCATTAATACTTCTTGTTCTTGTGGGACCACATAGTTCTGTATGAACCAATTCCAACATTTTGGTAGTTGATTGATCTTTTCCTTTAAATATGCATCTTGTTTGCTTTCCCAACTAACAACTCTTGCAAACATTATTGGTAGGCTTTGTGATTTTAGGTAGATCCTGGACAACCTCTCTTGAACTAATCCTGATTAGATTATCAAATTTTACATGTCCCATCCTTCAGTGCCATAGCCAACTTTTATTAACTTGAGATACAAGGAATTGACCATCAACACCCTTAAGTTGATAGATGTTTCCATATGTTCTTCCTACAACAACCACAATTTTAGACCCTTTTCTAATCTCACGGGTGTTATCTTGAAACACAAGCTTAAATCCTTTGCTACACATTTGTCCAACACTCAAAAGATTATTCCTTAAGCCCTTAACATAATAGACATTATCATTACTGTAGTTTCCATTAAAACTAATTGTTCTTTTTCCAACAATCTTTGCTCCAGAATCATCTACAAACATGAATAGTCCACCATCATACTTTTCAAGTTTAGTAAACTTACTTTTGTCTCTGGTCATGTGATTTGAGTAGCCACTATCAATCACCCAATTGTCTTCATCTTGTCTAGCATGAAATGCAATAACCAAAGTACCTTCCATCTCTTCCTTCTTGCTCTCTAGACCACTTTCCCTTACACATCTTCTAGAGTTAGTAGACATTGATTTATTCTCTAAGGCTAGAAACAGACATTCATCATTATCACCCTTAAAATTAGATTCATCATTAGAAATTCCAGCATCTTCTCTAACATAGTACAATCTCTTGAACTTCTTATCCTTTTTGTATTTATTGTCCATGTTCTTCTTGTGTACATCTCTATTTGGACATATCGAAGCATAGTGACCAATATTTCCACAACTGAAACATTTAAAATGAAACATACCTTTGTACTTACCAGTACCTTTCTTCAACTTCCTTATAAATTTTTCTTCCAACTCCTCTGAACCTTCACTATCTAGATCATCTTTTGTCTTTGTAGCTTTGAAAGAATATTTTGTTTTCTTCTTTTCTTTTCCAAACTTCCTCATCTAAAATGCAGTCAAGGTTCCAAATAAATATTCTTTAGTGAACTTCTTAGGATCATACACTTCCTCAATAGCAAAGACCTTGTCACTGTAACTCTTCGGTAAAGTCATCAAAATATTTTCCATTACATCTTCATCATTCATGGTACCACCTTGATTTTCAACTTCATTCATTGCAATATCAACCCTCTAAAAATAGCTTGCAATATCTTCACCTTCTTCCATTTTCAAGTTCTCATATTTGTGCTTAGTTGTTAGCTTCTTTGACAATTTCACTCTATCATTTCCTTCATAGATATCTTCCAACTTTTTCCAAACTTCATAAGCAGTGCCCAAATAAATAATCTTTGTTCACTCAATCTTAGATAGAGCACTATAGATTGCATACCTTTCTTTTTCATTTTCCTCATAGGAAGAAATCTCATCAACAAAAGAAGGACCACTTTTTGATGCAACATACTTTGTCTCAAAAAAATTCAAAGTCTTGTAACCAAGAGAGATCAAGTAACCACTCATCTACACTTTCTAGTCATTGTAGTCAAATCCATCAAACATAGGGATTGACAATTTGTGCGCCATCGGATCTACCTCAAGTGGTTAAGCTCTTCTTTGAGGAACCAAAGCTTTGATACCAATTATTGAAAGGTGCAAGACAACTAAGAGGAGGGGTGAATCAGTTGTCACGAAACTCAAACACAAATCCTAAACACTTATCAACTTCACATCCACTTCATTTTGTCATTAAGTATGAACATGAAATGCAAATAATTGAAATCAATATCAACACAAGAGACACCAGATTTACGTGGAAAACCCAATAAGGGAAAAATCACGATGAGGATTAAATCACAATATAAATTAATTCCAAAACCGACTAAAAAGAGGCTCACTGTCCGGATACAAGGGATATGTGTAGGATCATCATGGAAAAAATAGGCCCTTAAGTGACAAAAAAATTAGAAAAATCAAAGTGAGGAAACTTGACGTAAAAAATTGAATAAGTAATATATATTATTTCAAAAATATGTAAGAATAGAATCTATAGAAAATTGAATTTAGTTTCTAAACTATTGGGTTTATTTTAAAAAAAAATCTATTTGGTGAAAATTTGAAATTTCAATGCAGTAGTACTTAAATTTTAGGGAAAAAATAAGCAGGTGTCTGTCTAACCACCCTATCCACAATAAAACGATAATATTTTTTTATAAGATTTTAGATATAAGTAGAGGACTCATGTCTAGATGTGATGCATACTTTTTTGTAATTTTTTTCCAAGTCAATAATTAATTATGAATTTTTTATTACAACTTTTAAAAAAAGCAAGTATGTTTGACCACCTTAACTTGGTCAATACTTCATGAAATTCAATTTTTCTTTTTTTAATCCTATAGTATGCAAAGCATAGAATGTGATGCATGTTTTGGATTCAGAAAATGTGATACCGTTTGAAAGCTATAGATGTTTTTCAATTAGCCTATCAATTAGGACTTTAGTCATAATTCAAATAGAAAATGAATAATAATTATTTATTAAATTCAAAGTAAATCATAATTTATATTGGTGGAAAGTTGAGAATCTCCTTTAAAAACCCTTATTGTTTCATCAATTTTGGGTAAAAAAAAGTCATCAGCCACATACCCATCATATCACCACTTTTTGGCCCATCATGATCCTACACATACCCCAAGGATCACTACCTAAAGATAGGATGCATTGTCCAACAAGGAGGCTCACTACCTATAGATACAAAAGATAACAAAAAAATCCACAACAGATTACACACATCTACAGCCTTGATCAGAAGATTGCAGACACCATTAGCTCACTACCATTAGGAATCTGACACATTAAAGTACTGTTGCCTCAATTCACTTTCACACACTCTTTCTTCTCACACTTGTGGAATTATTGATACTTCAATCCATAACACCTTGACTTGTATTTATACCATCTTCAACCTTAGAAACTTTCTCAAGGTTGGCTACACATTCTTCATTTTATAAATTTAAATTAGGTTGGAAACTCAACATTCCCACAGTGGAAGAGAATGAGAGTGGACCAAACTGACACTTAACCAAGACCCAAAAAAATGTCTCAGATCAATCACATGCTTCCTCAATTGATGTATATCCTTTGCATGATGTGTAGACACTAGGTCAGAAAAACTTAATGAAAACACAAATGAAATTTTAAGTACACACTTCTACAATGAGAAGATAAAATGTGAACCACATAACACACTTCACCAAACAATAGAACACATCTCAAATGCCTTCAGATTCATCCACAAAAAATGCAATGACTTCCATACACATAACACCTTCCATCAATCCATCTAGACTGCATAGACACACACAACAATATTGAAACTCATCTTTTGGAGCACCAAACCATGAACACCTTCAACAAAACATATATAACATCATTACAAGTCTTCATCCAAATCCGCAAGACCAAAAAAAAGCTAGTAGAGGACTATGGAGCAGAAACATTTCTGCCAGTCCATAGACAAACAACTCTGCCAAACCAGTTCACACACTAGTGAACAAAACTTTCACTCTTCATCAAACTAGAAGCTAAAAACTAGGATATATCACCAATAGATTCCCATAAATAATACTTTATATCCACACAAGCATAGGATAAACACAGAATAAATGTGGAGCACATATCGAAGCACATTTGGAACACACACACAACTCTGTCTTCACTATTTATCAAAAGCACTTGATAATTCATCATATCAACACACCTGTAACACCATAAAGATAGCTCTATGTACTCACAAAATCTCAATAGTATCTCAAATATACATGCAAAGCCTACAATCACTTAATTTCTTTCTCTACAACAACTTGCACTATGTTGAAATCAATGACAACATTAATGACAACACCACCATACTCATTCATACTTGCAACAACGATGTCACTTAAAAATATAAACCAATGGATGTACAAAGGCTTAAGTACCATTGAGAGGTGGGATTTGAACACCAAGTGGTGGAAAACCCTATTTCAAGTGGTTGGAAAAAATAAGGCCTTGGATATAAGGAGAGAGGAGGGGCTCCTCCAAGAGGATTTGTTGCAAGTTGAAGCTTTCCTTCAGAAAGACCCAGCGGATGAAGTCCTTGGAAACAAGCTCAGAACTTTCAAAGACTCCTTGAGGAAGCTTTAAAATTTTAGAATTCAAAGGCTCAAAATAAGATCCAATCTCAATTGGCTTGAGAATGGGGACAAAGGGTCCAAATTCTTCTTTAGATGTCTAAAGGAGAAAAGTATCAAAGAGAATATTGAGCAAGCACAAATAGATGGGGAGTCATTCACTAATCAGGATGACATTAAAGGCCACTTCTTCAACTTTTACAAGAACCTCTTCACCAATGAAAGAAAAGTGGAGGGTTTCTCCAATGCAAGGAAGCTAATAAAAAGCATCATCCCAAAAAAGATAGAAGATAAAGAAGTAGACTGCCTATGCAAAGATATCTTCAAAGAAGAAATAAAAAAGGAAATAAACTCCTTATAGAATGATAAAACCCTTGGAGCAGATGGATTCCTTGCTAAATTCTGCAAGGTATTCATTGATTGGATTATAGATTATCTCTTCCTAGTGTACAAAGAAGCCTTGGAAATGGGCTCTCTGGGGAGGAACATAAATAAGGGCATTATAAAACTACTTCCCAAGGAAGGGGAAAAAACACTAATTAGAAAATGGAGACCAATAACCCTGCTAAATGTGTCTTATAAAATCCTAGCTAAGGTCTTGGAAAGAAGGCTAGTAAACATTCTACCAAATTTTATCAACAACACCCAAATTGGGTTCATCAAAGGTAGGTACATTCTTGAGAACTTAATCACTAGTTGGGAGGCAATGGAGTAGGCAAGGACTTCCAATCAAGAGGTGGTAATGGTGTTGGTATACTTTGATAAGGCATATGATAGGGTAGAGTGGGATTTTATCAGATTAATGTTGGAAGCCTTTGGTTTTTCGGAAGCCTTCTATAGTATTGTGGTCACACTCTTCATGGATTCAGTGGCACAGATTAATGTCAATGGTTCTCTTACAAAATAATTTTCTTTGGAGAGGTCAATTAGGCAGGGTTTCCCCTTGGACCTTGTCTTGTTTTTTATTTATTCTATTGCATTACATAATATCCTTAGGGTCAATAATGCTAGACCAAAGGTAAAAGGTATAATGCTTCCAAACCAAAGTGAATTACTTAATATTCACTTTGTAGATGATATTGCACAATTCCCTCAGCTAAATTAAGGCAATGTATCTAACCTAGTGGAGAAACTAGATACATTTTGTGTTGCCTCCAGAGAAAATTTTTCCCTCTCTAAATATATTATGTTGGGTTGGCAATAAAAAAGATGTAGCTTTGGATCCAAGGGAAAATTAAAAATAAAATTGGTAAGTGTAATAGGCAGTTCCTAAATCTAGTAGGGAGAATTCAATTCTACTAGAAAATACTTTCATCCTACACTCTATACTTTGCCTCAGTGTGGCTATTTAGTACCTATTGAGTTGATGAAATTCAAGAGAAGATAAGGAGGTTCTTATGGTCATATGGAAAAGGAAAGAATAAACATTTTTTTAGATGAGAATTGTGTTGCTTAAGTAAGGCATAAGGTGGGATGGGTCTAAAAGATTTAAAAATTCAAGGAATAGCCTTGGCAGCCAAATGAATTTTCAAAGCACTAGAGGGGGAAGAAGCATGGAAAGTCTTGGTCAAGAATAACATACAAAGGGAAACCCCAAGCATGCAAAGGCCTAGAAAGGACCCCCTTGAGTGACCTTCTTAGTTTTCAAAAGTATCTAGAAAGCATTGGAACACACTAAATAACACATTCTAAACTCTCATTTTTTCTTATAAAATACATTGTCCACCCACAGGTCAATTTGGTGGAATCTTGTGCACAATGGCAAGCCACTAGCACTCATGTAGGGGTGCTTGGATAAGAAATGGTTGAACAAAGGCATAAATAAGTTTTCTAATATCATGGCGGAGGGACTCTTAAAAGATTAGAACTAACTAAGCACTGAATTTAACTTTCCTATGATCAACTGGAGAACCTACTCAATTCTAAAGGAATCTTGCAAGGAGATAAACACCCTAGTTAAATGCATCCATAGTACAAGACAATATAAATACCTTAAATGGTGTGAGGGAACCAAGCTCACCAAATTCAATCCCAAGACAACATACAACACACTCACTAACCAACTAGAAACCTTTAACCACTTAAGCAGGGTTTGAAACATTGAGTTGAGTGAGAATGAATGGACAAAAACCTTAAGGAATACTTAGTCAAATGTAATTGAGACAAATAAGGCATGCTTTAGATGGCTCCTAATGTTGCAGAGACTACCTTGAAAGATAAATTCTGATGACATCAAAATATGCAGCCTATGCAGGGTGCCTAAAACAATAAGTCACATCTTTTTTGAATGTATATATGCAAAGGAAATTTGGAACCTCTTTTTCAAAATCAAGACATCTGGGATGCCAATTTCAAACCCAACACTGACATAATTCTTTAATTTAAGAATAGTAAACTTGGGAAAGACCTAACATTATTCTAGATTTTTGTTTCTACTAAAAATATTTGGGGCATTTGGAAAGTGAGAAATGATGAAAGATTTAATGGGGCAAAGAAGACACTTACTGAGTCTACTAAGAGGCTCACACTGTATAATATTGCTTTGCAGGTTACAATGACAGTAACGGTCTCCAAATTTAAATTCCTAAATTTTTTGGAGGAAGGTACACTACTAATTAATCTATAGGAGGTCAAGTTTGGGAAAAGTTGGTAGGTGGGGAAACCTAGTATAGAAATATTCCTCAAAGTACTTGAGGCATTCTAGAAGGAATTTAAGGAGAAGGTTTCCAAAGATAGTTAGAATGAAGATGTTCTAGCATTACTCAGCATTGAGTACATTTCCAAAGGAGAAATTGAAGCAAAATAAACCTTATTGGGGATAAAGGACCCCAGTCACAGGTTGGGTGTAGCTTCATGAGGATTATCAGATTAAGGTACCTTTTTTATAATGGAAAGTAATGCTTCACCTTCAAGTAACAAACTGAATCAGGCTTCTATATTTTGGGAAATAGTCAGTGATGGTGTATCCTTTTTGTCAGTTGTAAGAACTAGCTACGATATATATGTAATGATAGAAGGCATAATTGTAATAGTGTAATGTAAATCACTGATATACTATAAAGCACTGATATATTTTATATGTAAAGAGTAGGCCAAGTAATGGGGGGACATGAAGTAACTATATTTTTTGTAAAGGGGTAGGCATATGATGTAACTCTGTTACTGATCTCATTGTATTTCATGTTGTTCATGCTATATCTAATGCAAAAGGCATGTGCTAAAAATAAATTATCAACATATAGATAACAATTATAGGTTAATTTCTCATGTTATTTTATTAACCATTTAATTTTAAAATAATTTTAATCCACAAAAGCATATAATAATAGTATTTTACAAGTTAAATAGTTTTTAATATAAAATAAATTATGGTTAATTTTTAATACATGAATAAATGTAGGTTTTTAATAGCAAGGAATTTTGAAATAGGAAATGGACAAGAAATATTAAAAAGATTACAAATTTAGGAGTAGAAAGATCTTAATGATTCCAATAGGAAATGTTACTTTTAGTCAATGATGGAGGGGCCATTGAGGATCCCACATGAGAAGAATGATAAATATTTTTATCAACCTATAAAATATAATTTAGGGCCAATATTTCATGGTAGTTACTAGGAAAAGAGACTAATAGTGTTATAAAATCCACCTTCATTTAGATCACTGTTTAATGTTTTTTGGGCCTCTAACTTTATGCTTTTGAAGGGAAATAGTGTCTCAATGTTTTATACATCATACTAACCTTATTTTATGTTGTTAAAGAACATGTTTTAAATGTTTTCATCATGTTTTCTTTTCATTTTCATAGTTTAGTGGGTCTATAACATGTTGCACCATATCCACACATAATGTAGTAGATCTATAAATTAGTTTCCCAATTTTATTTTTTTAAATTGATATTTGATTATAAAAAAAACACAAGTTTGGATAGAATATATATGTGACTAGGATGGTCACATGATTTACATCAGCCCATCTAGGATGCAAAGTAAGAGATATTAGTTTTAGAACCTTAAAAACATCTCAAAACATATTAGTATGAAAATAGTTTTTAAACATTATAACCATTACAATATCACTTGTCTTTGCTAGGGACATTTTTTATCAGCTTGTATGAATGAAACCCTAGTATAGCTCCTATTGATGGCGATATATGCTCTCATCTTTATGTGTTAAAATTTTGATGAGTAACTTCTAGGTGTCTTACAATAGCATCCCTTTGAATCAAGTATTGATGGGGCTTAGTATACTTGTTCTAGAAGTCTATGTATTCATTTTGGAATGTGGGATTGATCTGCCTTAGGTCTTGAGGCAAACACTATGCATCTTGTAGGTCTCCTTTAAACAATGGTTCTTCATCATCCTCCATAATATTTAGGAACCCATCCGAAGGAATTTTCAGTGTTAAAGTTACCTTTTCAACAATAAAAAGATTTGAGAATTGGGAATGGTCGAAGAATAGACTTCTGGGAAGATGCTTGGACAAATTGAGCTCGTTTTTCATCAAAAAACAACCTTCAACAAATCAAAATTAGATTGGAAAGAGCTATTGGAAGAAAGGTCACTAATTATATCAATTAGGATGGCTTGAGGCCTAAATGGATAAATTTTAAAAATTATATGAATAATTATATTCTTAGAGGGAGAAGACAGTACAATTGGGAAGCTGGTTTGCATATTCTTTTTCAACAAATTGGTGAATCTGATCTTTTCTCGAAGGATAGGAATGACAAGTGGATATGGACTAAAATTTCATTTGGGAGAATCTTTGTCAAATCTATGAATGAAGTTTTAGAATACTCATTGATTCAAAGGGGGAAATTTAACTAGAAAATAGTTTGGAGCAAGAACTTAATACCTAAAGTTAATTTATTTTGGTGGACAATGGCACATGAAAAGATTCTCACTCTTAATAATCTTAAGAAAAAAGGCTTCTAATTGGTTAAGAAGTCCTACCTATGTAATGAATCTAAAGAAACTATCATGCACTTGTTGTTTCAATGTCCCTACTCATAGGAGGTTTTGTCTTTCTTTATGGCAAACCTGATAATTGATTAGGTTTTTCCTTCTTTAGTTAAGGTGTTTATAAACTGTTGGAATTTCAAATCCTATTCACATAACATCATTGTTGATTTATGGAGGAAAGTTCCCCCATTTCTCACTTTTGTATTGTGGAAAGAATGAAATAATAGACTTTTCAGGGATATTGCAAAGAATAGTAAAGAGCTATGCATGTCTATAAGACAACATATACAAGAAAATATTAACAACTAAAAATATGCTCCTTCTAAGAAAATTCCTTCCTACAAAGAGTTATGAATCAAGCAACTATGGGGTATCTCACAAGATCTAACTAACATCAACTAGAGAAAACAACTTATTAGAAGGAGTACAATTTGGATACCTTCAGTTCCAGGATGGATAAAATGCAATTTTGATAGTTTTTCAAAGGGTAACCCCAGTTTGGTGGGAGTAGGAGGAATAATCAAAGATCATCAAGGTAATTTAGTGGTTGGATATAGCAGAGGTCTGAGAATAGCAACAAACAATATGGAAAAGGAAAAGGTTGTGTGGGAAGGAATAAATTGTATGGAGGACAAAGGCTACATAAAGTATTTGTTGAAGTTGATTCCAAGCTAATAACATACTATTTAAATAATAAGGCTAATGTGCCTTGGGAATTAAAAGACATTCTGGATGATTGTAAGAATATGTTGAAAATTGTTTAGCAGTATAAAATTGGCCATGTGTATAGTGAGGGTAATATGGTCATTGATGCAATGAAAAATATTTTCTTAAGAAAATTGGAGTGGTTGTATTGGAATTTCATCCAACTGCCAAGTCAGATAAAAAAGATTATATTCAAAGAAAAATGTGAACTCTTAAACAATCCTACATGGATAGAAGGAAATTAGTGTCGATGGAGTACTTGTTGAGTTATCAACTTGTTATGTTCATCATTATCTTGCTCATAATGGTTGTAGGTAATTTGGAGACTAGGGAGCTAGGGTACTCTAATGATGGAAAGAGTACAAAAAATCTTCACAAGCATAAAAGAAATAATACAAGAAGAAATGATTTTTTAGAAGCCTCGTGTAGGATTAAAAAAGGAAAGGAGTTTGAAATATTTCATATAATGATTTTACCCACCCAAACCACTCAAGATATTTCAAGGCACTATTGACACAAAATTTTTGCACGCGTCAACTCTAATAGCATGGAGTACAATAAAAAAATTAATTATGTTTCTTAATGGTAGGGGTGTTGTCTTTTCCATAAAAGATGGAATGGAAGACATGAGTTATTTACATGTGAACAACAAGATTTATTTAAAATTATCACCAGTTGGTTTGAGCAGTTGCCGTTCCAAATGAAAATTTCTCAAGTTACCATTAATGTTGAAAATTTTGAACTAATTGTGATTTTTGTCTTGGACGAGAAGGTTTTGTTATTTGATTTTGTTTCTAGCTCAATTAGGTAGAGTTGAGATTGTGTTTGAAATTAAAAGATAAAAGGTATACATTCAAGTTTGCTATGTTATATCTATATACATCAAAGAAATTACCAAATAGACTGCATTGCATTATGCAAATGTGTACAACAAAGAAGAGAGTGAATACTTGTTACAAAAAGTAGTCTTTATTGATAATCATAAATGTATGGTGTCCCACACAAGCCATGGGACTAACTATTTTAATGCAATAAAGGAAATAGACTATACATTTATAGATACATAAAAGTAAAAATTGACAAGAGAGAAAACCCAAGACATAGAAAATGATGCAAACAACCAGAGAAATTTTATTATTGTTTAGAAAGGAAAATATTACATGCAAAGGATCTCAAATCCTTGAGCTCTACAATACATGCAAATTACCAAAAAACTACATAAACTACAGAAATTCCCCTTTTGCAGCATGCGAACTCTTTCCCCCAAAAAGCTACCCAAAAATTAGAAACTAGCTCATAAATAGCCCCTTTTTGGTTTGGAGACAAAAAAATATTCAAGATATGAGTTTTGCCAGTTTGGCACCAAAAATTAGAATTTGAAATTAAAAAATTGAGTCCTAATTCAAAATTTGACAATTTTCTAAAAATTGGCCAACTTTCGGAAGCCATAACTTTTGATCTGGGACTCCGTTTTTTGAACCATTTGCACCATTGGAAAGGTCTCGGAGTGAAGAACATGCCAAGATCAACCTCTATTGGTTCTAATGATTTTTAGGCCTATATAGGACCATTTGGTGCCTCAAACTAGACTCAGAAGGTTTTTCAAGGTAAAAAGCAGAAACTGAAACTTGAATAACTTTCAAACTGTGAATGATCTTGACCTAATTCTTTCGCCAAAGTGCTTATTTTTCCATCCTGAACCTTCCCATAATTTTTTTTCTTCCCACGCCTTCAAATTCACACCTACTAAAAATAGCAGTTGAGCAGAAAAAGCAAAAAAGCAGTTCTGAAAGTTGGGAACTCTTACTCGACGAAAAGGGTATTTAGAAATGCATAAACATCTATAAAAAGAAAACAAAAGGAACATAAATGGAAAGCATATTTTTGGGTGATGCAAGATTTCCCTCACTCGATGCTCCTGCATCAGACGCCCAGGGTAATTTGAGAAGTGATCTCGTCACGTCTCAAATGCTTGAGGAAAACCCAAATGGTCAACCTCTGCCTTAGACAACTAGGATGAATCTTCCACAGGCCTTCCACTCCACTTCACTAGATATTCTTCATGCTGCTTGTTTCTAGTATTTCTTCCCACACAGCTATCCAAGATTTTTTCAATCTCCTCCTTCTCTGAAGTAGGTGCTGGAATGCCACACTGTTCCATTGTTGGTACTTCCTCTGTGCCACCTTCATGATACTTTGTCAAATCTAAAATATTGAACATAGGGGAAATGTTGACTCCATTCAGTAACTCTACCTCATATGCATTCCTTGAATCATGCCCCTTCAAAATTTTATAGGGATCGAACTTCTTCATCTTAAATTTTTTATAGGTTCCCACTGGAAACCTTTCTTTCCTCAAGTGGACCATCACTTCATCACCAATCTAAAACTCCTTATTCCTCCTCTTCTAATTTTCCTTAGCCTTATACTGCATATTCATCTTGTTAATATGTTCTCTTACCTTCTCATGTATCTTCTTGATCTGCTCTACAAAGTCATTGGCTTCGAAACTTGTCTTCTTCTCTTGGTCCATGTTTCTTAGTTCTAGAGCAATTCTGGGACTGCCTCCATACACAATTTGGAATGGTGATCTTCCTATGCTCCAATTGACATAATTGTTGTAAGCAAATTCTGCCTGCGGTAAGATCAAGTCCCATCCCTTGGGTTTATCTCCTACCAAGCATCTTAATAGGTTACCCAAACTTCTGTTCACAACCACAGTCTTCCCATCAGTTTGGGGATGGTGTGCAAAACTGAACTTCAACTATGTTTTCAACTTCTTCCACAAGGTCCTCCAAAAGTTCCAAACAAATTTTGTGTCACGATCTAAGACTATACTCTTTGGAAAACCATGTAGCCTCACCACCTCTCTGAAGAATAAGTCAACAATGTGGACTGCATTATGGGTCTTCTAGCATGGGATGAAATGTGCCATCTTCGAAAACCTATCAACTACCACAAATACTGAATCATTCCCTCTCTATGTCCTTGGCAAACCAAGAACAAAGTCCATACTAATATCCTCCCACAACCTCTCTAGTACAGGTAAGGGCTGATACAATCGTGTATTCTGGCTCACTCCTTTAGCCATCTGACATACCCTACAACTCTGCACAAAATTCTTCACATCATGTGATAATTGAGGCCAATAATAATGCTCACTAATAATGGCAATGGTCTTATCCCAACCAAAATGTCCTGCCATTCCTCCACTATGCTTCTCCTTTATCAGGTTCTCCCTCATGGAACTCCTCGGAAAACACAATTGACTTCCCTTAAACAACATGCCATCCTAGATTATGAAATCTAGCCACTTCGTCTCGTCAACTGTGACAGGCTCCTTGCAAGATCTTCAAGGTACAATGTCTTGAGTTCATTGAACCCAATCACTTCAATCTGCATCTTTGTCAACAATGTTTTCTTCCTACTTAAGGAATTTGCAACCCTATTTGACTTCCCACTCCTATGCTTGATGATCAGTAAATAGAACAAATTCCTTCGGTAACAAATAATGTCTCCATTTTTTTAATGCTTGAACTATTGCATAAAATTCTTGATCATATATAGAGTACTTTCTCTTTGCATCATTTAAATTTTCACTAAAATAGGCAATGGGCTAACCTTCTTGGCTCATCACTGCTCCAATGGCACAACCATTGGCATCACAATCCACCTGAAACACCTTATTGAAATCCAGAGGGGGATAAAACTAGTTGCTTTGTCACGTTCTGCTTCAACAGATCAAAACTCTTCATTGCTCTAGTGCTCCAATTGAACTCTTTTCTATCCCCTCTCATTGTTTCAGTTAGTGGTGCACAAATACTACTGAAGTTTCTAATGAAATTTCTACAAAAACTTTCCAAACCTTGGAAAGATCTCACCTCAGTAGCAGTTCTTGGGGTAGACCATACTAGAATAGCCTTCACCTTCTCTGGGTCCATCTTGAGACCTTTTTTCGAGACAACAAACCCTAAGTACACTAACTCCTTCTTCACAAAACTACACTTCTTCAAATTAATCAACTATTTCTCTTCTCTCAATTTCTCAAAATCCCTAAAAATATGCATTAAATGATCATCCAAAGTCTTACTGAAAATCAAAATATCATCTAGATACACAATAACAAAACTTCCTAGAAACTCTTTTAGTACCTTGTTCATGAGCCGCATGAATGTGCTCGATGCATTGGTTAGCCCAAAGGGCATGAATAACCACTCGTAAAGGCCCTATTTGATCTTGAAGGTAGTCTTCTATTCATCTCCCTCATGAATTCGGATTTGGTGATATCCACTCTTTGAATCAATCTTTGTGAAGTACTGTGCTCCACTCAAACAGTTCATGAGGTCATCCATACTTGGTAGGGGAAATATGTACTTGATTGTTATCTTATTTATGGCCCAGGAGTCTGTACACATCCTCCACTCCATCTCCTTCTTCGTTGGTAGTACTACAGGTATTGCACATGGGCTCAAACTCTATCAAATCAAAACCTTTCTCAACAACTCCTGAACTTGTTTGTTCAACTCCTCATTTTCTACAGGAGTCATTCTGTGAGCTGCCTTATTTGGAAAACTAGCTCTAGGGATCAAGTCAATATGATGACTGATCATCCTCATTGGTGGTAAACCCTTAGGTACGTTATTAGAAATAATCTCTTGAAACTCATCCAATAGTCCAGAAACTTCTACTGGCACCTTCTCACTATCTTCCTTTTCCATTCTAGGAATCAATGCATAACACATACGCTCATGCTTCATGCCTTCTAAAAATTTCCTTGCATCGACAAAACAAATTCTAGCACTACTACATACCTTTTCTTCATCCTTCTTCAGGGGCTTCAACTTATAGTGGACTCCATCCTTCATCAGGGAATAAGTGTTTGCATGGCCATCATGTACAACTCGCCTATCAAACTACCACAGCCTCCCCAACAACATGTGACATGAATCCATGGGGATGATATCACATAGTACCTCATCATGATAGCTTCCAATCTTGAACTTCACCAGGCACTGCTCATTGACCAAAAATTTGTGGTCTTTCTGCAACCAAGCAATTCGATATGGATGTGGATGCCTTTCCCTTTTCAGCTTCAACTTCGTAACCATCTCTTTTGACACCAGATTATCAGTGCTCCCACTATCAATAATGACATCACAAAATTTTTCTTCACACTTGCACCTTATGTAGAACAAATTTTTTCTTTGTTCTGACTCCTTCTCTTCAGTCACTAGGGCTCTTCTAATCACTAGGACTTCTCCCCTTTCTGCATCATCTGAATGCTTAGATTGAGCCTCCTCATCTGCATGTGCAACCCTTCCACAACCTTCCAGCCCTCTGTCTTCCCTTCCTTGATGTTGTGGACATTCATAGGCTCGATGCCCTTCTTCACCACAATAGAAACAAGTTCCTCTAAAACCACCTCTTCCGGGTCCTGGCCCAGATCTTCCTCGTCCTCTACCTCTTTGATCACCACTATTTTGATCAAGAGGCAGTAGAAGTTATCATTCTTCAGGCTTCAATTGGTACTCACATCTTCATTTTTTCTTTCATCCTCATTTCGGCTCTTAGAAGATCTTCCACTACCCCTTCCACTTTGAATTCCTCATCCTTTTTGCTTGCTGTCAAATCTTTTGTTCAACTTCTTCTCAACTTTTAGAGAAAACTGGTATGTATCCTCAATGGTGGTCATTCTTACTAGGGTTAGCTACTCTTGAATGCTCAGTCGTAACCTATTAAGATAACAGGCTACCTTCTCCTTGTTGGCCTATGCATGGCCTATTTAGATGATCATCTTGTGAAAATATTCTATGTATTCTTTCATAGATCTACTTCCTTGCTTCAACCCTTGCAATTTCTTTAGTAGATCTAACTCGTAGTCCACTAGTAGGAACTACTTCAATTTCTCCACCATGTGATCCCAACTGTTGATCTTTCCTTTACCTCTTCGATTGCTCTCCAATTGGAACTTTTTCCACCAAATATTGGCATGGCCCTTCAACTTTGTTTTTGAAAACTTACCCTGATCTGGGTCCTCTACTTCTTCATACTAAAAATACTCTTCTAGCTCGTTGATCCAACCGATCAACTTTTTCGGGTTCAGACTTCCAAATAATTGGGAACTTCTATTCTAGGTCTTTTTCTAATCTTTGAAATGGCCCTTATCAGCTACATCTAATCTTGATCAATCATTTCTTCTTCCTCTTCTACATCTGAATCTTCCACCTCTTCTTCATCCACGCTTTCTCCTCTCCTTCCCGGGTTTAACCCTCTTCTCATTTGTTCCTACAATGCATCAATTTGTCTTTGGAGGGCTCTAAAACCCTCGACTGCCAATGGATCTCTTCCACCAACATTTCTACCACCTCAGACACCACCACGCCTACCAGGAATCACTCTTGGAGGCATCTTGAATATCTCAAACCCACAACCACAGTTCTGGTGCGAACTGCCTCACGATCGGTGATATGTCCACACGCTCAAGAAAACGCACTCTGATACCACCTGACGAGGGAGAAAACCAAAAAAATAGAAAATGATGCAAACAACCAAAGAAATTTTATTATTGTTTAGAAAGGAAAATATTACATGTAGAGGATCTCAAATCCTCGAGATCTGTAATACATGCAAATTACCGAAAGCTACAGAAACTACAAAAATTCTCCTTTTGCAGCATGCAAACTCTTTTCCACAAAAAGCTACCCAAAAATCATAAACTAGCCCATAAATAGCCCCTTTTCAGTTTGGATCCATAAACAATATTCGAGATATGAGTTTTTGCGGTTTGGCACCAAAAAATACAATTTGAAATTAAAAATTCAAGTCCTAATTCAAAATTTGACAATTTTCCAAAAATCGGCCAACTTCCGGAAACCATAACTTTTGATCCAGGACTTCGTTTTTCAAACCATTTGCACCATCAGAAAGGTCTCAGAGTGAAGAATGCACTAAAAACCCCCTCTGCCCATTCTGATGATTTTTGGGCCTGTACGGGACCATTTAGTGCCTCAAACTAGACTTGAAAGGTTTTTCAGGGAAAAAAACTGAAACTGAAACTTGAATAACTTTTAAACCATGAATGATCATGACTTGTTTCTTTCACCAAATTGATTATTTTTCTGTCTTGAACCTTCCCATAAATTTTTGTCTTCCCACGCCTTCAAATTTACACCTACTAAAATAGCAGTTCAGTAGAAAAAGAAGAAAAGTAGTTCTGAAAGTTGGGAACTCTTATTCGACGAAAAGGGTATCCAAAAATGCAAAAACATATATAAAAATAAAACAAAAGGAACATAAATGGAAAGAATATTTTTGGGTGATGCAAGATTTCCCTCACACCACTGGATGCTCCTACATCAAACACCCAGGGTAATTTGAGAAATGACCTCGTCACGTCTCAGATGGTTGAAGAAAGCCCAAACAGTCAACCTCTGCCTTAGACAGCTAGGATGAATCTTCCACATGCCTTCCTCTCCACTTCACTAGATATTTTTCATACTGACTATTTCTAGTACTCCTTCCCACACAGCTATCTAGGATTTCTTCAATCTCCTCCTTCTCTGAAGTAGGTGTTGGAATGCCACATTGTTCCATTGTTGGTACTTCCTTTACGCCACCTTCATGATACTCTGTCAAATCTAAAATATCAAACACAAGGGAAATGTTGAATCCATCCGGCAACTCTATCTCATATGCATTCCCTAAATCATGCCTCTTCAAAATTTTACAAGGACCAAACTTCTTCATCTTAAATTTGTTATAGGTTCCCACTGGAAACATTTCTTTCCTCAAGTGGACCATCACTTCATCACCAATCTAAAACTCCTTATACCTCCTCTTTTGATCTGCCTTGGCCTTATACTACATATTCATCTTGTTAATATTTTCTCTTACCTTCTCATGTATATTCTTGATGTGCTCTGCAAAGTCTTCGGCTTCAACACTTGTCTTCTTCTCTTGGTCCATGTTTCTTAGTTTTGGAGTAATTCTAGGACTACCTCCATACACAATTTGGAATGGGGATCTTCCTATGCTTTGGTTGATAGAATTGTTGTAAGATAATTCTGCCTACGATAAGATCAAGTCCCATCCCTTGGGTTTATCTCCTACCAAGCATCTCAGTACTTTACCTAGACTTTTGTTCACAACCTCAGTCCTTCCATCAGTTTGGGGATGGTGTGCAGAACTGAACTTCAACTTTGTTTTCAACTTCTTCAACAAGGTCCTCCAAAAGTACCCAACAAATTTTGTGTCACGATCTAAGAATATACTCTTTGGCAGACCATGCAGCTTCACCACCTCTTTGAAGAACAAGTCAACAATGTGGACTGCATCATGGGTCTTCTGGCATGGGATGAAATGTGCCATCTTCAAAAACCTGTCAACTACCACAAATACTGAATCATTCCCTCTCTATGTCCTTAGCAAACCAAGAACAAATTCCATACTAATATCCTCCCATGACCTCTCTGGTAAAGGTAAGGGCTGATACAACCCTGTATTCTGGCTCACTCCTTTAGCCATCTAGCATACCCTACAACTCTGCACAAAATTATTCACATCATGTGATAATTAAGGCCAATAATAATGTTCACTAATAATGGCAATGGTCTTATCCTGACCAAAATGTCCTACCATTCCTCCACTATGCTTCTCCTTTATCAAGTTCTCCCTTATGGAACTCTTTGGAATACACAATTTACTTCCCTTAAACAACATGTCATCCTGGATTATGAAATCAAACCACTTCATCATGTCAATTGTGAAAGACTCCTTGCAAGATTTCCAAGCTTCTACAAAATCAGGATCTTCAGGGTACAATGTCTTAAGTTCATTGAACCCAACCACTTCAATCTGCATCTATGTCAACAATGTTTTCCTCCTTAAGGCATCTGTAACCCTATTCGACTTCCCTCTCCTATGCTTTAAAAGAAAGGTATAACTTTGCAAAAATTCTACCCATTTCATATGCCTCTAATTTAATTTTCCTTGACTATTCAGATACTATAATGCCTGATAATCAGTAAACATAACAAATTCCTTTGGTATCAAATAATGTCTCCATTTTTTTAATGCTTGAACTATTGCATAATTTTTTTGATCATATACAAAGTACTTTCTCTTTGCATCATTTAAATTTTCACTAAAATAGGCAATGGGCTAACCTTCTTGGCTCATCACTACTCCAATGACAAAACCATTGGCATCACAATCCATCTGAAACACCTTATTGAAATCCGGAGGGGGCTAAAACTGGTTGCTTTGTCACCTTCTGCTTCAACAGATCAAAACTCTCCATTGCTCTAGTGCTCCACTTGAACTCTTTTTTATCCCCTCTCATTGTTTCAGTTAGTGGTGCACAAATACTACTGAAGTTTCTAATGAAATTTCTACAAAAACTTTCCAAACCTTGGAAAGATATCACTTCAATAGCAGTTCTTGGGGTAGGCCATTCTAGAATAGCCTTCACCTTCTCTGGGTCCATCTTGAGACCTTCTGCCGAGACAACAAACCCCAAGTACACTAACTCCTTCACAAAACTACACTTCTTTAGATTTCTCTCAAATTCTCAAAAGCCCTATGAATATGCATTAAATTCTCATCCAAAGTCTTACTGAAAATCAAAATATGATCTAGATATACAATAACAAAACTTCCTAGAAACTATTGCAGTACCTCGTTCATGAGCTGCATGAATGTGCTTGGTGCATTGGTTAGCCCAAAGGGCATGACTAACCACTCGTACATACCCTCTTTTGTCTTAAAGGAGGTCTTCCATTCGTATCCCTCAGGAATCTAGATCTGGTGATATCCGCTCTTTAGATCAATCTTTGTGAAGTATTGTGCTCAACTCAAACAATTCATCAGGTCATCCATCCTTGGTAAGGGAAATCTGTAATTAATTGTTATCTTATTTATGCCCTAGGAGTCTGTAGGAGTCATTTTGTGAGCTGCCTTATTTGGAAAATTGGCTCCAGGGATCAAGTCAATTTGATGAGTGATCTTCTTCATTAGTGGTCAACCCTTAGGTACATTATCAGAAATAATCTCCTGAAACTCATCCAATATTCCAGAAACTTCTACTGGCACCTTCTCACTATCTTCCTTTTCCATTATAGGAATCAATGCATAACACATACGCTCATGCTTCATGCCTTCTAAAAATTTCCTTGCATCGACAAAACAAATTCTATCACTACTGCATATGTTTTCTTCATCCTTCTTTAGGGATTTCAACTTATAGCGGACTCCATCCTTCATAAGGGAATAAGTGTTTGCATGGCCATCATGTACAACTCACCTATAGAACTACCACGACCTCCCCAACAACATGTGACATGAATCCATGGGGATGATATCACATAGTACCACATCATGATAGCTTCTGATCTTGAACTTCACTAGCCATTGCTCATTGACCAAAACTTTGTGGTCTTTCTACAACCAGACAATCCGATATGGATGTGGATGCCTTTCCCTTTTCAGTTTCAACTTTGTAACTATCTCTTCTTACACTAGATTATCAGTGCTTCCACTATCAATAATGACATCACAACATTTGTATTCACACTTGCACCTTGTGCAGAACAAATTTTTCCTTTGTTCTAGCTCCTTCTCTTCAGTCACCAGGGCTCTTCTAACCACTAGGGCTTCTCCCCTTTCCACATCATCTGAATGCTTGGATTGAGCCTCCTCATCTGCATGTACAACCGTTCCATGACCTTCTGGCCTTTTGTCTACCCTTCCTTGGTGTTGTGGACATTCATAGGCTCGATGCCCTTCTTCACCAAAATGGAAACAAGCTCCTCTAAAACCACCTCTTCTGGGTCTTGGCCCAAATCTTCCTCCTCTTCTACCTCTTTGATCACCACTATTTTGATCAAGAGGACATTAGAAGTTATCATTCTTCTAGCTTCGATTGGTACCCACATCTTCATTTTTTCTTTCATCCTCATTTCGGCTCCCAGAAGATTTTCCACTACCCCTTCCCCTTTGACCTCCTTGTCCTTTTTGCTTGTTGTCAAATATTTTGTTCAACTTCTCCTCAAATTTCAAAGAAAACTGGTATGCATCCTCAATGGTGGTCATTCTGACTAGGCTTAGCTCCTCTTGAATGCTCGGTCATAACCCATTAAGACAACGAGCTACCTTCTCCTTGTTGGCCTCTGCATGCCCTGTTGTGATGATCATCTTGTGAAAATATTCTGTGTATTCTTTCACAGATCTACTTCCTTGCTTCAACCCTTGCAATTTCTTCAGCAGATCTAACTCGTAGTCCACTAGTATGAACTACTTCTTCAGTTTCTCCACCATGCGATCCCAACTGCTGATCTTTCCTTTTCCTCTTCGATTTCTCTCCAATTGGACCTCTTTCAACCAAATATTGGCATGGCACTTCAGCTTCATTTTTGAAAACTTAACCTGATTTGGGTCCTCTACTTCTTCATACTCAAAATACTCTTCTAGCTTGTTGATCCAGTCGATCAACTCTTCCGGGTTTAGACTTTTGGAATAACTAGGAACTTCTATTTTGGGTCTTTTTTCGATCATTGAAATGGCCCTTATCAGCCACATCTAATCTTGATTAATCATTTCTTCTTCCTCTTCTTCATCATCGCTTTCTCCTCTCCTTCCTGGGTTTAACCCTCTTCTCATTTGTTCCTACAATGCATCAATTTGTCTATGGAGGGCTTTGAAACCCTCGGTTTCCAATGGATCTCTTCCACTAGCATTTCTGCCACCTCTACCACCACCACACCTACCAAGCATCACCCTTGGAGTCATCTTGAATATCTCAAACCCACAACAATAGAAACTACAGAAATTGCCCTTTCGCAGAATGCAAACTGTTTTCCCCAAAAAGCTACCCAAAAATCAGAAATTAGCCCATAAATAGCCCCTTTTCGGTTTAGAGCCAAAAAAAACATTGGAGATATGAGTTTTGGTGGTTTTTCACCAAAAATTACAATTTGAAATTAAAGAATTGAGTCCTAATTCAAAAATTGACAATTTTCAAAAAATCAGCCAACTTCCAGAAGCCATAAACTAGACTCGAAAGGTTTTTCAGGGAAAAAAATAGAAACAGAAACTTGAATAAATTTCAAACCATGAATGATCTTGACCTGATTCTTTCTCCAAAGTGCTTTATTTTCTATCCTTAACCTTCCCATAAATTTTTGTCTTCCCACGCCTTCAAATTCACACCTACTAAAAATAGTAGTTGAGCAGAAAAAGCATAAAAGCAGTTCTAAAAGTTGGGAACTCTTATTCGATGAAAAGGGTATCCAGAAATGCAAAAAAATCTATAAAAATAAAATAGAAGGAATATAAATGGAAAGCATATTTTTGGGTGATGTAAGATTTCCCTCACACCACTAGATGCTCCTGCATCAAAAATGCATATCGAAAGAAAGGGGATTAGTCATTGCCTGAATGACAAATCCCATTTGAGTTGAACTGTTGCATCTGCTTCAGCCCTCCTGCTTGTCCAACCTACATAAGTTGTTTTCTAGTTGCTCCAAGGTTGCTTGCATGAGTGAGAGAGAGTTTGTTAGAGTTTGGTGTAGACACTGAAATTTGGTGTAAGCCTACAACTTCAATTTCTTCATAATTCATATTTTCATTGTCATGATTAAATAATGTTAATTATTTAATTAATTCACTTTAATATTTATTCTTCTATTAATTAAATAATCTTAATTATTTAATTAATTCACATTTTCTTTATTCTATCCCGATTAATTAAATAAACACTCTTTATTTAATTACATCATTAATTAACTTTATCCTTCTTCTTAAATTAAATAAATTATGATTTAATTTACCTTTACCATACTTCTGATTATAATTAAATAAATACTTTAATTATTTAATTATTTATCTAACCTTTTCTTTACTTAATTAAATAAATCTTATTTATTTAATTAATACTTAAATGTTGAATCTTGAATTAGATAAATCATTTAATTCATAAAGGTCTATTTTTAACACATTCCTCTATATTTAGATAAATTTTTAAGTTATCTAAGTATTCATTTCCACTTCACTTGAGATCTATTTAAATTAGTCAGTTATCTCCTGATTTAATGATTGATTATCTTTCACAAATAAACTCTTTGTCATAATCAACCAGTTATCTAGTTCTAACTTGTATGGATGTACATGCTTATTAATTAAATATCTTTATTTAATTAATTAAATTTTGTGTGTACGTTCGAACAGAACGTTGCTTTTAATCTATCTCTATCTTTGTCATGCAAACATTATTCTTTTATTTTCGAATATCAAACTCGGAGATTAAATTATTATTTAATCTTTATCTCTATTCTTAGGTTTTATCACTCATGTCAGTACTAACAATTATCATAATGCATGTCGAAACCTTTGATCTCAATCGTCCATTTATCTTTCGATCATGGCCTATCATTCAAATGATCAATTTTTTATAAATTGATGTCTTTCATCATTTTACCTCTCTCGAAATTGTATGACTTTTGGAGCACTTGTTTAATCTTTGATATTTTTCTATAATCACATCTATCAAGGCTATACTTGCATGCATACTAAAAATATGAGGAAAATAATACCAATATGGTGAAATGGAGAAGGACAATAGAGGTTATCCATGGAGTTACATCGATCTTTGGTGAGATTGTTTTATGTTTTAGCTTATTTCCTTTGTTCTTTGTTTGACTTTAAATTGCATTAGAGTTTGATTGCATGAGTGTTTTCTTTTAATCTTTGTTGTTTTCTTGATAATTACACTGGTGAACCTGACATGAAGACACCGTCTTTGCAAATCCATAGAATTTTATTCTATTTTTACAGGTATCGTACAAAACAATGCATCTAATAGACAAAATGATGCAACTAACATTACAAAATGCATCTGATGAAGAAAATGATGCATTCATGATTTATCAAACCGTAATTGACTCGTGAAATTCTACGACGCATCTGACTAGTCAATTTTTGGGTTTAGTTTTTGATTTACAGTTTTCTTTTGTGTTTTTATTTTAGCTAATGTTTGGTTTGTAGTGCGTGTTTTAGGGAGTTAACATAGTGATTGTAGGACGTATCATAGAAGACAATTTTTCAAAACCCTTTCTGCAGGACGACTGAGGAAGATTAATATGAAAACTACTAATGAATTTTTCTGTAGGACGTATGTTGAAGAATTTATTTTTGAAACATATTGTTTGGTAGATTAAAAAATTGTCATTTGGGTTTAAAATTTACTAGTGTCTATTATGTTTGGTGTGAAAGCACAATTTTGTTATTACCCCATGATTCGGTATATCAAAGTATACTCTCCCCTTGCACATTTGTGTGATCCTGGGTGTAGGAGAACCGGTTACCAACTCTAGAAATTGGGCCTGTCTTGGTGGGAAAAATCACTCACCCCAAGAGGACTTAGACCGGTCACACGCTAAACATGAGTAACTTCTAGTTCGTATATAAAAGTGGGTTCTTGAGGAAAACTTAAGAATCGTGAGTATTGTTCCGACGAGAAGGGTAACAATGGTCTCTCACCACATGGATGATACCCCATGAACAAAATTCCCAAATTAAATACCATTGTTTTTAGTAAGCCAAAAACCCTCTATTAATTGGTGCAGTAGGTCGGACCTGTGAAGTCATCTCACATTTTTACAGTTCATTATAGAGATGAGAAGTATGCTATGGGTATTGTAGCTTGGCTGCCCCAAATGAAGTGGTGATTCATGGAGGGGAGCCAGTGGGCTCAAGCTACTAGTCATCTACCTTGAATAAGTGTAGCTGGGGTAAAACCCAAGTGAGAACTCAATAAATAATATTCTTCACAACCTTAGGATTGTACTTGTTTTCTAAAGTATTACATGGTCACATGTGTCAAAATACATTGTCTTCTGATTGTTTTCTTTGTTTTCCAAAACTTGATCATGAAACAGAGTTAGTTTACATTGTTAGTCATTGGAAAACCATAAAAGATCACCAAAAAAATGCAACTAAGATTTTGAGTTGCATTTGTTTAAAATTAAGTCACATCTGTTAGATTAGCTCACAGTTGCTTAGTAGAAAACTGCATTTTATTTAAAACCTGCACTTGTCATATTTTGTGAAACATCTAAATAGGTGAGCCACATCTGCAGTCTGGAACGACGCACATGCCCCCTGTCACATAACTTTTACCAATACACAGAATCTTGCAAAACCACATCTGACCAAGTCTGAGTCACAATTGATATTCTGAGTCACATCTTCTGTAAAAAAAACCACATCTATCTGATACCCAATTCTGAATTTACCAAAAAACTACAACTGGGAAAGAAAACCGCAACTATTAAATTCTACAACACATCTACCTAAGTATTAGAAAACCATAATTTATTGTCATAGACCGAGAAAAAATAGTCAAACCAGTATCTAACTTATCCTTTTTCATTGATTCTTGGACAAAAACCAGAATGTTTGGTCAAAATTTGCACAATTACATCCTTTAGGAGTCATTTGGTCATAGCAATAGGTATCCTAGTTGTAGATCTTACTCTCAGTTTAGAGGTTTTTATTTCCTTTAGAGAGATCATCTTTTACAAATTTTAGGATAGGCCCCCTTTCATGCTTTGGATAAGCCCTTGATTCAACAAATGTTTTCATTGAACCTAGTCATCATATCTTTTTTCCTACACGTGAATCCTTCCAACTCATCAAGTCTAGTTTGGGAGTTCACTTTATCTTTAGTCCTAGTTCTACAAAGGTTCCTTGTCAAAGCTAAATTGAAACCTAGGTTAAGCTTTAGCTGATAGATAACCTCTTTTAGAATCTTCCAATTTTGCCACCTAGACTTTACATATTTAGACACGATCATCCTAGAATAGCATCATTTTTAGACATACCTTATTTGCAAATAAAATACCAAAAAATATCTGCATACATTCATCCTTGATATTCAAAAAATCCCCAAAAACATAGATTAGATTCATATTATCCATAGACTTAGCTTCTGCATCACTTGCACTTTGAGCTTACAATACATGGTTGAAACAAGATCGAAAAGGAAAGAAAGAGAAAAGATGGCTGATCCAAATGAATTCATCAATCCATTCTTAAACACATTTTTAGAGATATCTTCATCTAGACCTCACAAGACTTTGTTAGAAAAATTTGTTACTAGAGACCTACAAGGACACATTCGTGTGGAAGACATATATGTTGTTGCATAAGACCCTAAGTTTTCTTCCTTCATAGATGAATATCTAGCAAATGATCCTCAATGATACTTAGCCAAATTTCTAGTAGACGGTGCCAAATTACCTCATGGTTTTGATATTAGTACCCTACAAACTACAACTACTTAGGGAACAAACACCACTACCACTAGTGCTACTATATCTCAAGTGACTACTGCTATACCATCTGGAGGACCTACATAGACTAGTTCAACAATACACATCTCCATTTGGTATGCCTACCTCGACACAGGGGCTAAATTTCAGCATAGGGGCATCATCATCTAATCCCTTCGGTCCTCTTGTTGGGAACAAAAAATCTAGAACATCATCTCCTATACCAAGTGTCAATGTTACTAGCACTATTCCATAGACAAAAACTATACCTATTGTTAATGTCACTAGGACTATACCACAAATTGAGGTTTCACAGAAAAGAGGCATACCCTCTTTCCAATATGGAAACTGACCCAAAACTTCACAGATTCTGAGCCAAAATCCATTTTCACAAAATCTGAATCAAAATCCATTTTCATAGATTTTGAATCAAAATCCATTTACACAAATTCTAGATCAAAATCCATTTTCACAGATTTTGAATCAAAACCCATTCACTAACATTCCAAATCCAAACCCACTTTACATACCCACTTTTAACCAAAACCCATCACACAACATTGGATTTCAAAACACATACATAGACCCAAATAATCCAACCAACACTTCATTAACTCAAGTTGATGTCTTGCAGACACAAATGCATGCACTTCAAACACAGATGGATAACATGGTAGTATCAAACAAGAAAACCTTTTCAACAAAAGATCTATGCATGTTTCTCTTCAACAAATCATTGTACATGACACCTTTCCCTCATGGGTATGTTATACCAAACTTACCCAAATACAATGGAAAGCGGAATCCAATCGAACACATAAGGGAATTTTCCACAATGTTCATAGATTTCGCCTACGAGCCCACCTATCTTATGAGACTCTTTACGAGAAGTCTTGTTGGAATTGCACTAGAGTGGTTTTCAGCTCTTGACTATGGTATAAAATCATAGGACAAATTGGCTGAAAAATTCATTGAAAACTTCTCCTTTAACATTGACTATGAAAAAAACATAGCAACCGTGTGTCATACTGAACAAGATGAAGGGGAATATTTTATCGCTTTCTTCAAGAGATGGAAAACTAAAGCTATTTGATGTCCTATTGAGATACCTGAGAAACAGAAGGTCACTATGTTCCAAGAAAACCTCAACCCAAAATTGAGAAGTAACTTAAGGGTACATTGTTTCACATCCTTTACAAAACTAGTGGAAAAGGGTCTCATACTAGAAAAAGATCTCATCGACAAAGGAGAACTTAAGACATAGACACCCACAATGACAAAAACAAGTTTTGGTCTCAGAATAGAAATGTTACCAATGATGGGGTAGTTGATGCTAAAAATTTACAAGTAGGACTGATCATCACACTTAGAGGAAATAACCCCTCTACCAACACACTTAACACCGTTAACCAAACCCCCAACACTACCCAAAACACCCAATAGCCACAACAATAAAGAAATTTTCTAAAACTTGAGTTCACTCTCCTCGGGGAACCCATCGAGTCAATCTTGAAACAACTATTGCAACACAATCTTATACAACTTCAAGAGCCAAGACAATACGATCTAGGGAAATTCAAACCATCTTGGTGGGATGATAATGCCTTTTGTCATTTCCATCAGACCAAAGGACATAGCCTACAAAATTGTCATCAACTGAAAAACATCATACAAGACTTTGTCGAGAACAAAACTATTCAGGCTAGTGGACAAAAAGTGACATCTTCAAACACTGATCAAAAGGTCTTTTCTGATCCACTACATGGCCATGGGAAAGGAAAAGTCCCCAGTTCGGATAACAAGACCAATACTTTGGAAAACTATGCTAATGTTAAGCATGATTATAGTGGAAAAATCATTAATCACCTTTGGGTAGCTGATGAGCAGGTCAATACCATTACCATAAATAAAACTCCCGAGTGTGTTGTTAACACTCATTGGACCAAGATCACCATTCAAGGCCCTCCATCACATCAGACACCACAGAAGTCAAATTCATACTATAACTTACTTGATCAGTTGGGGAAGACCCCAACCCAAATCTCTATCTTGGAATTGTTGCGTATCTCCCCTAAACATCGATCCATTTTAGATAAGTCTTTACAAAGCATGACTGTTCCTAATGATCTTGATGTCAATAGTTTCAAGGAAATGTTAGGTTAGCTGACTAATAATCATCATGCAACATTCTCTAAACAAGACTATGCAACTGAGAAGACAAATCATAATGACCTGTTACATCTTGAAGTCCTTGTGGACAAAAACAAAGTTAGATGAGTTCTGGTAGATGGAGTAGGGTTAAATCTTTTCAATTTAAAATTGATTAAGACATTACGTCTCTCGAAAGAATGTGTGGACACAACCAAAATCATTGTCATTAAGGCTTATGATGATGAGGAATGAAAATCAAAGGGAGTGGTAACACTTCCTATCAAAATTGGCCCTGCAGTCATGGAGACAAAATTCCAAATCTTGGATCTCACCCTTCCATACAACCTTCTACTAGGAAGACCATGGATTCATGCCATGAAGGAAATCCCTTCCACATATCATCAATGTCTTAAATTCCCTTACAATAGCACTAAAATAACAATAGATGGTGACCTAGATCCATTTCAATATTGCACCAGTCTACAAGAGGCACCCCAATTCCAAGTGTCGGTAAACCAAGAAGCTTCATCATCCAATTCATCTCAATATCTTAATCCATCCACTCTTACCAAAACATCCACTTCACTATCACTACCTTCCACTCCTAGGGTTGTGGATAATATCACATGAAGACATCTTATTGTGTTAGTCACTTGATTCCTCCTAAATCTTATGGTTTACCTACAACAGATAGGAGAGAATCAATGATCACTATACACATCACTCCCGCAACAACCTTTACAAAATGGGGAGAATTAAGCAAAGAAGCCATAAATGTAGAAGATGTGACCTCCGATTGTATAGAGAAGACCATGAAGAACCTCCCTCACTTGCTTACATTCCTACAGATCAATATGGAAAATGTTTCACAATCATGCAGAGCAAGGGATATATTGGACATAGTGGTTTAGGTTTACATCAAGATGGGAGGATGAAACCAATCATTGTTTCTAAGTGGCTGATAGGCTTAGGGCTTGGGTTTCAACTGATTTAGATTGGTGTTCCTAGTACCACATCACCTTTACTAGAGGAAGTGATTTCTTTTGAAGATATCGAAGATCTAACAAACCAACTAACCAACCCTATTGTGACTCCCCTGACTCTAACGAATATGAGTGGGATTCCTTATCATCCACATCCCCCATGGACCTTGATAAACTATTTGGAGAACTTGACTTAATGTTGAAATCTTCCCCAAATCCATTGAATTCTTGTCCACCAAAGAACATGACAAAAGATGAATGGTTTAAACATTACTATTGGGAATCTCTTGATCCTACCTATTGGGAGCCTAATAAATCCATTTTAGATAACCAAACCTTGGCATTAGGCCCACCTAAGAATCCACCTAGATCTAAGAAAAAGAGCAAAGAGGACTTGCTAAGAAACTTTTTCTGACTACATGAACAACTCATCTTTTACCTTGACCCCTTTGAACTTTTACAACTTTGATGATGACATTCCTTTAGTCTATCCCCAGCTCATTGATTGGGACCAACAAGACACACCCATCTTAGACATTTTTGAGAATGACGAAGCAATTGCTGAGTTCCTGGGATTACGAGAAGGCATACCTAGTGGCGACCACAAGGCTAGATTTACCATTGACTTGGACAACAAGGAATATTGTGGGGAATCTGTTCAACCCTCCAGTCACAAAAATAAGAAAAATAATGACAAAAATAAAAATGATGAGTCTCTGGGTGAAAATTGAAAGGCACCTTTAGACAATGAAAAAGCAAAAAATAAGGACGCATCTGAAGGAAAAAACCTCTTTGAGGAACCTAAGGATGGAGGTTTGAATATTCTCCCTATTGTAACATAAAATTCACCCATGCTAGTTGAAGAATCAGTGGAAGTTTACATAGGCACATAAGAGAATCCTCGACTGGTATATTTTACAGCATCATTGACAAAAGAAGAGCAGCCAGAATTCCACAACTTCTTTACACAAAGATAGATTAATTTTTCCTGGTCATATGCATACATGCCTAGGTTGGATCCTGAACTTGTACTACATCATTTTCCCTTACAACCAAGTGTAAAACCAGTGAAACATAAATTAAGGAAAATGTACCCACAAATTGCTTTATTAGTCAAGGCTAAGCTAAAGCAATTGTTAGATGTTGGCTTCATTAGATCAATCAACTATGAAAATTGGATTTCCAATCTTGTACCAATCACCAAACCAACAGGGGGCATCCACATTTGCACAAATTTTAAAGATATAAATAAAGCCTATCCTAAGGATGACTTCCCACCACCCAACATTGACATGATAGTAGACATGATAGCAGTGTATGAGATGTTATCCCTTATGGATGGATTTTTAGGATATATTCAGATTAGGATTGCAATTGTAGACCAACCTAAAACAACTTTCACATGTCCTTGGGGAACTTATTGCTGGAATTTAATTCCCTTTGGACTCAAAAACACTAGAGCAACATATCAATGTGCTATGACCACTATTTTTCATGACCTTATACACCCTCTTATGGAGGATTATGTTGATGACCTTATTGATAAATCACTAAAAAGGGAAAACAATTTATAGGTTTTAGACAAGATATTTCAAAGGCTAGAAGAGTATAAAGTGAGACTAAATCCGAAGAAATGTGTGTTTGGAGTGAAATCAAGAAATATTTTTGGGTATATCATTTCTAGAAGAGGCATTGAAGTAGATCCAGCCAAGCTAAAAGCAATCATAAACATGCCTCAACCAACTAATCTTAGTTAGCTAAGGACATTACAAGGGAGACTGCAATCCATCAAAAGATTCATAGTGCAGTTAGCAGATAAGACACATCCCTTTCAACATTTACTTAGAAAAGGAATACCCTTTATATGGACAACTAAATTCTACGAAGCCTTTCAACTGATTAAGGATTACCTACTCACACCACCAGTCTTAATGCCACCAGTTGAGGGACAACCACTAATTCTCTATATTTCAGCTACCCATTCATCACCCCTACCACTGCCTCTCTAACCTTGACCACCATCTCCGTCATCACCCCTGCTACCACCCCACTAACCTCTACCTCTGCCATGTCTGCCTTGTGGCCCTGCCCCACGCCTCTCAACTGGAGCATCCTGGTCTAGATCTGTCAATGGTACTAGCCTGTGAGTGGCCCACCAGTGATCATATGCCTCTGTCATGCCCAGATCCACTGCTTCACCTCTCCAACCCCATTGTACTAGCTGCAATGCATCAATGTCTTCCTCTACAGTGGCAAAAAGAATCTCAACACCCCATAGAGTCACCTCTCTTGATGATCAGGCATACTCTACTCAACCTCGAGGTTCATCCTGCACCTCGCCAAACTATCTCAGTACCCTATTCGACAAGTACCTCTCAATGATGTGTACATGGGATACTGTGCATCTAATCAAGTACTGTGTCTGCTGGCAGTATGTCAAATGCCCATCCTCATCTGACCGCTATGGGAAATCCATGTATGGCCTCCAAATAAACTAAACCATTGTGTCGATGGCATGTTCGTAATATCCTGTATCACCAACGTGATGTTGGGTGTTAACCCCCACATAATGGAAGGCATAAGGCGATCCCTGCTGAACAAATGTTGTGACAGGTGGTCAAAAAATGGTTGTGTTCCCATTCCCATACCATCAAGAGCGTGGTACCACAACTCATGGACTGTGCCTCTCTATAGGAAATATAGTGCAAATGGAAATATAACATAGCTAATAAACAAGAGCCCTAGGCATATACAACATATCTCTCCAGCATGCCAACAAGCATCTCCCCCCATCCTATAGGGAATCCTTGACCTCAGCAGTTAGGAAGAACTATACCTCCAATCAATGTATACAATAGACAATCTAATCTCCTATATCTTTGAGCTAAGACATGCCATCTAATGTCATAATGGTCTATCCCTAGTTGTCTAATGTCCTGGTGGGGATAATATCTACACATCTCTACGAATCCCCTCTGGGTATCATACATGACCCTAGTCCCTCTAATAGGTAATCTAAGAATCCTATACACATCCTCTAGATTCACCATCACCTCACTAGTAGGTAGATGGAATGATGATGTCTCTGAGTGCCACCACTCGCACAACATAGTCAACAGTCCCTGGTTTGCTCAAATAGTGGGCTTGAATGTCACATGATGTAAACCCAAATGCCACAGGAACCGTCTCTCCCCACTCCGCAAACTATCATGGAACCTAAAAGTCAACGGTCTTGACTCTCTAGTATATATAGGATCCAATACAACCTGCAATGGAATTATGCATACCTCATATCAGAATCAATAACCTATCCTAGTCCAAAGTTCCAAAATTCTCTGCCAGTTAAATGTGTCATTTTAATTTCAAATGCATTGCAAAATATCATGTGTCATTTAAATTTGTAAATGTGTCTCACAATGTCACATGTGTCATCCTAAAATGCAAATGTGTTTCATAATGCAGATACGTATATATACAGTCACGCCTAATCATCAGCCCATTCAAAATACAAATGTAACTTAAAATAACAAATGCATAACATTTTTCTATATGCGTTATTGTTATATGCAAATGCGATGTGCAAGTACATATGCAATGAAATAAAAAACCAAATGCGTATATATTTTGAAAACCCTACGCTAATCCATAACATAAAAATACAAATGCGTAATTCTGCATACAAATGTGTCAATTACACATGCATATGTAGTTTTCTACAAAAGTGACGCCTAACAAAAACATGTAATAAATGCATTAAAACGCGTGCAGATTAAAATTTCAAGAGCTAGTTTCAGACTACATACTGGGGGGCCTATGTCTGCGGGTCGCTTGAACATCTAGATGCGATAAGCGTGATGGTGTGAGTATGGAACTGGAGACATGGTCGCTAGGAGTCCAAAGCAAAAATCTTAGTTTTCTAAACTTGGTGGGTGAAAATGAATTGGATTTTCACCCCTTTTCTATTTATACCTAGGGTTTTGGGAGGCATTTCCTCCAACCTTGTCTATTGGCCACATAAACTTCCAACTTCTATTGACCCGTACACATACCTAACACCTTAAAATTCATTTCTATCAACTCCATTGCATTTTTGGCTATCAAATTGACTAATTGAGATTATTTCCAATTTTCTTGAAAATTTGTCAATTCTCTTGAGGGGGCATACCTTCACCTATTTCACACTCGAGCATGATTGAGGCATGTTTTTGATCGATTTTCTTTGAGACAATGCCAAAATGACATTTTACCAAAGAGGGGCAAAATGTAGACATTGAAATTTGGTCTAAGCCTACGACTTCAATTTCTTCATAATTCATATTTTCATAGTCATGATTAAATAATGTTAATTATTTAATTATTCTCTAAAGTCCTTTATTTCTCTATTAATTAATTAATTAATTCACTTTAATATTTATTCTTCTATTAATTAAATAATCTTAATTATTTAATTAATTCACATTTTCTTTATTCTATCCTGATTAATTAAATAAATGCTCTTTATTTAATTACGTCATTAATTAACTTTATCCTTCTTCTTAGATTAAATAAATTCTTATTTAATTTACCTTTACCATACTTCCAACTATAATTAAATAAATTATTTAATTATTTAATTATTCATCTAAACTTCTATTTACTCAATTAAATAAATCTTATTTAATTAATTAATACTTAAATGTCAAATTTTGAATTAGATAAACCATTTAATTCATAAAGGTCTATTTTTAACACATTCCTCTATATTTAGATAAATGTTTAAGTTATCTAAGTATTCATTCCCACTTCACTCGAGATCTATTTAAATCAGTCAATTATCTCCTAATTTAATGACTGATTGTCTTTTGCGAATAAACTTTATGTCATAATCAGTCAGTTATCTAGTTCTAACTCGTATGTGTGTACATGCTTATTAATTAAATATTTTTATTTAATTAATTAAATTTTGTGTGTGCATTCAAACATAACGTTGCTTTTGATATATCTTTATCTTTTTCATGCAAACATTATTCTTCTATTTTCGAATACCAAACTCGAAGATTAAATTATTATTTAATCTTTATCTCTATTCTTAGGTTTTATCACTCATGTCAATACTAACAGTTATCATAATGCATGTCAAATCCTTTGATCTCAATTGTTCGTTTATCTTTCGATCCTGGCCTGTCATTTGAGTGATCAATTTTCTATCAATTGATTTGTCTTTCATCATTTTACCTCTCCCAAAATTGTATGACTTTTGGAGCACTTGTTTAATCTTTGATATTTTTCTATAATCACATCTATCAAGGCTATACTTGCATGCATATTGAAAATTTGAGGGCAAGAATACCAATACAACAAAATGGAGAAGGACAATAGAGGTTATCCATGGAGTTACAACAATCTTTGGTGAGATTGTTTTATGTTTTAGCTTATTTCCTTTGTTCTTTGTTGTTTGACTTTAGATAGCATTAGAGTTTGAATGCATGAGTGTTTTCTTTTAATCTTTGTTGTTTTCCTGATAGTTACACTTGGGATCACCAATATTTACATGTGCAACATCTACAAACATATAGCCTATTCTCATAAAGCATTGAAATAGTCTACATATCACAGATGTCCAGGAAAAAAAAAAGGTTATCATAAACATCTATCATATGCTCTTTTTTATCTAACATGTTTGTTCATTGTATAGGTATAGGTGAAATTATCATTGCTAAATTATTTGTATTTGATATTATAGCATGTAGAGTGAAATGGGCTACCACAAGGGTTGAGCCCAACATGCTCTCCTTTTGTTTGAGAGAGATATGAGGTGTAATTTTCATCAATGGAAGTGTTTTCAGGTCACAACAATGATGAGGGCGCAGCTCGAGACTTAGAAAATAACCCACAAATAAGAGAATAATTTTATTATTCAAAAAATGGAGCTTCTTACATGCAGAGGATCTCAAATCCCCAAGTTCTACAACACATGCAAGTTACAGAAAGCTATAGAATAATCCTTTCGCAATATGCAGGATTATCCCCAAAAAAGCTACCTAAAATTAGAAACCCACCCATAAATAGAGCTCCTCATTAGTTTGGAGCCAAAACAACATTCAAATTTAAGTTTAGCAGTTTGGCGCCGAAAATTTACAACATGAAGTTCAAATTTCAAAAGAGCATTTGCAATTGTATCTTCTAGAAAGTGCGCCAACTTCCTGGGGCCATAACTTTTGATCCGGGACTCTGATTCATGAACCGTTTGAACTGTTGGAAAGGTCTCGAAGTCAATAACGCACTTGAAATCTGCTGCACTAATTTTGGAAAGTTTTAGGGCCTTTCTGGGAACTCTAAGTGCCTCAAATCTAACTCAAAAGATTTTCAGGTGCAAATCTGGGAAACTAAAACTGCAATATCTTTCAACCCAGGAACAGAAAATAAAAATCGTAAATTGGGAATTTATTATGATGAAAAGGGTATCCAAAAATGTAAAAACATCTAAAAACCGAGAAAATTGAAATTTACCTATTTTTGGGTGATGCAAGATTTCCCTTACACCACTGGATGCTCTTGCATCAAACAATCACTTGTATGCCAAGGAAAGTCATGAAAATTCTTCAATAAAGTTACAATGGTAAATCCATGACAATTCAATGCACACAATCATCATGCAAAGATAGATATTAAAGTCATCTTTTCCAAAAGCACAAGGACATTCACCTCATAGTTAATGGGTAGAAAATACAGTTATATGAAGAAAAAAGTTCTACAAGAGAAAGGTATAGAATTTTCATCAATTCTTATCAAAAGGATGACAATCATGACATCCATATCAAAGCAAATTTTGGGACTAGATATGCATTATGGTTATGTTTAACCACTTTCCAAGTTACTGAATAAGCCCAATTCTATGTTTCATTGGCATCAAGGTTTGTCTTATTGGTTGATCACAAAGGATACCAAGGCAGTATCATTTTGGGAATACTATTGTGCATCACAATGACTATTACATTAACCAAATGACAACTACAAGTTTAAAAAAATTCTAGTTGAAGAAGAGCATAGGTCTTAAGCATTTAGGTTTGTAGGACAACAAACAAAAAGGAGTTTGATTTTTCAAATGTTTTCTCTTCAAGATCCTTGGGATACATTATAAAAAGTATGTTTATAGATATGAATAGGGCAGTCTTGAATGATAGTAAGGGGGCAGTCAAGTAAAGAGTCTCATTTATGCATTTTGTTGATAATTTAAACTTTACAAGGTTATTGCCATGGTTATAATAGTTGGAGGTCATCATACATGGTGGGAAAGTTTACAAGAATGCAAACAGGTGCAAGCACAATCATGAAGGACAAAAGGAAGTAACCTTAAATAGATGCACAATGGTAAGGATAGTCATATGAAAAAAGATGAAGTAAATACCATGGTACCTGCACAATGTATAGTCATTGTAAGTGCACAGTCACCAAGCATAGAATTAGTTAGTCATTGTCAATCAACTGGTAAGTCATTAAGGGGTTGGACCTAATCATGGATAGCATTGCATGAGAATTTAAGAAAAGGTAGAGATATGAAGCATGAACACAATGAAGTCATAAGTGATAGTTTATAGATCTATGCTCAATCATGAAAGTATAGTTGTAAAAGAAAGTTCAAAATGAAAAGGAACAGTCACAATGTTGAAATACTCATCTTGGAATGAAGAAGATACATAACTCAGTGACAACATAAAAAAAAATTGGAACCCACAATAGGAAAACAAGTTCAATTTGAAAATCTTGCAAAAATATAGGGAAATAGAGCATGAGGAAAATACATAGAAAATAAACATTTTCACCGTTGTTCTACATATATAGAAACTCATTTGTGTGCAAAATATGAACCCATAATGCTTCTACATAGGAAAAAATACATGTAAAAGAGGAAGCAATGTCATTTTCTGTAGAGTAAAAGAAGCTTCTCTACCATTTTCCTCATAAGATTAAAATATCAAGCCAATAGAGGGTTTTAGAAATTCATTTCACTAAAGAGAAAATCATGGATTCAATGAAAATAGTTTGCATTTGAGCTTTATGATGAAGATGTTGTCATTGAAAGAGCAACACAAGGTTTCTTATTATAGTTAGAAGAAATATCTCAGCATTTTGTAACAAAGGGGTAACTCACCAGAATGGTGGTAGCAGTAGAGAATCCATGAACCTGTCCAATATGGCCCAAAACAATCAAACCCTCCTGAGAACTCCATGAAGTTTAGACATGATGCCTTCATGTTTTCCAAAAAATTCAAGTAAAAAAAGTGAAGTGTGAAGTGAATGTTGGTTGTGGCTTTGGTGTATTTTGCTTTGTCTTCCAAGACATAGGCTAAGTCATGTCTTTATTTTTGCATAGGTTGAAACAAAATTGAAATGTAAAACATTTATTTAAGTGATGTTGTTATAAATCACTTTAATACGTGCTATGTAAATGCAAATAGGAGGCGTTGGTTTTTTAAGATATGATTGAAGGAGATATAGTTGGAGATAATGACTTGTGCAAGCATATAGGGGAAGTTGGGAGGTTGACATACATGTGGAGGGAATATAGGAGTAATTTGACTCAGTTTTGAAGACCTTGGTAAGTATCTTAGAGTGTTTTTAGGGCTCATTATGATGGGTAAAGTCATGGAGCGACTTTTTCTTCTTTCTTGTACCTTTTTGGAGATCTTTATGGGGCTAAAAAATAGGGCTTTTGTTTTTGCATGACCAAAGGAGGCTGAGTTGGAGAAATATGTGTTCCTATCTTTGTGTAACAGTTGAGAAGCATACAAGAAAGCTTTTGAATCTTTCTTAAATGAGTTCTTTTTGGCCTTAGAAAAAATTTGTAGCTTTTGGAAGCTCTTCTCAAGAAAAAGTACAAATTGCAACTCATTTACAAGCATGTATTATAGTATTTTACCTTTGATATTCAATTAAATGTAGTGATTTTTACCTTCTCAATGTTGTTTACTGTGCGTGGTTGAATGATTTATGTATGTTTTTGTGATTTATGCTCAAATACTAGAATGTATGTCTCATCTTTAACACCTCTAAATAGAAAAAATCATGGTTTGTGTAGGTTTTAGGTTGTGTCATAGTGTTAATCAATAGTTAGTTGTGAGAATCTTCATTTTTCCTTCTAATTTTGCAAACACTAAATCCTTCCTATGAAATATTAATACATGAACATGAGAAAGGTGTGAGTTGTGTCTTGAAATAAGTTGGCTTATTGATCTCATTGTGCATGTTATGTAGTAGTATATGTCACAAAAAAATTTTGTTTCACCTTTTAAAGCATTAGGATAGTGTTTTCATTTTCAAGTTCTCCTTCCCCTTTTTCTCCACAAAAGCTTTAGTTTAGAGTACTTTAGGTGAGTAACTTAGGAGCCAACTTTCTTTGGAGGTCCATTCCAAGTTTAGGTAACCCACAACCTAGGAAAGTTCCAATGTTTCTCCAAAGTGCTATATTTTGCAACTTAGCAAGTGTACAATTTTGGAGATGATAGATTCTAGATTGAGGTGATTATCTGCTTTTGTAGAAGGATAGCCTTAATAGTGAGGAAACTATGGGAGGTCCCAAAAATAAAATAATGATCATATTTTATATTCCATATGATCATGAGATTAGCCCTAAAAGTGGTTCCACCACCCCCGTTGGTCGTAGGTCAACCCGTCTTTCTCTGGATACTTCTAAGGGAAAGGAAATAAGTAAGAAAACTAATAAGAAAACTAAAAATTCTACTAATAAAAATACAAAGGCCCCTTTGGATATTGAGAACAAAAAAGGGAAGAGTTTCTAGGGAGGAGAATGATATCTTGTCTGAGGAGGTGTATGTCCTAGATGGTTTTGGAGAAACTGAGCTGTTTGAGGAATAAGTGTCAGTGTTTGACGATATTGAGGATTCTAGTCAAGAAGAGGAAGAAGGTAACAATCAAAAGGAGGAGAAGCATGGCAAGGATGAGGGGACAAATTTTGGAGAAAAGGGAAACATAAATGAAACCCAATCAACTTGGAAGCCATCAAAACTACCACTAATACCCCTATCAATGTTGAGAGTTTGAAAGAAAAAAACTAAAATTGAAAAGAAAAAAATGAAAATGCTTGAAGAGAGGATGGAGCAACTCAAAAGAATGTTGCAGAAAGAAGATAATTCACATAGGCTCCATGCTATTGAGGAGGCCATCAAGAATTTCTATAGAGTGATGGATGGAGTCATGAAAAGAGCTGTGATGGGTACTATATTTGGATAGGGCAAGATCAAAAAGTAGTAGAGGAAAAAAGGAAACATGGATGAATTTTATTAGTGCGGGGAGATGGAGACCAAGGATAGCCTTGAGGAAACAATGGAAGACCTGAAGAAAGCTTGGAGCCCTATAGAGGAAGCCTAATCCTTTGTTATATGCTTCTTGCTTTTTTGTCTTTTAATGTCTTTGGTCAATTGGTGTTTTGGCTCTATTGTAATGTTTATTTTTGATAATGGCTTGGTAAGCCCGAATTGTGTTTACATTCTTTTAATCTCTAGTTTGAAGGTTATTTACTTGTTGGGAACTTATGATAGGTTATTCTTGCCTTATTATAATCTTTGGGTTGACGATAGTACGATCTGGTTAAAACTTTATTGGTACTTGGATAGGGTTATCTATTTTGATTCTTTAGGTATTAGTTGATGCTTTTTCTCAGTGGTTTTCGTGAGTAGATGTAGTGTTGTTTCCTATTTTGTTGTCTCGTCTGTTTTGTTGTTCTTGTTTGGTTGTTGCTACATTGGACAGTTTTGTTGTTATTTTATGGGATTAGGGACCTTACCCTACTTATTTAATAAAATAAAATAAAAATATATGTGAATATATAATTAGACGCAATAAGGTCCCTCTCTTTGTCTTGGTATAGGTTTTCATTTCTTCTTTTCCACAAAAACCATAATATTTCAATAGTTAAAATAGACCACAGTATCTTAAACTCAACATTAAAACCTTTAACATACTCATACAAGATTTCAAACCAAGTGATATTATTCCTATAGTCCCACCCCTTCATATTCCCTAAGAAATTAGAACAAATAGCAGAGGTATACCGACATTTAAAAAAAAATATGTTCAATATCTTCATCATAGTTACATACAAGATAAAGCATTGTGCTAGCACCACTAACAACTTTTTTTAACAACAACAACCACTTGAAGTGGCATATTTTTAGGTTCAATCTTCCTAGACCAACAAACTTTAATAATTTTAGACTCCCCATATCTAAATTCTAGGATTGATTAACATGATTGAGTACCTCTTGGGAAGGGGTAAGAATTTTTTATAGACCAATAGACTTGACATCTAATATTGGGGTGTCATCAATCCATTTAAAATAACCATAATTGCTCTCCTTATTTTTAACTTCAACTATAAACTATATGTAATTCAAATTTATTTTGACAAAGGAGTATGTTATTCTATTGACATCATTTATATCAAATTCTTCAATTTTTTTTCTCTTTCCTTCAACATATTATTATGTAAAATCATTTCTTATCAAAGCACCCTTGCATTAATGCTAAGGTTTTATTGTTATTATACAAATTCCACCATATAGATTTGGATACCCATAGACAATTTTGGTTCTAGAAATTGCCTCCCCATCAACAATCAAGTTCTTGCATGACTCCCAGGCCTTCCAAATGCTACCATAAATTGTAGACCCAGTTGATTTAGATATGAACTTACAAAATAGAATATCATGTAAATGTAGATTTTTTGAGGACTTTACTTTCCTTAGGACAATTTCTTGGATACTTTTCTTGATTAATACCTTCCAAGGTTCATTACTAGTTAATTCCTTCACAATCCACTTGGAATCTAAGGCTATACCTTGTATTTTTAGGTCCTTTAGACCCAACCACTGAAGACAACACCAATGCCATTTGACTTCATTTCTATTTTTATTACCCTTTCCATCCAACCATAAGAAGTTTCTAATATGTTTGTGGACTATATTTATTTGATAACTTGTAAAAAACCAAAATGAAGTATAGTATATTGAATAGGAAGACAAGATTTTTTGACATGCATTCTTCTTCCAGCAATGGAAAGATAATTATTATTCTAGCTCTTTAGTTTTTTCTCAATTTTTGCAAGCATCCAATACCACATGTTTTTGAGAGAGGAGCTCATAGAGAAGGGAATATCCAAATACCTCACAATTTTATCTAAACCATACTGCTTCCATTCATATTTGTAGAACCAATTAGGAGGATTAGGTTTCCAAATTAAGAGGACTAATTTAGTGTTGGATATTTTAGATCCAAATGCTTGACAAAGAACATTCAACCTATTAACAACATTATCCATGTTCTTTTCAAACAATTTAGGGAATAAAGTAGTGCCATTAGAAAAATAGATGTTCATTAGATTAGAGCTATCTGGTAGTATCACACCCTTCATAGGCTTCTCTAGTCTCTCTATCCTCAACAAATAATACATTCCTTTAATAGAAATGACAAACAATGTCAGGGCCAAGGGACACCCTTTCCTTAAAGACCTTCCTAGAAAGAAGGGCATTGTGAGTCCACCATTTACCTCAATTTGTGCATTTGCATCTTTGAATATGACTTTAACCATATTGTAGAACTCCTTTGGAAAGAAAAAAGCTTCTATCATAGTAGTCACAAATGACCATTCTATTTTTTCATATTAGGCTTTTTCAAAGTATAGGAGAAGAATCCCCACTTCTTGATTACTTATTTTTAGCCCAATCAAGATCTTCCCAAATTATAATCAAGTTTTCTAATATGTACCTACCTTTAATAAAACCAATTTGTGTATGGTTAATTATCTTGGGTAGGATCTCCTTTAGTCTCCTAGCCAACACCTTTTCCAATATTTTCTATGAGACATTTAAGAGAGAAATGGGCCTCTAGTTTCTAATATTTCTCGTCTCCATCTTTTTCCAACAATTTTATTATCCCCTTATTATTGTTTTCTACCAAGGAACCCTTTTCAATTCCTTCTTGGTACACTATAAGCAAGTCCTCCACTATCCAATCCATGTTTTCTTTGTAGAATTCAACCAGTAAACCATTCACATTAGGTGATTTCCCATTTAGAAGGGAGATAATGGTATTAGTGATCTCTTCCTTTGAGATCTTCATTTCCAACAGTCCTTCATTTCTTCACCAATTGTTTTAGGAATAATCAGTTTACACAATTCTTGAGCCTTGCAAACTTGGTAACTTTTATCCTCTGTAGTAAACAATTCCTTATAAAACTTAAGGAAGATTTCCTTTATTTCATCATTATTATGAACCCAAACAACATCCTTCCTGACATAATCGATGGACTCAATAACTTGTTTAGATCTCAACATATTGAAAAGATACTTAGTTCACTTATCACCATCTTTGACACATTTTACCTTTTCCCTGAACCAAGCACCTTGAGCTTTCCTTATTTGGAACCTCCTAACATTATGCCTAATCCCCTTGATTTTATCACCCAATACTACACAGTTCTTATTGTTTTGTAGTTAAGTTTTAGTTTCTAGGAGATCATCTTGAAGAGAACATTCAATCCTTCTACTTTATATAGATTTTTTTTCCCAATTACCTTTAATAGTGTTATGAAGTTAGTTGTCAAATCTACATAGAAGTTAATGGAAAAATATGTTGGTTCCATTATCAATTTAATCATTCTCAATATTTTGATACTATCTCAGCAGTCTTGGCTCTTGATGTAGGAGCATCCCATGTGAACAACAATTAACATCAAAAAAAAAAAATTATGATCATTGTGCATTTTTGGTTTTGGTGGTTGATTTGATGAAGGTTAGTTGACATTGTTGATATTGATTGTCAAAATGTCACACATCAAATTTTAACTTTGAGTAGGAATTTATTTTACAATGTTTGATAGATTTAATTCTATTTGTTCAATCCTAATCTCAAAACCATTCAATGAGTTCAAGCTAATAATAAATGTTGGTGTTATGGATTTTCTTCTCTATCTTTTAGTCTAATCAGTTTGTAGATGCATGCTTATTTATTATTGGCTGGCCAAAAAAATTTGTGTCTCTCTGTAGCTTCATTTATCTTTCATTATTTTGGTGAAAAAATGAAGAATTGAAGGATCACAGTGTATGAAACAAGAAAAAAAAGTTAAAATGACATTTCATATTTAAATTAAAGAAGAGAACACAGTTAAAAGAAAATTGGAGAAATAGAAGATGAAAGGGGTTGAAATTGAAAAGTGGAAGAAAATCAAACAAAATAAAAAGAGAATGGAAAGGGGTGACTAGAAAAAGAATAGAAGTTGAAGAAAATTGTAAACCAATTGTGAAGGGAACCTTCCATAATAAAATTAAATGAAAAAAAAATTAACTACTAAAAAAAGGAAAGATTGATTAGAGGGAGAAAATGGAGGGGCATGATTGAGCAAGGAAAAAGACAACACTATTTGAAGGGAAGAGGGAGGTGTAGGGGTGACAGGGGAGGGGTTGTGCAAGAACTTGAGCATGGAAAATAGGAAGGAGAGGGTTGGTCATGGCGAACAAAAAGGAAGTCATGGCACAAATAAATGAATATGGAGTTGCGCCAAACATAGAAATTGAGATATGAGTGCAACAGAGAAAAAGTTGGTGTTAAGAAAGGTGCACCATAGTGGAGTTGAGGAATTCTCATTTATTTGGTATTGTGAGTTATGATTAAATTTGTTCATGAAAAAGAGGAAAGGGGGATATTTTCCTTTTGTGTCAATTGGTATCAAAGTAGGTAGTCTTGAGAGTGGAGAGGATCTACTAGGACCTTTAGGTGGTGTTGTGCAGACAAATCACCGAATATGAGGTAGTTTGAACTTAAAATAGTGCGTGAAGTAAGAGAGTTGTCCAAGAAGCTCGAGACAATTATTGCAAGTGTGTGAGGAATCCTAAGAAATTGAGAGCTAAGAGGGAAACACAGTGAACATGTAGAGCATGTGGATTGTAGATTGAGGAAAGAAATTGCAATAGATAAGATGGGATGGGTCATGGGGAGACCCACAATAATATTGTTCTAGGAACAATATTGGGAGAAAGTAGAAAATGAAAAGTTTGAAGCAATGGGAAAGATAGTACACGAGGAAGTGGGGAAGATCTAGGGTAGGATCAAGAAATTGGAAAAGAGTATTGGAAAATGTGAGAGGATATTGGTGAAGAAAAGTGAGAAGAAGAAAGAAGTGTTGTAGCCTAAGGTAGAATGAGAAGGATGTGAGAGCAGCCCCTACAAACATACGTGGAGAAGATGAGAAGATGAAGGAAAGTGAAGAAGTGAATAATAAAAATAAGATAGCAATAGAGGATGGAGATGTAGTTGAGATTGCAATGATGGAGATTGAAGATGTTGCAACAGATGACGAGGAGGTAAAAGTTACAACAACGAAAGAGAAAGAGGTAAAATTGAATTTTCTTGAAATTAATGATGATAATTTTGAGTGGGAATTTCATATTGTTGAGGTGAATAAGGAGTTATTTGATAGATAGATGGTTTATGTGATTGTAAATTGGTGTATGGATAAGCATTTTCATATAGAAGTTGTGGAGGATGTTGCAAGATTTTGATGGAGGTGGTTGATTGATGGTGGGATAGATCCCACAAAGGAGGACTGGAGAAGAGGGAGTATTTTGTGGAGGAAAATATATGGTGGACATGATTCCATGAGAGGGAGAAGGAAGAGAATGCAGTGTTCTTAGAGGAAGATGGTGCATGTTCTAGTACGGTGATGGAAGAAGGGGAAGAAATAGTTTTGGTGCACATTATTCAGTGATGAATTTTGTTGCAGGTTGGTTGGAACTTGGAAGAGTAGTTTGACCACTTAACTCCACCTTTGTGAGCCTATGCTCATAAATTTCCTACTCAGCATGTCTAATGCAAGAGCATCTCGAGTGAATAACAATCGACATCAATAAAAAATTGTTTTATGATCATTGTGAATTTTTGGTTTCAGTGGTTGATTTGATGAAGGTTAGCTAGCATTGTTAACATTGATTGTCAAAATGTCACACATCAAATTTAAAATTTGAGCAGGCATTTATTTTGTAATGTTTTATAAATTTTATTTTATTTGTTCAATCTTGATCTTGAAATTGCTCAATAAGTTTGAGCTGATAATAAATGGTGGTGCTATGTCATTGCTTCTCTATCTTTTAGTCTAATAACTTTGAAAACTTAGGATTATTTATTATTAGTTGGCCAAAATTTTCTCTCCCCATAGAAAACATATACCTATCTTAGTGAGAAAGGAGCATTAGGTGCAACTCTTCTTCTAGCTCAATTGGAGAAGCAAGGTAAATAATATATAAAGTTTCATTTACTTATATTTGATTCCTTTCTTATGATTTGTTTTTCAATTTTTCATAAGGAAATACAAAGACTACTTGGCCTCTTTAGCTAATAAACTAAATGCAAGGTGTATATACTGTAAAATTCATTGCTAACACTCAACTTAGCATTTTCTTCAATAATTAATTAATTAAATAATTATAAATTATCCCTACAATCCACCATGTTTCTACATTCACATTGTTTATAAATAATTTTATTAATCCACATTCCCCTAATTAATTAAATAACTTAAACATATTTATTTAATTACTCTTCCACTTCTTCTATGAGATTAATTAATTAGACTTAGTCCCAATAATTCCTCTCACCTTGATTAATTAATTAATCCATGATTAACTAATTAATTAAACCTCCTTAGCCCCCACTAATATTTCATCTATTTGTAAATCCTAAACTTGTCATCATTTGAAAAGTTTCCTATCATTCATCATGCTCCCACAAGAGTGAACATGCCACCTAATCCCACTTTCTGACTCACACACGTTTAAGAATTAAATCATGTAAGCTTGAAATCCTCCCAAGCCTCCACCACATCATTGTCTTAAGTGGTCTACACTGACTATCTTTTCTCACATATGTGTGAGCATGATTATCCCACATGGGTATCCACCTTACCTCTTACAAATGTTAGAGTGATCACATATATGCGAGAACACCCACTCTCACAACCTATGGACACTTGTCATTTGATTTCTTCCCCCTTTTAACACTTGTTATAAAGATACACCATCAATCGAAGCACTCACCCTCACAAATATTATCCCTTCATCAAATTTCAATCCCAACCCTCCACTTCGTTTGTCAAAAATATACAAGGAGCATGAAATTTCCTCCATTGATAAATACAACATCCTTATGTCAAATTCATGTTTGTCTCTCAAAAATCAATCATACACTTATGCTATTATTATGCTCATTTGTTAAGGAATTCAAATTAATCCACATAAGAAAATAATACCTATCTTAGTAAGAAAATTAAGTGGACTATTGAATGCAATTTTTTTCCTAGTTCAATTAGATAAGGTAAATAATTTATAAGGTTTTGTTTATTTGCATTTGAATCCTTGTTTATGATTTATTTTTCTCTTGTATTCACAAGGAAATACAAAAACACTTTGACCACTTGATCTATCTTATCCTCATACTTTTTTGTATTTGTAGCCACCTTTCTTAAATATATATTATCTTTTTACATAGATTTTTCCTTATGTGTAAAGTTTTGGAGTAGCCAAAATCTACTTGTAAACTCAAAACAATCCACAAATGAGCATATGAAAAATGAGAAAATATCATAAGAATGTGATGTATTGTAAAATGTACAAATGAACCTTGCTTATAAAGACAAGGATGAAGAGGTGAGAAGGTAGGAGTCAAAATTTTACTACCTCTCCAAGTATGAAAAAAGTGTAGGACTCTATGGACAAGTGTTGGGACACTTGGTGAGTGTACATGAGGTGAGAAAAAATCCTAGATAACCTTTAAGTGAGCTTAAATATATTGTGAATAGGACTCTACTCAATAGGCTAAAACCTAACTAGTTTGATAATACCTCCTTTCACTAACATCTACTTACAAACTCAAAACGATCCACAAATGAGCATGTAATGCAATGAAAAATGTACACGTGATCCTTGCTTGTAAAGGAAAGGATGAAGAAGTGAGAAGGTGGGATTCAAACTTTGACTACCCCTCCTAGTATGAAAAAAGTGTAGGACTTTATGGACAATTATTAAGACACTTGGTGAGTCTATTTATGAGGTGAGAAAAAAGTCTAGATAACCTTTAAATGATCTTAAGTGTAGTGTGAAAATGACTCTACTAGGTAGGTTAAAAGCTAACTAGTTTTATAATACCTCTTCTCACACTAACATAGAGGAGATAAGTCATAGCTTTAAAGTGATACTTATATAAATTAGCTTATCCCAAGGGCACACCAATACGATAAAGTAATTAAATAAACACAATAAAATATGTAATAGCAAGGAGCCCCCAAACTATTTATTAGATCACTAATATTGCTTTATGTCATTGATTTTACAAAGAAAATACTTTTAACATTCAACACTTTCTTTAGAAATACAAATCAAATTTACTTTTGGATCATTTTCTAAGCATTTTTTTTTGTATCAAGTGCATGGATAAATAATCTTTTTTTTTCTTTGTGTTAGTCATTTTCTATGTGACCTTTGCACATATTTTGATTAATATCGAGTCATTAATTTTATAGGAACAAATCTCCATCAAGTTATTTAAATAGTAAGCAATCTCTCTAATGAACCAACATCCACTTCTCTATTGTACTTTCTTTCCCTTTCAATAAGTATAAAATTAAGAATATGGAATTGACACATTTTTAAATTTTCCTCATAATATTATTGTTCAAACGATAAACCTAAACATTAAACAACCTCTAAAAAATTTGCATCTACATCATCATACATTTATCTTTTAAATTAAACTAAACATATTATTGCATACTTTACATGAGATACATACAATGCACAAACAATTTAAAAAGTAAAGTGTGGTCCTTTCATAGACGTCCCTTTAGATTAAGGTTGTCATGAGAGCTCCACATATAAAGACATGAGAAATACTCAAGATAAAATAAGAGAGTCCTTTGGATGCCATAAAAAAGGATAGTGAAAAAGATAAAAGGTATATCTCAAGGGTCCACCACCCATTTTAAGAGCACAACTATCTAATGAAATATTAATAAATTGTAATTGAACACTGTCTATATTGAGTTTAAGTCGACATATTGTAACTATAATATCCTATGGTCGAGTTGAAATTTCTAGAAATTGGTGCATATTTTTATTGTACTTATATTGAAATAATTATGTGTAATAAAACTAAGTTAAATGGTTATGATATTTCATTAGTACCTCAATTTTATTATTACATTTAATACATGGTAAATTATTGTGATATTTCATCAAATGTGTTTTTATTATTTAAGTGTGATAAGTTTATATTGAGAGACATAAGTGATAAAGCAGTAGGTGAGTTGTAAAATATAAATAATATTTAAAAATTAGTTTGTCATGTTATTTTATTAATGTTTTAGATTTGATTTATTACAAAGTAATTAAGTATGGTATTTATAGAAATGTAAAACATTTTTTCGAAAAATATATATCATTTGAAATTATTTATCATATTATTTTAATAGTATGTGAGTTGTAAACCTTCATTAACCAATGAAAGAATTATAATAAAATAATTTATTTTGTACATAAAATAATTCAGTATCAAAATAATGACAAGTTGATACATAATTTAGAAAAAATGTCTTATATAACTTCAATGTGTCATATTATTGTATTAATATTTGAACCTAACCATAACCAATCTATCAATTAAAAAATACATGTTTATTGTGAAATCATTCTTCTTAAATATTAAAAAACTTAAAAAATTCATTTTCCACTTTATATCTACAATATCTAGAATTCACTATTAAAAAGGTGATGAATTGATGTAATATTTTAAAAAGGCATGTACTAAAAATAAATTATCAATATATAGATAACAATTATAGGTTAATGATCCTAATAGAAAATGTTATTTGTAGTCAAGGAGGGAGGGTCCATTGAGAATCCTACATTAGAAGAATGATAAGGATTTTTATCAACCCATAAAATATAATTTAAGGTCAATATTTTCATGGTAGTTACTAGGAAAAGAGACTAATAGGAAAAAATCACATTTATTTAGATCAATTAGCCTAAGAACTTAATCCATCTATTGAAGATATAATCATCTCTAAATGTTTTAGAAAAGATAGTTGAGGAAGAAAATGTGTAGTTGGAGAACACTCTAATATGAAAATTCATGGAGAGTAGGTTCAACATTGATGTCTTTAGAAAATGGTGAAGTAGGAAATGGAAGCCAAAAGGGTCTGTGGAGGTTTTAGTGCTAGCTAAATGGTTTTTCATCTCATTCTTACTTAAAAATGATTGTGTTAAGGTTCTGATAGCAAACCCTACTTCCTAGGTAAACCCTATCTCTTCTTTAGGATTTTTTTAAAAACCACCTATTTGGCTCAAAGCTCAAGGGATTCCTCTAAAATTATAGGAGCAAGCATTTATCCAATAGTTATAGCTAAAACCATTAGCCAAACTATATCCTTTTCACATAGCTACCAAATATATGTTAATATTAGTGTATGTTAGTGTTGAGTAGGAAAAGTGATCCTAGGTCCAATTAGGATAACTAAGATTATCTCATTTTCACTTGACACAAATTAAACACAAATTGGCAAGGGTTTGATGATTAGCTTGCTGCCACAATGGAGAGATAATCCCTTAGTGTTTATATTTGTTTTTTAATTGTATGGATGATAAATTTGATGCGTGTTTTTGACAAACCTATTTGACACATAACCCTAGATATGAAAAAATGCAATTTAGTAGACAGACGAAAATAGAAAGTTACAAAACAACTTCAGATCTGAAATTGAGATATAGAGAGGAACTTATGATTGAATTTTGAGGTTGAATTGCTTGGTCTAGGGTGCCCTATGCCCTAGAATAAATTCCTGCTTTTTTAGATCTGAAAGTTTTGAACTAAAGGTTGTAGTTAACACTCCATTTTCCCAATTGTCTTCTATTGAAACATCCAAATTTGACCTTCTGACATGAAAATAAGGGAAAGATTGTGTTGTATAGGGGCTTGTCTAAGTCAAACCCTATGTAGGTATTTCTACCTCGACGTATAGTAATTGATGATGATCAAGAGGGTATGTCCTAGATTAGGCAGAGTCCACAACAATAATAATTGACTAAAAATAATATATAACAAATGTGATGCAAATAAAAATACATACCCATCCACAAACTCATAAAACACAAAAGTTGAACAAAGAAAATTAACTACATTCAAATCTGAAAATGATGTGCAACCATGTTGAAATAATTACAATATTTATTCAATAATATGATCACCAAAATATTTTTTACAAAATTTGGCTCTCCATGACTATTCTCTCTTACTTATCCTCAAACTTAGTCTTCATCTCTGCCTCCTGCAAGATTTGAAAATCTTCTCTCCAAAACATCCATGTTGTTGTCTTCATCTCCACCTTACTTCCATGTAGCCTTCCAGCTCTCCCTCTCTCCTTTTTTAAAACTTTTTGAAATCTGAATTAAAAAGCAATTAAATGCTCACCCCCAAAGTGGCATCCCATTCCTTCAATCAAATATACATTTAATAATTCAAATCTCTGTTGGAATCTTCTATGTTTGGTATTTAAACCTACTCTCACGTTTTTCTAAAGATGCCCTCCAAAATGGAGGTTTAAACATAGATTTTTTAATCAATAAGATCAAAAATACTTACCTCTTACCAATCCATAACCCTAGGTCTTCAAATTAATGATGATATCTATATTTTCAGCTCTAAATTTATCTTTGTAATAGTTGAAAAAAATAATTATCATTTCTTATTTTAGCGGGAGCGATTACATGGAGAAAAGATGAAATTACACTAATAATTTAAAATCCTCCACCACTGCCCATTTCAAATTTTAATTTACTTTAAAATATAAATATGAGATAAATAAAATCCATCAAACATTACCTTCTAAGACTGCATAGATAATTTGGAAAAAAAGTTCAAACATGTGACTTTGACGCTACACAATGGGTGTTGAAAACTGACTTTTTGCATAACTCCTGCCCAGAAGCTCATACTCACATGAAAAATTGTCTTGATATATGAATAATATCATTAAGATGAGTCCCCCCAAAGGATTTTTCTCTGGCGTTTAAAAATATTGAAAATTAATTGTTTCCATAGCCATCTACGAAAAAATTTCTAATTTTAAATTCTCCTAATATGCAAGGAGTTTGATCATGAAACCTTCACCACATTGTCCAAAATTCATCTAATAATATATCTTCTAAAATATTTTAACCTAGCTCTTATAGATTTTTAGAAACAATTATTTCCATAAAACTACCTGTGGGAGCCTTAAAACTGCGACAGAGCAAAAACTCAAATTTTGAAAATTAAATCACATGAGAGATTTTCCAATGCTAAGAGAACTCACATGTCGAGTAGGAAAAAAATTGTGAGTAGAACTCACAAAATCGAGTTGGGTAATAGAACTACCCTTTCAGGTTGTAAACCACTTATAGCAAACTCCATCATTGGTTTAGACATAAGGAATTTCTTCCTTTTCCTCTTCTAGCACTTAGCTAAGACACTTGCCATCCTCCTCCACCAAGTGTACACTTTCTTCTTCCTTGCTATTGTGGACTCATGCCCACCATGACCCATCCACCTTTGCCACATCTCTTCTTCCCTCTTTTCCTTCTTCATGGGTTTTATCTTATCACAAACTGATCACCTCCACCAAATATCACATGTGGCATCTAGATTTTCCAATGCTAAGAGATGCCAAATGAACCCAAAAACACACCAAAATAGAAATCCAAACCAAAAGCTTGTTTTTGGTTGATGTCGATTGTCAGTCCACGTGAATGCTCCTACATCAAACATGTCAGGTAGGAAAAAAAATTGTGAGTAGAACTCACAAAATGGAGTTGGGTAATAGAACTACCCTTTTAGGTTGTAAACCACTTGTAGCGAACTCCATCACTGGTTTAGACATAAGGAATTTCTTCCTTTGCCTCTTCTAGCATTTAGCTAGGACACTTGCCATCCTCCTCCACCAAGTGTACACTTTCTTCTTCCTTTCTCTTCTGGACTCATGCCCACCATGACCCATCCACCTTTTCCACATCTCTTCTTCCCTCTTTTCCTTCTTCATGCATTTTATCCTATCACAAATTGATCACCTCCACCAACTATCACCTGTGGCATCTAGATTTTCCAATGCTAAGAGCTGCCAAATGAACCCAAAAACACACCAAAATAGAAATCCAAACCAGAAGCTTGTTTTTGGTTGATGTCGATTGCCAGTCCACTTGAATGCTCCTCATCAAACATGTCGGGTAGGAAAAAAAATTGTAAGTAGAACTCACAAAATGGAGTTGGGAAATAGAACTACCCTTTCAAGTTGTAAACCACTTGTAGCGAACTCCATCACTGGTTTAGACATAAGGAATTTCTTCCTTTGCCTCTTCTATCACTTAGCTGGGACACTTGCCATCCTCCTCCACCCAGTGTACACTTTCTTCTTCCTTTCCCTTGTTGACTCATGCCCACCATGACCCATCCACCTTTTCCACATCTCTTCTTCCCTCTTTTCCTTCTTCATGGGTTTTATCCTATCACAAATTGACCACCTCCACCAACTATCACCTAAGGCATCTTTTAGAGCTTCTACATATAAATATGCTACATCCACACACCAATCTACAACTACACAATATCTCTTTATATCTTCTTGCACTAACTATTTATGTAAATTCACATCAACTATTTCATCACACAATGTAGAAAAATAAAAATTTACCTCTTCATTAATTTGATGCTTCATGTCCACCTACATGCCTTCATTATAATCTTCCTCTACTGCTGTGACTTATACCTCATTATCATTTGCTGCAATTTCTCTATGTTCTTTATCCTATAGATCCATCTTCATCTCTTCAATATTTAAATCTCCTCTTAACCACCTATCTATTATTTCCATCTCCTTTATCAATAGGATATTCTCTTCATTTTTTCCAAGTTTTTCATCAAAATTTGGTCCTTTAGCATGCAAATATCCTTCTTCATTATCATTGTCTATTGTATCCTTGTTGTGCTCTTCAACCTCTACCACCATCTCATGCTTGTTCTCCTCTCTATCTTCCAAAAGATATGCTTTTGCCACTACAATCTCATGATCTTCTTCATCCTTTATAAGAGTTACTCACTTCTTTTTCCTTCTCTCTTTGGCTGCAACACTCATTTTCTCTACTCTTCTCACTATCATCAAAGCAAAATTTTGCAATATTCTCTCCCTCATGTTCACCTGCATACACAACTATGAAATTGTTTTTATCTTTCTTCTTTGATATTTTGTCAAACACTTGCTACACATTCTCAATATTCAACCTCTTAGGTATAGATTGCCTCACACTCAACGATCTGTCTACACACAAATAACACACATTCCACTCTTAGGTCCTGGTGCAAACTGCCTCACGTTTGACACTTTTCCTACACACTCAAGAACTCTAGCTCTAATACCACTAATGCAAATAAAAACACATACCCATCCACAAACTCACAAAACACAAAAGTTGAACAAAGAAAATTAACTGCATTCAAATTTGAGAATGATGTGCAACCATGTTGAAACAATTACAATATTTATTCAATAATATGATTTTTACAAAGTTTGGCTCTCCATGACCATTCTCTCTTACTTGTCCTCAAACTCAGTCTTCATCTCTACCTCTTGCAAGATTTAAAAATCTTCTCTCCAAAACATCCATGTCCTCATCTCCACCTTACTTCCATGTAACCTTCTAGCTCTCCCTCTCTCCTCCTTTTTTAAAACTTTTTGAAATATGAATTAAAAAGCAATTAAATGCTCACCCCCAAAGCAACATCCCACTCCCTCAATAAAATATACATTTTAATAATTCAAATCTCTGTTGGAATCTTCTATATTTGGTATTCAAACCAGCTCTCACGTTTTTCTAAAGATGCCCTCCAAAATGGAGGTCTAAACATAGATTTTTTAATCAATAAGGTCAAAAATACCTGCCTCTTATCAATCCATACCCATGGGTCTTCAAATAACTAGTGATGATATTCATGCTTTCAACACTAAATTTTTCTTTGTAATAGCTAAAAAAAATAATTATCATTTCTTGTTTTACTGGGAGCGATTACATGGAGAAAAGGTGAAATTACACCAATGATTTAAAATCCTCCACCACTTCCCATTTTGACTTTTTAATTTTCTTCAAAATATGAATATGAGATAAATAAAATTCATCAAATATTACCTTATGAGACTTCATAGATAATTTGGAAAAAAAATTCAAACATGTGACTTTGATGCTGTGCAACGGGTGCTGAAAATTGACTTTTTGCATAACTCCTACCTAGAAGCTCATATTCACATGAAAAATTGTCAATATATGAATAATATCATTAATATGATTCCCCCCAAAGGATTTTTCTCCAATATTTAAAAATATTGAAAATTAATTGTTTTTGTGGCCATCTAGGACAATTTTTTTAATTTTAAATTCTCCCAATTTGTGAGGAGTTTGATCATGAAACCTTCACCACATTGTCCACAATTCATATAATAATATATTTTTTGAAATATTTTAACCCAACTCATATAAATTTTTAGAAACAATTTTTTCCATCAAACTACCTATGGGAGCCTTAAAACTGCGACAGAGCAAAAACTCAAAATTTGAAAATTAAATCACATGAGAGATTTTCCAATGCTAAGAGATTCAAAATTAATCCCAAAACACACCAAAATGGAAATCCAAACCAGAAGCTTGTTTTTGGTTGATACTGATTTCCAGTCCTCCCGGATGCTCCTACATCAAAATGAGAATGTTACCTTGATGTGAAAACCCTTGAAGAAGAGATGTCATACACAAGTTGATTTATGTTGATGGATTAATTCCTTGATTTCTTGATAGCCTTGCAAAAGGTTTACTCACATACGCAATAGATTGTTACAACCAACATGTAGAGGATAAATCAACACATATTCATGATTTTACATGATTGATCATAGTAGCTCATTGAAAATAATTGCTTTCTTCATCTTGATGTCTTTCAAGATTGAACTTGATTGATGAAAGTGTTGTAATAATGCTACTATAATGCTTGATAATTATTCTCTTGACTACCCTTGACTGATTTTATGATACTTGATTTGCTCAATTAAAGTGCTAACTCTCCTTAGGATTTCAAATGATGAAAATACTATGTATTTATATGTAATTCTTCTAATTTCCCAAAAATCAAATGTCTATAGATAACAATTAAAATTAGAAATTCAAATAATAAACTATTGAAATCAACATATTCAAATTTGGGGTCACATTAGGTGGACTAGGGTGCAATGCACCCTAGACTAGATACACCTTTTTCTAGGTCTAGAAGTATCAAGGAGGAAATATTAAATGTATAATTTGATTTCCCATGTTTGATTTTTTGAGTGTTTATAAAATATGTAATTAATGCATATTAGGTCCAAGCACGTAGGGGAAGCAAAACCTAGTGTGAACTTTCAAGGGTGACAATTTTTTATGCTACATTTAGCCCCTACTTTAGTGAGAGTATGAACTTATTCTCATACTCACACTAAAGTAAGAATATGTCAAGAGGGTTTCAATTATCCAAATATTGAAGAGATAGGATGGTGTTGAATCAAATTGGGGATGTTCTAGCACCCAGTATTCAAGGTCATATGGCAAGAAAACATGAGCACAAAGGAACACACATATATGCGATATAATACATCATGAAAAACATGAAGCATACACAATGAAGACACACAACATAAAAATAATGTAAAGATAAAAATAATATGAATGAAATGTAAACATGATGTAAACACAATGTAAACAATAAGACATAATCAAAACACAAACACACATGTTAGTCCTAAAAGGGATTCAAGTCAATAAGGTAAAGAGACCTCAACCTTAAATTTTCCTCAAATACCAAACATTATCCATCGAATTGTTGTTTAGACAAAAATGGTGCTCTCATAAGGATGTTAAATCACTCATTAAACACATGGATCAACTAGAAAGAAAGTTGTGTTATGTTCGGTGGTCATGTAAAAATGCTCAAATTCATGAATCAACAAGCTCCATTATGCAAAATTCATTAACTACTTTTTAAATCATGCTTCAGGGAGCACATAAAAGTTTAACATCATGGGGTATGGATAAATTCTCAATGCCATAAGGGACAGATTGATAACCATGCCTCAATGGGTGTTATAAATAACACAACAACCAAAGGGGTATGTCAATAAGTCAAATATCACAAGACATCAATGAAATGGCTAGGTGTAATATACCCTACCTTACAATGTCAACATACTTGCTATGTTGGAATTTTAAGGAAAAGAAGGGGAAGAGGGGATCCTTGCAAAAAATACACAACTCCCAAAAAATAGTTATCCTTGCCCCCCAAGAATAAAGGAAAAGGAAACCATACCAAATATTATCATGTTTGCAACCATAGACAACATATGCTTACACTTACTATTGTACCCCCATGAATGGCAATGAGAAAACATGTGAAGCTCAAAATGCCACATAGTGAAGAGAAACACCATAAAAGAGATCATCATTATTTAGAGTGATTATGTGCATCAACACATGGAAGAGAACCACAATCATTAAGTTTTATTTTATTACTCAAGGCATAGTATTCATTTGTGGAATGACCATGCACTTGATGATATGCACAAAATAAGTTATTGTTATAAAATTTCTTACATTTTGGAGGAGGAAGAGTAATCAAATGGGATTTGAGAAGCCTCAAAAAAATATGCTCTTGCTTTGATAAAGGTGTAGGAGAAAATTTTTATCTAGTGAAGAAAAGCTTGCTTGCTTACCACACAATGTTTTAAATATAGTAGATAATGATACATGAGATGAAGATGAAGAAGGTTGGAAACCTAAAGCCCTTTGTGGTAGATACAACATAGAATTCACATGATCTTTAACTCGTTACATGTTTTCATTTATCCATTTTTAGAAAGACTTTTATATCAAAGACCATAACATTCTTCCAAATTAGATGGAGAAATAATAGATAAATTCTCATGAGAAGAATTGATTCTTTTAAGAGAATGCAAATCCCTTGAATGTTTTTCAAAGTTAGGAATCACTAACATTCAAGGGAAAAAAGCTAAAGAGTCCAAATCACCATTGAGGTGTAATGTTTTTTGATTTGTAGAATTATATTGAGTGAATGAAACACAAGAATCATTAGGTTTATATTGTGAGATTTTAAAATCTCCAATAAAGGGGGATGTAAAATCTAATCAATCCTAATCATCACCAAAACATGTGTTTGAAGATGAAGCAATATCATGATCATTATGTGTATTGAAATGATGAGGGACACACCACCCGAAACCCACACAAATCACCATAATAGATACCAACACAAAAGATGTGAGATAGAAGAATAACTCACTTTCAATTATTTTCTAGAAAATGAAATTATAGATTCAAAACTTATATGCTAAAGTCTCATGGGCTTGATTCATTACAACAAAATCAACTCTAAAAACAAATTATATTATTCAGAGCCACAATCTGTACTAATGGAGCCACCTACAACCCCCCACTTAACCCTTTTTATTTTACCCCAATAACCACCCTAGAATGTTCTAGAATGTTCATATTTCCCTTTTTTTTTGGTGCCCAAAGTCCCACCATTTGATTTCTAGCCTAGGAAGAAATTTTAATGAAATTCACTTTTTAGAGGGGCAACTTCATAGGGCCATAACTTTTGGTCTAGGTGTCTAATTTGCTATTATTGAATATTGTTGGAAAGATCTCAAAGAGATATACAACCCCCAAGCTCACAAAAGGTTGGTTCGTCAACTTTTCGAGCTGTTCTGGTGCATCTAAAGTCTTCATATCAAAATTTGAAGCTACATTGGAGAGATTTCTCAAGACAGAAACTTTAATATCTCCCAAACCGTGTAGGGTATTGAGATGATTCTTTCATGAAAAGAAATGTTTTTTAGTTTTTCTCCTTGGGGTAAATTTTCAATTCCATATGAGCCCGTTTAGGCCAACGTACTAAAAATAGTAAATGACCATTTTTCCCTATTTTTGACTCTTGACTATCTTATGCCCCTTAAGTGCCATCATGGAACTCAAAACAGCTAAAGAAATTAAGGAAAACCAATTATTTTGGGTGATACAAGATTTCCCTACACCATTGGATGTTCCTGCATTAGACACCCAGGATAATTTGAAAAGTGACCCCATCACTTCTCAGAAGATAGAGGAAAACCAAGATGGTTAACCTCAGCCTCAGACAACCATGATGAATCTTCAACAATCCTTCCTCTCCACTTCACCAAGTACTCCATATATTGCCTATTTCTTGTGCTTCTACCCACACAACTATCCTGGATTTCTTCTATCTCCTCCTTTTTTGAAGTAGGTGTTGGAATATTCCACTGTGCTTCTATTGTTTCTTCATTAATTCCCCCTTCATGATATTCTATTAAATCTAAAATTTTAAAAATAGGTGAAATATGAATTTCATCAGGCAACTCTACCTCATATGCATTTCTTGAATCATTCTTCTTCAAGATCTTGCATGGTCCAAAATTCTTCATCTTTAACTTGTTGTATGTACCAATTGGAAACATTTCCTTTCACAAATGAACCATGACTTCATCTCCTACCTAGAACTCCTTATGCCTCCTTTTTTGATCCACCTTGGCCTTATATTGTGATTTCATCTTATTGATATGTTTCTTCACTTCTTCATGCAAATTCTTCAAGTGCTCAACAAAATTTTTAGCCTCAACACTACTCTTCTCCCCATTATCCATATTTCTCAATTCAAAAGGTGTTCTTGGACTACTCCCATACACAATCTGGAATGGTGATTTACTAGTGCTTCTATTGATAGAATTGTTGTAAGCAAATTCTTCTTGTGGCATAATCAAAATCCCATCCCTTGGGCTTATCTACTACTTAGCATCTTAGCAAGTTACCCAAACTCCTATTCACCACCTTCATTTGTGCATCAGTCTGTGGATGGTGTGCAGAACTAAACTTCAAATCTTTCTTCAACTTCTTCCATAATGTCATGTAGAAATAGCCAACAAATTTGGTATCTCCATCTAAAACTATACTCTTTGGTAGACCATGTAGCCTCACCACCTCTAAAAAAAATTATGCAACATGAACAACATCAGTGGTCTTATGACATAGAATGAAATGTGCCATATTTGAAAGTATATCCACCACCACAAATATGGAATCATGCCCTCTCTGTGTCCTTGGCAAGCCAAGAAAAAAATCCATGCTAATATCCTCCCATGGCCTCTTAGGTACAGGTAATGTCTAATATAATCCAATATTTTGACTTGTTCCTTTCACCACCTGACATAATCTGCAACTTTGTACAAACTTCTTCACATCTTGTTGTAACTATGGCCAATAATAATTTTCACTGACAAGAGCAATGGTCTTATCTTGACTAAAATGTCTAGCCAATCCTCCACTATGCTTTTCCTTGATTAGATTCTCTCTCATAGAACTCCTTGGAATGCACAATTGGCTTCCTCTAAAAAACATCCCATCTTGGATTGAGAAATCCAACCATCTTGTCGTATCCAAAGTAACAGGTTCCAAACAAGCCTTCCAAGCTTATGCAAAGTTTGGATATTCAGGATACAAACTTTTGAGCTCATTGAACCCAACAACCTCTATATTCATCTCTATCAATAAATTTTTCCTTCTACTTAAGGCATCTGCAACTCTGTTTGACCTTCCACTCCTATGCTTCAAAACAAAAGTATAACTCTACAAAAACTCAACCCATTTCAAGTGCCTTTGATTTAACTTTCCTTGAATTTTGAAATATTGCAAAGCCTAGTGACCAATATATAAAACAAATCCTTTTGGAAAAAAATAGTGTCTCCATTTCTTCAAAGCTTGAACTATAGCATAAAAGTCCTAATCATAGAATATTTCTTCGTAGCATCATTTAACTTCTCACTAAAATAAGCACCATGCTTACCTTGTTGACTCAAAAAAGCTCCTATGGCGATGCCACTAGCATCACAATCTACCTAAAAGACCTTATTGAAATCTGGAAGTGCCAAAATAGGTTCCTCTATAACTTTCTTCTTCAACATATCAGAACTTTTGGTTGCTCTTATAGTCTACTTAAAATCTTTTCTATCCCCTCTCATCGCTTCAGTTAGAGGTGCACAAATACTACTAAAATTCTTAATAAAATTTCTATAAAAACTTGCTAGACCATGAAATGATCTTACCTCTATAACATTCCTTGGGGTGGGCCATTCAATGATAGCTCTCACCTTCTCTGGATCTATTTTAAGACCCTCTATTGAGACAACAAATCCTAGATACACCAAATCTCTTCACAAAACTACATTTCTTCAAATTAATCAACAACTTCTCCTCCCTTAGCTTCTCAAAAAATCTTTGGATATGTATCAAGTGCTCCTCCAATGTCTTACCAAAAATAAAAATATCATCCAAATAAATAATAACAATTTTTCCTAAAATTTCTTTCAATACCTCATTCATAAGCCACATAAATGTGCTCAGTGAATTAGTTAGCCCAAAAGGAATGACTAACCACTTGTACAAGTCGTCCTTGGTTTTAAAGGTTGTCTTCCATTCATCTCCTTCACTAATTTAGATCTGATGATATCCACTCTTCAAATCTATCTTTGTGAAGTACTCAGCTCCACTCAAACAATCCATAATGTCATCCATTCTTAGCAAGGGAAATCTATGCTTGATGATGATCTTGTTGATGGCTCTAGAATCTATACACATCTATCATTCCCTGTCCTTCTTTCATGCTAGTACTATAGGTACTGCACATGGAATCAAACTCTCTCTAATCAATCCCTTCCACAATAAATCTCACTTGTCTATTCAACTCTTCACTCTCTATTGGAGTCATACGATGAGCTACCTTATTCGAAAAATTGGTTCTAGGAATCAAGTCCATATGATGACTAATTTTTCTTACTGGAGGAAAACCTTCAGGTAAGTTATCAAAAATAATAACTTGAAACTCATTCAACAAATTTGAAACCTCTATAGGTACCTCAATACTATCTTCTTTATCAATTCTCGAGATCAATGCAAAACACATATGCTTATGCCTCATACCTTCTAGGAACTTTCTTCCATCAACCAAAAAAAATCTTGCATTACTACATACCTTTTCCTCTACCTCTTTCAAGGGCTTCAACTTATTACGAACCCCATCCTTTTTCAAAGAATAGGTGTTGGCACGTCAATCATGTACTGCTTGTTAGAAAACCAGGAATCAGTTGCTAGACTAAAATACTTCCACAAGAGAGATAATGGTGAGAATGCTTGCTATATCAATATGCAAGATTGATTCATGATTGAATTGATACAAATGTACAAGATGAGGCTTGCTTATAAAATCAAGCATGCACAACCCTAGACCTAACTTGAGCTAAAAGATAGCTCAATTAGATAAGGATAAGAAAATACAACCTAGCACTTAAATAAAAGCCTAAGTAAACTTATGAAGATGTAATTAAATAGTTAATTACACCAACACCCCCCCATAAGTGCAACTTAGGGAGAAGATTATGAAGCAAACTACTATGGGTCCCGACAACTAGGCCATGTTAGGTACCCATTTACAGATGCAAATGAAATGTAGTCTCTCATAAAGCAGAGAAAAGGGGAAAACCCAGTGGGAAGAAAACCCCTCTCCAAAAGAGAGAAAACAAAAAAACAAACATGATGAATGTAAACATGATGTATGGAGGACTCAATGATACCCCCCAAGGACTACATCCATCATGAATATACAATAAATGACCCCCCCATAAGAGGGAAGTAGAGAGATAAGATATCCCCTGCATGATGTATGATCTCCTGCAAACATGGTTAATGTCTGAAGACAAAACATAATCCAATGCCTACAAACAATGTTTCTCACCTTAGGAAGAAGATACACCAAGTACAACTGCAAGAATGATTCCCATTCTGGATAGGAAGTAGGAAGAGGAATCCATATGTATGAATATTGTGTCTCTGAAATCTGCTCATGTGTTGCCAAGTTCTTGGATGATGAAGATGATGCGACAATCCAATCAGGTACATGCCCAATCACAACAAACTGTGACAAACTAGGAACCAATGGAAACTTATCTAGAAAAAACTCCATAGACAAACATGAAGTGATAATAGTGGACCCATGACTATCATCAAATAGGAGAGATAGACTCTCAAATTGGTCCTCCAAATCTAAAATGTTAGACTCCACAAACAAAGAAGCAATGTCTATCAAATAGGAATCCCAATCAGGAAGACTATCAGGTACATGTTGCAATGAATCAATGGTAGTACTCAATGACTCATCAACAGAAGATGAAGAATCAGGAACCTTTGAAGCATCTGTAATCTCGTCCAAAGGATCACAAGCATGGGTTATCAACTCTGAAGAATGAACAAGCACATGTGAGTTGGAAAGAGGAGCTTCAAGAGATGGAGAAGAATCATGGTCTCCATATACCTCTCTAATGTGAGTCCAAAGAGCATGAGGACATTCAAAGTGAATAAGTGTCTCCAAAATGTCATCATTTACATTTTCAAAAAAAACTCTAAAGACTCTAGCCCTAAAGCCTTTCCAAATGCAATACTCAACACTTGTGCTAGGACAAGGAACTTTATTAAACAAATAGGGCAATAGATTTCTCTCATCAAGATGAGTGAGAATTAAATTACTCCATTTCCTATAGTTCCCATTCCCCAAAGTAATTAAGTAATCCATTTACAAAGATATGAGCACCAAAAGCCAAAAATAGAGATCTATCTTCAACTTGGAAAAAGAGGCACAAAACTGCAAAATATTTGCAAAATATCTATACCACTGAAAATTTTAGATCTCCACCTTTCCGACAATATTTTGTTTTTGAAAAATGGCCTCCGTATGCAAAAGTTATGATAAAATGAAAAAAAGGCCTATAAAAGGCACTATGGGGGCAAAAAAGCAATCTCTAGAAGACTAAAACAGTGCAAAATTCAGCACTTGTCGGCAGGCTCTTGATCATTAATATGACCACGAGCAAAGGAAATTACAAATAAATATTATTCCGCCAGTATAAAACACATAGTTGGCTCAAAGTTTTTATACAAAAAGCCATCGGCTAAGAAAAAAACTTTATAAAATACAAATCATTTCATACCGACCATGTAGGGATGTTATAGATCTAACAGAACACCTAAGATTTGACCACCGAATTGACACAGCTGACAAGGAAGATCAGTACCCTTTACTAACGGACAGTACCCTTGCTGATGAATAACCTGGCCAATGACAGATGTATGAGATCCGCAGTACCCGCCAATATAAGAGAGGCAGTGACTAATGGACAAGACCTCCAATGGAGAAAGGTACCCAGTAATGACTGCCGATGACTATAGGTCTGTTGCCGACTACCTTGATCGGTCGATGTGAATGTAGCCACCACCAAACACTTAACTGCGGTGAAAATCAACTTCGTATGGGCTGATGAGATGGACCAAACGTACCCAGTTGATGGAAGATATGGTAACCGCCGATATGAAGTTGTGGTGAACTCGTTTCCACAAAGTAGGGATCAAACAGTGATTTGGCTGCAGATTTGGGCCGATGGTGAAGACAAAGGACAAGCCTAATGACAAAAGAACCCTCTGATGTTACCACTGGTAATATAGGACACCGAACCTTGACCGCCAATGTAGAGATCTTGTTGTGACACTGATTTGTGATCAGAATATGCCGCAAAATCTTAGGATCACCGTTGTGATTTGAGCAGCCACAAATGGGTATGATGAATGCTTGGGATGTCGATGCGGATCTGATGTGACACAAGTACACGAGGATGCCTATAAAGACTGGAATGTGACCCGCCTAAAAATAGTCTTCCTTCTCCAAACTAAAATATTTAATCCAACAATGAATATAATGTCTGCAGAAAATATAAAAGCCCGGAAAATAAATTTTACCCCAAAATTTACAAATACAAATTCGTAGAAAATATTTTGTAAAATATTTTTTTGCGAAAAATGGAAAATCGTACCGCACAAGTGTTGTTCCAGCAATTTTTTTTTTGCCTCAAAAACAACTTTACCCAAAATGGATGAATTTATAGTCAAAATTCGTCTGCGGAGCCTTCTAATCTCAACCGTGAGGTTATTGAAACCCCAATATGCACCCAGCAAAATCTTCAAGCCAACAACAAAACCCTCAAATCCAGGAAGGAGTCTGCAACCCTGGAAGCTCTGATACCATGTTAGAAAACCAATAATTAGTTGCTAGACTAAAATACTTCCACAAGAGAGAGATAATGGCGAGAATGCTTGCTATATCAATATGCAAGATTGATTCATGATTGAATTGAAACAAATGTACAAGATGAGGCTTGCTTATAAAAGCAAGCATGCACAACCCTAAACCTAACTTGAGCTAAAAGATAGCTCAATTAGATAAGGATAAGAAAATACAACCTAGCACTTAAATAAAAGCCTAAGTAAACTTATGAAGATGTAATTAAATAGTTAATTACACCAACACTGCTTGCCGATCAAACTGCCACAATCTACCTAAAAACATATGACAAACATCCATATGAATAATATCACACAATACCTCATCATGGTAATTTCCAATCTTGAACTTTACTAGACATTGTTCATTTACCAAGGCCTTATGGTCCTCTTGCAACCAAGTAATCTGGTATGGGTTCAGATGCCTTCTTCTCTCTAATCGTAACTTACTACCCATTTCCTTTGAAACAAGGTTATCAGTACTACCTCCATCAATAATAACATTGCAAAATTTACCTTCACACTTATATCTGGTGTGAAACAAATTCTTCCTTTGAGTTGGTTCCTCTTCCTCATTTAGCAAGTCTCTTCTAGTAACAAGAACCTCTCCTCTTTCTACATCCTCAGAATTTGAATACTCAACATCTTCATCTACATGTGCAACTCATGCATTACCCTCAAGTCTTCTATTTATACTTCATTGATGTTGAGGAAACTCATAGGCTCTATGTTCTTCTCCACATTGGAAACAGGTTCCATGAAAGCCTCTTCTTCCCAGTCCTCATCTAGAGCTTCCTCTTCTCTTTGGTCTCCATTATTCTGATCATGAGGAGAATTGGTGTTATCTCCTTTCTGGTTCTGGCTACTACGAGATCCTTCATCCTTCTTTTGATCTTCATTTCGACCTCCATAAGACTGTCAACTAGTCTTTCCACCATGGCCCCCACCTAGTTGTTTATTCTCAAACCTCTTATTCAATTGTTCTTCAACCTTTAGAGAAAACTAATAAGTGTCCTCAATGGTGGTCATTCTTACTAGTGCCAATTCTTCCTGTATGATTGGCTTCAACCCATTAATATAATGAGCAACTTTCTCTTTATTCACCTCAAAATGTCTTGTTCGAATCAGGACCTTGTGAAATTCCTTTGTGTTTTCTTTCACAGTCTTTGTTCGTTTCCTCAATCTCTACATTTTCTTGAACAACTCCAATTCCTAATTGACTAGAATAAATTGTTTCTTCAATTTTAACACCATCTATTCCATCTTGAAATTTTATATTTCCCTTGTCTTCCTCTTTCTAACTAGACCTCTTTCCACCATATACTGGTGTGACCTTTCAATTTTGTCTTTGTAAACCTCACTCTGTGAGGATCTTCAATCTCCTCAAACTCAAGAAATTCCTCCATGTCATTGATCCAATCGATCAATTCTTCAAGATTCAAACTTCCATTGAAAGTTGAAACCTCCATTTTAGGTCTCTTCCCAATGCTTGAGATTTCTCGCAACAATCTTCTTTCTCTAGGATCCATGGGATCCTGCTCTTCCTCTTCCATTTCCTCTTTTTTTTCATCTTCATTGTCATCTCTTTCTTGTTGCACATCTCTTCTTTGAACCTCTTGATGCAAGGTTTCTAATTTCCTTCCAAGGGCTCTTATGTCATCTCTAGGTGGATCTCTTCCTCCACCACCTCAACCTCTACCTCTACCATGCTAGGAAAGTCTTGGATGAGTCTTGAACTCAACCTACACTCACAGGTCCTTCTACAACTGCCTCACATTTGACACTTTGTTACAGGCTTAGGAACTCATGCTCTAATACCACTTGATGAGGGCCACACTGCTTGAAACCCACACAAATCACCATAATAGATACCAACACAAAAGATGCAAGATATAAGAATAACTCACTTTCAATTATTTTCCAAAAACTAAAATTATGAATTCAAAACTTACATGCTATAGTCTCATGGGCTTGATTCATTACAACAAAATCAACTCTAAAAACAAAATATATTATTCAGAGCCACAATCTACACTAATAAAGCCACCTACAACCCCCCACTTAACCCTTTTTATTTTTCCCCAATAACCACTCTAGAATGTTCTATAACGTTCAACTTTCCCTTTTGTATTGGCACCAAAAGTCCCACCATTTGATTTCTAGCCGAGGAAGAAACTTTAATGAAATTCATTTTTTAGAGGGGCAACTTTGTGAGGCCATCACTTTTGATCCAGGTGTCAAATTTTCTATTATTACATATCAATGGAAAGCTCTCGAAGAGATCTACCATGCCCGGACCCACCAAAGGTCATTTCATCAACTTTTCAAATTGTTTTGGGACCTCTAAAGTCTTCATATATGAGTTTGAAGCTGCATTGGTGAAATTTCCCGGTATGAAAAATTTAATATCTCCCAAACCATGTAGGGTATTGAGATGATTATTTCATGATCGAATTTTTTTTTTCAATTCTACTCCTTGGGGTAAATTTTTAGGTCCATACAAGCACGTTCAGGATAACTTACGAAAAATATTAAGTGACCATTTTTTTGCTATTTTTGACTCTTGGTTGTATTATGCCCCTTAAGTGCCATCATGGAACTCAAAACAACTAAAGAAATTAAGGAAAAACAAAGTTTTTAGGTGATGAAAGATTTCCCTACACCGCTGGATGCTCCTGCATCATCAACTCTTTGGAATTTTTTGGTGAGATTCTAAAATCCCATTGAAACAAGGTGTAAGATATAATGACCCCCAATTATTGTATAAAAGTTTTGTTATAGGTGAAATACTATCATCATTATCTTCAACATTTATGGGTTCCACTTTTGAAGTCAAAGTATTAAGAGATTTGGAAGTGTTATGTTCAACTTCGATTTGTGAATTATCACTTTGTTCATCTAGTTTTACCATATATCTAGTTATTATATTCAAATTTCATCTCATGGTGGAAAGTAGACGGGATTCCCTTCATGGAATGAATCCACATTCTACCTAGGAGAAGATTATATGAAAGTGGTCTCGGCATGATATTGATAGGGGTAGGAAAAACTATGGTCCCTACCTTAATGGGTAGTGTGATTGTCCTTAATGGTTGCCTACTAACATTATCAAAGCCACAAATGGAAAGATCATTAAATTCTATTAGATTCTTATCCACACCAAGTTTATTTAGAAGATCCATGCTACAAACATTAAGACTAGATCCATTATCAAAAGTGTACATCTAAATCCCATTTTAGTAATTCTAAACATTATCATTAGAGACTCATGTTTGTTTTGGATCTCAAGCAAGGGTAATTCAAGTTGGGGAAAATTAATATCCAAGTTTGTTGTTTGCATACAATAAAACAAGGTCGTTATATCATTTGGTTTGATAGAAGGTGAGATATCAATCTTTTGTAAAGCCTCTTGGAGCATCCTATGGTATGTTGGTGATGTTTGAACCAAATACCAAAGGGAGATCTTGGATAGAGTATTATGAAGTTTCTCAACAAGATCATATTATTTACCACTATGCTGAGGAAGATTGGGTGGGGGTGGGAGATATGTTTGAGGTAATAGAATGGATGCCATTTGTTTTGGTTGCTTATTATTTCTAGTGTTATACATGTGAGAAACTGCATGATAACTTGGTTACTTCAACACATCTTGTTGCACATGATTACTAGTGTATTATTTTTTAAAGTTTAGGATATGAACATGAGGATGAGGAGGTCCTATAATAAGAGGTGGCTTAGGTTGTCCAATATTTAAAGGATTTTTAGGAGGTTCAATTATCAAATTTGGGTGTATAATTTCATCTTGTTGGTAATATTCTATCAATGGAGGACCTAATGTCTATTTTGAACCTTCATCCATGTAAGCCACCTTACTATAATTTAAAATTGTATAAATTATTTCATCCTCTTGTGCCACAATATCTTCCCAAGTAGGAGAGGTATAAGGAGAGGAACAAACATGATTCTAATGATTCTCAATAATTGGATCCTCTTACACCAAGATACTCTAACAAGTAGGAGAGATATTGGGAGAAGAAAAAACATGATGTCAATGATTTCATCCTCTTACACCAAAATACCCTCACAAGTAGGAGAGACATTGGGAGATGGATCAATGAAAAATAACAAAAGAGGAGAGAGAAACTCATTTTCATATGTTTGTAACAAAAATCCTTTGAATTTCCTAACAAGATATGACAATAGAATATAAATTATGACAACACAATATTTTTGTAATGAAAACATTATTCTAGGTCTTATGGATCAAACTACTAATGTTCAACAAAATTATGTAGTTTGCAACACAAAATTTTAAGATAGGAACCAAATTTGAATAGTGATCATTGACAAATATTTTCATTGAAATTTTTAGCCCAAAATGACTAGAAATGGGCTCAATACACCCTAGACCAAACAAGTATTTTTAACAAACTCAAATACTAGGAATCATCTACAATGTTTGAGGGTCTTTTGTTTTAGAGGTTCAGGTTTAGAAGTGAAAAATGTTTTGGAAATGCACCAAAACCTAATTTTTCTATATGAATCACATACATGCATGCAATTTTTAATATTTTTTAGAGAAATTGAATATGTTTTTGATTGATTAAGTAGGGAAAGGGACCTGACCCTTACAGATTAGTATAGCAGACTATAGAACAACAACCAATCAAAACAACACAAAGAGGAAGCAGAATAGAGAAACACTTCCCCAACCCATCAACCAATAAAATTAACCTATGCCCTCTGCATCAAACATTATAGCCCTATCAGTCATAATGAAAAAGTAAATCCATTCCATCTTAAAATCCCACCACAAAAGCATGTTATAACCACATAACCTTAAAATAGTGTCTAGTCTAAAACCAAAATTCCTAACAAAGATATAACTATAAATATTATAGTCCAGGAACCAACAACCAATATCAATAGTAGAACGACCAAGATTAACAAAAAATACCATAGTAGCAAGTGACAAAAAGTAAGAGGAACAAAATCCAAGGATTAATCATCCTCGATCAAACTCCAAGCCTTTCATAGGTCTTCAACAAAGTCTTCAAACTTCTCTTTGGGATCCATCTTTCCAAACAAGTCAGCTTCATCATCTATTGCCTTTTTACTTTGTTGCTTCTTAGTTTTACCTTGACTTGAAACTGTGGCCATCACACCTTTTTTCATTACTACATCCACCACCCTGCATAAGCTCGTAATGACATTTTCAAGAGCATGGAATCTGTTGTCCTTACCTTTGTCTTGCATCATTTTCTCCAACAGCTCCATCCTTTCCTCCACCCTTTGAATTCTAGCAGTGTCAGAACCTGACATGTTCTCTTCGCTAGGGTTATTGATCTCCATAACATTTGTGTCATTGGTAGCATATTATTTTTCAATAGCCCTATCATTGTCTTCTTCAACCTTCTACACCTCCTCTTGTCATGATTTCCCTTCTTCTTCCTCATTGCTAGAGTCTTCCTCATCTTTTGACTTTGACTCCTCCTCCTTAATAGAATCAGACCCAAGGTTGTCCAAGATTTCCTCAGATGAGGAAGCTTTATCTTCCCTTACCACCTTCTTCCCCTTACTAACTTGGGACCTAGTAGCACACTTTTCTTTTGAGATTTTAGACCTTTTTCTGCTATTAGACCCCTTTGACATTGCCAAAGCAAGCCTGGTTGACCTTTGACCCACTGGTGTAGAACAATCAGGGCTATTGTCCTTGTCATCTAGAATCGTGATAGTGTTGGGATTATCACCCAACTCACAAATCAAAATTTTTCTTTTTGTGTTCATAGTAGGGACAATAGGAGCAACACTCCATTTTTCAGGAGTGATTTTAAGTAGGTTTGATCATGAAGGGTCCACAGGGTTGGGAGAAGTCTTAGAAGATTTTTTGGTCAGGGTGTGGGGACAACTTTCTATAAGCTCAATTTTCACAGAGCTCTTGGGGGTAGGGTTTCCAATCAGATTAAGGAAAATATTTCTTTACAGGGAAGTAGCTAACACATATTTGTAGATAGTATGAATCATAACTTGGTTTAATGGCAGATTTGTGCCATTGGTTAGGCTTTGGATCAAGGATGAAAAGAGGAAGAAAGCAAGGCTTATCTTCTCAAGGTGTTAGATATGATAAAGGATTGGGAAGTTGTAGCCATATGCAGACTGAAACCAACCTTCAAGCATAAAGTATTTCATAGCAAAAAAGCACACATTGTGGTATGAGGGAGGAAGAAAAATCCTAGAATAACCATTCTGGAATCTGTCAGCTTTCTCTTTATCCTCAAAAAATTTCTCAATATAATTTTGGTACTTTCCATTACTTACCTTTACCACCTTCTTCCCTTCATATGCCAGCCTCGTCACCTTAGCTATGAGCTTAGCGTCCATTGTGAAATGGAGACCACCAAGCTCCATGTCACCATCCTTCTATGCGTTCACAAACTTGTAGCTCAACTGCTCATTGTATCATCCTCTTTCTAGGGCCTCCCATGGTGTTATCCTTGCTAGATTATTTTTTTGGAAGGAGAAGAAACTCGTCTTTTTGTCCCTCTTCATTCACAACTATGGAAACTGACAATTCAAAAATCTCAATTTTGAAGGAGACCTTGTGGTTTTTCATTTGAGAAGATAACGGCTCAAATCTTCTGGTCGGTTGTTTAAAATAATCACCCTTGAAACAAAGTTGGTTTTCACCTTTTTGAGCCCTGTCATTATGAAATCTAGCAACTCTGCTACCTTTATTAGTCATGATTATTCTTATTTTATTACTCTCCTTCTCGTCAACACTAACACATGTCAATGTGTCTTTTCCAAAACCAAATTCAATATTTTTAGCAGTGTGAATGGTACTCCCTATATCCTCATTAAAAAATTTATTTTTGAAGCACAAGGTAACCCAAATAAATTTTTCCTTTCATCTCATTCTTTTAATATTTTTGGCATTTGGCATACCTCTGCACACATACCACTTGATACATCTTGTCAGCATGCCCAGTTTCCACCAGGGATAACCCCACTTGACAGTTGGATGGAAAATCAAGCCTCTTCTATTAATTATTTCTATTATGTCCATGATTAATCCAATCTCCTAATCTATCCTTCGCTCCTAATCTATCCTTAGAAATTATTTCTTTTATTTGGTTAGATAGATTGGAGAAATCCTAGAATTTTAACACCTCCTATCTAAGGCCAAAGTTCTCCATAACATCAACAACATTATTTCCCTCCCTATATGTATGGTAAATCTTGTAATTTTTGTAAGACTATAGCATATTTTTACAATCATCCAAAAGGTCTTTTATTTCCCAAGGTGCCTCAACTATATTTTTTAAATAATCAATAATAATCTTGGAGTCTCCTTCCACAATAACCTTCATGTATCCATTATCTTTGAGATAACATATTCCTACCCAAACAACAAAAGCTTCAATAGAATTATTAGTTGTTGTTCCCAAGCCTTTGTTTTATCCAACCACATAGATGCCACAATCATCTCTAACTACTCCACTTGCTCTTGCTAGTCTAAGGTTTCCTTTTGAACATCCATCAAAATATCATTTAACCCATCCTAGATCTGGGGGAGTCCAAACAATACTTTTTCTGATAATTTGTTTACCCCAATTAACATTATTAAGGTCAAGGAAAATCCCCCATTGTTGCTTAATTCTCAAATCTTGATAGGAAGTCCCTTTCCTTGACTGGGTGTACTTACAACTTTCAATGTTTTCTTGAATTTATTTCCTTATAACTATACATAGCTTCTTACTAATTTTAGCAGCATCCCTAAAAATCCTATTATTTCTCTCTTTCCACAAACCCCAAGTGAGGAATGGGGGAACTTGTCTCCAGAGGTCAAGAATTATTTTGTGAGAGTAAGGACATAAGCTCCACCCTTGAGCAATCATTTTTACTAAAGTAGGGAAAACCCATTCCACCATAAGATTTTTTAGGAAAAGGCCCAAACTTCTTGAGCATAAATACATTGAAAGAGTGAATGCATAATAGTTTCTTCTTCTTTGTTGCAAAGATAACATTTACTGACTAAATACCTACCTCTTTTCTTAAGATTTTCAATTGTGAGAATCTTACCATTTATCACTACCCACTAGAAGAAATTAATCTTGGGGATTAATTTCTTACTCCACACCATGTTCTAGTTAAAGACTCCAAGGTTAAGAGGTTGCAAATCCATAGTCTCATAGGCTGACTTAACAAAGAACCTCCCTGAAGCATTTTTTGTCTAGATCCACTCATCCTTTTTGTTTCTTGAAAAGAGGTCAAGATTCCCAATTAGTTTCAACAATGAGTCCAAAGCAACATCCCAATTCGACTGTCTACCACCTCTGAGAACAACATTATTTAGATATTTCTTGAATTAAATCCATTTCAGTCTCAATCCTTCCCAATTTAAATAATTAGAGACCTTCTTGCCAATGCTTCTTTTTAATCTGATTCTAACTTGTTGAAGGTTGTCACTAGCAGACAAAGGAGCATAGGTGGACTAAGCATCCTCCTAAAAATTAGTTCTAAGCCCATTTCCAATTCTCCTTTTTTCTTCTTTAGTTAGGGTACCTCTAACTTTTAGCAGGTTATTCCAAAAGATAGAGTTGTAAGGTAGCTCCTTTTTCTTGAGAAAATAGCCAACATCCTTATTATTTAGGTATTTAGTTTGCAGGATTTGTACCCAATCCTTTTCACCTTCTAGAAGAAACCAACCCATTTTTTCCACAAGAGCTTTGTTGAACATTTTCATTCTTCTAATTCCTAGACCTCCTTCCCTCTTTGATGTGCAAACAATTTCCCATTTAATGAGTGCCAGTCTTTTCTTTTCTTCCACACCTGACCATAAGAATCTCCTTCGAATCATTTCAATTTTCTCAACAATATAAGCACGGATGTTTAACAGAGAGAGATAATTGACATGTATATTTTTTAAGGAAGCTTTTAAAATTTGAACCTTCCCAGCAAAGCTCAACAATTTTCCCTTCCACCTAGCCAGTTTCTTCTGGATATTTTCCACAATGTAATTCTAGTAGTTACTGTTGGGATTTTTGGAGATTAAAGGTAAGCCCAAATAAGTAGCTAGCAATTCTACCTCCTAGCATCGTAAAATATTTATAAATTTTTCCTTAACAATCTGGCTACTATTAAAAAAATAGATTTTACTTTTCTGATAATTGATGAATTGGCCAGATATTTTAGCATATTGGTCAAGGATTACTTCCCATTATTTTGCTTCTAAAATAGATTCCTACCCCATGAGGATAGTGTCATCAATGAACTATTGGTGTGAAGTAGGGGGAGTGAGGAAGCAACACATAAACCTTTTAAAGTTTTTTTTACAATATGTTTTTGGATATTACGACCCAAAGCTTCAGTGACAATGAAAAACAAGTAAGGTGACAATGGGTCCCCTTGTTTCAAGCCACAACATGAAGAGAAGAAGCCTTTAGGAACCCCATTAATTAGGAAAGAATATTTTGGGATAGTGACACAAGATCTGATAAGATTGAGGAATTTACATTGAAGCCAAACTTTTCAAGAACAAATAGAAAATTCCAAGAGACCCGATCATACACTTTAGAGATATCCAATTTCAATGCCTTACCCTTTTTTTGTTGTGATCAATAGAATGTTACACCTCATGGGTATAAATAGTTGCATCTAATATTTGTCTTCCTTGGAAAAATCCCTTCTGATTGACCGCAATCATTTTATTCAAGACTAATTTCAACCTATTAACCATAATCTTAGAACAAATCTTATAGGTGGTGTTACACAAATTGATAGGTCTATAGTCATTCATAGAAACAACATCATTAGTCTTGAGGATTAATGCTATAAAAGTGGTATTCATCTGATTTAAAATCCTTCTTGATCTGAAGAAATCCCTAACCACATTGAACAAGTCAAGAGAGACTATGTCCCAGTAGACTTGGAAAAAACTTGGGGGAAATCTATCTAGTTCTGGTGCTTTAAAAGCACTAAAGGAGAAAATAGCATCCTTCAATTCATTCATAGAAATAGCTTTAGACAATTCTATTAAATCCAGCTCCATGATAACATGTGGAATGACTTGCAGGAAATCATCCAATTTAGAATTATCAACCTATTGCAGTTCAAGAAAGTTTGAAAAAAAGGAGAAAACCTCCCTAACAATGTCCTCTTCACTATCAAGTATTGTCCCATTGAAAGTAATTAAAAATATGATCTTGTTTATTCCTCTTTGTTTCAAGATGGATTGGTGAAAAAACTTTGTATATCTATCTCCTTCCCTTAACCATTGGATTCTTGATTTCAGTTTCCATAAAATTTCTTCCTTTTTGTTTATTTTATACCATTGAGATCTCAACTCCCTTTCTTTATTACAAGTCTCATTATCCATAATTCCCAACTCCATTAGATCTAATCTCCTTAATTTTTGAGTTCAAATCTTTCTCAGTGGAAAAAATGTTCCCAAACGAATAATTGTTCCACCCCTTGAACTTTTCTTTGACTCTTTTCAATTTTTGAGCTAATTTATATATGGGAGTGTCATCACAAGGTAAATTCCACCACTCCTCAACTAAAGATTTTAAGTCTAGATGAAGTGACCACATTATTTCATATCTAAAATGGAAAGGCATTTAAGTCATTTTATCATCACATTCTAGGAAAAGGGCACTATGGTCTAAACTTGTTCTTGGGAAAGCAGTAAGAGAGAGATTCTGCAATATGTTCCAATTAGAGGAAACAAGAAATCTGTCCAATTTAACCTAGATTAGATGACTACCCTATCTCCCATTGGACCAGGTAAAGAGAGATCCATTCAAAGGAATGTACATTAACCCCACTAAGTTAAGGAAACCTGATAGGTCCGTCATATCTGAGGGGTATAGTGGAGAGTTAAAGTCCCCCAAAGCATCAGAAACTCATCTCTTCTATTGGAAATTGATTCCTTCTAGCATGTTCTATAAATCAATCATATCCAGCCTTGATTTGGGACTATAAATATTGACCATATTCCATTTGACTAAGGTAACACTATCTTCCATACTAACTAAGAGACTATTTTTATTACTTAAATTCAATCTTCCAGCAAACCTAAAAGGGTTATAGAAAGTTCCAATCCCTCCCGAGGCTCCCTCAACATCACTGACTTGAAAACCAACACTGGGCCAAAGCCATTTTAGCACTTTCTCAAAGCTTTCTTTTTTCATTTTAGTTTCTTGAATCAGTAAAACATCTGGTTTCACATTGGCCAAACAAGCTTTTAATAATTGTTGTTTATAGGGGCCATTAAGTCTGCTAACATTCCAAGATAGCATATGCAGTAGAATAAAATAGGAAAAGTAGTATCACTTGATACTACTCAAGGTGGGAGAAGAACTCCCCTTCTTTTTGGATTTGCTCCCTGCTAGGGAGTCAAGAGTTCTTTGCTTACCCACAACCACATCTCTTGATGTTTATTTGATCCTTGAATCTTTTAATTGAGGTCTTCCCACTTTGTTATTTCCTCCCACATTTGGTTTCTTCTTTTTCCTTGATTTTGTGTTTATCCACTCCTCATCTACCAAATCCTCTTTTTGGGGAGAACAAGAGTTTATCTAGCTTTTACTGGTTCCATCTTTACCTTCCTTCTCATTTTTTTCTTCTAGCATGTGATCCTCCCCCAAATTTAGGTCTGGTGTAGGGAGCTTAGGAGAGGGAGTTATAAGTTTTTCTATTTGGCTAACAATCTCACCCTCAAGGAGCTCACAATGTTGTTCACCTCCCTCCAACTCTTGAGATAAGTTTTCCATGCTGTCCACCTTTCCAAAATGTGATCAATATATTTTTCAAAGGAAGGTGGGGAGGTGAGCCCATCAGCAACCCCGTCAAAAAATGTCCAAACCACATTTTCCTTTGAAACACCCTCATTCAAGATCTGACCTTCCACTTCTTGCATGTTTAGAAGGGGCATCCTTTCCTTGTTTGAAAACATCAAAGCCTTATTAGGAGTTGGGGTATTAGGCTCCTTTATCAGGTTCATAGGAATTTCATTTTTCATAGGAGAACTTTGTTGGGTTCCAATTTGGGGCTTCTTAGGTTCTAGAGGGACTTTGCTGTAAACATCCTGTAGATGCCCAAACTTCTTACATCCTTGGCAAAATACCATAGATTTTTCATACTCCAACAATTGCACCCATCTTCCAAATTTTAATTTTAAGTTCACATAGGTGGGTAGAACTATGCTGATAGCAACATTCACACACATTCTAGTATAAATCAATCAAGACTTAAGAAGGGTTACTTTATCCACTGTAACCAAGGTTCCAAAAGAATTAGCAATCCCTTTAAAGAAATTTTGATGCCAAAATTCCATTGGAAAACTAGGGAGCCTGAGCCAAGTAGGGGAAACTTTCCCCAAGTTAGTAGAGGCATCAAACCTTGGTTTCCACTTACACAAGGACAAAATATTCTTAAAACTTCTATCAAAAGCCCACGGGACACCTATGAGAACCTTTAACATATCCTCAAGGCAAACAAAAAAATACCTTTAGGAATGGCACTTATAGAAACACTTCCCTTGAGATTCCAAATGCTAGTGGCCCACTTGTGTACCTAGTCAATATTAGGGTGGCCAACAAAGAACTTTCCAACCAAGGAAAACTTTAGGCCCTTCAAAGCATCATTCAAGATTACATTTGGGATGTACACTTCATCCCCCACAATAGTACATAAAGTGGACAAAGAGTCCTGAGGCACATTTGTTGAAGCCTTTCCTCTAATGAGATTTTCCACATAAGAAGTAGAATTTTCACCCATTAACAGAATTTTGTCACCCCTAAGAGAAGAAATGACCTCATTCAAACCCCTGGGCGAAGGAACATGTGAAGCACCAGGCATACTTTTAGTTCCCTCAAAAGGTGAAGGTGCACCATGCTAAGAAGAAGTAGAGTACATAGGTGGGGGAGCCTTGATGGGTCCCCCTCCATTCTGATTCATCAAGCTACAGAAGATCAGAAATTTGAAAAAAAAGGAGTACACATACAGCTTGTTTCACCAAAAAATACAAAAAAGAAATACTTTTTGATCTTTTGAAATGAAAATATATGGGTTTTCAATGGTTTTTCACTAAATTTTGCATGCAACTTTGAAAAAATAAATTTTTTTTTAAAAAAAGCTTAGATCTAAGCCCTAAACAAGGAAAAATCAGATCTAAAATTATGCAATTTAATTTAAAATATTTTGCAATTCTTTTCTTTTAATTTATGATGCACAAATAATGAAAATATATAGTTTTTTGATATAAATGCAAATGAACACTAGATATTCAAAGCACCTAGGTTTTAATATTCATTTTTCAGATTTTATGCAATGAAAAACCAAAAAAATTACAAGTTTCGAATATGTCAAGCTCACCAAAATGTTATTTAGGAAAAGTGATCCTAGATTCAATTAGGATAACTAAGATTATCTCCTTTTTAGTTGACTCAATATTAAACATAAATTGAATAAGATTTGATGATTATCTTGATACCACAATTAAGAGCCAATCCCCTAGTATTTATGTTTATTTTTGAGTTGTGTGGATGATAAATATGACGTGTATTTGTCAAGAAAATTTCACATATAACCCTAGATTTGAAAATGTAATTTAGCAGACAAACGAAAAATAGAAAGTTACAAAACAACTTCAAATCTGAAACAAAGACACAAAGATGAACCTACAATTGAATTTTGACCTTTAATTTCTTGGTCTAGGGTGCCCTATTCCCTAGACTAAACTCCTACTTTTTCAGAATTGAAGATTGTAGTCAACACTCCATTTTCCCAAACTCTCTTCTACTAAAACATCCAAATCTGACATGCACAAATAAAAATAGGGGAAAGGTTGAGTTGTATAGGGGATTTCCTAAGTCAAACCATGTGTGGCTAGTTCTACCTCCACATACAACAATTAATGGCGATCAAGAGGGCATGCCCTAGGTCAGGTAGATGCCAAAATGATAATAATTGACTAAAATTAATAAATGAAAAATGATAATATTACCTTGATTTGAAAATCCTTGAAGAAGAGATGTCACACACAAGTTGATTTATGTTGATTGATGAATGACTTTATTACATGATAGAATTGGAAAAGGTTAACTCACATACACAACAAATTGTTGTAACCAACATGTAGAGGATAAATCAATACATCTTCATGATTTGGTGTGATTGATCATAATAGCTCCTTGAAAATAATTGATTTCTTCATCTTGATGTCTTGAAAGATTGAACTTGATTAATGAAAGAGTTATAATAATGCTACTAAAATTCTTGATAATTTTTCTCTTGACTACCCTTGACTGATTTTAGGATACTTGATTTGATCAATTGAAGTGCTAGCTCTCCATAGGATTTCAAATGATGAAAATACTATATATTTATATGAAATTGTTATAATTTATCAAAAATAAAATTCTAATAGATAATAATTGAAATTGAAAATTCAAATAAGAAATTACTGACACAAACATATTCAATTTTGGGGCCAAATTAGTTGGTCTAGGGTGCAGTGCACCCTAGACTAGATCCACCTTTTTTGAGATCTAAAAGTGTTGGGGGTAAAATATTAAATGCACAATTTGATTTCCCATATTTTAATTTCCAATAATGTTTATAAAATTTTTAATTAATGCATAATTAGGTAAAAGAACATAGGGGAAACAAAACCTAGTGTGAAATTATCAAGGGTGACAATTTTAAATGGTACAACCATATTTTGAGTCAATGCTTTATATGATGAATTGCTATTGGATTCCACTAAGTTGAAATAAAAATATAGAGAATGGGTTCAAGATATCAAATATGAAAGGATGTTCAACATTTTCTTGAGGTTATGGTATTGCTACTAGGATTTCATCGTGTATTGGAATTTTCTTTCATGATTCCAAAATAAGTGTTTGATTCTTGAAAACTACCTTTAAGCATGAAAAACTACTAACCAAAAAAAAAACATTAGATAAGAGGTTTATATGATTTTTAGGCCAAAAAAGTAGTTTTAATTTCATGGGGATACATTATAGAAGTGTTACCATCTATTTGGAGGAGTTTATAGATGGGAATGATTATAGGTTTCATAATGGTTGTCACCCAACTTAAAGGATAAATTGTATGGGTTTAGCCCAACCAATCCAATAAGGTAAAACATGGGGTCATGCCATGTGATTCCATATACCTATCATAATAATGTTTAGGGTATGATTACCATACCTATATTTTTTCTTAAATATACCTCTTAAATTATGGGAGTGTCACCATTTATTTGGAGTATTTTCCAAATGGGGAAAGGATTATAGGTCTCATAATGGTTATCACCCAAATTAAAGGATATATGATTTAATGAGAGCAAGAGGTGGTATATATAAGACACATCACTAATAGATGTGACTATATAATATGGGTTTAAAGGATATGTAGTTACATATGTGGTACATCTTTATCAAGCAAGTAAAATACACATCACATAATGTAGGTATAACCTAAGCAAGTAGATACCTATCTATGTAATATTATCTTATCCTAAATGCATAATATCCAATAAAATAATAAACTAAATGAAAGGTGTAAGAAATATGTAGACATCCAAAAAATATTGCTAACACTTGACTCAACATTTTCTTCATTAATTAATTAGTTAATTATCCCCACAATCCACCATTTTTCTACATTCTCATAACTAATCAAGTAATTTATTATTTAATTAATCTTCATTCCCATAATTAATTAAATAAATAATTATTTAATTAATTATTCTTCCACTTCTTCTCTAAGGTTAATTAATTAAATATTTTAAGTCCCTCTAATTCCTTCTCTCTTGATTAATTAATTAATTAAATGTTGTTAGCCCCCACCAATATTTTATTTATTATTAAATCTTCAAAATCCCAAAATTTCCATCATGTGACAAGTGTCCTACCTATTCTTCATGCTTCTACATGTCTGAGAATGCCACCTCAACCCGCTCTGTTACACATTTGTGAGAATTCAATCATGTAAGATTAAAATATGGGTTCAAGATATCAAATATGAAAGGATGTTCAACATTTTCTTGAGGTTATGGTATTGCTACTAGGATTTCATCGTGTATTGGAATTTTCTTTCATGATTCCAAAATAAGTGTTTGATTCTTGAAAACTACCTTTAAGCATGAAAAACTACTAACCAAAAAAAAAACATTAGATAAGAGGTTTATATGATTTTTAGGCCAAAAAATTAGTTTTAATTTCATGGGGATACATTATAGAAGTGTTACCATCTATTTGGAGGAGTTTATAGATGGGAATGATTATAGGTTTCATAATGGTTGTCACCCAACTTAAAGGATAAATTGTATGGGTTTAGCCCAACCAATCCAATAAGGTAAAACATGGGGTCATGCCATGTGATTCCATATACCTATCATAATAATGTTTAGGGTATGATTACCATACCTATATTTTTTCTTAAATATACCTCTTAAATTATGGGAGTGTCACCATTTATTTGGAGTATTTTCCAAATGGGGAAAGGATTATAGGTCTCATAATGGTTATCACCCAAATTAAAGGATATATGATTTAATGAGAGCAAGAGGTGGTATATATAAGACACATCACTAATAGATGTGACTATATAATATGGGTTTAAAGGATATGTAGTTACATATGTGGTACATCTTTATCAAGCAAGTAAAATACACATCACATAATGTAGGTATAACCTAAGCAAGTAGATACCTATCTATGTAATATTATCTTATCCTAAATGCATAATATCCAATAAAATAATAAACTAAATGAAAGGTGTAAGAAATATGTAGACATCCAAAAAATATTGCTAACACTTGACTCAACATTTTCTTCATTAATTAATTAGTTAATTATCCCCACAATCCACCATTTTTCTACATTCTCATAACTAATCAAGTAATTTATTATTTAATTAATCTTCATTCCCATAATTAATTAAATAAATAATTATTTAATTAATTATTCTTCCACTTCTTCTCTAAGGTTAATTAATTAAATATTTTAAGTCCCTCTAATTCCTTCTCTCTTGATTAATTAATTAATTAAATGTTGTTAGCCCCCACCAATATTTTATTTATTATTAAATCTTCAAAATCCCAAAATTTCCATCATGTGACAAGTGTCCTACCTATTCTTCATGCTTCTACATGTCTGAGAATGCCACCTCAACCCGCTCTGTTACACATTTGTGAGAATTCAATCATGTAAGATTAAAATATGGGTTCAAGATATCAAATATGAAAGGATGTTCAACATTTTCTTGAGGTTATGGTATTGCTACTAGGATTTCATCGTGTATTGGAATTTTCTTTCATGATTCCAAAATAAGTGTTTGATTCTTGAAAACTACCTTTAAGCATGAAAAACTACTAACCAAAAAAAAAACATTAGATAAGAGGTTTATATGATTTTTAGGCCAAAAAAGTAGTTTTAATTTCATGGGGATACATTATAGAAGTGTTACCATCTATTTGGAGGAGTTTATAGATGGGAATGATTATAGGTTTCATAATGGTTGTCACCCAACTTAAAGGATAAATTGTATGGGTTTAGCCCAACCAATCCAATAAGGTAAAACATGGGGTCATGCCATGTGATTCCATATACCTATCATAATAATGTTTAGGGTATGATTACCATACCTATATTTTTTCTTAAATATACCTCTTAAATTATGGGAGTGTCACCATTTATTTGGAGTATTTTCCAAATGGGGAAAGGATTATAGGTCTCATAATGGTTATCACCCAAATTAAAGGATATATGATTTAATGAGAGCAAGAGGTGGTATATATAAGACACATCACTAATAGATGTGACTATATAATATGGGTTTAAAGGATATGTAGTTACATATGTGGTACATCTTTATCAAGCAAGTAAAATACACATCACATAATGTAGGTATAACCTAAGCAAGTAGATACCTATCTATGTAATATTATCTTATCCTAAATGCATAATATCCAATAAAATAATAAACTAAATGAAAGGTGTAAGAAATATGTAGACATCCAAAAAATATTGCTAACACTTGACTCAACATTTTCTTCATTAATTAATTAGTTAATTATCCCCACAATCCACCATTTTTCTACATTCTCATAACTAATCAAGTAATTTATTATTTAATTAATCTTCATTCCCATAATTAATTAAATAAATAATTATTTAATTAATTATTCTTCCACTTCTTCTCTAAGGTTAATTAATTAAATATTTTAAGTCCCTCTAATTCCTTCTCTCTTGATTAATTAATTAATTAAATGTTGTTAGCCCCCACCAATATTTTATTTATTATTAAATCTTCAAAATCCCAAAATTTCCATCATGACAAGTGTCCTACCTATTCTTCATGCTTCTACATGTCAGAATGCCACCTCAACCCGCTCTGTTACACATTTGTGAGAATTCAATCATGTAAGATTAAAATATGGGTTCAAGATATCAAATATGAAAGGATGTTCAACATTTTCTTGAGGTTATGGTATTGCTACTAGGATTTCATCGTGTATTGGAATTTTCTTTCATGATTCCAAAATAAGTGTTTGATTCTTGAAAACTACCTTTAAGCATGAAAAACTACTTGTAGACATCCAAATTTAGACGCTTAATTTATCCAAATTTATCACTTTTCGCCTAAACATCCTCTTAGCCAGTTAATTAAATAATATTACTATTATTTAATTAATATCTTTAATTGCTAAATCCTAAGGTATTTAATTAATAATTAAATACCTTACCCTCCTTAATCCTCTTTTCTTCAAATAAATTAAATAAATATTACATTTATTTAATTCCTCACATGTCATTTTCATCTAATCCTAATCCATTTCTTAATCTTTTCATTAAGGATGTGCACATGCCTAATCCTTGATTAGGATGTGTCACATCCTCCAACTTTTGCAAGTTGGCTTTTAATCCTAATTAGCCCCTAATTATCCTCTAATTATATTAATTAAGCCTAATCATTCTCCAAGGAATTTTTAATTCCTTTTTATTTGTCCTAGATTCCCTCCTTTATATGTGAATTTTTAATTCACATTCCATCCTTCCAAGGCTTCTAGAACCTTGGACTTGTCACAATCACCACATGTGACCAACCTTGGACTTGTCACAATCTTCACATGTGACCAAGTCCCACCTTTTTGGAGCCCACCTTTTACCCTCTAGATTCTTCCAATCATTGTGAATTTAAAATTCACTTTTATTCACCCAAGATTCTTCCCATCTCCCAATGTACTTGCAAGGTACTTGTACTTCCTCCACCTCATGTACCCTCTTGACAACTCATCTCCACCTCATATCCTCTTGTCCACTTCACCCTCCACATGTCAAGATGTGAGGGCTTGTGGGTTCTCAACCCACCATAGCCCTTCATCTTGGCCTTGTTGGATCAATCTTGACCCTTGAATTCTCTAGAGAATTCAAATTCTCCTATAAATACCCCCTCCTCAAGGGCATTTCCACAACACTTTTAGATTTGAGCACCCTTATGCTGTTATTTTGCATTCTCAACACTTTTCACTTCCATACCTACATGCTGTCCATTTGAATCCTCAAGCATTTGCAATCAACTAATCATCTTTGCTAGTCATCTTGCCTATAGAATCTTGCATTTTAGTCATTCAATCTACCATCTAAGGAGCACACAAGCTATTCAAATCGAAGGCTAATCAAGGAGCAACCAACAATAAGGAAGGTGATATTGTCCTATTTTGTTTATCTATTTCCTTTCTTATTCTAACTCTCTTTTGGCTAATCTTGAGGTGTCCTTGGTGTTTTGTCTTTTACGTTTCTTAGTTAGATTCGCACATTTAGAGTAGCATAAAATATCAAGGTATACACTACTAACCAAAAAAACATTAGATAAGAGGTTTATATGATTTTTAGGCCAAAAAATTAGTTTTAATTTCATGGGGATACATTATAGAAGTGTTACCATCTATTTGGAGGAGTTTATAGATGGGAATGATTATAGGTTTCATAATGGTTGTCACCCAACTTAAAGGATAAATTGTATGGGTTTAGCCCAACCAATCCAATAAGGTAAAACATGGGGTCATGCCATGTGATTCCATATACCTATCATAATAATGTTTAGGGTATGATTACCATACCTATATTTTTTCTTAAATATACCTCTTAAATTATGGGAGTGTCACCATTTATTTGGAGTATTTTCCAAATGGGGAAAGGATTATAGGTCTCATAATGGTTATCACCCAAATTAAAGGATATATGATTTAATGAGAGCAAGAGGTGGTATATATAAGACACATCACTAATAGATGTGACTATATAATATGGGTTTAAAGGATATGTAGTTACATATGTGGTACATCTTTATCAAGCAAGTAAAATACACATCACATAATGTAGGTATAACCTAAGCAAGTAGATACCTATCTATGTAATATTATCTTATCCTAAATGCATAATATCCAATAAAATAATAAACTAAATGAAAGGTGTAAGAAATATGTAGACATCCAAAAAATATTGCTAACACTTGACTCAACATTTTCTTCATTAATTAATTAGTTAATTATCCCCACAATCCACCATTTTTCTACATTCTCATAACTAATCAAGTAATTTATTATTTAATTAATCTTCATTCCCATAATTAATTAAATAAATAATTATTTAATTAATTATTCTTCCACTTCTTCTCTAAGGTTAATTAATTAAATATTTTAAGTCCCTCTAATTCCTTCTCTCTTGATTAATTAATTAATTAAATGTTGTTAGCCCCCACCAACATTTTATTTATTATTAAATCTTCAAAATCCCAAAATTTCCATCATGTGACAAGTGTCCTACCTATTCTTCATGCTTCTACATGTGTGAGAATGCCACCTCAACCCGCTCCGTTACACATTTGTGAGAATTCAATCATGTAAGATTAAAATACTCCCAAGACTCTACCTCATCCTTGTCTTATGTTGCCTAGGTGCACTACCTTCTCACACATGTGTGAGTATGATCTTTCAATGTGTGTAGCTATCCTACCTCTTACACATGTCATAGTTGCCACACATGTGGGAGCATGCCAACTCTTACAACCCATAAACACTTGTCAATTTCTCTCCTCCCTCTTGTGACACTTGTTAGAAAGCTACAAAATTAATCCATACACTCACTCTTTTCAAATATCATCCCTTCATTAACTTTAAATCCCATTCCTCTATTTCCTTTATCAAGAATCTATAAATAGGATTTTTTTTCATCCATTGATATATACAACATACTTATGCCAAATTCATGTTGTTCTCTTGAGAATCAAATTTGAATAACACCCTTACATTGCTACTATGCTAGTTTGTTGAGTAGTCTAGATTACTCCATAGCAAGAATATACCTATCTTAGTGAGAAAGGAGCATTAGGTGAAATGCTTCTTCTAGATCAACTAGAGGAGCAAGGTAAATAAGATATAAGGTTTCATTTGCTTGCATTTGAGTCCTTATTTATGTTTTATTTTTCTATTTTCATAAGGAAATACAAAGACTACTTGGCCTCTTTAGCTAATAAACTAAATGCAAGGTGTATATACTAAAAATTTCAGTGCTAACACTTGAATTATCATTTTCTTCGATAAATAAATAAATATTTAATTAATTATCCCCAAAATCCACCATGTTTCTACATTCACATTATTTATAAATAATTTAATTAATCCACATTCCCCTAATTAATTAAATAACTTAAACATGTTTATTCAATTACTCTTCCACTTCTTCTCTAAGGTTAATTAATTAAATAGAATTAGTCCCAATAATTCTCCTCACCTTGAATAATTAATTAATCTATGATTAACTAATGAATTAAACCTCCTTAGCCCCCACTAATATTTCTTCTATTTGTAAATCCCAAACTTGTCATCATGTGAAAAGTTTCCTATCATTCATCATGCTACCATAAGAGTTAACATGCCGCCTAATCCCACTTTCTAACTCACACATGTTTAGGAATTAAATCATGTAATCTTGAAATCCTCCCAAGCCTCCACCACATCCTTGTCTTAATTAGCCTACACTCACTATCTTTGCTCACATATGTGTGAGCATGATATTCCCACATGGGTAGCCATCTTACCTCTTACAAATGTCAAAGTGCTCACATATATGCAAGCACACCCAATCTAACACCCTATGGACACTTGTCATTAAATCTCTCCCCCTTTAACACTTGTTATAAATCTACGCCATCAATTTGTGCACTCACTCTCATCAAATATTATCCCTTCATCAACTTTCAATCCCAACCTTGCATTTCTTTTGTCAAAAATATATAAAGAGCATGGCATTTCCTCCATTGATAAATGCAACATCCTTATGTCAAATTCATGTTTGTCTCTCAAGAATCAACCATACCCTTGTGCTATTATTATGATCATTTATTGAGCAATTCAAATTACTCCATTAAAAAATACCTAGCTTAATGAGAAAATTAAGTAGAGTATTGGATGATACTCTTTTCCTATTTCAATTAGAGAAGGTAAATATTAAGGTTTTGTTTATTTGCATTTGAATCCTTATTTATGATTTATTTTTCTCTTGTGTTCACAAGGAAATGCAAAAACACTTTGACCTCTTGAGCTATCTTATCCCTATACTTTTTTGTATTTGTAACCACCTTTGTTAAATTTATATTATCTTCTTACATAGATATTTCCTTATGCGTAAAGTGTTGGAGTAACCGAAATCTAATTGCAAACTCAAAACAATCCACAAATAAGCATATGCAAAATGAGAAAATATTATAATATTGTGAAGTATTGTAAAATATACAAATGAACCTTGCTTATAAAGGCAAGGATGAAGAGGTGAGAAGGTAGGAGTAAATTTTTTACTACCCCTCCAAGTATGAAACACGTGTAGGACTATATGGAAAAGTGTTGAGACACTTGGTGAGTCTACATGAGGTGAGACAAAAGTATAGATGACCTCTAAGTGAGCTTAAATATTGTGTGACTAGGACTCTAGTAAGTAGGCTAAAACCTAGCTAGTTTGATAATACCTCCTTTCACACTAACATCTACTTACAAACTCAAGATAATCCACAAATGAGCATGTAATGCGATGAAAAATGTACAAATTATCCTTGCTTATAAAGGAAAGGATGAAGAGGTGAGAAAGTAGGAGTCAAAATTTGACTACCCCTACAAATATGAAACAAGTGTAGGAATCTATAGACAAGTGTTGAGGCATTTGGTGAGTCTATATGAGGTGAGAAAAAATTCTAGATAACCTCTAAGTGAACTTAAGTGTAGTGTGAATAGGACTCTACTAAGTAGGTTAAAAGCTAACTAGTTTGATAATACCTCTTTTCACACTACCATAAAGGAGATAACACATACCTAAAGTTATACTTGCAAAAATAAGCTTATCGCAAGGGAACATAAATAAGATAAAGTAATTAAATAAATGCAAGAAAATAAATATGTAATAGCAATGAGCTCCCAAACTATTGCTTAGATCACTAATATTGCTTTATGTCATTGATTTTATAAATAAAATACTTTAACATGTATTCGATAGTTGCTTTACAAATACAAATCTTATTTACTTTATGATCATTTGCTAAGAATTTTTGTTTGTATCAAGTACATGGATAATTAGTCTTTTTTTTCGTTGTGTTGGTCATTTTCTATGTGACCTTTGCATATCTTTTGAATAATATTGAGTCACTAATTTTATAGGAACAAATCTTTATCAAGTTGTTTAAATATTAAGCAATCTCTCTAACTTGAACCCACGTCCACTTCACTATTTTACCTTTTTTTTCTTTTAACAAATACAAAGTTAAGAATGTGAAATTGCCATCTTTTTAAATTTTCCTCATGATATTTATTGTACAAATGATAAACCTAAACATTCAACAATCTTTAATAAATTAACATCTACATCACCATCATACATTTTTCTTTCACATAAGTACAAAATTTTAAAGATAAAATTACAATCATAATTTTTTACATAATCCAAATGGTGAACTTAATCCAAAGTTAAACATATTATTGCTTACTCTGCATGAGATACATACAATGCACAAACAATTTAAAAAGTAAAAGTAAAAGTGTAGTCCTTTCATAGATGCCCCTTTAGATTAAGGTTGTCATGAGAGCTCCGCATATAAAGACATGAGAAATACTCAAGATAAAATAGGAGAGCCCTTTGGATGACATAAAAAAGATAGAAAAAAAGATAAAAGGTATATCTCGAGGGTCCACCACCCATTTTAAGGATGACTAATGAACTATTAATAAATTGCAATAGAACACCATCTATGTTGAGTTTAAGTCCACATATTGTAACTATAATATCCTATGCTCAAGTCAAAAAATTTAGATAATGGTGCATATTTTTATTGTACTTATATTGAAATAATTATGTGTAATAAAAGTAAGTTAAGTAGATATGATATTTTATTAGTACCTCAATTTTATTATTACATTTAATAAGTGGTAAATTATTGTGACATTTCATCAAATGTGTTTTTATTTTTTAAGTGTGATGAGTTTATATTGAGAGAAATAAGTGATAAAGTACTGGATGAGTTGTAAAATATAAATAATATTTAAAAATTAGTTTGTCACGTTATTTTATTAATATTTTAGATTTGACTCATTAAAAAGTGATTAAGTATGGTATTTAGAGAAATGTAAAACATTCTTTTTTGAAAATATATACCATTTGAAATTATCTATCATATTATTTAAATAATATGTGAGTTGTAAATCTTCACTAACCAATCAAAAAATTGTAATAAAATAATTAATTTTGTACATAAATAATTCAATATCAAAATAATGACAAGTTGATGTATAATTTAGAAAAACTGGCTCATATAACTTCAATGTGTCATATTATCATATTAACATTTGAACTTTACCATAACCTATCTATCTTCTTCAAAAATACATGTTTATTATGAAATAATAATTCTTAGATATTAAATAAGTTTTAAAAGTTGATTTTCCATTTTCTTGATTAATAGGAGAAAACAGGTTTTGAAGGGACCCGAAACCCTTTACATCAAATATAAAATGATGCTCCAAAAAATAATCAAAAGTCTACTAGCAACAACCCAATAGCCAAAAAACCTACCACTACGGGTGCCAAACTATAATAATACAATCAACAACCAGCGACACCCACTAGTAAAACAACAACAAAACAATGAACATAAGAAAAACACCAAATAAAAATAGAAAGAAATAGAAAACTAGTTAAGGCCACTTAGAGTTTTGGGCACCTCAATCTGCTGGTTTTTATGTTTTTCAACCATATCCAACAGTTTCTTCTTCTCAACGTCGAACACTTTCTTCCAATCAACCGATCCTCTACCAATAGGAACCTTGTCATCATCCTTCACAATTTTCTTACCCTTACCCTTAGTCAAATGCTCTTTCTCCATGATCTCCGAAAAGAAAACCTAATCTTCTCAGAGCTACCCAATATTTTTAAAAAGAATTTCCAAGGCTTCTACACTATTCTTAACTGAGGTATGGCTAACCTACAACAATTTTTTGATGTCCCCGTTAATACCAGCAACCTTGGCCTCAAGGGCAACCTTGGCCTCAAGGGCCTACATTCTATCCTCACACAAAGCCTTGAAATCATTAAAAAAACCTTCTACTTCTACCATTCTATTAGTGAGGATGTCAGACATAGAGGCCTTTGGAACATTCTCCAAATTCATCTTTAAGCCTCTTATCTTAATATTAATTTTATTGAATTCTTGCAGAGTCCATTTGGATAGTTTGAAGGTGCCCATAGCCCCAACCCTCGCCATGTCCACTAGGCCAAACATAGAATTGTCATCCTTGTCCAACTACAAAAAATCCTCTAAGAGAAGATCAATCTTCAAGGGCAGATTAACAAGTTTTTCTTTTCCTCCTCCTCCACATTCAAATCCTCAACCTCCTTCATAAGGGACACCTTTGGCATGTCATGAACTGGAGAATCCTCCACCATCATCATTTTATTTGCAGGTTCCTTACCTTCCTCAATCTCCTTAGGGTCTATGGCCATAACAATAGAAGCCTTCTTCAAATTGGCCAATCTCTTCAACAATCTTCTTGGTTTCTCAACCGACCCAACATTCACTTGCACCCCAACCTCAAGAGCCCCTCTAACAACACCTTGCGGCCTTAGGAGAGGACCCATCTGAACCAACCTCTATGTCATCACTCCCAGAAGAGGCTAGCCTATTAGGTTCCCTATTACTCTTAGAACCCACCACCTTTTCTTGGAATTTGAAGGCACAATCGCAAGGAAAGCATCTTCCTCATCCTTGTCCCATTCCTCCTCCTCCAACGAGGATTTTGAATTTGACGACCTTGATAAAGCACTAAAAACCTCTTCCTTTCCTTTGATGGCCTGAGTTGGGGTTAGAGATTGGACATGCTCCTTATTAAGCAAAATAATCCCTTGACGGAGGACAAGGGCCCTCCTATTCTTTAGATGAGCATACACTGAGGATTCCAAAGAAGATAAAAGGAAAAAAGGAAAAGAAATAAACAAACTATGCTTGAAGTGATTCAGAAGAGTGAAGTGGTGACCAAGCAAAGCCTTAAATCTCCCTTCCAACATCACTCAGTGCATCATCACCTATGCAACCCTAGCCCAAATTTTCTTGAGGGAGGTTCTATCATAGGCCCAATCCTCCAATTTGACCAAATTCTTCCACTTGTCATCCTTAAAAAATTGGGCAATTGCATCTTCATTACTCTTTTTATCTTTGAAAAATTTCCTTCCCATAGTCTGCATGCTAGTAATGGTGGCAATAAGGTCTTCATTCACCTCCACCTCCATCCCTTTCAACACCAACTTGCGATTATGCCAAAGCAAGACAAACTTGGCCAAGGCATTAAGATCATGACCATGCAGTCTCTCCAAAAATGGAGTGAGGTTGCCATGACGAAGGATGTTCTAGAGCTTCTTCCTTCGAATATCACCACATGAATGAGGCTCAACTCTACTTCTATTACTACCCATGCTAGCCCAAACAAAACACACAAAACCCTGGTGAAAGCTATCCAAGAAAAAGTGCATAGCCCATAAAACACCCAGAAAGCATGCCAAATGGGAATAAGCACAAGGCCATAAAATTCATAACAACTTATCTGACTCCATAATTTCTTAAAATGTTTCTAGCATCCTTGGGACTTATCGATCCTTCCTCCCACGAGTGAAATTCACTAAGGCTAATAGCCAAATTGGCAAAAACAAAAGCAAGAGAGTTTCCTTCCTGATAAACGTGAGAGACGTGAGTCTCATCACAAGATTGCAACATCATTACTATATCCTTTATTAGCTGATCCACATTCCAACTCAGGGGATGAGTACCGCACAAATAGCTTATGATAT
>VDFB02373365.1:225537458-225571289 GCA_007258455.2 Sequoia sempervirens
TTGAAGGGTTCCCAAGGGACCCCTTTGAAAGTCTTTTAATTTGTTGACTATCTGCTTGTTTTCCTATGTGGCTACTTTATTTTCTGACATGTTTTATCTATAGATTAACATGATGCTTTGTAGGTGTTCCTATGAAGCTGCTTTCTAGTTTGACTATGCGGAGTCCCCTTACATTGTGATGCAATACAAACTATCAACAACCATCATTCATTAGGGGAACTTATGTCCCAAACATAATTGGAGAAGATCAAATTAAACAAGAAACTTGATTCACTAATCTTTTCATCAAATTCACTTAACCACTCAACAATTTCTTTAGCCATTCACGAGTATTTTAGTCATCAAAATTAGTAAACCACATCATAGTACACATCTTTATCAGATTCAAATGCTTCTTATTCATCATCAAAAAAATTGTTCCAAGAAAATAACACCATTAGACTTCACTATCCAACCAAACCATACACTAGTCATCACATTTCCATCTATCCCAATAAGAGAAAAAGGTATTATTTATCCACTATTACTTATAAACCTTTATCTGACCCTGAACCATTTTTATCAACATCATATTGAAGTGAATCAAAGCAAAAAATTAGATTAATGTACTATGAACCAATCCATTCCTTCAATATGCACCAAATTACACTTCATACAAACAAGATGGCTTCAAGACACCAAACCACTAAACCAAGGTTCCAAGCTCTTACCAAAATTTGACACACATTTTTCATGCTTATTTTGATAAGAACAAGCCAATTAAACTCATAGAAAACACTGTCATCTTCAGATTGTTGTCCTTCACAACCAAACTCCCTATCTCCTTGTAGCACTTATTTTAGGACTATCAGACCAAATATTCTAACATATGCCACATCTTAGAACTTGTGACTTTAAATACACATTTATGTGTTCTAAAACATATTTGAAAATCAACATAGGTTGTTTAAGGAAAAATCCCTCAAAAGTGACTGTACCGTGCCACAATTAGGTCTCATTAGGTCTCCACAAGTTAGGGCTTATTGGATATATCAATTCCACCATTAGTTTCTCCTAAAAAATGCTTGAAACACATCAATATTGATTTTTTAAAGCTTAAAAGTTCCTTAGAATTCCACTTCCATGAAGGATTAATCAAACCCTAGGTGCAATTCTTTACAACTGTTAGGAAAACCTTTGTTCATAGGCTAAGACAGTCATAAAAATTTAGTTATTCATGCATAATCCTTCTTATTTGGTCTAAAACTTAAAGAAAATGAATTTATACACCATAATGGAACACCACACCAAGATTCAGGAGTTTTCACTAAGTAGAATGAAAGAAATACAAATTATTTCCTTCTTATTTGGTTGCCCTAGACAAGGGTTTCAACAGATTTTAGGAAAAACATTATAACCAACTCAAAAAAACATGAAATTACATGAAACAAAAAGGAAAATGGAGGGGGATCAATGGAAAATCAATTATAGTCATTCACTAGGGCTTCCACACTTGTACAAATCCGTACATAAGTCTGAGACAACTATTTTACACTGAATTCTGAGAAAATTCTGACTTTATTCATGATTTTTCCATTTCTCCATTCCAATACTTTCCTATACAACCTCCCCCTATTTTGCAATGAATAACCATGCCTTTTTAAAGGATTTTCACATTCTTCCATCGAATAAAACTACCTATAACTGCCAATGACCTTTGGTATTCCTTGTTTTTTTTTGTTTTACCTTTTTTACAATTTTGGCAATAAATAACAATATTTTTTGCACCAAAGAAAAATATTTTAACTTTACCACCTAGAGACCTAGTAGGGACTTACATACATTTGAAATAACCTTTGCATGACCTTTTACATGAATTTACAAATAAACATTCAATTTTGACAAATTTTCCTATGAGAGACAACTAGTGAACTAGGTGCTCCTACACCACATTGGGCTTCCTTCATGAGAGAGTACTTGGGGGTTACCTTCTTACAAGTTTGTGGGAATGTAAGATGCTTACATCCTGTGGGATTTTTCATCATTGGTCTGAGGTCATTTGGTGTACTTTGTGCAACTTCATAGTTTTGCAAGGCTATTGAGTCCTTTTGTTCTAAACTCTTCAGGAGAGAGTACCTACGAAGTCTTTTTCCTGCCCTACACTTTCAAGTTTGCTAGATCATGGTATTCTTCCTCAATGGTTCAGGTATACATTTCTAACTCTTTGATCTACTTTACTAAACACTCATTGAAATTTGTGCTCGCTAAAGTGGGGGAAACATGTATAAGAGTGAATTTGCACCACTTAAGAAAATTCCCCTTTCACATACCCTCACCTTAGAAAATCAAATCTAAAGGAAAAATTCCACATCATCCACCTGCCTTCCATCCACTTGGAATTTTTCTTGTTTTCGATGAGGGAATATTTTTTGGGGATGAATGCGTGGTGCATAGACTTCTACGTGACACATTGTCATCCTTGATGGATTCCTCTGCCTGAACTTGGCAAAGGAATTACACACTCTATTGGGGTTGAACTGTGACGTCCCTCTTCAACTAACCGACCCAAAAATGGTAGATTCTACTCATCCCACCTTCAAAAACATTCTTGATTAATTCATTTTATCCTATACACATTCACTTGATCTTTCTTTCACATTCTCTTAGAAATTCATTCACTTCTCCACACTCTCAAACAACATTCTAGCACTCCATTTTTTAGCATTGCAACATCATTTACCCTCCATCAACTCCACATTGCAAGTGTGAGGCAGCCATACAAGTTGTGGGCTTGGAGTCTTGTGAGACCTCCCTTCATCATCGTTGGGTTGTGGTGACTTTGCCAAGTCCATACCTTACATTCTCCCTCCATTGGCTAGTGAGATTTTGGGTGGAGGTGGTAATGCTTCACTCCTATCCTTTGTGATTTGATAGAGTAGCATAGTATAGTTTTGTAGTGTTCATTGCAATTTTTCTTTCTACTTTATTTATCACATATTCTACTCTGTTGCTTTTTGGTTGTCCATGAAGGTGGAAACACCAAAACAGGGGTTTGACTAAGGTAGGCCCCTATACAGCCCCAACAATTTTCCCCTTCTTTTTTATGTGTAGGTGGACGTACACATGGAGCTAGCTAGAAAATCAATACTTTTGTGAAATTATCTTTATCACTCTAGCTTTTATCTACTTGCTTTATCATCTATGTCTTTATTTTAAGTACTTTCTCATTTTGTCCTTCTTGTAAAAATCAACTAGCTAGGCTATCAGTAATTTTTTAGGTAGTCTTTATTGTACTTCATGTTTTCTAGCCATACAAACAATAGCATGCCAGAGAGATGCTAGCGTATAGATAGATGCCAATGCATTGTGCTATCATCCCAGAACTGTGCTATCATCCTCAGACAAAGAGTTGTCCAAGGTACACTACCGACTCCAAAAACCAACTCTCCTAGCCTAAACCTAAAGTTTGGGTCTGTAGAGCGACAAAAGTACTACATAGTGCTCTTAATTTTTGATCCTCACACTAAGAAATCCTTTAGAGTGAGGTAAATTAGGGAAGCCATCCACTCTTGGCTCTCCGTGACCTGAGGCCTTGACATGGTTGGTCCCCCTCTCTTACAGTTAGCTAGGGTACATAGAACTTTAAGACCTTGTGAATCATTAAGTAATAATTTCCTAAGGTTGTATATAAGAGGGAAAACTTTAACAAAAATTTTATGTACTCAAGAATAGTTGGAGTCCAGCCAAGTCTTGGTCTATTTTTTGGAGTTTACCTTCATGAACATAAGCCAAGGAGTTATCAAATCCAAGGAATTCATGAAGAGATTATGGGCCAAAGGTCATTAGTAAGGTAGGAGTGAGATTTAAAGATAATTATGTTTTAATTGTTCCTTAAGTAAAAGAGTTAACAAAATTAGGCTCAACACTAGATATTCAAAGAATGAGAAGCCATAAGTTGATATTTTATTCTCACAAGAGTGTTGGACATAGAACACTAGGTCCTGACACTCATAAATAAAATACAAGTTTCAAGAAACATAAATTTTCTTAGGAAGTAGAAGATAGAGGAAAATGGAAGAAAGTGATGACAAGAAAAATATAATTATTATATGTTAGAATAGGTGTTTTAGGTTTTAGGTTTTTGTAATAACATAAGTGAACAAGAATTTTAATGCTTTATTTTTTAAGCTAACATAAAATATTTGCAGATGTAATTAATATATTCAAATAATCTAATTCCTTAAATAATTAAATCAAATCTAATAACATATGTGATTAAATTAGAAGATCTAAAAATGTAAGCTAAGTCGGGTTCACCAAAATGTAAGATAGGTGAAAGGGAAGATCTAGGCCAAATTCCTAACCTAAATCAATCCTTTTACACCTCAAACATTCAGGAGACAAAATTAACCAAGAGATATTGTTTGGCTATTATCCTCAAGGGATAGCTTAAAAAGCTAGTTAGGATTTTGGTCCCTTTTTGTTGTGAGGGTAAATGATTGATATAATGATGTTATGAACTAGGTGAATAGGGATCAAATTGACTAAGTGCAACAAAATTTGGAAATTATAAAATAGGAAGTCAAAAATAGAATGTAAATATAGATATACGATATAGAGAAGAACCTATCATTGAATTCTAGAGTAAAATTGGTAGGATAGGGGCATCGAGTGCCCTAGTCCTAAAGTGAAAAAATTTAGGGTTTCAAATATTGTACAATTGTAAGAGTGTTTGAAGGTTCTTTCCTATATAAATAAGGTTTTGAAGTTCGATAATGTTTGAATAATTATCATTCCCTAATTTGTTTAATGAGCCCTTGAAGACATGAGTTAGGATTTTGATCCTTAAAAGGAGTTGATGGGTCAAATCCACTTAACACATCAACAACCTATAAACCTACAATAGGAATATAGGGAAAAGGGTTGTACCATACAATGGTTTTCCTTCATCAAACCCCACATTAGTGTTCCCACCTCCACAAGAACTATGATGATAGATGATAAAGGGAATTTTCTCTCAAGGGAGAAAAGGAAAAGCAATAAGTGATAAATCATAATGAAACACAATGTTAGCTTACCACTCACCCTTATTAGACTGATGTAGGTGTACCAATCTCACACAACAAAGATGAATATGTATCATTAATATCTTGCAAGTGTAAGTTAATATGATAATAATAAACATAAATAAGAAATATCTTGCAATGCTTAAACATGAATTTGTTAATGAGTTGTCTAGAGTGTAATTGACTTGATTTATGCTATTGGTCTTTTGCTTTTTCTTCTTATGATTGTGCATTAATTGTCTTCGGTTTTAAAATTTATTAGGGGTTGAATAGGATGGAATAATTTGTATATGTATTACTCTAAACATATTTCAAATTAACCATTTCAAGAAATAAAAATGCACAAAAATATATCATAATCATATCTTAGGTTGGTATGGCTAGATATATAGATGGGTCCTAATAAATGTATATCCATGAGAAAAATATTCCATTAAAAATTACTAATAAGGATAAAATCCCATGTGAATATAACATTTCTCAAAATACATCAAAATAGAGACCATATAAACCCTTTAATGTATAGTCCTTGTATTGATAATAGATGCTCAATATTGAATATTAAGCTAATCAATCATTGTTGAACATTTGTTTTCTTGGGAAGAAACAATTTTTTAGCACATAATTACCTTAAAATATGAAAGTGCTATAATACCATACCATATTTTTAGTGGGGTAGAACTCAAAAAATATAATCAAACAAAAAAATCACACTATTAAAAGTATAATTAAATATTAAATAAATTCATTATGACTAGTATTCCAATATTAATGCAAATATATTTACAAGGATGCTATTATGATATCAAGAGGAATGTATATAAAGAATGCACCACCAAGATATGTCAATATAAAAATAATGAGATAACAAGAGATTTAGTCACATTTTTAGTACATATCTACCAAGACAAGTACAAGTCACATGTATAACCTACCTAAATAGATACCTACTTAAGAAAGCTTATCCTATAATATATGTAAACATCAACATACCCCATATACATAACTATGGTAGGTATAGATATATGAATGAATGGGTCTTGAAAAATGTATAACCATCTTAGATACCCATGTAAAAATTATCCTCTCTTAAATTATTAAGACTATTAAAACCCTATATAAGAAAAAACTCCTTTAAAATATTTTCAAAAGAGGGGCCTTGTATCTCCCTTAATAGTACAATCTCCTAAATCAATGGTAGATTCTCAACAATAAATCATAAAGATGATGTAGGATTACCAAACAAAATTTCTCCTATTGGGAAGAAAAAACTTAGCAATGAGTGCCAATGGTCTTTTCACTCCTAAAATGAATACAAGGGAAGAAAAATTAAAATATAAACCTTTATATGTTACACATTATTACCATGTCAAGGTTGAAATATTTTATGATCAAATCACGAGTACTATTCCATCTAAAAATGGTAACAATATAAAACCATGTGGAAATTAATGAGTATAGGTGGAAACGATGTAGATGGTCTTCCTAGAAATTTCTCAAGACTCTCAAAGCCAATAATATTTTTTGACAAATATTAAAAAATGAAATCAAGTAACATATAACGGATTGACATAGATGTGATTCCATTCTAAGTTAGAGATATAAACCAATGATGACCTAATAATTTATAGAAGGTGCCAATAGTGATGATTGAACTGTATTGTCATGCTTAGGACCTACTCAATATAAATCTATCTCTCCATAAAAATACATAAATAATGTCCAAGTAGTAAAAGGGCACTCAAACAAAAGAGGGTGATATGCAGGAGCACCAAGATGAAAATGAGGTGTAGGTTGAGCAGATGGAGGAGTAAATCTACATAATTTTTTTCTTTGAATTTTGCGACTATTAGATAGTAGCTTTAGGGCTTGCATATTTTGCATATTGGTGTTTGAAAATATTTCACAAGGGTATTTGAAACTAGGGACATCATGGTAGAATACAGGTGCTTCAAAGTGAGGCATTTCGTAGATTGTAAAAGAAGTGAGATATTTGGCTATTAAGAGCCTCTGATACTGATAAATTTTGTTCTATAAGACCTATATTTATTTATTATTAATATATGGGCTATATGCTCTTTACCTAAAAAAAAGTAAAAGGGCACTCAAAGTCCACATATATATTGTATATACTCAAGAATATTAAAAAGAATTATTACAAGGACATGATCCATCTTATTATAATATTTATTTATTTCATATATATCGCTTGGCTCAAGAATGAATCCATGAGGATAAGATATTAGAACACACATGTTGTAATGAACCATGAGATTATTCTTCTAGGACTCATACTTTTCATAATCCATAATGAATGAATATCTTACACAATATTGATAACACATGGAGAAACTATAAATTTTTTCACAATAGAATAATGAAACTTCCCAACAAGATATGATAACGAAAACATAAGATTACTTAATTTTACCAAATTTGTAATAGTGGAATTGATCTCAATATATATAGATATCTCAAGAGATCAAACTAATAAAATTACAAATGTGGTATGTAATGAGAAAACATTAAGCACTCCACTATGATGTAGGTTAAATGTTCTTGACTTTCAAAAAATGGAATTTAGAAAGGAGCCTACATGAGACAATGAAAACTTATAAGTTTACAAAATGAAAATCATCTAGCAACACCTTTGGAAAACTATTTTTTTAGAAAATATAGACACCAAAATCATGAGCCAACTACACAAATAGAAATCTCTTAAAAAATTACTCAAATAAAAAATTACTCAAAATTATTTCAAAATTAACTAAGAATATAGCTTTCAAAGTTCAAGTATATAAAAAAAAATGGTGTAAAGGGTTGAATTAGGAAATAAAAATGATGATTCAAACCAAGGAATGTTCCCATATGATCAATTTCTCTTTTATGATTCCAAAATAATTGTTGGATTCTTGAAAACTACCTTTAATCATACAAAACAACTAACCAAAAAAAAAAATTATGACAAGAGTTGTATATGTTTTTTAGGTCAAATAAGTAGTTTCAAGGTCATGAGGATACATTATGGAAGTGTCATCATCTATTTCGAGGAGCTCCTAGATGGGGCAAGGATTATAGGTGTCATAATGGTTGCTACCTAACTTAAATGATTGATTTTATGGGTTTAGCCCAATCAATCCAATAAGCTAAAACATGGGGTCATGTCATGTGGTTTCCTATACCTATCATAACAATGTTTAAGGTATGAGTACCTTATCTACATATTTTTCTTAAATATACCTCCTACGTATGCAAGTGACTATGTAATAATTATAGTCAATTTGAAATGGTATGTTACAAACTAAACAAACAATACAAAGGACAATATAATTCTTATAGAATTTTAGGAAAAATTATCAAATTTTAATAATATATATGAGTGATTATAAGTGATGGAGGAGCATCCAGTGGTGTAAGGGCAATCTTGCATCACCCAAAAAATGAAATATTTTAATTTCCTGTTACTTGTTTCTTAGATGTTTTTGCATTTCTGGATACCCCTTTAGCTATTAAAATATTCAAAGCCAAATTTGAGTCCCTTAGAGGCTTCGAATGGCCCCGAAAATTTGTGAAAACCCAAAGTAGTAGGCCATAGGCCTTACTGTGGACCACATCGTCTTTTCGAGAGCTTTCTAAAAAGGTATTATCATTGAAAATCTTATAGTCAGATTAAGAGTTATGGCTTCAGAAGTTGGTGCATTTTTAGAAATGTGTTAATTTTCAAATGTGAATTTAAATTTGAATTTCAAATTGTAATTTGGGTGCTAAACTGCCAAAACTCAAATTTGAATGTTGTTTTGGCTCCAATTTGGAAAGGAGCTCTATTTATGGGCAAGATTTCTAATTTTTGGTAGCTTTTTGGGGAAAGAGTTTGCATGCTGTGAAAGGGGAAAATACTGTAATTTTTTTGTAATTTTCTGTAGCTTGCATGTATTGCAGAGCTTGAGGATTTTTTATCCTCTGCATGTAAGAAGTTTCATTATAAATAATAATAAATTTTTCTAGTTGTTGCATCATTTTCTGTGTCTCAGGTTTGCTCCCTCGTCAGGTGGTAACAGAGCGGGTTTTCTTGAGTGTGTGGACAAATCGCCGATTGTGAGGCAGTTTGCACCAGGACTGTGGTTGTGGGTTCAAGATCTTCAGGATGCCTCCAAGAGTGATTCCTAGTAGGCGTGGTGGTGCCAGAGGTGGCAGAGGTGGAAGAAACCCTGGTGGAAGAGATCCATTGGTGGCTGAGGGTTTCAGAGCCCTCTAGAGACAAATTGATGCATTGCAGGAATAGATGAGAAGAGGATTAAAATCGGGAAGGAGAGGAGAAAGTATGGATGAAGAAGAGGTGGAAGATTCAAACGTAGAAGAGGAAGAAGAAGCAATTGATAAATATCAGATGCGGGTGATAAGGGCCATTTCAAAGATTGGAAAAAGACTTAGAATAGAAGTTCCCAGTTATTTTGGAAGTTTGAACCCGGAAGAGTTGATCGACTGGATCAATGAGTTGGAAGAGTATTTTGAGTATGAAGAAGTAGAGGACCCAGATCGGGTTAAGTTTGCAAAAAATGAAGCTAAAGGGCCATGTCAATATTTGGTGGAAAGAGGTCCAGTTGGAGAGAAATCTAAGAGGAAAAGGAAAGATCAGTAGTTGGGATCGCATGGTGGAGAAACTGAAGAAGCAGTTCATACCAGTGGACTACGACTTAGATCTGCTAAAGAAATTGCAAGGGTTGAAGCAAGGAAGTAGATCTATGAAAGAATACATAGAAGATTTTCACAAGATGATCATTAGAACGGGCCATGCAGAGGCCAACAAGGAGAAGGTAGCATGTTATCTTAATGGGTTACAACCAAGGATTCAAGAGGAGCTAAGCCTGGTTAGAATGACCACCATTGAGGATGCGTACTAGTTTTCTATGAAAGTTGAGGAGAAGTTGAACAAAATATTTGACAGCAAGCAAAAAGGACGAGGAGGTCAAAGCGGAAGGGGTAGTGGAAGATTTTCTGGGAGCCGAAATGAGGATGAAAGGAAAAATGAAGATGTGGGTACCAGTCAAGGCCAGAAGAATGATAACTTCTACCACCCTCGCGATCAAAATAGTGGTGATCAAAGAGGTAGAGGATGAGGAAGATTTGGGCTAGGACCCAGAAGAGGTGGTTTCAGACGAACTTGTTTCGATTATGGTGAAGAAGGGAATCGAGCCTATGAATGTCCACAACACCAAGGAAGGATAGACAGAAGGTCGGAAGGTTGTGGAAGGGTTGCACATGCAGATGAGGAGGTTCAATCCCAGCATTCAGATGATGCGAAAAGGGGAGAAGCCTTAGTGGTTAGAAGAGCCCTGGTGAATGAAGAGAAGGAACCAGAACAGAGGAAGAATTTGTTTCACACAAGGTGCAAGTGTGAAGAAAAATGTTGTGATGTCATTATTGACAATGGGAGCACCGATAATCTGGTGTCAAAAGAGATGGTTACAAAGTTGAAGCTGAGAAGGGAAAGACATCCACATCCATATCGGATTGCCTAGTTGTAGAAAGACCACAAAGTTTTGGTCAATGAGCAGTGCCTGGTGAAGTTCAAGGTCAAAAGCTATTGTGATGAGGTACTATGTGATATCATTCCCATGGATGCATGTCACATTTTGTTGGGGAGGTAGTGGCAGTTTGATAGGCGAGCTATACATGATGGCCATGCAAACACTTATTCCCTGATGAAGGATGGAGTCTGCCATAAGTTGAAACCCCTAAAGAAGGATGAAGAAAAGGTATGCAATAGTGCTAGAATTTTTTTTGTCAATGCAAGGAAATTTTTAGAAGGCATGAAGCATGAGCGTATGTGTTATGCATTGATTCCTAGAATGGATAAGGAAGATAGTGAGAAGGTTCTAGTAGAATTTTCTAGACTATTGGGTGAGTTTCAGGAGATTGTTTTTGATAATGTACCTGAGGGCTTACCACCAGTGAGGAAGATCAGTCATCAAATTGACTTGATCCCTAGAGCCAGTTTTCCAAATAAGGCAGCTCAAAGAATGATTCCTACAGAAAATGAAGAGTTGAACAGACAAGTTCAAGAATTGTTGAGAAAGGGATTGATTCGTGAGAGTCTGAGTCCATGTGCAGTACCTGCAGTACTAGCACCGAAGAAGGATGGGGAGTGGAGAATGTGCACAGACTCCCAAGCCATAAACAAGATAATCAAATATAGATTTCCCTTGCCAAGGATGGATGACTTGATGGACTATTTGAGTGGAGCGCAGTACTTCACAAATATTGACTTGAAGAGTGGATATCACCAGATCTAGATTGGGGAGGGAGATGAATGAAAGACCGCCTTCAAGACCAAAGAGGGCCTGTACGAATGGTTAGTCATGCCCTTTGGGCTAACCAATGCACTGAGCACATTCATGTGGCTCATGAACGAGGTACTAAAAGAGTTTTTAGGGAGTTTTTTTTATTGTGTACTTAGATGATATTTTGATATTTAGTAAGTCCCTGGGTGAGCATTTGATACATATTCATAGAGTCTTTGAAAAATTGAGAGAAGAGAAATTGTTGATTAATCTGAAGAAGTGTAGTTTTGTGAAGGAGTTAGTGTACTTGGGGTTTGTTGTCTTGGGAGAAGGTGAAGGCTATTCTAGAATGGCCTACCCCAAGAACTACTACTGAGGTGAGATCTTTCCATGGTTTGGCTAATTTTTACAGAAAGTTCATTAGAAACTTCAGTAGTATTTGTGCACCCCTAACTGAAACAATGAGAGGGGATAGAAAAGAGTTCAAGTGGAGCACTGAAGCAGTGAAGAGTTTTGATCTGTTGAAGCAAAAGGTGACAGAGCAACTAGTTTTAGCCCTCTCAGATTTCAATAAGGTGTTTCAGGTGGATTGTGATGCCTGTGGTTGTGCCATTAGAGCAGTGATGTGCCAAGAAGGTAAGCCCATTTCCTATTTCAGTGAAAAGTTAAATGATGCAAAGAGAAAGTACTCTTTATATGATTAGGAATTTTATGCAATAGTTTAAGAATTAAAGAAATGGAGATATTATTTGTTACTGAAGGAATTTGTTCTATTTACTGATCATCAAGCATTACAATATTTGAATAGTCAAGGAAAATTAAATTAGAGGCATACAAAATGGGTAGAATTTTTGCAGAGTTATACCTTTGTTTTAAAACATAGGAGTGGGAGGTCGAATAGGGTTGCAGATGCCTTAAGTAGGAGGAAAACATTGTTGAATGAGATGCAAATTGAAGTGGTTTGGTTCAATGAACTCAAGACGTTGTACCCTGAGGATCCTGATTTTGCAGAGGCTTGGAAAGCTTGTAAGGAGCCCGTTACAATTGACAAGAAAAGGTGGTTGGATTTCATAATCTAGGATGGCATGTTGTTTAAAGAAAGCCAATTGTGTATTCTGAGGAGTTCCATGAGGGAGAACCTGATAAAGGAGAAGCACAGTGGAGTAATGGCATGACATTTTGGTCAGGATAAGACTATTGCCATTAGTAGTGAGCATTATTATTGGCCTCAATTGTCATAGGATGTGAAGAAGTTTGTGCAGAGTTGTAGGGTGTGATAGATGGCTAAGGGAGTAAGCCAAAATACAGGGTTGTATCAGCCCCTACCTGTACCAGAGAGACCTTGGGAAGATATAAGTATGGACTTTGTTCTTGGATTTCCAAGGACATGGAGAGGGAACGATTCAGTGTTTGTGGTAGTAGATAGATTTTCAAAGATGGCGCATTTTATTCCTTGCCAGAAGACCCATGATGCAGTCCACATCACTGACTTGTTCTTCAGAGACATGGTGAGGCTACATGGTCTGCCAAAGAGTATAGTCTCAGATCGAGATACCAAGTTTGTGGGATACTTTTGGAGGACCTTGTGGAAAAATTTGAAGACAGAGTTGAAGTTCAGTTTTGCACACCATCCACAGGCTGATGGGTAGACTGAGGTTGTGAACAAAAGTCTGGGTAACCTACTGAGATGTTTAGTAGGGGATAAACCCAAGGGATGGGACTTGATTTTACCCCAGGCATAATTTTCTTAAAACAATTTTGTCAACAGAAGCACGGGAAGATCATCATTTCAAATTGTGTATGGAGGTAGTCCCATAATTGCTCCAGAATTGAGGAAGATGGACCAAGAGAAGAAGACTAGTGCTGAAGCCGAAGACTTTGTAGAGCACATCAAGAATGTACATGAAGAGGTAAGAGAACATATTAATAAGATGAATATGCAGTATAAGGCTAAGGCAGATCATAAGAGGAGGAATAAGGAGTTTCAGGTAGGTGATGAAGTGATGGTCCACTTAAGGAAGGAAAGGTTTCCAGTGGGAACCTATAAAAAATTGAAGATGAAGAAGTTCGGTCCCTATAAAATTTTGAAGAGGCATGATTCAGGGAAGGCATATGAGGTAGAGTTGCCGGATGGGGTCAAAATTTCCCTTGTGTTCAACATTGTAGATTTGATAGAGTATTGCGAAGGTGGCACAAAGAATGGTCCAGCAATAGAACAGTGTAACATTCCCACACCTACTTCAAAGAAGGAGGAGATTGAAGCAATCCTGGATAGCCGTGTGGGAAGGAGTACCAGAAACAGACATTATGAAGAATATTTGGTGAAATGGAGAGGAAGGCCTATGGAAGATTCATCCTAGCTTCCCAAAGCAGAGGTTGACCGCTTGAATTTTCCTCAACCATCTGTGATGTGATGGGGTCACTTCTCAAATTACCTTGGGTGTTTGATGCAGGAGCATCTAGTGGTGTAAGGGCAATCCTGCATCACCTAAAAAATGAAAGATTTTGATTTCCCATTGGTTGTTTCTTAGATGTTTTGCATTTCTGGATACCCCTTTAGCTATTAAAATATTCGAAGCCAAATTTGAGGCCCTTAGAGGTTCCGGATGGGCCCGAAAATTTGCAAAAACCCAAAGTAGTTGGCCATAGGCACTACTTTGTGCCACATCATCTTTTCAAGAGCTTTTCGAAAAGGTATAATCATTGAAAATCCGACGGTCAGATTAAAAGTTATGGCTTCCGGAAGTTGGTGCATTTTTAGAAATGTGCTAATTTTCGAATGTGAATTTAAATTTGAATTTCAAATTGTAATTTGGGCACCAAACCACCAAAAATAAAATTTGAATGTTGTTTTGGCTCCAAATTGGAAAGGAGCTTTATTTATGGGCAGGATTTTTGATTTTTGGTAGCTTTTTGGGGAAAGAGTTTGCATGCTGCGAAAGGGGAAAATACTATAATTTTTTTGTAATTTTATGTAGCTTGCATGTATTGCAGAGCTTGAGGATTTGTGATCCTCTACATGTAAGAAGTTCCATTATAAATAATAATAAATTTCTCTAGTTGTTGCATCATTTTCTGTGTCTCGGGTTTGCTCCCTCATCAATAAGTATTTGGGTATTTTGGATATAATTTCAAGGTTAGATTTAGTCCAAAATGCTCTTAATACTAAGTGATTTGCATATGACCAATATAAAATAATCGCTTGAAACCCTTGGAAATGTCACCTCTAAAGCTCAATTCAAATGAAATGAGAGGTAAAATTAGTGATGTCAAATTATCTAACACAATGATACACATTTTGAGCTACTCCACTATTCACCAAATGTAATTGTTAAATAATGCCACAAATGAAACTCGTGATTTTGATCTCTATTTAAAACTTTTCTAACTCTCCATATTGTTCAAGGATGCAATAGAAGAGCATACTAAGTTCTCAAAAAAAATTCTATCTTCAATAGAGATGGAATAGCCTCAAATAATCAAATAATTTGATATGATTTGAGAGTTGGTATAGAATTATTTGATACCATATGAGATTTGGTAAAGTAAAGCTCTTATAATTTGTTTACAAGGTCAAGGCACAAAAGTAAATATAGAATTAAAGATTACAAAAAATGATGGATTTTCCATTCCAAAATAGAAGAAGAAATGTAAATATATTCTTAAATGAGAGCAATAGGTGGTACATATAAGACACATCACCAATATATGTATATATATAGATAATATTGAATAAAAGGATATGTAGTCACATGTGTAGTATATCTCTATCAAACAAGTAAAATGCACATCACATAATGCAAGTATAACCTACCTAGGTAGATACATATCTATCCAAGCTTATCTTATCCTAAATGCATAATATACAATAAATTAAAAACTAAATGCGAGGTGTAAGAAAGGTTTAGATGTCTAAAAATTTATTGCTAACACTGGAATCAATATTTTCCTCATTTAATAATTAGATAATTATCCCCACAATCCACCATTTTTCTACATTCTCATGAATAATTAAATAATTTGTTATTTAATTAATCCTTATTTTCACAAATAATTAAATAAATGATTATTTAATTAATTTTTCTTCCACTTCTTCTCCAAGGTTAATTAATTAAATAGTCCATGTCTCTCTAAATCCTTTTGCATTGATTAATTAATTAATTATCCATCGTTAGCCACCAATAATATTTAATCTATTATTAAATATTCAAAATCTCAAACTTTCCATCATGTGACAAGTTTCCTATCCATTCTTCATTCTTCCACATGTGTAAGCATGCAACTTGAACTCACTACGTTACATATTTGTGAGAATTAAAGCATGTGAGCTTGAAATCCTCCCAAGACTCTACCTCATCCTTGAGTATGTACCTAGGGATATGTTATTATAATGTATTTAGATGGATGAAGATGCCAAAATGTGGCACACATCTCTTAAGTTAGTTATATTGAGTCATGTGAATAACTTGTGTAATTAATTATATCAAAAGTTGAGTAGGCCTTCATTAGGATTACCCTTCCATTGCATTATTAGGAGGTATATATAAAGGAGATGATTATCATTGTAATATATATGTGAAGTATGATATAATATTTGGGATCTCTTGGAGATATAGTGTGGAGTGGCTTCTTCCATAAGGATTATTGTATGGTGTTACCCTACCTCAAGGGTTTACTCTATTTTGACATATAATGGATATTAGGGAATATTGACACATAAATATCTCTAGTGTTGTGTGAGATATGTTGGAAGAATGTCATTGATGCTATTGCTGGAAACATGGGCATAAGGGATAAGCACAAGGTATATTACTATTGTTGAACATTTGGAATACTAAGAGGGGGGATGAATCAGTATTCCACAAACTAATAATAAAATCCACTTAATCATTATTACTATTTTGACTGAATTAGCAAGAGAGAACATAAAAGAAAGTCAATGCAATCACACACACAAACACCAATATTTTTACATGGAAAACCCAACAAGGGAAAAACCACGAAGATGGTTAACTCACAATATATTATATCCAAATACAAAATATTACAGGGCTCATTGTTAGGACTCACTATCTTTGAAAGGCTCACAACATGAGTACAAAATATGGCTCACTACCAAGCTACAATGATAGTGGCTCACTACCAAAAGAATGAATTGATGGAATACACCTTCAATGTGCATGGTTTAGTTCTGTTGAAGCTCAGAAATAAAAATCACTGCATTGCTCAACAAATTTGTACTATTGATAAATAATTTAGGCTCTAATCTTCTCCTTTGTTCACTTGCTCGCACACACATATTCACACTTTTTTTTCTTGCTCTCTTCCTTCTTCCACACACTCTTTCTTCTCTTTCCACTTCCTTATATATATACAAGTATATTTTATTCATCAATTAAGTTGGCACCATATAAGATTCAAACATTTTATCCATGTAGTGCATTATGTCAAGTCAGTTATTAGTCTTCATAATATATTGTATTCACTGAGTCAACTAAGACTTAAAAACAATTCTTGAAACCAACAAAATAATCCTCAAAGAAAACACCTTCTAGATCTGAGAACACATTAATTTCCCATCATACTACTAGTAAAGAGTTTATCAGCACAACCACAGTATAAGAATGTTCACCTTAGTAGAATGTCGAGTCTCCCACATAGTACACCACACATAGAACAGTAATAGGATATAGAGTTGAACTCTGTTAGAGATAACTTCCTATTCATAGTCAAAAGAACATCTCAAGATCCAAGAAAAAGTAGTCTGAATGAGTCAATAGAACATGATTAGGAGATTAGAGTCATATCAGATCTTGTGATGAGTTACAGGCTTAAATACCAACATATTGATCCATCACAGAGAAGTATTATTGGCAGAGAAATTTTTTTGGTAAACCAAGAAAACTTCCTATATAATCATTGCCATGTATTTAGTACCATGTTGACATCAATGAAAACATAGAAACAACCAACACAACCATCCATATTGCATGATCATGTTGCAAGGCTTCCAAAAACTGTGTTGTAGTGTTGTCATTAATGTCAACATTGTATCTTGATGTGGAGATCATGGTGTATATCATTGTAGATCATTTTGGTTGGTTCTAATAGGTTTTGAAGTATTTGTGAAAGACATTTTTGCAAGATGGTTTGATCTAGTAAAGTTGGTTGTGATGGAAAATTGACTAAGTGTCAACTTTGTTAATTTTGTGTAATCAATAATTCAGTGTTTAGGTTCACACTGGTCCACGATTGAAAATTTCACTCTACGCTTCTAACATTATTTTGTTGGTTGTTAGAAGTATTTTATTCCATAATTTTATGATGTTTTGGCTCTTGGTTTGAGAGATGTAAGTAATAGAAGTTCATCCTAACAAGTTATAGTTATTTCCTGTACAGTGTATATGAGTGGGAGATTCTGTACTTCTCTATGGATAAGTTTTTGGATTTGCGGTCTTAAGGAGATATTGACATATGTCAATATAGTATGGATTCCATTTGGCATGATGTTTTGAGGTACATGTGTCCGAATATGGATACATAGTCGAATAATTTTTGTATTAGGTCTTGTTGTGCAATTTTTGCACACACGCCTCGCTAAAAGCAAGGACCCTCTTTTGGTTTGGTTTTGGTCTCTTGGCCCTTTCATTTTGAGGTTTTGTCTTATTTTGGCATGTGCTTAAATGTTCATTTTGATGGCCTTGGTGGTTCCCCTAAGTTATTCATTGAAAAACTTAAGTTCTGGGCCAAGTTCGGGTTTTTGCTGAAGTTCAGGACTTTCCACCCCGGGCAGATTTTCCAGGATCCTGCTTGGACTTCGGCTGTGCGCTGTCGTTCGAAGATTTTCGGTCTTCACGGATTTCTGTGTGGGCCAAACTTTTTTGAATTCCATCTTGTTGTCGGGTTCTTGAGTTCCCTGACTGTCTTGTCGATTGCATTTAATGTTGTATGTACCTTTGGCAAGTGATGTATTTAAGTGATTTCAGATGATTATTATGCTATTATGCTTATTGCTTGCCATCATTTGAGCTAAGGAGTGCATTCTTGTGAGTGCTTGGTTGAATTTGTGGCATTGGGTTCATGAATTGCGGATTCGAGTGGCGATTTCTTGCGCATTCCTGCCCCTGTTCTTTGTGGATGCCATTGAATTTTGCATTTGTTGATTCTGAGATCGATTTCCATTTCACAATGGTATGTTTCTGATTACTTTACTTTGAATTGATGATTGTGGATAGCATGTTGATGTTATGAGAACATTTGGGTTCGAATTCCTACATATTTTATCATTTATTTCTAGGGTTGTTCAGCATTGCTTTATTTGTCATCTTCCAAGTGAGTTTTGCGGCCCTTCATTTGTTTGCATTTTGATGTATTTTTCCTGGGAGTTGTTAGTAGTCCCATCGTGATGATTTAGCAGTCAAAACGTTTAAATTTTGAGCTCACCTGTAAACTAATGGTGGATGTATGGGGTTTGAAACTTAGGGCATTGCCATTTATCTTTAGAATGCTCTTGAATTGGCTTAGAGTGCTAGGAGAATCCATAGAAAGCTCATATTAAACTTGCCCTAGGCCTAAATCTTTGAAAATCATAATCGATCTGGTGTTCTGTGCGAAATTGTGTTTTGATGTCGTGGCTCGAGTTTTGTCCTTAGTCCAGGATTTTTCATCTCTGACAGATTTTCAGTCTCTGGTAGATTTTCCCAATCTCCTTGGTTTTCCCAGAATCCGCTATCATTTTTAGAATTTCATACATTCTGCGGATTTCTGTCAACTTTGGATTTTCCTGACCTCCTTCGATTTCCCAAAATCTGCATGCTTTCAAAGTTTTACCCTATTCACGGATTTCTGTCTCACCCAAATTTTCCTGAAGTCCTGTGTCACCTGGATTTTCCGGATTTGCAAAGTGTCTCTACCTTCAAGGAAATCTGTCTCTAGCAGAATTTCCCGAAATTTGATGGAATATGATGGAATAGGCAATGACATGATTTATTAATGATTTTTGATGCATTTTATGATTTATTCATGCTATCTTGTGATATCCTATCTAGTTTATTGATTTATAATGATCGGATTTAATTGTTAGTAGGTGTTTTCATGATTTTTCTGTTGGAATCCGTTTGGCCCAGATTCTACGGGTGGTCCTGAAACCCGAAGTTTATCAAGATCATTTTATATGAATTTTAATAACACCTTGATTGTATGAGGTTTATTCTAATGGTGTTTTGATGGATTAACATTGCTTTCCTGTGGTTTTTACTATGATTTTCATATTGAGTGCAGGCTCAACCTAGCAGGACAATGGAGGGATCCTCAGTATCTGATGTAGAAAAGATTAAGATGGACATCAAGAGTAAGATCCCTGAGAGTAAAATCACTTCTTTCTGGTCTGAGGTAATTGTTACCAATGTGGGGCTATGGGATTACGAAGAGCTTACAAGAAGAATGGAAATAGAGGATCTTCCTTTGGTGGCTAGAAGAATGAAGGAATCAGGCTTGTCACATGTAGCTAGTTTCCCTTCTATGGTGCAGTGCTATGAGCTTGTCCTTGAGTGGGCCAGGCACTATGATCAGGATACACAAATAATTATTGGTCCTCAAGGGAGATTTGTGGTGAATCTCAACCCTATTTCCATTGCCCAAACCTTTGATATGTCGGACAGATCTCATGTGGTGGCATTCAACATGACAGAAACTCAGGAGTTCTATGATGAACAGACTGTGAAGTCACAATAGCTTATCAATTCCTGGCTGGAGAATTCCAAGTCTCACTAATCCAAGTTTCCCAAATAGTTATTCATAGAAAAGTGCAAGAAGGAATACTATGATGCCATCACATTGCTCAACAGGGTGGTTGGATTGAGGAATGCTGACATGTTTGAAAATTGGATGTGCCACGTTATTGTGAGGATGGAGCAGAAGAAGACTGATTATCATTGGGCTGGTATAATTAGTAGAGTGATTCATGAACAATTGTCTAATGTGTTGCAGACCAAGGCCTTCACAATGACTTCATATTTGGTCTATGCACTTGCAAGATTCCACCCCTACAAAGGATTGAGCACAAAGGGAATCTTCGGATAGGATGTTATTTATGAGGTTTTTCCTCAATTGCACCTAGGAAGCTCAAGTTATAGAAGGGTGAATGATGCATTCACCATGTACATTACTAGAATGCTTCAAGGAGCAGATCACACAAGGATTTTAGACCAAGAAAAAGAGCTAATCAAGAAAAATGGGGCATCGTTTATTCAGTTCCCAAATTTCTCCTACATTCAGATTAATGGCTGCCAGAGGGCCCCATAAAGACTTCCAAGGTATCCCACTAATCATATCATACTGTTGAAAGTAACTAGGCAGATCTGTGACTTTGATGCCATTGTCAAGAGAGACAAGCATAAGACTAGTTTTGGTGGGGACTTCCCTTTGAAGATTGGCGCTAGAAGGAGGGCTTGAATAAGCAAGCTGGATCAGTTTTTGAACACCATCTCTCCTAAGAGATTCAGAAGAAGAAAAAGATCTGCTCTAGGAGAGGAAGAATTTACAGAATTACCAGACCCTACTAGGTCTAGAAGGACCAACAAAAAGGGAGAATCATCATCATCCCCATCTTCATTAGGTTCATCTGGGTCTGAGGGCATTCCCAGTCCACAACCTCAGCCGGTCATAAATCAGCCATTACCACCCCCACCTCCACCAATGGCTTTCCTAGCAACCAACCCATCCCCATTAAGTTTTTTCATTTACAATGTTATGCCAAAAAACCCTGAACACTTTTGTTGAAAATTCCATGTCAATGATCCCAATAGAATTGCTGAGGAACACATCAGGATCTTTCAGACTGTCCTTAAGGATAGAGGGATAAACCATGAGGATGTAGCTTGTAGACTCTTTCCTTATTCATTGGGGGAAGATGCATTCTATTGGTACAACCATTTACCTGCTGGGTCTATCAAGCATTGGACTGAGCTAGAGGCTGCCTTTTTGAAGAAGTTTTGAATTCCCATTAGTTCAAATGAATTGTACCATCAATTCACTAATGTTAAAAGAGAGTTCAATGAGCCTATAGGGTCTTTCAACAATAGGTTTCATCATGCCTATACCAGACTACAGTCCCCTTATGTTGTTGATGACCCTATTGCCCTAGAAGTTTATTATGAGGGACTTGATAGTTTGACAGCTACTTTTATGAAGTGGAGTAATAACCCTCCTGCTAGTCTACTTGATGCATATGCAGAGGCTATGAAGGTTAGCACTAATATAAGGAAGCATCTATCTGGACCTCTACCCTCATTAGGACTCGTTGCTCACCTTGGACAAGTTCCAGCTCTCAACCAGGCTCTTGCAAACCATACTCCAATCATGAATCTAGTACCTCAATTTCCTCTGGTCCCTCATCCAGGACCTCCTATGGGACAAGTATTATCCACAATTAGTTACCCTCAGTAAAATGTGAATCAACCTCTACATATCCAACCCCAAGCTAGCTATCCTTCATACCTGCAGAATTCTGAAGTTTTGAATCAAGCGCTGAATGCCAACGCTGTAGTAGGATATTTCCAGAATAATGTGAATCAACCTCCATACAGTAATCATAACAAGGAGAAACTGGATGAATTTTCTGAACAAATAAAGAAACTGAATATGGAGGTGATTTACTTGAGGAACCAGAACAGTCAGTTGCAAGTTGCTTAGAGAAATATGCAGTCCAATCAGAACATAGAGAATCCACAAGGACAACACTTTGATAGAGGGCAACGTCATGAAAGAGGATATAACCAGGATAGAGGTTACAACAATGAAAGAGGATACAACAACAATTGAGGATTCAACAATGACAGAGGGTATAATAATGATAGAAGAAAGAACTATGATAAGGGGTAATCCTCAGGTCAGAACTTTGACAGAGGGAAAGGGGGGACTGAAAAACAGAATCCTGAGATTGGTGCTCCTGTGCCTAAGAGGAGAAAAGTCTTAAAATTATCAAAAAAGGCAGGCTCTAAGGTAGGAGAACAAGCTACCCCACTGGTGGTAAATGTAGAAAGTTTAGAGGAGAAGGGCAAGGTGTACACAAGGAGGTCTAGGAATCCTTCTCCTAAGGATAGTATTCCTAAGGTTGATCTCCCTTCAGTTGTTTCTCATGATGTGCAACGTGATGTTGTTCCTTCCGATCATGAAGCCGAAAGTAAACCAAGTGAGTCAGAAAATGTTGAGGATCATCTGGATACTGAAGGAGAAGAATTTCATGAGGGTGATCTTCATAGTGCAGAGGCAGAAATTGAAAAGGTAATGCAGTCTTCTTTGGTAGCTTATCTAGAGTCACCTGTTGGGGCTGAGGAGGTTAGATCACCGCCAGTGGAAGAAGAGACAGGGAAGGTTCCATCACCTATACAAGAAGAAGAACATGCTAAATAAAGAGAAAGCAAGATGGATGAAACTCCTGAGAAGCAGAATTTAGGTGAAGGGGCACCTACGGATAAGTAGGAGGAGAAACAAAGCAAAGTGCAGTTGGAGTCCATTGTCCCTGGTTGGTTGGACAAGGAGATAAAAAGAAAGCAAGTTGTTGTGGAAGATAGTCCACCCAATTGGGATGAGCTGCTAGCCAAAATTGAAAAAGATAAAGGTAAGAAGAAGGCTAGGGTAATGTCAAGGATTGAAAGGGATGCAGCTCATAACAGGGTTGTTCACATTGCCACCCCTACTCCATATAAAAATAGGGATAATGTGGGTGGAAAGGATTACAATGTTCAGACTTTCAATCTAGGGCCTACATCCGTTGAGCAAGATATTGAGGATTATGAGGGTTCGAGTGCAGTCATCTTGGGCAAGTTGAGGAAGGAAATGAAGACCAAGCAAGAGCTAAAGAAGGAAAATGAAAATCCCAAGAAATGCTTGGAAGATTTGATGAAACCCCTACAATCTATTAATCCTTCGGTTTCTGCTGCAAATCTGTTACCCCAGGAGACCATTACTGAGCTGGAAAAGATGAAATATTTTGGTCTTGCCACTGCAAATTGGTTGCAAGAGGTGCGAACCAAGGGTAATGAAGCTATCAAAGAGATATTGTTGACTGGAAAGGATGCTATAAGAGTGACTAATTGGTTGAAGGAGGTGTTGGCTTAGGACAGAGAAGATACATACCTCCTGCTGTAGAAAACCAGGACTATCATGGAGTACACTAGGGATAAGCTGGTAAGTGTTAAGATTCTTCCTTCCTCTAGAGCTGCTGAGCCTTGGGAGTGGTTTGAAGCATTGCAAATTAGGTTGAAGGTTTTGAAGATCTACAAACAGAGGAGGTAGATTGATGATACCCTAGCTAGTGTGTACAATGGCTCCATTGCTTTCTTTGAGATTATGACAGGAAGGAGGAAGATCACTCCTAAGTATTTGAGTTTGGAACAGCTGAGGAAGTGGTGGCGTGATATTTATTCCCCAATTAATGATGATTATGTTTCTGAGCATCAGCTAGATGATGTGGCTAGATACATTGTTGTCATGGATAAATACTTCACCTATAGGGTTGATTGGGATAAGTCAGTAAAATAGTCAATGGAAGAAATTGCATCAATTGAAAGGCAACTTAGGGTTTTTCCTTTGCCACTTGTGGCTGACTTGGATAGTGTGCTTTTGAAGGTTCATGAAATGTTGGATCGGAATAAGGACAAAGGGGAAGGCAGTTAATGATTGGCTAAATCGATATATGTGCTTCCCTGTTATTTTTCCATGCATTGGTCTGGGCTACATTGGAGATCCCAGGCCGACCTAGATGAAGTTCATGCATTTAATGCCTATTTTATTATTTTTAATTTCTCTTGGCTGACTTGTTGGGCCTTGTTATTTATTGTAAAATCCTATCTTGGTCGACATGTTTTTTGGGGGTTCTATAAATATGGCATTTTGCCTCATTTGTAAGGGTTAAGAATTTTTAGACATAGATACATAGAGAGATAGTTAGAAGTGAATTAAGTAGAGCAAGTGTTAGCAAGTAGTTAATCTTAATCAAATATTGTAACAAAAGCTGGAATTGTTACTACAATGGATAATTTTATGCAAGTAATGACATTGTGATTTGGCGCCATACTTGTGTTTCTTCTTATCGTCATGGTTCATGTTATTATATCTTTAGAATTGCTTTTAGGAAGGTAGCATTTAGATTAGATTTGATTTAATAGTGTTTATGGTTTGATATTTGAGGTGTTGCAGCAATCCCTAGTCCATACTTTTTGCAACCAACTGATTGTTAGTTGCTTTGCAAAGTTAGCCTGGACTTTTATATTCATTGTGCTTAAGTTCAATTGTGGAGGTTTATTCATTTCAATTGCAATAGGGTTGTTTGAATGAATGTTCATGATTTGAAAATCTTAACACCTTAGAAGATTGCATTGTTTCTATAAGATTGTAGATTTATTATGGTCAAGTAGAGATCAGTTTTGAGGGATTGGTCCATTTCGAGTATTGGTCATTTGCATTGTTAATCTTAGGTTTAATATTAAGTTTAGAAATCTCTTTGAAACCCTTATATTTTGTTATTTCTTTGATTATTGGGTTAGATTTAGGATTGAAGTATCATCATATTGTTAGATTTGATAAATTGAGATTCAATATTTTACTTGTAGTAAGGTCCCATTGTGATTGCCAGCATTTTCACGTTTATCACTGAGTTGTTTGTGCATTGTCAAGACCTGACATTAGAGACCTTGGGTTTATCTCTTGAGGCTTGCTGATAGAGATCTACCTTTCAAGTGAGATAGGATATTATATTCTGTATGAGTTGTTGTTGTGCAGAAAACATCATCAACAGATTCAATAGGAGGCAGTCATCAAGACAGAACAAGACTTGGAACACAGGACCCAACAATGGAGGAGTCCCCACCCATTAGATCAATCAATTAATCAACCTGTCAACCAGTATGTCAATCATCCAATTAATCAGGAGAAGCCTCCTAGCGGAGTATATCTAGCTGAGGCAGCTTTATCAGGATGGTGTAGGCTCCACAAAATGAGTCAACATTCTAGGTTAGATTGTCAAGAATTCCAAACAATAGCCTCAATCTTTCAGTATGAAGTGGAAAACAATGCAGTTAGTTAGGAAATAGTACCATCTAATACTTACGATTCACCAGTATTGGTGCTGAATCATGCTCCTTTTCCACAAAGTAAGGAGAATGCACTTGAAGAGGAATCTGATATGTTGGAGGAAGAGGCAGACCAGGTATGCAATGGGGATGAAATGACACAGTCATTTGATGAGAGTCTAGTGAATGATAATGGTCCCAGAGATGAGGAAGAGGCTTATGTTGAAGAAGTGTAGACATTCCAGAGACCTATCAAGAAGTATGACTTAAGGGAACTGCCACATCGACGTCCACAGGCTAGAGGCCTCTTCACTACTTCCATCCCACCGAACAATTTTAACACGCCTCCACACCCTAATGCTAGCAATAATCCATCACTGCCTCAGGTTTCCAAGCAATATTTATCTCAAGATCCAGGACATGCTGATGTGCCAAAAGGGAGGAATGTTGATACAAACAAAGACAGAGTGATCGAATACCCAAAGGAGGCCCCTGCTGATTTGAGTGAGGATCAATTAGCTTTCTATGTTGTTGAGGAACTCAGAAAATTAAAGGTAAGCCTATCTGCATTTGAGTTACTAAGTGTTCCAACCATTAGGAATGCAGTATTAGGGTCTTATAATGCAAATTCAATGTTACAAGATAAACCAGTTGGCGAGAGTGTCAATAGAGCATCTAGTTCTCAATCAGTAGGAAGACACAATCAAACTTATAATCAAGTCCATATGCCCCCTGGAGATACTGGGAAAGAGAAGGAAAAATATCAAGTTGCTCAAGTAGATACTCCCTTAACTCTGTTTCAAGGGAAAAAAACACACCTCCATTCTTGATTTCTGTTTGAATATTCGGTAAGAATTTGCATAATTGTTTGTTGGATTTTGGTGCCTCAACCAACGTTATGCCTTTCGGTGTATGTAGAGCTATGGGTATTACTCCTGCTGATTCGCAAAAGAAAGTCACACAATTGGATAGGACTGAAGTCAATGTTGTAGGAGAGTTAAATATGATTCAGATGCAAATTGCTTCTGATCCTAGGATTCAATAGGTTATCAATATACAGGTGGCTGAAATCCCTGATGCTTATGGCCTAATCCTGAGAAGAGACTTTACCAAGGATTTGAATGGATATGTTTCGACTAATCATTCCCATATGTAGCTTCCCTGGAAGGGAGTGCCAAACTAGATTAGAATTGAAAGAGAACTCAGAATGAAGTACATGATCATGAAATATTAGAAAACCTCTACTGAAATATTGGTATCAAAAATAAGTATGGGTAACTATATGCTCACAGCCCCTCTTGAGGAACCTGATGTGGAGGAGGTTTTTATGTTCCACATAGCACCTATTGACCTTACAGCAGAATCTAGTGGTCTTGAAGTCCTGATCGAACTAGTTGAAAATGATGGTAATATGAAAGACAACCAGCTGGGCTTGTTAGATAATTTTCAGGAGTTTATTCAGAAGTGCATTGAAGACCAAGTTCAGTTAGGAAGAGGAATGAACTTTGGGGAATTACTCTTACCCAATTGGTGCAGAGTGTATATTGCTTTTCATTCAGAATTGGAATGTTGCCTATGCCAGATTGCAGTGGAACAAATACAGAAGTGTATCAACCCTACTCCTGCAGTTAAAATTGATATCCAGAATGTCCAGGAAGATCCCAAAAGAAAAAGAGTAATGCTTTCTAAAGAACCATCCAACAGTAACAATGCAAGTGAAAAAGCAGGGAATTTTGCAATTGCTTGTTGTTGGACTTTAAGATTTTATGGGTCCAAATCAAGGCAGGGAGCTGGGGCTGGATTCGAGCTAATTAGTCCAAGAGGTAAGACATTTTTTTCTATTCATAGACTTCAATTTCACTGTACAAATAATGTAGCAGAATATGAGGCTTTGGTGCATGGACTATTAATGGCATTGAAGAAAAAGGTTAATATCTTGCAATTTTTTGGAGATTCTGAGTTGGTAGTCAAGCAAGTTAGGAGACAATACTCTTGTCATGACAAGAGAATGACCAACTATAGACATAGAGTGTGGGACCTCATTGAAGGATTTGATGCCTTCAACACCCAGTTGATTCCACGAAATAGGAACCAGACAACTGACTCCTTAGCCTAGGCAACCAGTACATTGCAACCTCTGTCTCTTTCCGGATTAAAGAGGTTTACTGTGGAGCTGACCCTAGTACCCTCAGTACCTGATAATGTCACCAACTTCTAGGTATTTGAAGATGACAAGCATATCTTATATTTCATTACTAGTATTGATGTCTTTGCTTCTCAAGTCATTGATGAAACTGAACTCCAAGAAGCTGAGATGGACTTGGAAGGGGTAATTAATCTGAAGACCAATACAATTCCTAGAGGGATGGTGCAATTGGAAAGGATATTTGATGTGGAAAAGGTCAGGGAGCAAGAACAAGATACCAGGAAAGAGTCCATTAGTGGACAGTGTGACAAATATAATATGGGAACTTAGGATGATGTCAAAAATGTTTTTTATTGGAAAAGTATGTAATCCTGAAGAAAGACAAGGAATCATCGATGCACTACATAGATATCCAGATGTGATAGCCTAGAGTTATGAAGACTTAAAGACTTATGATACATCAATCATAACCCATACTATTCCTCTCAATCCAGGAGTAAAGACTTTCAGACAGAGGCAAAGCCCATCAATGTTTTACTGGAACCCATAATATAGAAGGAAGTGTAGAAATTGTTGTCTACAAGGATAATATTTCTAGTCAGACACTCTACTTGGGTTGCAAACCTGGTTCCAGTACGAAAGAAAAATGGTGAAATCAGGCTATGTGTGGATTTCAGGAACTTGAATAAGAGCTTTAGAAAAAGATAATTATCTAGTACCCTCACTGGATGAAGTGCTCCATATTGTCAATGGATCTTAGATGATGTCCTTCTTGGATGGTTATTCAGGATACAACCAGGTCATGATACAGTATAAGGACAGGCACAAGACTGCTTTCACCACCAAGTGGGGAACTTTTTCCTACAAGAGGATGCCCTTTGGCTTGATTAATGTTAGAGCCACATTCCAAAGAGCCATGGACATTGCCTTTAAAGACATAATTGGTAAGTTCATAATCATTTATATGGATGATCTAATAGTCTTTTCCAAGAGGAGAGGTGATCATATCTCATATTTGCACAAAGTTTTTTAGAAATGTAGAGAGTTTGGGATATCACTTAATCCAAAGAAATGTATCTTTAGAGTCACAGAGAGTAAATTGTTGGGGCATGTTCTTTCTGAGAAAGGAATTGCCATTGATCTAGAACGAATAAAAGCCATACTTAAAATCCCACCACCTGCCATCAAGAAAGAAATGAAATCATTCTTTGGTAAGATCAACTTTGTGAGGAAGTTTATCCCTGGGTTTGCAGAAATAGTCAAGCCCATGAATGCAATGTTGAAACAAGAGGAAAAAGTTGAGTGGAATATAGAAGCAAAGGAAGCATTTACAGAGATAAAGAGAGCTATTGCTAAATCTCCTATTTTGGTAAGTCCGGACTATGCTAAGCCATTCTATATATATTCATTTTCCTCTGATCATTCATGTGATGCTATGTTAACCCAAAAGTCAGATCAAGGAAACAAGCATCCCATAGCATTCATGAGTGCACCATTGAAGGATGCAGAGCTGGGATACCCAAGTGTGGAAAAGTATGCCTATGCCTTAGTCAGAACTGTAAAGAAATTTAGGCATTATATCCTCATAAACAAAATCTTTGCAATAGTTCCTAATCATGTGGTCAAGCTGTTGTTGATGCAGAATGAGTTGGGAGAACATAGAGCCAAGTGGGTAACTATGTTACAAGAGTACGATATGGAAATTCAACCCATGAAGCTAGTAAGAAGGAAAGGCTTACAAAGACAATGGCAGAAACAAGCCCTGATCTTACAACTCAAAGCTATAATTTAGAAGATGTTTCTCTTGGCAAGTGGTATGACGATATTGTTCACTATCTTTTGACTCAAAGATGCCTTGATCATCTTAATTCAGTACAAAGAAGGGAATTGCACTTAAAGAGTGACAATTTCATGTTGAAAGGAGCTATCCTGTATAAGAAAAATCATAAAGGTGTTTACTTAAGGTGCCTAGGAAAGGAAGAATCTGAAAGAGTGATGTTGGAATTCCATGACAGATATGGTACAGGCCATGGATCAGCACCTTCTACAATGAACCAGATTTTGAGAGCTGGTTACTACTGGCCTACACTATTTAAGGATACACACAACCATGTCAGAACTTGTCATGTATGTCAAACTGCGGCAACCAGAGAAGTATGCAACACTCCCACTCCAACCGATCTTTGAGGTAAAACCTTTTGCACAATGGGGGATGGACTTCATAGGTCCAATCAACCCGCCTTCCTCTACAAGATACAAGTATATCCTTACTGTCACTGATTATTTTACAAGATGGACTGAGGCCCTTGCTTGCAATCAATGCACTTCAAAGGTAGTTATTAACTTCATCAAATCATGTATCATTAATCATTTTGGATGTCCCATGTCTTTAGTTTGTGATAATGGTCCTGCTTTTTCATCGTTAAAGTTGTCCAATTGGACTTTTGATCATGGGATTATCATTAAGTTTGCATCCAACTATTACCCTTAGGGTAATGGTTTGGCTGAGTCATCCAACAAAAATCTCCTAACTGTTATTCGCAAACTGTTAGAAAGAAACCCAAAGGACTGGCATACCCAACTTAGATTTTCTCTTTGGGCAGATCGCACATGACATAAAACTTCCATAGGGATATCACCTTACCATCTGGTTTATGGATTAGAGCCTGTGTTTCCCATTCAGTTAAAGATCCCCACCTTGCATCTCATTAATGAATATTATGATGAGGGGGATAGACGTGATGCCAAACTCACTGAATTGTTACATTTTGAGGAAAAAAGAGATGAAGCCCTGGAAAACTTTGCTAAACATCAGGGGGTTGTCAAGAAATGGTTTGATAAAAGAGCCAAGATTAAAGCTTTTAGGATTTCTGACTTGGTTCTTTACTGGGATAAAGCCCATGACCATAAGGGAGAGCATGGAAAATTTGATAAACTTTGGCTTGGCCATTACTAGAATGCAAAAATTCTGGGAGATAATGCTTTTCGTTTGAAAACTCTCATTGGAGAGGATATCCCACTGCCTATCAATGGGCAGTATTTGAAGGATTATTTCTAGTTTTGAGTTGTTTTCAGCTCTTGTCTTGTATATAGTTAGAGTAGGTTTCCCTTTCTGCTTTGCTTTTGTTTGTTTCGGTTAGTGTAGGTTTGCTTTCGGTTTGGTTTTTGTTTCTACTTTGCTCTTGCTTTGAGGGTTTTCCTATTTTCGCCTAGATGTGTTGCACCTGCATAGCAAATATATCATTAATCTGGGACTATTCCAAGTATTTTATTAGTGGACTATCATCTTGTATCTTGAAGGGATGGTTGAAGCGTTTGCTACTACCAACAGTCTCAATGTTTGATTTATTGAAGTTAGGTCATTGGTTTTGATTTGAATTTGAAGTATTTTGAAGTCTTATATCTCTCATATATCTTAAGAATCCTGATGTTACTGTAGGTCCTTGGTAAGGTTTTTTCAGGTGAAAAATCTTATTTTTGCTTCAACGCCATTGTGGTTCTTAGCCCTGAGTGTGAACTTCATTGTTCACAAGTTGAAATGAAAGTGACACAGAAAGAATATCAAAAGAAAGAAAAGTGAAATCTTGAAAATCAAAAGAATGAATTCAACTTATCAGGGGTATCTGAATATCTCCATCGGGGCTATAAACGCCTAGCAGGCAATGAAGCTATGTTCAGGAGAGTCACGACGATAACCTTGTCAGGGCTATAGACACCTGACTGGTAGCGAGGCTCTATCCAAGTTGCTTTTGAAGTTAGAATCCTTTATGTAGCCTGTCTTAACTAAGCTTGGTCGTTGCAGTATCCTAAGGAGGGAAATGAACTCATATGCACACACTTGGATTTTCAGTTTATGGAAGGTTCGATCTATCCTTTGGTTCTGATTCTTTAGATCTTTGCTTCCTGTTTGATTGTTTGGTAGTGGGACTGAAACTAGAGATTCTGGGTTCTTGATTCCTGTTCATCATCAAATGCTCTGGAGCATTTTCCTAGCAGAAGTCACCATTTATTGTGCAATTTTTGCACACACACCCCACTGAAAGCAGGGACCCTCTTTCAATTTGGTTTTGGTCTCTTGGCCCTTTCATTTTGGGATTTTGTCTTATTTTGGCATGTGCTTAAATGTTCATTATGATGGCCTTGGTGGTTCCCCTAAGTTATTCATTGAAAAACTTAAGTTCTGGGCCAAGTTTGGGTTTTTGCTGAAGTTCAGGACTTTCCACCCTGGGTGGATTTTCCCGGATCCTGCTCAGACTTCGGCTATGCGCTGTCGTTCAGAGATTTTTGGTCTTTGCGGATTTTCGTGTGGGCTAGATTTTTCCAGATTCCATCTTGTTGTTGGGTTCCCAAGTTTCTTGACTATCTTGTCGATTGCATTTAATGTCATCTGAACCTTTGGTAAGCGATGTATTTAAGTTATTTCAGATGATTATTATGTTATTATGCTTATTGCTTGCTGTCATTTGAGCTGAGGAGTGCATTCTTGTGAGTGCTTGGTTGAATTTGTGGTGTTGGGTTAGTGAATTGCAAATTAGAGTGGCGATTTCTTGCGCATTCTTGCCCCTATTCTTTGTGGATGCCATTGAATTTCACATTTGTTGATTCTGAGATCAATTTTCATTTCACAATGGTATGTTTCTGATTGCTTTGCTTTGAATTGATGATTATGGATAGCACGTTGATGTTATGAGAACTTTTGGGTTTGAATTCCTGCATATTTGATCATTTCATGCTAGGGTTGTTCAGCATTGTTTTATTTGTCATCTCCCAAGTGAGTTTTGCAGCCCTTTGTTTATTTGCAATTTGATGTATCTTACCTGGGAGTTGTTAGTAGTCCCCTCGTGATGATTTAGCGGTCGAAACGTTTAAATTCTGAGCTTGTTTGTACACTAATGGTGGATGTATGGGGTTTGAAACTTAGGGTATCACCATTTATCATTAGAATTCTCTCGAATTGGCTTAGAGTGCTAGGAGAATCCATAGAAAGCTTGTATTAAACTTGCCCTAGGCCTAAATCTTTGAAATTCATAATCGATCTGGTGTTTTGAACGAAATTGTGTTTTGATGTCATGGCTAGAGTTTTTTCCTCAGTCCAAGATTTTTTGTCTCCGGCGGATTTTCTCTTTGGCGGATTTTGCCGATCTCCTTGGTTTTCCCAGAATCTGCTATCGTTTTCAGAATTTCATATATTCCGTGGATTTTCGTCGACTCTGGATTTTCTTGACCTTCTTCGATTTCCCAGAATCTGCATGCTTTCAGAGTTTTACCCTATCCGCGGATTTCCATCTCACCCAAATTTTCTCAAAGTCCTGTGTCGCTTGGATTTTCTAGATTTGCAAAGTGTCTCTGCCTTTGCGGAAATCCGTCTCTGGTAGATTTTCCTAAAATTTGATGGAATATGATGGAATAGGGAATGGCATGATTTATTAATGATTTTTGATGCATTTTATGATTTATTCATGCTATCTTATGATCTCCTATCTGGTTTATTGATTTATAATGATCAGATTTAATTATTAGTAGGTGTTTTTATGATTTTTCCACAGGAATCCGTCTGGCCCAAAATTTCCCGAAATTCCTCTCTGGCTCGGATTCAGTGGGTGGTCTTGAAACCCGAAGTTTATCAAGATAATTTTATATGAATTTTAATAACACCTTGATTGTATGAGGTTTATTCTAATGGTGTTTTGATGGATTAACATTTCTTTCCTGTGGGTTTTACTATGATTTTTGTATTGAGTGCAGGCTCAACCTAGTAGGACAGTGGAGGGATTCTTAGTATCTGATGCAAAAAAGATTAAGATGGACATCAAGAGTAAGATCCCTGAGAGTAAAATCATTTATGTCTGGTCCAAGGTAACTGATATCAATGTGGGGTTGTGGGATTATGAAGAGCTTAAAGGAAGAATGGCAACATAGGATTTTCCTTTGGTGGCTAGAAGAATGAAGGAATCAGGCTTGTCACATGTAGTTGGTTTCAGTTCTATGGTGCAGTGCTATGAGCTTGTCCTCGAGTGTGCCAGGCACTATGATTAGGATACACAAAGAATTATTGGTCCTCAAGGGAGAGTTTTGGCGAATCTCAACCCTGTTTCCATCGCCCAAACCTTTTATATGTTAGACAGATCTCATGTGGTGGCATTCAACATGATGGAAACTCGGGAGTTCTACAATGAAGAGACTGTAAAGTCACAACAACTTATCAATTCCTGGTTGGAGAAGCCGAAGTCTCACTACTCCAAGTTTCCCAAATAGTTATTTAGAGCAAAGTTCAAGAAGGAATACTA
>VDFB02373365.1:225571389-225784212 GCA_007258455.2 Sequoia sempervirens
CAAAAATCAGAATTATTGATTATTGAATGAATTTTTTTACAAATAATACAAAAGCCTTCAAAAAGGAAATGATGCAATAAAGCAAGAAAAAGCAACCCTAATCTTATCTTGAGCGAAAAGGCAGCTCAATAAGATAAGATAAGAATTAAATGATAATTATCCTAGGAAATAAATAATTACCTAAGTAAACTTATCCTAAAGTGTAATTAAATAATTAATTACACCAACATAAAGTATGCATTTCTCATGATAGGTCATAAGATATATTTCACAAATAGAGAGAATTTTGTTTTGGCCACAACAATTTATACAGGATTTGATATGGTGGTGGAAGGTGTAGATTATGATCTCTGCAAGCTTCTTTGATTGCAATTGTTAGAGAATATAAAGCAAACAAAGGAAAATAAGTATGCCTTTAAGTTTGGTCTATTGATCATATGTTTATTGTTTTACTTCATGAAGAGGCTTCTGAGAAAAAGTAAAGAAGTATTTTGGAACCCGTCTAGACCAGTGGGCCATCAAATTTTTTATTATTTGCATAGTTTGGGGAATCTGGATGCTCAAGAAAATGCTTTGACAACATTCTTTGTAGTATTTAAAAGAAATATGAATGAAAGGGATAGAATTCCAAGAAAAACTGTGGAGAAGTATAAGAATGATATCATATTTCATGTCTCCACTGATGAATGCATGATTGAGGCATAAAACCTCGAACTATCTGGATTCAGCCTCTTGGATGTGAAATAAATAAAAAAGTTGAAGGTTTTACTTCATGAAGAGGCTTCTAGGAAAAAGTGAAGAAGTATTATGGAACCCATCCAGACCAGTGGGCCATCAATTTTTTTATTATTTGCATAGTTTGGGAAATTTGGACGCTCAAGAAAATGCTTTGACAACATTCTTTGCAATATTTAAAAGAAATATGAATGAAGGGGATAGAATTCTAAGAAAAATTATGAAGTATAAGAATGATATCATATTTCATGTCTCCATTGATGAATGCATGATTGAGGCCATAAAACCTTGAACTATCTGGATTCAACCTCTTGGATATGAAATAACCGAAGAAGAATTTGAAGGTTATGTGCAAATATTGCTAAAGAATCCAAAGGATCCCAATGAACCTAGAATTGGGACATATGCTGAAAAATCTATGAAAATTCATATGGAACAACAGAAGCCTAAGATTAGGAAGAAAGTGGATAAAACACTTAAAGATGTTGGTTTCACTGATGAGGAAATTTCTCTTGGAAGAGCTAGAGGAGCACAACTAGAAGTAGAATCATCTGGTCCTAGGAGATCTAGAAGGAATACCCCTACAAAATCCTCCACAGTCCCTGCAACAAAGAATGAAACTAGTACTATTGATAAGGGAAAAGGTCTTGTTTCCTCCGGACCTACCACAAGATCTGGGAAGAGGAAATTGACCCCTCTGGTTTTCCCTGCAAAGAGGAAAGAAAGAAAAGGGAACAAGAGAGAAGAATCTTAGTGTTACTAATGATCAAAATGAAGAAGAAGAAGATCCTAAAGCAAAGCTAGTAAGGAGAAAACGAGGAGGTTTTCCCTCTGGTGAAGGTGCATCCACAAAAGTTGTTGGTTCTAAAAGAGTACACATTATTTCATCATTTGAAGATGAAGAAAAGTATGAATTCGGTGTACATGTGCACACTAAGCCTGAATCAAAGAAGGCTAAGGTAGCTAGTGAGACCTTTGCCGACCAAAAAGATGAACAAGATATTCTGGTAAGTTCTGGCCCCTAGTATAAACTTGATCCAACTCTTAATACTTTGTTAAATTTTGAGAACATGCTCTAAACCACAATTGAATTCTATGATAAAGTTGGAGAAGAAGACAAGAAAACATTACTTTTAGTTGTTATTCAGTATGTTATTGTCTTAGAAGTCAAATGTGATGACATAAAGAAATATGTTCCTAAAAGCATTGTGGGATGATCTGATGAAAAGGATATCTAAGGCCATTGTGTTTGAAGAAAATATTAGAAATGCAACATACAATAAGATTGGGTCCTCCTTGACCCCTAATAATCTGAAATCTCTAAAGAAGATCTATGCTGAATCATTTTGAATGAAGAGTAGAGTGAATATGTTGATGACAAGAAATAATAAATTGGCAAAGAAAGTGAGAAAAAAGGCAACAAAGGTAATCTAAGAAACAATAGAAAAGTATAGTATGCTCAAAACCGATGATGTGTTGTTGATGAAAATGCCGAGGAAAATGTTCCTTTGGGTACAGGTAATGAAGACATTCCATATAATTTTGATGTTGAAATTAATCTTGGTGATGAAGTTAATGAGCAGAATGAGGGAGAAGATGAGCCTAAGATACATAATGATGCTCCTATAGAGCATATTGAAGAAGAAAAAGGCGAAGAGCAAAGTAATGATGAAGAAAATAGAGACAATGTTGAAGAGGATGGATAGGGAAATGAAGAAGAAGGTCAAGAAAATCCTGAGGAAGAATAGAATAAAGATGAAAAGGATGGAGAAGATGAAGATGAAGGTGAAAAGGATGAAAATAAAGAGGAAGAAGAAGAAGAGGTAGTAGAGGAAGATAAAGAAAAAGAAAAGGGAGAGGAAGAAAAGATAGTTGTGGAATCCTCCGGGAAAAATGAAGAAGAAAAATATATTGTAAAATCATTGAAGCATTATGGTGATTCATCTTTTGGTGGTGACATACTAAAAGGTTTGTTATCTAAGAAAATTAGATTTCAACCGATTATTCCCCAGGAACTTTTAAAACTTCCTTTTATTGAAGGATATGATGATGTGGAAAAGATGTCTCTAGTACATAAAGTTGTGTTGGGTGATGCTATGCAAGCATCTTGAAGAAAATAAATTCTTGAGACACATCAAAAGGGAATTGAACTAATAGAAGATGCTCTGAAAGCATTATAGGAAGCTATGCTAGGTACATCCATTGATACATCCCTCACCCCCATTGAAAATATGAGATTATTGTTAGACTCCTTCAAGGAGTATTCCTCTAGACTTAATGAAAATACAAGACAAGAGATAGAAGAAAACTTGGTGGAGAAAAGATTGGTAGATTTATAGGACAAATGTGCTCTTGCACATTCTTGTGTCGAAAAGGGTCTAGAAGTAATGAAATTTGTGAATATGAGACAGATGTCCTATCTTATTGCTTAAAGTGGCCAGATGCCACTCAAAATATCAAGATTGTCATGGACTCCATTGAGTCCCAGTTGTCTACTATTTCTGGTACTTATAGTGTATCTAAAGATAAAGATAGATCAATCTGGAAGGCCATTGCTACACATAGAGAAAATTTCTTTGCCTTGCAGAAATAGAAAGAAGAAATTATCAGAAAATTTAGTCTATCAAGTGACATTGTAAGAATGGAATACACTTTGGTTGGAGAGGCCCTGGCTTTCTCTGGAAGTCTTGAGAAGATAAACCTGATTCTTGATACTCCAAAAGGTATTGAAGAAACTTTGATAGAGTTGGAATCTCTAAACAGGATATTGACTACAACAAAGGAAGGCTGGGAAAAAGGAAAAATAGTCTGGGAAGGTATTTTGAAGGAGCTTCAAGGATCATCATCTTCTATTTGATATATATTTCTTTTTTTTCTTTTCTTTAATGTTTTTCAGTTGTTCTTGGCACACCCTTTGTCCTTTATGTCAAAGGGGGAGTGAAGTGAAATTTTGGTGTTAGGGGGAGAAATACTATAAATAGAGAATTCTATATATATTCTTTTTGGTTTTGGAACATGTTGTCATCAATGACAAAGGGGGAGATTGTTGGAAAAATGAAGAACATCTCATTTTGTTACTTTTTGTTTGTCATTGGTATCACCATGATCTATGAGTTGCAATAGAAAGATCAAGCCTAAAGTTACTCTAGTATTCTAGTCTGGTATCTGAATCGGTATTTTTCTTAAATCCTCTAGTATTTTGACCTGCATTTGTTTTTTGATGATCACTATTGCTTGCGGCTTTGGGAAATGGCTTGCAAATGTTGGGAACACGTACATTCAGGATTTCACATATCTAGTGCTCGTATAGAATGTTTTTTCTTTTTGGTTTGAAATATGTTCCTGGCTGACTTCTTTGGTGAATTATGTAAAGGAGAAAATAGTTATGTTATGTGGATATATGTGCGACCTATTTTAGGCTCGTGATGACTTGTTGAAGTGTGTGGGTTATCTTTTTCTTAAGCTTGTAGCCGATATATGGTATTTTTGGTAAATATGAAGTGCATCTAATTAGGCCAACCTAATTGATTCTTGTGAAGAGATGGGATATATATAATGGATAGTTTTGGAAGAAAGTGTGTGATTTTGTGCGAAGTTGTGAAGTAGTGCGAACATGATGAAATGTGCTAAGTCCATTTATTGACCTTTATCTAGAACTAAATCTGCACTCATTAGGTGTACTCTATCAGTTTATTTTTTGGCTGAAAGCGATTCAATCATTGTAATTTTGTAGGCAGTGAGCCTTTGTTTTTGGACAGTGAGTCCTGGAAGTGAGCCACCCATTTTGTAATATTCTATAACCGGTTATATAATATTGTGAGCTAACACTCACCATGGTTTTTCCCATTTGGGTTTTCCATGTAAAAATATTGGTGTTCTTGTGTTCTCTGATTTGATGTTCTATTAATGTTTTTATTTATTTATGTTATTGTTTTCATTGGAATAATTAGATGGTATCTGATCATAAAATTTAAGAATATATTGATTCACCCCCCTCTCAATATCTTGGATCTTTAACACTTGTCCTATCCAACGCGACAAGCTCCTTGCAAACTTTCCAAGCTTTTGCAAAATCAAGATCTTTTGGATGCAAGCTTGTGAGCTCCTTGAACCCAACCACTTCAAATTGCATTTTCGTTAACAAATTATGCCTCCTACTCAAGGCATCTGTGATCCTATTCAATTGTCCACTCCCATGCTTTAACAAAAATGTGTAACTTTGTAGAAATTCAACCCATTTCAGATTCCTTTGATTTAACTTACCTTGATTGTTAAAATACTATAAAGCTTGATGATTAGTAAACAAAACAAACTCTTTTGGAAACAAATAATGTCTCCACTTTTTCAAATCCTAAAATATGGTGTAGAATTCCTTATCATAAACATAATATTTCTTATTTGCATCATTCACCTTCTCACTAAAATAAGCAATAGGTTTACCTTCCTAACTCAAATTTGTTCCAATGGCACTACCACTGGCATCACAATCTACCTGAAACACTTTATTGAAATCTAGGTGTGCCAAAGCAGGCTGCTTTATGACCTTCTTCTTTAGCAAATCGAGGCTCTTTTCCGCTCCTATACTCCATCTAAGCTCTTTTCTATCCCCTCTCATTGTTTCAGTTAGGGTTGCACAAATACTACTAAATCACTTAGTGAACTTTCAATAAAAACTAGCTAGACCATGAAAATATCTTACCTTCATAGTGCTTCTTGGTGTTGGCCACTCCACAATAGCCTTCACCTTTTCTAGATCCATTTTTAGACCCTCTGTTGAGATAACAAATACCAAATACACTAGTTCACATTTCAAAAAACTACACTTTTCCAAGTTGATCAGCAACTTCTCCTCTCTCAGCTTCTCAAAAACTTCCTATATATGCCTCAAGTGCTCCTCCAATGTCTTATTGAAAATAAAAATGTCATCCAAGTAAACAATGACAAACTTACCCAAAAATTCTTTCAATACCTCTTTCATGAGCCTCATAAACATGTTGGGTGCATTGGTCAGCCCAAAAGGCATGACTAACCACTCATACAAGCCTTCTTTGGTCTTGAAAGTAGTATTCCATTCATCACCTTCTTTGATTTGAATTTGGTGATAGCCACTCTTCAGATCAATCTTTGTGAAATATTCAGCCCCACTCAGGCAATCCATAATGTCATCCATCCTTGGAAAGGGAAACTGATACTTGATGGTAATCTTATTAATGGCTCTTGAATTAGTGCACATTCACCATTCTCCATCCTTCTTAGGTGCTAGTACTGTAGACACTACACATGGACTCAAACTCTCCCTAATCAATCCCTTTCGTAGCAACTTTTGCACTTGTATTTTCAACTCTTCACTCTCTGTTGGAGTCATTCGATGGGTTTCCTTATTCAAAAAATTATCTCTAGGAATCAGATCCATCTGATGAATAATCTTCCTTACTAATGGTAATCCTTCAGGAACATTATGAGAATTTTTACTCTAGAATTCATCCAACAAGCCACACACTTCTACAAGAACTTCGTTGTTAACATCCTTTTCAGTTCTTAGAAATAATGTAAAACACATGCACTCATGTTTCATACCTTCCAGGAATTTTCTTCCATCGACCAAAAAAATTTGTGCATCATTGCATACCTTTTCATCTGCTTCCTTCAGAGGCTTCAACTTATGTCAAACTCCATCCTTCATTAATGAGTAAGTGTTTGCATGCCCATCGTGTATTGATTGTCAATCAAACTTCCATGGTCAACCCAACAACATGTGACAAGGATCCATGGGTATCACATCACACAAAACCTCATCCTTGTAGTTACCAGTATTGAATTTTATTAGGCATTGTTCATTGACTAGGACCGTTTGATCCTTCTACAACTATGCAATCTAATACAGACTCAGGTGCCTTCTCCTCTCCAGCTGCAATTTGGTGACCATTTCTTCTGACACTAGATTGTCAGTGCTACCTTCATCAATGATGACATTGTAGACCTATCTTTACATTTATAATAGGTACAAGAAAAATTCTTTCACTAATCTAGTTCCTTCTCTTCATTCACCAAGGCCCTTTTGACAACAAGGGACTCACCCCTTTCCGCATTTTCAAACTATGAGGACCAAGTTTCTTCATCTACATGGGATACTCATGCCCTACCTTCAGGCCTCTTGTTCTTCTTCTCTTGGTGTTGTGGGAATTCAATGCCCTATGTCCCTCTTCACCACATTGGAAACACATTCCTCTAAAACCTCCTCTCCCTGGTCCGCACTAAGACCTTCCTCTACCTCTTTGATCTCCACTATTCTAATCATGAGGCTAATATGAGTCATCTCTTTGCTGAACTTGACTGGTACTAGATCCTTCATCATTCTTATGATCACCACCTTGATCTGCATATGGTCATTTACTAGTCCTTCCACCTCGACCTCCTCTTTTCTTGCTTTCAAATCTCTTGTTTAGTCGCTCTTCAACCTTTAGAGAGAACTAATAAGCATCTTCAATGGTAGTCATTCTTACCAGTGCCAATTCCTCCTATATACTAGCCTTCAACCCATTGATATACTAAGCAACCTTCTCTTTATTCACCTCTAAGTGTCCTATTTGAATTAGAACCTTGTGAAATTCCTCAGTGTATTCTTTCACTATCCTCATTCTTTTTCTTAGAATTTGCATTTTCTTTAGAAGCTCCAATTCATAATCAACAAGAATGAACTACTTCTTCAATTTTTCCACCATTCGGTCCCATTTTGAGATTTTATCTTTTCCTTGTCTACCTCTTTCAAGTTGGACCTCTTTCCATCATATACTTGCATGACCTTTTGACTTGGTCTTTGCAAACTTTACTCAGTGAGGATCTTCAATCTTCTCAAATTTGAGAAATTCTTCCATATCATTGATCCAATCAATCAATTCTTCTAGATTCAGGCTTCCACTAAAAGTAGGAACTTCCATATTTGGTTTCTTTCCTAGACTAGATATTTCTCTTAGCAATCTTAGCTCTCCAGAATCTATCTGATCTTGTTCTTCCTATTTTGTCTCTTCTTCAGTCTCATCTTCAATGCCATCTCTTTCTTATCGTGCTCCTCTTCCTCTTTGGACTTCTTCTTGCAAGACTTGCATCTGCCTTCTAAGGGCTCTGATTTCATCTCTAGGAGGATCTCCTCCTCCAGCACCTCTGCCTCTACCCCTACCACAGTTGGAAACTCTTGGAGGAATTTTGTTATTATCCCACACTCACAGGTCCTACTACAAATGCCTCACATTCGACACTTTGTTATAGACTTAAGAAAACCTAGCTTTGATACCACTTGATAAAGGGTACTCCCCTTAATTATGGAATCTCTACACACTCACAAAGAAAGAACACCTAGATGCAAGAAGAGAACAAATATTTCCTTTTATTACTAGAGTGGATTACAAATTACATTCCATCTTATGGGCTTCTTATAAGCATATGTAGATTGTATATTTGAACTCATGCTTTGTTCTTCACTGTATGTTCTTCTACACTTCCTTCCCCCCAAAGATTCTCTCTACACAAGCATTCCATCCTTGCTATATCTCATTCAAACTCTCCAGGTTGGAGTTACTCCTTGTTTCATAGTATCCATTATCGCCCAATTAGCTCTAGAGATTTCTAAGTGGTTACATCGTAATCAACAACCTTACTAAGTCAACCAATGGGAATGTATTTCACAACAACGATGTGGAATACATCGAATATTGTTCTACCATGTGTCATGACCATACTCACCATCCACCATCATTGACTATCTTCGTGCATCCATTGCCATTGGAATATCACTCAGACTCCAGTTCATCTCCCACCAAAACCACCATGTTACACTGATATCACCTTATCGCCCCTTCAAAGAGACCATAAATCATCTTTAGTCAATGCTTCCATTTATTTCCGATGTTATCCTCATCACCATTCATAATTCACAACAAGGATGTGAATTACCTATCGTTATTTACTACCTAGCCATACTCATCATTGAATTCCTCCCAGTCGGTCCCACCATGGTCATCCTCATCATCATCGCCATATCACTGGGACCTCACTACATCTCCAACTGATAGAAGGAAGTCCTATGATCAATTTATGTTCTATGCAAATCCATCAGATCATCAGAGAAAAAAAATAGAAGTTCTTGCTAACACCCCTGAGGCACACAGATGAGAGGCATCAGTCCATCAAAGAGACTCGAGACATAGTCTCACTGACGATACTCATTCCCATCGATAGAACATAATGCCAAGCTCACGTGTTATCAAGCCATCAGTAAGAAAGAGAATATCATCTTTCCAATGAGAGAACCTCACATCAATGAACCCATCCACAACTTCCACCAACACCATGAATAAATCACTGGGACTTGAAGGGTTGTTCCACGAATATGTCAAAGTCTCGTTGATGAAACATGATTAGCCCTTATTTGAACAAAAAATACAAAATTTGGTGATGCAAGATTTCTCTTCGCCCTGAATGCTCCTGCACCACGTGAGAAAGATAGTGGGCCTAGGCCACTTAAGAGAAGGATGAGGTGGAGGTTTGGGAGGATTTCAAGCTTACATGATTGAATGTTTAACATTAGTGAGCTAGGAAGTGTGTTGAGGTGGCATGCTCACACATGTGAGATCATGAGGAATCATTGGACACTTGTCACATGATAGAAAGCTTGGGATTCAAAAATAGATGAAATATTAGTGGGGGCTAAGGAGGTTTAGTTTATGAATTAATCAAGGTGAGAGGAATTATAGATACTAAGGTTATTTAATTAATTATGAAAATGTAGATTAATTAAATTATGTATTAACAATGGGAATATAGAAAAATGGTGGATTGTGGGATAATTAATTAATTAATGCAGAAAATGTTAAGTTTGTTGTTAGTAATGAATTTTATAGTATCTACACCCCATATTTAGTATATTAGCTAAAGAGGAAAACTAGTCTTCTTATTTCCTTGTGAAAAAAAGAGAAAAACAAAGCATAAACAAGGACTCAAATTCCAATAAATGAAACCTTATATTTTATTTACCTTGCTCCTCCAGTTGAGCTACAATAAGAGTTACACCCAATTCTTCTCTTTATTTTATCACTAAGATAGGTGTATTCTTTCTATGGAGTAATGTGGATTACTCAACGAACTATCATAGTAACAATATAAGGGTGTGATTGAAATTTGATTCTAAAGAGACCAAAATGAATTTAGCATGAGTATTTTGTATATATTAATGGAGGAAACAAAATCCTATTTATAGATTTTTTGATAGAGGAACTAGAGGATTAGGATTTAAAGTTAATGAAGGGCTGATATTTGAGAAGAGTGAGTGCATGGATTGATGGTATATATTTCGAACAAATATCACAAGAGGGAAAAGTGAAAATTAAAAGTGACCATGGGGTGTACAAGTGGGTGTTCTCACCCATGTGTGAGCACTATGACATGTGTAAGAGGTGGGGTGACTACACATATTGAAAGATCATGTTCACACATGATAAGATCCAAATATATACTAATAGAAATGATATATTTCAGAATGTAGATCTCACACAACACTAGAGATATTTCTAAGCCAATATGCACTAATATCCAATATATGTCAAAATAGAGTAAAACCTTGAGGTAGGGTAACACCATACAATACTCCTTATGAAAGAAGCCACTCCACACTATATCTCCAAGGGATCCCAAATATAAATCACACTTCACGCATATCTTACAATGATAATCACCTCCTTTAGATATACCTCCTAATAATACAATGGAAGGGTAATCCTAATGAAGGCCTACTCAACTCTTGATATAATTGATTACACAAGTTATTCTCACGACTCAATATAACTAACTTAAGGGATGCATGCCACATGTCAGCATCTCCATCCATATAAATACAATATAATATCATATCCCTAGGTACATACCATGTAATCCCTCCTTGATATATTTTTTCCTCGAAACATGAGAAGAAGATAAATAGTATGATTGTTGTAATTTATTACAAATATGATGCCATGACTAATCATCACCATCCATAGTTGATCCTTATTCCTTTTTCTTGATATTTCTTAGATCCCATCCCTAAACCATATTATTTTTCTACCCCTTTGATTCCATTCCTTATCATAGTAATTCCTCATTTTCTTCCCTAAGTAACTGTTACTTTTATGATACCACTAATTGGTATAATTTTTTATTTTATTCCATGTAGGTCCATAGTAATTTCATTGTTGATTTCATATACTAGAATGTATCCATGATGATTTCCTCCATGATTCTTTCCTCTCACAATGATGTGGATGCCTATATATTGCACTCTTTTCCATTATCAAAAACTTATTTGACTCTTCACCATTTCCTATCACTTTTCTTAGTGATTCCTTAGTAGAATTATTTGTCTCTTCATTTTTCTCAACATCTTGATCCTCTTGCTTTTCATTTAATTCATTGTTGCAATCTTCATGATATTCTTGAATTTTTACTTCTTTGACTTTCCTTTGAACTTAATGTGAAATATCTTATAATGTAATTTTTTTCCTTCTATACCAAAGCTTCATGCACTTTTTTTACACATTGATATTTACTATTGTCAAAGATTATAACCAAGGATATCAAAGAACAATATCCAACCCATCCATATCCAAAGCATGAAAGTTTAAATGAAAAATGTAATTATACATAAAGAGCTTTAAATATTTAAAGTTTGAATATCCATACCTAATAGCTTACTTTCCTTAATGTTATGTTCTTGTACATGTAACTTCTTGGCTAATTCCATGATGATAAAGTTATAATTGTTTCTAGGGTTTATTGAGACAATAACCTTTTCCTTTTGAATGCACCCATGAAATTGAAGGATTGAATCTTCCTTCTTTGGAGCTAAAGTGCATGTACATGTATCATCTCGTTCTTCTTCTAAGTCTTCTCCTTCTCCATCTTCTTTTTCTTTCTCCACTTCTTCCTCATGTTCTTTATTTTCTTCCTCCTCCTCTTTATGTTCTTCCTCCTCTTCTTCCTCTTCTTCTTTTATTTCTTCATTCTCATCTTCATCTTATTCTCTTGGAGCCCATCTATCTAAGAAATTTTCTTCTAGTTCATCCAAGGAAGAAATATCCTCATCCAATGGTAGATACCATGTGCTAGATTCACCTCTTATCCACTAGTCCAATGCATTTCCTCTTCTATCAAAATTAGGAACCTCTATTGAAATTATGAATTAAGAAATTTTTTTGCAAAAGATAATCATTCTATAAAATCCAATTGACCCAAATTTGATTTTACCAATAAATAATGAAGTAAAACTCAAAGTAAAATATGAAATTAATAGACACCCCTAATTAATTTTGATGTCCTTTCTAGAAATGCAATTTTTTTATAAAAATACCTTGATTTGTGACCTAGAGGAAAAAATTATGAAAATTCATAAAATTGCAATAATTCACAAAATACTAAAGATAAAAACTTTATTTTTGGATGGTAGTGTCATTTTATGATAGTTCAAATTCATTAAAAATAAATTAAAAAATTCACATTCGTTTCAAAATTACATTCCAGAATCTTCAAAAACTAGGGTTTCAACCACTTTTGTACAAATGAATGTTTTGAAACCACTTGATAAGATCCAAACATATAATAATAGAAATAATATATTTCAAGATGTAGATCTTATTGAACACCTAGAATACTAAGAGGGGGGTGAGTCAGTATTATTTTACACCATTCAAACATTTAAACATCCAATCCACTTAGTAGATTCAACTACGGTAATGAAAGAAATCATGAAACATTCAACAACATCACATAACACATGAACACCAAGATTTTTATGTGGAAAAAAAAAAGGGGAAAAACCACAATGAGGATTAGGTCACAATATATTATAACTGGTTATAGTATATTTACAAAAGTGTCCACTACAAGTGGACTCACTGCCTAGTGAGAAAAAGATAGAAGATATATTGTGGCTCATATCCTAGTTTGAACTATTACAATTGTATCTACCATATGAATGAATTGAAGTTCCAATGAAGCTCAATAAATTGGTTTTACACACTTCATTTAATTATGATCTAACACTCTACTTTCCCCTACATTTGCATCACTCTAATCTTCTACTCAACATTCACAACTTAAATTTGCACTACTCTGATAATATTTAGATTATTCACATGTCTCACATTCCTTACATTCATCAAAATATAAAAAATGATCTAGCATATATATCTGCTTCAAGCATATCATCAATTAGGTCGCCCTAATTAGATGTATCATACAAAATATAGAAAGTGCAACTTTTTGGCTCAAATCCTTTCACATATGCCCCACACCAAGATTAAAATTTCAAAACACTTTGAGTCACCATGGACCTATAATAGCTACCATATAACACTGAAATACATATGTAACCTTTGCGTACCTTTACACTTATTAGGTTGACACCGCAGAAGACCTAATGCAAAAAAAATTCAACTATGTATCCATATTCGAACAAATGTACCTCAAAACATCATGCCAAATGGAATCTAATGAGGGCCACACCACCCAAAACCCACAGAAATCACAACAAAATATACCAACATAGAAGATGTGAGATAGAATAATGACTCACTTTCAATTATTTTTTAGAAAATGAAATTAAAGATTCAAAGCTTACATGCTACAGCCTCATGGGCTTGATTCATTACAAAAAAATCAATTCTGAAAAGAAAATCTACTATTCAAAGCCTTATATAATGTACCATGACTTCATCTCCTACCTGGAACTCCTTGTACCTCCTTTTCTAATCTTCCCGAGCCTTATATTGTGAGTTCATCTTATTGATATGTTTCTTAACCTCTTCATGCAATTTCTTCAAGTTCTTAGCAAAATCTTTAGCCTCAGCACTACTCTTCTCCCCCTTATCCATATTTCTTAGTTCAAAAGCAGTTCTTGGACTACTCCCGTATACAATCTAGAATGGTGATTCACCAGTGCTCCTATTGACAGAATTGTTGTAAGAAAATTTTTCCTATGGTATAACCAAATCCCATCCCTTGGGCTTATCTCCAACTAAGCATCTTAGCAGGTTTCCCAAAATCTTATTCACCACCTCTATTTTTCCATTAGTCCATGGATGGTGTGTAGAACTAAACTTCAAATATGTCTTCAGCTTCTTCCATAATGTCCTCTAAAAATATCCAACAAATTTGGTATCTCTGTCTAAGACTATACTGTTTGGTAGACCATGTAGTTTCACCACCTCTCTGAAAAAAGAACTCTGCAATATGAACAACATCACTATGTCCATCCAATCCTCCACTATGCATCTCCTTGATTAGATTCTCTCTCATAGAACTCCTTGGAATGATCAATTGGATTCCTCTAAAAAACATCCCATATTGGATTAAGAAATCCAAACATCTTGTCCTTGTTGTCACCTAGAAATGCACCCTGATGCAAAGTTGTAAAACTAAGCTTTCTAGTGAAACATTAGATCACTCCAAGGCTGTGGGTCACCTGAGATTGGAGTGAACCTCTGGAGAAGGCCGGCTTCCTTTGTGTATCACCTAGACTATTGATCTGTAAAGGGAAAGGGAGGAGGAGAATACATTAAAAGTAAAACTACCTCTATGGTGATACACCGAATTAACGAGAAATCATAGAATGGAAATAGGATGAAACACACTGGAGAAAACTAGACTGATGCTTTTTCACCTACTCAACATCACCCCATTTAGCTTTATGCATCACTCTTGGCAAGTTTGATTCACATACATATCTCAAGAAGGAAGGAAAAATCTTCACAACTAAGTGGTATGAATGCAAATTTGGTAAAACACTGTTAAAGAAATACATACATAAGCTAACATACAGAAATGAGAGTGGTACGGGCATTAATACTTTTTTTCAAGATGAACTCTGTTTCGCATTCCAAAATTTTAGTTGAGTTACAAAAACATACACTAATTGAGAAAGGATTGATGAAAGAATCACTAACTCCCTTGAATGCATAAATCGAACTGTTTACAAAAAGGAAAAAAATGCCTTATATATAGATTGATATTAGCCCATTAGGGCTTACAAAAATATCAGAGCTTAGAAAGATCTACCCTCAAATCTTTTGGATGAAGTTAATGCTGAAGCCTGCATGTCCCTGCTGTATGTGTCGGTGAAGAGTTACCCTCGTAGAAGCCTTCTAATATTTTATAGCTACCGCATTCATTTGATCCATCGTGTCTGGTTGAGATACTTTGGTTGCACCTTGAATGCTTTGAGCCTGCAACAGATACACGTCACCCTTCACCCTATTGATGTTCTTTAGACTGCCACAGTTTACCCTTAGATCTCTTTGATTGGCTAAGTGAAATCCACGCAGCTTCCTCGGGTGGTCAAAACTTCCCTTGTTGAACCGCATATCGGTGAGACACTGATCGTGTCTCCCCAATTCAGTTAAAATATTTTCACAAGTATCAGCATAGCACGGAGCCATCACTGAGAGCTCCTAGTGAGCCTAAAGAATCATACTGATTCTACTAGAACCATCGACAAGACACCGTTTATCGCCAAGAGATCAGTGGGTTGACGAGTCACGTGGAGATCCCTTTTGTCGCTGAGACCACCCATGGTTAGTAAGAAATCTTTTCAAAAGCCCCACAGTCATACTGAGTTCTCTTCTGTCATATCGGCATCTACTTTTGTCACTGAGACACACTCCATTCACCAAGACTCTATATCGAAGTCTCCCTACTGGGCTCTTTGTTTCCTTCACTAAGACTCTCGCCAGTTGGGAAGAGGTCCTCCTGAACTCCAAATGTTATGCTGAAGGCCCCTCGCTTTGGGGAGACCTCTTATAGTTGCTGAGACATCTTGGCGAATGCCCTTGGTCATGCTAAGGGCCCTTTCTCTTTTGCGTCAGGGAGATTTTTTCTGTCAGCCAGACCTTATGGCGATAGCCTTCATCCTGCCTGGTGATGCGTTTTCTTTCCCTTGGTGTTGGCATAACCTCTTCATCTCGGTAAAATATTTCACCGAGACCTCATGCTTTATCTTGCCAATGAGTCCATCTGTTTTCCATCACTATGATGTTCCACTATCAGCAAGACATCATATAGAATGCACCCTATTATACTAAAAGACCTCAACCACTCTCGAGTCGCTAAGACATAATGTATCTCCCACCGATGAGTCTACCTATCCCAAGTGTGTCACTATAGCTTCCATCCATTGAGGAGACCTCACATAGACTGCATTTCCTACACTGAAAGGTCTCAATGCATTCTGAGTCGCTGAGACAAGGCAATTGTTACGCCAACAAAGATCCTTCATTATTTTCCATCAGCGAGACCGAAGGTCACTTGCCGAGACCTTACGGCGATCGCCCCAACCTACACCAATGAGCACATCCTTTCAGTTGGTAAGACATTGGCCTATCGGCCAGACTTCATACTGAATGCATCTTGTTATCCTGATATCTACTCTTGTCGCTGAGACACTCACACTTCGATAAGACTTCCTACTGAAGGCTTCAACCTATGTCGAGAGCATTCGTCCTGTTGTGACTCTACATCCTCGGTAAGACTCTTGTCGATAACACCTTGCATGTCCCCAGGACCTCCTGTTGTCAGCAGGACCCCTAGGCGACATCCTTCCACCGCTGATCAATGAGACAAAAGTGAACTCATGCCGAAAGAAAACCATTTTGCGCACTGTCAGTAAGACCAAGAGAACTCACTATGACCATACACTGATGCTGCAACTCATGCCAAAGGGAACCTGTGTTTCTCCAGTCAGTGAGACAAGAAAACCTCACTGAGACATAATGTCGATATCGCCTAGCTCCACTGATGAACCACCATATACATAGTCAGGGAGACATGTTGAGATCGGTAAGACGCAACCTCGACAACTAAGACATATGCTGATGGAAGCCTCCATGGTCACCAAAACAATAGAATCATCCTACCGAATGAAGAATGCAGAAGACCTGTGATCGCCGTGACACTCCTGGGGTCTTGGCGACTCTGTCCTTAAAATATTTTCATGCTGAACCAGAACAAGGTAGGCTTCTTCACTGAGTTCCCCATGACCTAGCATTAGATTCATGACCTTTTCCCTAGGCCGAATACTTCATTTGGCCTTCTAGAACAAATAACATGATTTTCTTTGCCTGATTGAGCCAAAGGGTGAAAATTTAGGCAACAGTCCTATCCAATGTAACAAGTTCCAAACAAGCCTTCCAAGCTTCTACAAAGTTTGGATCTTCTAGATACAAACTCTTAAGTTCATTGAACCCAAAAACCTCTATATTCATCTCTATCAACAATTTTTTCCTTCTACTTAAGGCATCTACAACTCTGTTTGACCTTCCACTCTTGTGCTTCAAAACAAAAGTATAACTCTGCAAAAACTCAACCCATTTTAAGTTCCTTTGATTCAACTTTCCTTAACTATTGAGATACTGCAAAGCCTGATGATCAGTATATAAAACAATTTCTTTTGGTAACAAATAGTGTCCCCATTTCTTCAAATCCTAAACTATAGCATAAAACTCTTGATCATAGACATAATATTTCTTCTTAGCATCATTTAACTTCTCACTAAAATAGGAAACAAGCTTACCTTCTTGACTCAAAATAGCTCCTATGGTCACAATCTACCTGAAAGACCTTATTGAAATATGGAAGTGCCAAAATAGGTTTCTCTGTAACTTTCTTCTTCAACATATCAAAACTTTTGGCTGCTCCTATAGTCCACTTAAACTCTTTTCTATCCCCTTTCATTGCTTCAGTTAGAGATGCACAAATACTACTAAAACCCTTAATAAAATTTCTATAAAAATTTTCTAGACCATGAAATGATCTCACCTCTATAACACTCCTCAAGTTAGGCCATTCAATGATAGCTCTCACCTTCTCTGGATCCATTTTAATACCCTCTACTGAGACAACAAATCCTAGATATACCAACTCCTTTTCTACAAAACTACATTTCTTGAAATTAATCAATAGCTTCTCCTCCATTAGCTTCTCAAAAAAAATTTGGATATTCATCAGGTGCTCCTCCAATGTCTTACTAAAAATTAGAATGTCATCTAAATAAACAATAATAAATTTTCCTAAAAATTCTTTTAATACCTCATTCATAAGCCACATAAATGTGCTCAGTGCATTGGTTATCCCAAAAGGCATGACTGACCACTCATACAAGCCCTCCTTGGTTTTAAAGGTTTTCTTCCTTTCATCTCCTTCTCTAATATAGAACTAGTGATATCTGCTCTTCAAATCTATCTTTGTGAAGCACTTAGCTCCACTCAAAAAATCCATAATGCCATCCATCCTTGGCAAGGGAAATCTATACTTGATGGTGATATTTTTTATGGCTCTAGAATCTGTACACATCCGCTATTTCCTATCCTTCTTTGGTACTAGTACTATAGGTACTGCACATGGACTCAAACTCTCTTGAATCAATCCCTTCCACAATAAATCTTGCACTTGTTCATTCAACTCTTCACTCTTTATTGGAGTCATATGTTGAGCTTCCTTATTCAGAAAATTGGCTCTAGGAATCAGGTCCATTTAATGACTAATCTTTCTTACTGGAGGAAAACCTTCATGTACATTATCAAAAATAATAGATTGAAACTCATTCAACAAATTTGAAACCTCTATTGGTACCTCAATAGTATCTTCTTTATCAACTCTAGGGATCAATGCAAAATACATATGCTCATGCTTCATACATTCTAGGAACTTTCTTCCACCAACCAAACAAATTCTTGCATTACTGCATACCTTTTCCTCTGCCTCTTTCAAGGGCTTCAACTTATGATGAAATCCATCCTTTGTCAAAGAATAGGGGTGGAATGTCCATCATGTATTGCTCGTCAATCAAACTACCACAGTCTTCCTAACAACATATGACAAACATCCATAGACATAATATCATATAATACCTCATCATGGAACTTTACTAGACATTGTTTATTTACCAAGGCTTTATGGTCCTTCTACAACCAAGCAATTCGATATGGGTTTGGATGCCTTCTTCTCTCCAACCGCAACTTACTAACCATTTCTTCTAAACAAGGTTATCAGTACTACCTCCATAAATAATAACATTGCAAACTTTACCTTCACACTTACATCTGGTGCAAAAAAAAATCTTCTTTTGATTTGGCTCCTTCTCCTCATTCAACAAGGCTCTTCTAGTTACAAGAACCTCTCCTCTTTTTGCATCCTCAGAATGTGAAGACTCAACATCTTCATCAACATGCGCAACTTATGCATTACCCTCAAGTATTCTACTTGTCCTTCCTTGATGTTGAGGACACTAATAGGCCCTATTTCCTTCTTCTCCACACTAGAAATGGGTTCCACGGAAGCCTCCTCTTCCCAGTCCTTGTCCAAATCATCCCCTTCCTCTTTGGTCTCCATTATTCTGATCACAAGGATAGTAGGTGTTATCTCCTTTCTAGTTTTGGCCGCTACTGGAGCCTTCACCCTTCTTTTGATCTTCATTTCGACCTCCATACAATTGTCCATTGGTCTTTCCTCCACGGCCTCCACCTCGTTGTTTTTTCTCAAACCTCTTATTTAGTAATTCTTCAACCTTTAGAGAAAACTGATAAGCATCCTCAATGGTGGTCATTCTTACCAGTGTCAATTATTCATGTATGCTTGGCTTCGACCTGTTAATATAACAAGAAAATTTCTCTTTATTCACCTCAGAATGCCCTATCTAAATTAGGACCTTGTGAAATTCCTCTATGTATTCTTTCACCATCTTTGTCCCTTGCCTCAAGCTCTACATCTTCTTGAGTAGCTCCAATTCATAATCGACTGGAATAAATTGTTTCTTCAATTTTGACACCATTCAGTCCCATCTAGAAATTTTATCTTTCGCTTGTCTTCCTCTTTCTAACTGGACCTCTTTCCACCATATACTAGTGTGACCTTTCAATTTTTTCTTTGCTAACCTCACTCTATGAGGATCTTCAATCTCCTCAAACTCCAAAAATTACTCCATGTCATTGATCCAATCAATCAATTCTTCAAGATTCAGATTTCCACTAAAATTTAAAACCTCCATTTTAGGTCTCTTCCCAATGCTTGAGATCGCTCGCAGCAATCTTCTTTCTCTAGGATCCATTGGATCCTGCTCTTCCTCTTCCATTTCCTCTTTTGTTCCATCTTCACTATCATCCATGTCTTGTTGCACATCTCTTCTTCAAACCTCTTGTTGCAAGGTTTCTAATTTCCCTCTAAGGCCTCTAATTTCATCTCTAGGTGGACCTCTCCCTCCACCACTTTATCCTCTACCTCTTCCATGCTGGGAAAGCCTTGGAGGCATCTTGAACTCAACCCACACTCACAGGTCCTACTAAAAATACCTCACATTCGATGCTCTATTATAGGCTCAAGAAACTTGGCTCTAATACCACTTGATGAGGGCCACACTGCCCAAAACCCATATAAATCACAACAATAGATACCAACACAAAAGATGCAAGACAGAAAAATGACTCACTTTCAATTATTTTTAGAAAATGAAGTTACAAATTCAAAGCTTACATGCTACAGCCTCATGGGCTTGATTCATTACAACAAAATTAATTCTGAAAAGAAAATCTACTAATCAGAGCCACAATCTGCACTATCAAGGCCACCTTCTACAACCCCCACTTAACCCTTTTTATTTTCCCCAATAAACGCCCTAGAATGTTCTAGAAATATCAAATTTCCCCATTTGTTTTGGCACCAAAAGTCCCACTATTTGATTTTTGACCTAGGAAGAATTTTTTATGAAATTCAATTTTTAGAGGACCAACTTCGTGGGGCCATAACTTTTGATCCAGGTGTCTGATTTGCTATTATTGCATATCATTGGAAAGCCCTCGACGAGATCTACAACATAAGAACCCACTATAGTTCGGTTCGGCCACCTTTTGAGCTATTTTAGGGCCTCTAAAGTTTTATATCTGATTTTGAAGCTACATTGGAGAAATTTCCCTGGATAAAAATTTTAATTTCTCCCAAACCGTGCAAGGTATTGAGGTGATTCTTTTGTGACCGGAAATGTTTTTCAGCTTTGTTGCTTGGGGTAAATTTTCATGTCCATACAAGTCTATTTAGGTTGACTTACTAAAAATAGTAAGTGTCCATTTTTCACTATTTTTGATGACTAACAATATTATACCCCTCAAGTGCCATCATGGGACTCAAAATAACTAAATAAAATAAACAAAACAATTTTTTTTGGGTGATGCAAGAATGCCTTACACTGCTGGATGCTCCTACATCAGAATCCATAATCTATTGACATCTGTCAATATCTCCTTAAGACAATAAAGCCAAAAACTTATCTATGGAGAAGTGTGGACTCTCCCACTCATATACACTATACATTAAATAAATATAACTTTCCAAGCCAAAATTTTGTTACTTATATATCTCAAACCAAGAGCCAAAACATGATGAAATTTTAGAATCAAATACTTCTAACAAGCAACAAAATAATGTTAGAAGTGCAAAGTGAAATGTTCATTCATAGACCAGTGCAAACCCAAACACTGAATTCTTTGTTACACAGAGTTAACAAATTTGACACTTAATCAATTTTCCATCATATCCAAGTTTATCGGATCAAACCATCTTGAAAAAATGTCTTCCACAAATAATTCAAAACCCGTTAGAACCAACCAAAATGATCTACATTGATCTGCACCATGATCTCCATATCAAGATACAATCTTGATATCAATGACAACATTTCAACACATAGTAATATATCGTGTGCTTATCCCTATGCTCATGTTTCCAACAATAGCATCAATGACATTTTTCCAGCAATATCCCTCTTTGTAATTGATGGAAAAATGCCAAAACATCTCCAAAACATTCTCTCCTTTTGACATCAGGGAAAATGACACCTACAATAATTTCTCTGACTTATATTGGATCTCCCCCTGAGAAATATGTGTATATACACAAACTGAAAGATAGAGTTGACTCCCCCTAAGTCATATACTAGAGAAAAACCAAAAAAATTATAGTGGAAACTACTTACTCTTCATATGTACAAAGAATCTGAAACTCAAAAATCAAAAGCATAAAGAGTAAGCAATATTTTTCAACTGAAATATGTTGACTCTTATAACTTTTGCACATGGGCCTACCACACTTGTTTACCTTCTTCCCATTTCTTCTTGGCTACCACAAGCCTACATTGAGTTTCAAACTCCACCAATAACTCTTCTCCTTCTTCTGGAGTGCTAGGTATAGGATTTATTTGTGTAGATTTAGTAGCACTCAAAAGGGCTCTTGAAACAAGTATCAATCTGGGATTCACCAAGTCCCTTATCTCTCCAAACTGCAAAATGATATGCTCTTTTTGGGCTTGTAACTAAAATAATTTATTATGCAAATATTTTATGAAATTTCTCATATCTCAAGCCAAATCAAGTGTCAGATCATAAGCACTAGAGGAAATGTTGATATGGGACTCAATGAAGTCCATCTCCTTTCTAATGCTCTATGTGGCTCTGGGCCACTTCATGCCATATTGATAAAGATCCTTTGCCTCATATACACATACTTGTGCATCCTTCAGATTCTCTTGAAACTTTTTATGTGAAAGGGCACATTTATTAGTGATATCTATCATTTTCTTATCACTTATTCTCTTTTCAACCTCATTTTCAATGCATATTCTTTAAAAGAATCAATTAACAATTTCAATTATCCATACCAAAAATTGAAGTATTTATTTTGACACCAAGTATGGCCTCTTGCAATTCCTTTACTACTTCTTCCATCAATTCTCCACTCTTTTGATGTGTTTCTATCATCTCCTTTCAGGTAGATGCATGGAATACATCTCCCAACTGTAGCTTGTGGAGGGGGAAAATATTATTTAGATCGACATTTCCCTATTGCATTGGTTATAGAAATTTTGATGACATATTAGGTTGGAAATTAATCTGCATACTGAGTAGATTCTTCAAGTAATCTCTAAAGGATCCAAAGGATTCACCTAAATTCTTTGTAATCTCCACAACCTTTCCTTTTAAGTCCTCTTCCCCATTCTTTCCGAAGTTTGTTGGATTTTCTTCTTCTGTTTTTACATCTCTTGATGCATCCTCATTCTTATATTCATCTTCCTTTTCGTGTTTTTCTTCCTTCTCTGCATCAACATTTTCTTCATCATCATCCTTATTTGTATTCTCTTCCTATACATTTCTCTATGTTAATTGGAGGAGTAACATTTACTTTAGGTACTGGAGGAGTGGATGTATCTTCCTTTGTTGCTTTCTCATCGGTAACTATTTCTCCCTCAATTTTTTTCTTTGCTTCTTCATCTCCATGTGCCAATTCTTCCAATACCAAATGGGAATTATCATGAATGTGCTCTTCATCTACTATATGCTCATGTTGAGCATCAATTTCTTGAGCTTCTTCTCCTATAATGACTTCCAGAGAAATGTCCTCTGAAGTCATACAATATTTCTATGCAATATTTGGAATTTTTCCATTGTTTCCTTCTACAACTTTTTAAATTCATTCTTGTCTCTACCCATAAGGGTAGTTACTCTTTGCTTCACCCTGAATTTTGTGGTATATAGATCAGCCAATGTGGCTCTGATCTCCTTGGAAATAGAAGCACAAAATTTATCCAATGCATATTCTTTTATCTTTCCTTCTTCTTCAATTGTTTCTTGTCTTATCTTCATCAAAATGTTCCAAAGCTCCATAGGAATTTTCTTATCAATGTTTCTAATATCAACTTTTAATACAATAATATAATTGATAATTGCCTCAACAATGGTGGACTTATTCACCTCATTTTCCTCATTATACAAAGTTGCAGTCTCCCTTAACATCTCATACTACAAAATGTTATTAAAAAATGCTTCTAGATTCATGGGAGAGTGAGGTCTTACCAATTATGTATATTTTTTTTCTTTCTCATCCAAAGTCTTCTTCTATATTTTTTCTAACCTATTATTCTTTGGTGACACCTTCTTGGCAGCTTCTTTCTTATTCTCCCTCATGTGAACAACAAATTTCTTCACCTTTTCAAGCTTCACTTTTCTTTTTCGGACCAACCATGGTCCTTCCTCCACTTCTTCTTCTTCTACATTAACACTTATATTCCTTTCTCTCACTATCTTTTTCTTTTGTATTTTCTTGGCAGGGCCTATAGGTGGTGTTGCTACAATGGTTTTCTTCTTCTGAACTCTTGTAGTCTACACAACCAAAGAGGTTTTCTCCTTTATTGGAGGACTAGTATTTGTTTTCCTCTTTTCCCCAATAGATTGCATAGTCTTGAAGGACTTCTAGATAGCACGAGGGATGGTAGCTATCCTACTAGATCTTCTTATGCCTTTTGAACCTCCTGTAACACTTGATTCTCCCTTATCTTTTGATCTTTCCTATTGCACTTGTTCCTTTGATATTCCCATTTCCTCCACATACTTGTTGACCATTTTGTCAACCTTCTTCTTAATCTATGGTTTTCTCTACTCCATGTGCACCTCCATACACTTTTCTTCATAAGTGTCATACCATTCTTTGGGGGTGTCTTTCAGACTCTTCAACAAAATATTAGCCAAACCAGTGATTTCTTGTTCATTGATTTCATATCTCAATATAGGGATCCACACTATCCTTAGTTCCACTGCTTCGATCATACACTCATCTGTTGACACTAGGAATGTGATATAATTTTGATATTTTTCTGCCATTTTCCTAGGTATCCTGTCTCTTTCATGCATCCTCTTCTAGAAAATAGTAAATAAAACAATAAGGGCATCATCTTGTGCCTTATCATCACCAAGACTTCTCATAAAGTCTACAATTTGATGAGCTATGGGTCTTCCATGTAACCATTTCACACTTTGAGTTCCGAGAAGCTCCTACAAGAAATAGAAAAGAAAACACACAACCAAAGTTCCATACTTCAATGTATATTTCATCTCCTTGGTTTTTTTCAAATTCTTCATCAACTATTTCCTTAGAAACTCACAAAGATCATGGTCAACACCTTTTTCAGCCATTTCATATGCCACATTGATTGTGGTGGTAGATACAAAGTTTTCTCTATTTGTGAAGTAGATTTTATAGCTAATCACTATTGTTGCATATCTCATAGCTGGTTTCTAATGGGATTTACTAGTAGAACTCTCTTATCATATGTTGCACTTGTTAGTTCCATTAAAACTTAATTTTTTTATCGATTTTAATACAAGAATAGGTCAGGTGGAGCATAGAACTATAACCTCTCTAATCACTTATTTTGTTAGTATACAAGATTTTTGGAAAAAACTGTGTGCAAATTTTTACATCAATATTTCGGATCATACTCCATGATCCATCATTAGGATGTCCAATAGATAGAGAGATAAAATTTTCAATCATGTCAATCCACACAAAATTATCATGAAATCTTCTTAGTGCAATCCTAACCCATTTGTAATCAAAACAAAAATTTGGAAACCATTTCCATATATCATTTCTTTGTGACTAGGTTTTGGTATTCTAGTTTTAGGGCACAATTGTCTCTAGTGAATTCTTTCATATACATATCTCCTAACTTACTATGATCTTATTCTTCCATCTTTCCATGAATATAAATCCTTATATATTTGGTTGGAAAAACCCCATATGGAACATGAGAAAATGCACCTAATGGGTCATCTTCTATTGATTATGCAGGGTATTTCTTAAAATTAGGATGTGGCTTCTGAGTAACCTCTATTACCCTCAATGTAACCATTTCAAATGAATTCAAATTTCCTTCAAACAAAGTTCTCTATGAAACTAGGTAAACAAGATTTGTAAATACCTTTACTTTCATTTACCGAACTAGGGTTTCAATACACTATATCTCAAATTTCCTTGATCACTCCTTTGCTACTCTACTCAAATTATTTTTGTAAATTAATTTTCCTAAGTGAAATCACTTATAACACTTCCAATCTAACCTAATTTCACATTGAAAGTTTCAAACAATAAAACTAGCAACCCTTTATTTGTATGCACAATCAACTTCTGATGCTCCGTAGACTTTTGCATTAACATATTTTCTTCTGCAATCTTCACCAATCGATCAAGCATGTCGATCTACATCACATATCTTCATGTTGAGGCATCAACACCATTCTATTTGGTAGTGGATACAATATGTTCATTAAAGCTCCCCATAATCCAAAGCTCTCAACTTAGTTTCTAGAGGAAAATTTTACACCAGATGCTAGTACAAAATCATCCTTAACCTCTATATCTTCCTAATTTATCCAAATATTTTCCATCTCCTTCATTGTTTCTACAGGACCAATCATTTTTTCTAGTTCATTCATCTTTACCAGATTATCCTTCCTCATATTTATGCTTCTACAAAACTTAGAAATGTGTCCAGGCCTATTGCAATTGTAACATGTGACATTCTTCTAACCAATATTCCTTCCATTCATTCTAGATTTGCATTAATTAGATCTACTATTATTCATAGCATGTATAATAGTAGCCTTTGAAAGAATGAACCATTCTACCATTTTTATAGCTATTCATCATTTGTCTTCTGCACTCACTAGCTCTATGATCAAATTTCTTGCATGTAAAACATTGATTAGAAAAAAGTGGAACACTCTGATTCATTCTACTTCTGCATTCCATTTTCTTATGTCTAAATTTATTGTAATAATAACATAAACCACTAAAATATGGGTACCTTTGTGAATTTGGTTGTCTGGCCAGTGGTCTTCTAGCTTCATTTATTTGATTTTGGATTTGCTTACCATTGTTCTTTTTATCTTTAACATTCAATGTATGATTTGACTTTGAACTTTCACCCTTTTCAAATCTTAAACCTTCTTTATCTGTAGAGCCTTTCTAATTTTTAATCATTTCATCAAGCTTTGCAAAACTCATCTTGAATTTTTCTTCATGGCTCCTTGCTTTCTCTAGATCTAATATCAGATTCACAACTTCTTGTTCAATCCTTGTACACTCTTTATATTATTTTTTTCACCATTACATTTAGGCATTCATCAATTCTTTTCTTTTCAACTTACACCTTCAAACCAATGATATTTTCATTTTCTTTCTTCAAATTTTCACTGACTTCCTTATACCTTTCTCTGAACTTCTTGATTTTCTCTCTCAATTTTTTGATGCATTCATTTGCGTCTTTGAAATTTTCTTTTAGATCTCTATTTTCACCTTTAGTCCTTTCATGATCTTCAAGGGCAACTTTGAGTTCTCCATCTTTGTCAAGCATGCAATCTTCATTTGTGAATCCAATAGTTAGAATCTCTTCTAGAGGAGTGGGTAGTCTTCTAACAGCCATGTGTTCAACCTCCAAGATCTTCCCAAGAGGTTAATCTTCTTTCAAGTAACCAATCTTTGATACCAATTGTTGAACATCCAGAATATTGAGACGAGGGTGAATCGATAGTCTTTTACACCATTCAAACATTTAAACATCCAATCCACTTAGCAAATTCAACTATAGTAATGAAATAAAGCATGAGACATTCAATAACAGCACATAACACATGAACACCAATATTTTTATGTGGAAAACCCAAAATGGGAAAAACCACGGTGAATATTAGCTCACAATATATTATAACTGGTTATAGTGTATTTCCAAAACTTCTCACTATAAGTGGACTCACTATCCAAGTAGAATAACTGCACATAGATAAAAATTTAGAAGAGATATTGTGGCTCATAGTCTAGTTTGAACTGTTACAATTATATCTATCATATGCATGAATTACAATTCCAATGAAGCCCAATAAACTAACTTTACAGACTTCATTTGATTCTAATCTAACACTTTGTTTTCCTTTGTTTTCGCATCACTCTAATCTTCTACTCAACATTCACAACATAAATTTGTGCTACTCTAATAATATTTGCATCATTCGCATGTCTCACATTCCCTACATTCATAAAAATACTAAATTGATCTAGGATATATATCCACTTCTAGCATAACATCAATTAGGTCGACCTAATTAGAGGTATCATACAAAATATATAAAGTGTAACTTGTCAGATCAAATCCTTTCACATCTGCCTCATGCCAATATTCAAATTTCAAAACACTTTGAAATAAGTTGGCATTGACCTATAATAGCTCCCATATAATACCACAATACATATTTAATCATCACATACCTTTACACTTATTAGGTTAGCATCACAAAAGACCTGTTGATGATATTTTCTACATAGCAAAAACTCAGAATGAATATAATATCCTATCTCACTTGAAAGGTTGATCTCTATCAACAAGCCTCAAGAGATAACCCCAAGGTCTCCAATGTCAAGGCTTGACAATGTACAAACAACTCAGTGATGAATGTGAAAATGCTAGTAATCATAATGGGACCTTACTACAAGCAAAATACTGAATCTCAATTTATCAAATCTAACAATATGATGATACTTCAATCCTAAATCTAACCCAATAATCAAAGAAATAAAAAAATATAAGGGTCTCAAAGAGATTTCTAAACTTAATATTAATCCTAAGATTAACAATGCAAATGACCAATACTCGAAATGGACCAATCCCTCAAAACTGATCTCTACTTGACCAAGATAAATCTGCAATCTTATAGAAACAGTGCAATCTTCTATGGTGTTAATATTTTCAAATCATGAACATTCATTCAAACAACCCTATTGCAATTGAAATGAATAAACCTCCACAATCGAACTTAAGCACAATGAATATAAAAGTCCAGGCTAACTTTACAAAGCAACTAACAATCAATTGGTTGCGAAAAGTATGGACTAGGGATTGTTGCAACACCTCAAATATCAAAAAATAAACACTATTAAATCAAATATAATCTAAATGATATCTTCCTCAAAGAAATTCTAAAGATAGAATAACAAGAACCATGCAAGATAAGAAGAAACACAAGTATGGCACCAAATCACAATGTCATTACTTGCATCAAATTATCCACTGTAGCAACAATTCTAGCTTCTTTACAATATTTGCTTGAGATTAACTACTTGCTAACACTTGCTCTACTTAATTTGCTTCTAACTATCTCTCTATGTATCTATGTCTAAAAATTCTTAACCCTTACAAATGAGGCAAAATGCCATATTTATAGAACCCCCAAAAAACATGTCGACCAAGATAGGATTTTACAATAAATAACAAGGCCCAACAAGTCAGCCAAGAGAAATTCAAAATAATAAAATAGGAATTAAATGCATGAACTTCATCCAAGTCAGCCTGGGATCTCCAATGTAGCCCAGACCAATGCATGGCAAAATAATAGGGAAGCACAAATCTCGATGTAGCCAATCATTAACTTCCATCCCCTTTGTCCTTATTCTGATCCAACATTTCATGAACCTTCAAAATCACACTATCCAAGTCAGCCATAGCTGGCAAAGGGAAAACCCTAAGTCGCCTTTCAATTGATGCAATTTCTTCCCTTGAGTGTTTTACCGACTTATCCCAATTGACCCTATAGGTTAGGTATTTATCCATGACAACAATGTATGTGGCCACATCATCCAACTAATGCTAAGAAATGGAATCATCATTAATTGGGGCATAAACATCATGCCACCACTTCCTCAACTGTTCCAAACTCAAATACTTAGGAGTGATCTTCCTCCTTCCTATCATAATCTCAAAGAAAGTAATGGAGCCATTGTACACACCAGCTAGGGTATCATCAATCTGCCTCCTCTATTTGTAGATCTTCTTCAAAACCTTCTGCCTAATCTGCAATGCTTCAAACCACTCCCAAGGCTCAACAGCTCTGGAGGAAGGAAGAATCTTATCACTTACTAGCTTATCCCTTGTGTACTCCATGATAGTCCTAGTTTTCTGCAGTAGGAGGTCTGTATCTTCTCTGTCCTGAGCCAACACCCCCTTCAACCAATCAGTTGCTCTTATAGCATCCTTTCCAGTCGACAATATCTCCTTGATAGCTTCATTACCCTTGGTTCGCACCCCTTGCAACCAATTTTTAGTGGCAAGAGTGGAAGCTTTCATCTTTTCCACCTCGGTAATGGTCTCCTGGGGTAACGGATTTGCAACAAAAACTGAAGGATTAATAGATTGCAGGGGTTTCATCAAATCTTCGAAGCATTTCCTGAGATTCTCATTTTCCTTCTTTAGCTCTTGCTTGGTCTTCATTTCCTTCCTCAACCTACCCAAGATGACTACACTCAAACCCTCATAATCCTCAATATCTTTCTCAATAGATGTAGGCCCTAGATTGAAAGTCTAAACATTGTAATCCTTTCCAGCCACATCATCTCTATTTTTATCTGGAGCAGGGGTGGCAATGTGAACAACCCTATTATGAGCTTCATTTATTTCAATCCTTGACAATACCCTATCCTTCTTCTTACCTTTATATTTTCCCATATTGGATAGCAGCTCATCCCAATTGGGTGGACTATCTTCCACAACAATTTTTTTTCTTTTTATCTCCTTGTCCAACCAACCAGGGACAGTGGACTCCAACTGCACTTTTCTTTATTTCTCCTCCTGCTTATCCGTAGGTGCCCCTTCACCCAAATTTTGCTTCTCAGGAGTTTCATTCATCTTGCTTTCTCTTTCTTCATCATGTTCTTCTTCTTGTACAGGTGATGGAACCTTCCTTGTCTCTTCTTCTACTGGCGGTGATCTAACATCCTCGGCCCCAATAGGTGACTCTAGATAAGCTACCAAAGAAGACTGCATTACCTTTTCAATTTCTGCCTCTGCACTATGAAGATCACCCTCATGAAATTCTTCTCCTTCAGTATCCAAATGATCCTCAACATTTTCTGACTCACCTGGTTTACTTTGGGCTTCGTGATCGAAAGGCACATCATCACGTTGCACATCATGAGAAACAACCGGAGGGAGATCAACCTTAGGCATACTCTCCTTAGGAGGAGTCTTAGACCTCCTTGTGTACACCTTGGCCTTCTCCTCTAAACTTTCTACATTTACCACCGGTGGGGTAGCTTCTTCTCCTGCCTTAGAGCCTACCTTTTCTTATAATTTTAAGACTCTTCTCCTCTTAGGCACAGGAGCACCAATCTCAGGATTCTATTTTTCAGTCCCCTCCTTGCCCTTTGTCAAAATTTTGACCTGAGGATTTCCCCTTATCATAGTTTTGTCTTCTATCATTATTATACCCTCTGTCATTGTTGAATACTCGATCATTGTTGTATCCTCTTTCATTGTTGTAACCTTTGTCTTGGTTATATCCTCTTTCATGATGTTGCCCTCTATCAAAGTGTTGTCCTTGTGGATTCTCTATGTTCTAATTGGACTGCATATTTCTCTAAGCAGCTTGCAACTGACTGTTCTGGTTCCTCAAGTAAGTCACCTCCATATTCATTTTCTTTATTTGTTCAGACAATTCATCTAGTTTCTCCTTGTTAGGATTACTGTATGGAGGCCGATTCACATTATTCTACAAATATCCTACTGCAGCGTTGGCATTCAACACTTGATTCAAAACTTCAAAATTCTGCAAGTATGAAGGATAGCTAGCCTAGGGTTGGATATGCAAAGGTTGATTCACATTTCGCTGAGGATAACTAATTTTTGATAATACTTGTCCCACAGGAGGTCCTGGATGAGGGACCAGAGGAAATTGAGGTACTGGATTCATGATTGGAGTATGGTTTGCAAGAGCCTGGTTGAGAGCTGAAACTTGTCCAGGGTGAGCAACGGGTCCTAATGAGGGTAGAAGTCCAGATAGATGTTTCCTTAGATTAGTGTTAACCTTCACAGCCTCTGCATACGCATCAAGTAGACTAGCAGGAGGGTTATTACTCTTCATAAAAGTAGCTATCAAACTATCAAGTCCCTCATAATAAACTTCTAGGGTAGTAGGGTCATCAACAGCATAAGGGGACTATAGTCTGGTATAGGCACAATGAAACCTATTGTGGAAAAACCCTATAGGCTCATTGACCTCTCTTTTCACATTAGTGAATTGACGGTACAATTCATTTGAACTAATGGGAATTCAAAACTTCTACAAAAGGGCAGCCTCTAGCTCAGTCCAATGCTCGATAGACCTAGCAAGTGAATGGTTGTACCAATAGAATGCATCTTCCCCCAATGAATAAGGAAAGAGTCTGCAAGCTACATCCTCATGGTTTATCCCTCTATCCTTAAGGCCAGTCTGAAAGATCCTGATGTGTTCCTCAGTAGTTCTATTGGGATCATTGACATGGAATTTTGAACAAAAGTGTTAAAGGTTTTTGGGCATAACATTGTAAATGGTAAAACTTAATGGGGATGGGTTGGTTGCTAGGAAAGCCATTGGTGGAGGTGGGGGTGGTAATGGCTGATTTATGACCAGCTGAGGTTGTGAAATAGGAATTCCCATAGACCCAGACGAACCTGATGGAGATGGGGATGATGGAGATGAGGGAGGTGAATGGGATGATGATGATTCTCCCCTTTTGTTGGTCCTTCTAGACCTAGTAGGGTCTAGTAATTTTGTAAATTCTTCCTCTCCTAGAGCAGATCTTGTTCTTCTTTTGAATCTCGTAGGAGAGATGGCATTCAAAAACTGATCCAGCTTGCTTATTCAGGCCCTCCTTCTAGCACAATCTTGAATGGGAAGTCCCCACCAAAACCAGTCTTATGCTTGTCTCTCTTGACAATGGCATCAAAGTCACAGATATTCCTAGTTACTTCCAACAGTATGATATGATCAGTGGGATACCTTGGAAGTCTGTATGGGGCCCTCTGGCAGCCATCAATCCGAATGTAGGAGAAAGTTGGGAACTGAATAAATAATGCCCCATATTTCTTGATTAGCTCTTTTGCTTGGTCTGAAATCCTTGTGTGCTCTGCTCCTTGAAGCATTCTAGTTATGTGCATGGTGAATGCATCATTCACCCTTCTATAACTCGAGCTTCCTAGGTGCAATTGAGGAAAAACCTCATAAATAACATCCTGTCCGAAGATTCCCCTTGTGCTCAATCCTTTGTAGGGGTGGAATCTTGCAAGTGCATAGAGCAAATATGAAGTCATTGTGAAGGTCTTGGTCTGTAACACATTGGATAGTTGTACATGAGTCACTCTACTAATTATACCATCCCAATGATAATCAGTCTTCTCCTACTCCATCCTCATAATAATGTGGCACATCCAATTTTCAAACATGCCAGTATTCCTCAATCCAACCACCCCACTGAGCAATGTGATGGCATCATAGTATTCCTTCTTGAACTTTGCTCTGAATAACTATTTGGGAAACTTGGAGTAGTGAGACTTCGGCTTCTCCAACCAGGAATTGATAAGTTGTTGTGACTTTACAGTCTGTTCATTGTAGAACTCCTGAGTTTCCATCATGTTGAATGCCACCACATGAGATCTGTCTAACATATCAAAGGTTTGGGCGATGGAAACAGGGTTGAGATTCGCCAAAACTCTCCCTTGAGGACCAATAATTCTTTGTGTATCCTAATCATAGTGCCTGGCACACTCGAGGACAAGCTCATAGCACTGCACCATAGAACTGAAACCAACTACATGTGACAAGCCTGATTCCTTCATTCTTCTAGCCACCAAAGGAAAATCCTATGTTGCCATTCTTCCTTTAAGCTCTTCATAATCCCATAACCCCACATTGATATCAGTTACCTCGGACCAGACAGAAATGATTTTACTCTCAGGGATCTTACTCTTGATGTCCATCTTAATCTTTTTTGCATGAGATACTAAGGATCCCTCCACTGTCCTACTAGGTTGAGCCTGCACTCAATACGAAAATCATAGTAAAACCCACAGGAAAGAAATGTTAATCCATCAAAACACCATTAGAATAAACCTCATACAATCAAGGTGTTATTAAAATTCATATAAAATTATCTTGATAAACTTCGGGTTTCAAGACCACCCACGGAATCCGAGCCAGAGAGGAATTTTGGGAAATTTTGGGCCAGACGGATTCCTGTGGAAAAATCATAAAAACACCTACTAATAATTAAATCCGATCATTATAAATCAATAAACCAGATAGGAGATCATAATATAGCATGAATAAATCATAAAATGCATCAAAAATCATTAATAAATCATGCCATTCCCTATTCCATCATATTCCATTAAATTTCAGGAAAATCTACTAGAGACGGATTTCCGCGAAGGCAGAGACACTTTGCAAATCCAGAAAATCCAAGCAACACAGGACTTCGAGAAAATCTGGGTGAGATGGAAATCCGTGGATAGGGTAAAACTCTGAAAGCATGCAGATTTCGGGAAATCGAAGAAGGTCAGGAAAATCCAGAGTCGACGGAAATCCATGGAATATATGAAATTCTGAAAATGATAGTAGATTCTGGGAAAACCAAGGAGATCGGCAAAATCCACCAGAGAGAAAATCCGCCGGAGACAAAAAATCTTGGACTGAGGACAAAACTCTAGCCGTGACATCAAAACACAATTTTGTTCAAAACACCAGATCGATTATGAATTTCAAAGATTTAGGCCTAGGGCAAGTTTAATACAAGCTTTCTATGGATTCTCCTAGCACTCTAAGCCAATTCGAGAGCATTCTAAAGATAAATGGCGATACCCTAAGTTTCAAACCCCATACATCCGCCATTAGTGTACAAACAAGCTCAGAATTTAAACATTTCGACCGCTAAATCATCACGAGGGGACTACTAACAACTCCCAGGCAAGATACATCAAATTGCAAATAAACGAAGGGCTGCAAAACTCACTTGGGAGATGACAAATAAAACAATGCTGAACAACCCTAGCATGAAATGATCAAATATGCAGGAATTCAAACCCAAAAGTTCTCATAACATCAACGTGCTATCCATAATCATCAATTCAAAGCAAAGCAATCAGAAACATACCATTGTGAAATGAAAATTGATCTCAGAATCAACAAATGTGAAATTCAATGGCATCCACAAATAATAGGGGCAGTAATGCGCAAGAAATCGCCACTCGAATTTGCAATTCACTAACCCAACACCACAAATTCAACCAAGCACTCGCAAGAATGCACTCCTCAGCTCAAATGACAACAAGCAATAAGCATAATAACATAATAATCATTTGAAATAACTTAAATACATCGCTTGCCAAAGGTTTAGATGACATTAAATGCAATCGACAAGATAGTCAGGAAACTTGGGAACCCAACAACAAGATGGAATATGGAAAAATCTAGCCCACATGAAAATCCACAAAGACCAAAAATCTCTGAACGACAGCGCATAGCCGAAGTCCGAGCAGGATCCGGGAAAATCCGCCCAGGGTGGAAAGTCCTGAACTTCAGCAAAAACCCGAACTTGGCCCAGAACTTATGTTTTTAAATGAATAACTTAGGGGAACCACCAAGGCCATCATAATGAACATTTAAGCACATGCCAAAATAAGACAAAATCCCAAAATGAAAGGGCCAAGAGACCAAAACCAAATTGAAAGAGGGTCCCTGCTTTCAGTGGGGTGTGTGTGCAAAAACTGCACAATAAATGGTGACTTCTACTAGGAAAATGCTCCAGAGCATTTGATGATGAACAGGAATCAAGAACCCAGAATCTCTAGTTTCAGTCCCACTACCAAACAATCAAATCAGGAAGCAAAGATCTAAAGAATCATAACCAAAGGATAGATCGAACCTTCCATAAACTGAAAATCCAAGTGTGTGCATATGAGTTCATTTCCCTCCTTAGGATACTGCAACGACCAAGCTTAGTTAAGACAGGCTACATAAAGGATTCTAACTTCAAAAGCAACCTGGATAGAGCCTCGCTGCCAGTCAGGTGTCTATAGCCCTGACAAGGTTATTGTCGTGACTCTCTTGAACATAGCTTCATTGCCTGCTAGGCATTTATAGCCCCGATGGAGATATTCAGATACCCCTGATAAGTTGAATTCATTCTTTTGATTTTCAAGATTTCACTTTTCTTTCTTTTGATATTCTTTCTGTGTCACTTTCATTTCAACCTGTGAAAAATGAAGTTCACACTCAGGGCTGAGAACCACAGTGGCGCTGAAGCAAAAATAATATTTTTCACCTGAAAAAACCTTACCAAGGACCTACAGTAACATCAGGATTCTTAAGATATATGAGAGATATAAGACTTCAAAATACTTCAAATTCAAATCAAAACCAATGACCTAACTTCAATAAATCAAACATTGAGACTGTTGGCAGTAGCAAACACTTCAACCATCCCTTCAAGATACAAGACGATAGTCCACCAATAAAATACTTGGAATAGTCCCAGATTAATGATATATTTTCTATGTAGGTGAAACACATCTAGGCAAAAATAGGAAAACCCTCAAAGCAAGAGCAAAGTAGAAACAAAAACCAAACCGAAAGCAAACCTACACTAACCAAAACAAACAAAAGAAAAGCAGAAAGGGAAACCTACTCTAACTATATACAAGACAAGAGCTGAAAACAACTCAAAACTAGAAATAATGCTTCAAATACTACCCATTGATAGGCAGTGGGATATCCTCTCCAATGAGAGTTTTCAAACGAAAAGCATTATCTCCCAGAATTTTTGCATTCTGGTAAGGGCCAAGCCAAAGTTTATCAAATTTTCCATGCTCTCCCTTATGGTCATGGGCTTTATCCCAGTAAAGAACCAAGTCATAAATCCTAAAAGCTTTAATCTTGGATCTTTTATCAAACCATTTCTTGACAACCCCCTGATGTTTAGCAAAGTTTTCCAGGGCTTCATCTCTTTTTTCCTCAAAATGTAACAATTCAGTGAGTCTGGCCTCACGTCTATCCCCCTCATCATAATATTCATTAATGAACTGCAAGGTGGGGATCTTTAACTGAATGGGAAATAGAGGCTCTAATCCATAAACCAGATGGTAAGGTGATATCCCTATGGAAGTTTTATGTCATGTGCGATCTGCCCAAAGAGAAAATCTAAGTTGGGTATGCCAGTCCTTTGGGTTTCTTTCTAATAGTTTGCGGATAACAGTTAGGAGGTTTTTGTTGGATGACTCAGCCAAACCATTACCCTGAGGGTAATAGTTGGATGCAAACTTAATGATAATCCCATGATCAAAAGTCCAATTGGACAACTTTAACGATGAAAAAGCAGGACCATTATCACAAACTAAAGACATGGGACATCCAAAACAATTAATGATACATGATTCGATGAAGTTAATAACTACCTCTGAAGTGCATTGATTGCAAGCAAGGGCCTCAGTCCATCTTGTAAAATAATCAGTGACAGTAAGGATATACTTGTGTCTTGTAGAGGAAGGCGGGTTGATTGGACCTATGAAGTCCATCCCCCATTGTGCAAAAGGTTTTACCTCAAAGATCGGTTGGAGTGGGAGTGTTGCATACTTCTCTTTGGTTGCCACAGTTTGACATACATGACAAGTTCTGACGTGGTTGTGTGTATCCTTAAACAGTGTAGGCCAGTAGTAACCAACTCTCAAAATTTGGTTCACTGTAGAAGGTGTTGATCCATGGCCTATACCATATCTGTCATGGAATTCCAACATCACTCTTTCAGATTCTTCCTTTCCTAGGCACCTTAAGTAAACACCTTTATGATTTTTCTTATATAGGATAGCTCCTTTCAACATAAAATTGTCACTCTTTAAGTGCAATGCCCTTCTTTGTATTGAATTAAGATGATCAAGGCATCTTTGAGTCAAAAGATAGTGAACAATATCATCATACCACTTGCCAAGAGAAACATCTTCTAAATTATAGCTCTGAGTTGTAAGATCAGGGCTTGTTTCTGCCATTGTCTTTGTAAGCCTTGCCCTCTTACTAGCTTCATGGGTTGAATTTCCACATCGTACTCTTGTAACATAGTTACCCACTTGGCTCTATGTTCTCCCAGCTCATTCTGCATCAACAACAGCTTGACCGCATGATCAGGAACTATTGCAAAGATTTTGTTTATGAGGATATAATGCCTAAATTTATTTACAGCTCTGACTAAGGCATAGGCATACTTTTCCACACTTGGGTATCCCAGCTCTGCATCCTTCAATGGTGCACTCATGAATGCTATGGGATGCTTGTTTCCTTGATCTGACTTTTGGGTTAACATAGCAGCACATGAATGATCAGAGGAAAATGAATATATATAGAATGGCTTAGCATAGTCTGGACTTACCAAAACAGGAGATTTAGCAATAGCTCTCTTTATCTCTGTAAATGCTTCCTTTGCTTCTATATTCCACTCAACTTTTTCCTCTTGTTTCAACATTGCATTCATGGGCTTGACTATTTCTGCAAACCCAAGGATAAACTTCCTCACAAAGTTGATCTTACCAAAGAATGATTTCATTTCTTTCTTGCTGGCAGGTGGTGGGATTTTAAGTATGGCTTCTATTCGTTCTAGATCAATGGCAATTCCTTTCTCAGAAAGAACATGCCCCAACAATTTACCCTCTGTGACTCTAAAGATACATTTCTTTGGATTAAGTGATATCCCAAAATCTCTACATTTCTGAAAAACTTTGCGCAAATATGAGATATGATCACCTCTCCTCTTGGAAAAGACTATTAGATCATCCATATAAATGATTATGAACTTACCAATTATGTCTTTAAAGGAAATGTCCATGGCTCTTTGGAATGTGGCTCTAACATTAATCAAGCCAAAGGGCATCCTCTTGTAGGAAAAAGTTCCCCACTTGGTGGTGAAAGCAGTCTTGTGCCTGTCCTTATACTGTATCATGACCTGGTTGTATCCTGAATAACCATCCAAGAAGGACATCATCTAAGATCCATTGACAATATGGAGCACTTCATCCAGTGAGGGTACTAGATAATTATCTTTTTCTAAAGCTCTTATTCAAGTTCCTGAAATCCACACATAGCCCGATTTCACCATTTTTCTTTCGTACTGGAACTAGGTTTGCAACCCAAGTAGAGTGTCTGACTAGAAATATTATCCTTGCAGACAACAATTTCTACACTTCCTTCTATATTATGGGTTCCAGTAAAACATTGATGGGCTTTGCCTCTGTCTGAAAGGATTTACTCTTGGATTGAGAGGAATAGTATGGGTTATGATTGATGTATCATAAGTCTTTAAGTCTTCATAACTCTAGGCTATCACATCTGGATATCTATGTAGTGCATCGATGATTCCTTATCTTTCTTCAGGAGTACATACTTTTCCAATAAAAACATTTTTGACATCATCCTAAGTTCCCATATTATATTTGTCACACTGTCCACTAATGGACTCTTTCCTGGTATCCTGTTCTTGCTCCCTGACCTTTTCCACATCAAAGATCCTTTCCAATTGCACCATCCCTCTAGGAATTGTATTGGTCTTTAGATTAATTACCCCTTCCAAGTCCATCTCAGCTTCTTGGAGTTCAGTTTCATCAATGACTTGAGAAGCAAAGACATCGATACTAGTAATGAAATATAAGATATGCTTGTCATCTTCAAATACCTAGAAGTTGGTGACATTATCAGGTACTGAGGGTACTAGGGTCAGCTCCATAGTAAACCTCTTTAATCCAGAAAGAGACAGAGGTTGCAATGTACTAGTTGCCTAGGCTAAGGAGTCAGTTGTCTGGTTCCTATTTCGTGGAATCAACTGGGTGTTGAAGGCATCAAATCCTTCAATGAGGTCCCACACTCTATGTCTATAGTTGGTCATTCTCTTGTCATGACAAGAGTATTGTCTCCTAACTTGCTTGACTACCAACTCAGAATCTCCAAAAACTTGCAAGATCTTAACCTTTTTCTTCAATGCTATTAACAGTCCATGCACCAAAGCCTCATATTCTGCTACATTATTTGTACAGTGAAATTGAAGTCTATGAATAGAAAAAAATGTCTTACCTCTTGGACTAATTAGCTTGAATCTATCCCCAGCTCCCTGCCTTGATTTGGACCCATCAAATCTTAAAGTCCAACAACAAGCAATTGCAAAATTCCCTGCTTTTTCACTTGCATTGTTACTGCTGGATGGCTCTTTAGAAAGCATTACTCTTTTTCTTTTGGGATCTTCCTGGACATTTTGGATATCAATTTTAACTGCAGGAGTAGGGTTAATACACTTCTGTATTTGTTCCACTACAATCTGGCATAGGCAACATTCCAATTCTGAATGAAAAGCATTATACACTCTGCACCAATTGGGTAAGAGTAATTCCCCAAAGTTCATTCCTCTTCCTAACTGAACTTGGTCTTCAATGCACTCCTGAATAAACTTCTGAAAATTATCTAACAAGCACAGCTGGTTGTCTTTCATATTACCATCATTTTCAACTAGTTCGATCAGGACTTCAATACCACTAGATTCTGCTGTAAGGTCAATAGGTGTTGTGTGGAACATAAAAACCTCCTCCACATCAGGTTCCTCAAGAGGGGCTGTGAGCATATAGTTACCCATACTTATTTTTGATACCAAGATTTCAGTAGAGGTTTTCTAATATTTCGTGATCATGTACTTCATTCTGAGTTCTCTTTCAATTCTAATCTAGTTTGGCACTCCCTTCTAGGGAAGCTACATATGGGAATGATCAGTCGAAACATATCCATTCAAATCCATGGTAAAGTCTCTTCTCAGGATTAGGCCATAAGCATCAGGGATTTCAGCCACCTGTATATTGATAACCTATTGAATCCTAGGATCATAAGCAATTTGCATTTGAATCATATTTAACTCTCCTACAACATTGACTTCAGTCCTATCCAATTGTGTGACTTTCTTTTGTGAATCAGCAGGAGTAATACCCATAGCTCTACATACACCGAAAGGCATAACGTTGGTTGAGGCACCAAAATCCAACAAACAATTATGCAAATTCTTACTGAATATTCAAACAGAAATCAAGAATGGAGGTGTGTTTTTTTCCCTTGAAACAGAGTTAAGGGAGTATCTACTTGAGCAACTTGATATTTTTCCTTCTCTTTCCCAGTATCTCCAGGGGGCATATGGACTTGATTATAAGTTTGATTGTGTCTTCCTACTGATTGAGAACTAGATGCTCTATTGACACTCTCGCTAACTGGTTTATCTTGTAACATTGAATTTGCATTATAAGACCCTAATACTGCATTCCTAATGGTTGGAACTCTTAGTAACTCAAATGCAGATAGGCTTACCTTTAATTTTTTGAGTTCCTCAGCAACATAGAAAGCTAATTGATCCTCACTCAAATCAGCAGGGGCCTCCTTTGGGTATTCGATCACTCTGTCTTTGTTTGTATCAACATTCCTCCCTTTTGGCACATCAGCATGTCCTGGATCTTGAGATAAATATTGCTTGGACACCTGAGGCAGTGATGGATTATTGCTAGCATTAGGGTGTGGAGGCGTGTTAAAATTGTTCGGTGGGATGGAAGTAGTGAAGAGGCCTCTAGCCTGTGGATGTCGATGTGGCAGTTCCCTTAAGTCATACTTCTTGATAGGTCTCTGGAATGTCTACACTTCTTCAACATAAGCCTCTTCCTCATCTCTGGGACCATTATCATTCACTAGACTCTCATCAAATGACTGTGTCATTTCATCCCCATTGCATACCTGGTCTGCCTCTTCCTCCAACATATCAGATTCCTCTTCAAGTGCATTCTCCTTACTTTGTGGAAAAGGAGCATGATTCAACACCAATACTGGTGAATCGTAAGTATTAGATGGTACTATTTCCTAACTAACTGCATTGTTTTCCACTTCGTACTAAAAGATTGAGGCTATTGTTTGGAATTCTTGACAATCTAACTTAGAATGTTGACTCATTTTGTGGAGCCTACACCATCCTGATAAAGCTGCCTCAGCTAGATATACTCCGCTAGGAGGCTTCTCCTGATTAATTGGCTGATTGACATACTGGTTGACAGGTTGATTAATTGATTGATCTAATGGGTGGGGACTCCTCCATTGTTGGGTCCTGTGTTCCAAGTCTTGTTCTGTCCTGACAGCTGCCTCCTATCGAATCTGTTGATGATGTTTTCTGCACAACAACAACTCATACAGAATATAATATCATATCTCACTTGAAAGGTAGATCTCTATCAGCAAGCCTCAAGAGATAAACCCAAGGTCTCTAATGTCAGGTCTTGATAATGCACAAACAACTCAGTGATAAATGTGAAAATGCTGGCAATCACAATGGGACCTTACTACAAGTAAAATACTGAATCTCAATTTATCAAATCTAACAATATGATGATACTTCAATCCTAAATCTAACCCAATAATCAAAGAAATAACAAAATATAAGGGTTTCAAAGAGATTTCTAAACTTAATATTAAACCTAAGATTAACAATGCAAATGACCAATACTCGAAATGGACCAATCCCTCAAAACTGATCTCTACTTAACCATGATAAATCTACAATCTTATAGAAACAATGCAATCTTCTAAGGTGTTAAGATTTTCAAATCATGAACATTCATTCAAACAACCCTATTGCAATTGAAATGAATAAACCTCCATAATTGAACTTAAGCACAATGAATATAAAAGTCCAGGCTAACTTTGCAAAGCAACTAACAATCAGTTGGTTGCAAAAAGTATGGACTAGGGATTGCTGCAACACCTCAAATATCAAACCATAAACACTATTAAATCAAATCTAATCTAAATGCTACCTTCCTAAAAGCAATTCTAAAGATATAATAACATGAACCATGACAAATAAGAAGAAACACAAGTATGGCGCCAAATCACAATGTCATTACTTGCATAAAATTATCCATTGTAGCAACAATTCCAGCTTTTGTTACAATATTTGATTAAGATTAACTACTTGCTAACACTTTCTCTACTTAATTCGCTTCTAACTATCTCTCTATGTATCTATGTCTAAATTCTTAACCCTTACAAATGAGGCAAAATGCCATATTTATAGAACCCCCAAAAAACATGTCGACCAAGATAGGATTTTACAATAAATAACAAGGCCCAACAAGTCAACCAAGAGAAATTAAAAATAATAAAATAGGCATTAAATGCATGAACTTCATCTAGGTCGGCCTGGGATCTCCAATGTAGCCCAGACCAATGCATGGAAAAATAACAGGGAAGCACAAATATCGATCTAGCCAATCATTAACTGCCTTCCCCTTTGTCCTTATTCCGATCCAACATTTCATGAACCTTCAAAAGCACACTATCCAAGTTAGCCACAAGTGGCAAAGGAAAAACCCTAATTTTCCTTTCAATTGATGCAATTTCTTCCATTGACTGTTTTACTGACTTATCCCAATCAACCCTATAGGTGAAGTATTTATCCATGAAAACAATGTATCTAGCCGCATCATCTAGCTGATGCTCAGAAACATAATCATCATTAATTGGGGCATAAATATCATGCCACCACTTCCTTAGCTATTCCAAACTCAAATACTTAGGAGTGATCTTCCTCCTTCCTGTCATAATCTCAAAGAAAGCAATGGAGCCATTGTACACACTAGCTAGGGTATCATCAATCTACCTCCTCTGTTTGTAGATCTTCAAAACCTTCAACCTAATCTACAATGCTTCAAACCACTCCCAAGGCTCAGCAGCTCTGGAGGAAGGAAGAATCTTATCACTTACCAGCTTATCCCTAGTGTACTCCATGATAGTCCTGGTTTTCTGCAGCAGGAGGTATGTATCTTCTCTGTCCTAAGCCAACACCTCCTTCAACCAATTAGTCACTCTTATAGCATCCTTTCCAGTCAACAATATCTCTTTGATAGCTTCATTACCCTTGGTTTGCACCTCTTGCAACCAATTTGCAGTGGAAAGACCAAAATCTTTCATCTTTTCCAGCTCAGTAATGGTCTCCTGGGGTAACAGATTTGCAGCAGAAACCAAAGGATTAATAGATTGTAGGGGTTTCATCAAATCTTCCAAGCATTTCTTGGGATTTTCATTTTCCTTCTTTAGCTCTTGCTTGGTCTTCATTTCCTTCCTCAACTTGCCCAAGATGACTGCACTCGAACCCTCATAATCCTCAATATCTTGCTCAACGGATGTAGGCCCTAGATTGAAAGTCTGAACATTGTAATCCTTTCCACCCACATTATCCCTATTTTTATATGGAGTAGGGGTGGCAATGTGAACAACCCTGTTATGAGCTGCATCCCTTTCAATCCTTGACATTACCCTAGCCTTCTTCTTACCTTTATCTTTTTCAATTTTGGCTAGCAGCTCATCCCAATTGGGTGGACTATCTTCCACAACAACTTGCTTTCTTTTTATCTCCTTGTCCAACCAACCAGGGACAATGTACTCCAACTGCACTTTGCTTTGTTTCTCCTCCTGCTTATCCGTAGGTGCCCCTTCACCCAAATTCTGCTTCTCAGGAGTTTCATCTGTCTTGCTTTCTCTTTATTTAGCATGTTCTTCTTCTTGTATAGGTGATGGAACCTTCCCTGTCTCTTCTTCCACTGGCGGTGATCTAACCTCCTCGGCCCCAACAGGTGACTCTAGATAAGCTACCAAAGAAGACTGCATTACCTTTTCAATTTCTGCCTCTGCACTATGAAGATCACCCTCATGAAATTCTTCTCCTTCAGTATCCAGATGATCCTCAACATTTTCTGACTCACTTGGTTTACTTTCAGCTTCATGATCAGAAGGAACAGCATCACATTGCACATCATGAGAAACAACTGAAGGGAGATCAACCTTAGGAATACTATCCTTAGGAGAAGGATTCCTAGACCTCCTTGTGTACACCTTGCCCTTCTCCTCTAAACTTTCTACATTTACCACTGGTGGGGTAGCTTCTTCTCTTGCCTTAGAGCCTACCTTTTTTGATAATTTTAAGACTTTTCTCCTCTTAGGCACAGGAGCACCAATCTCAGGATTCTATTTTTCAGTCCCCCCTTGCCCTCTGTCAAAGTTCTGACCTAAGGATTACCCCTTATCATAGTTCTATCTTCTATCATTATTATACCCTCTGTCATTGTTGAATCCTCAATCGTTGTTGTATCCTCTTTCATTGTTGTAACCTCTGTCCTGGTTATATCCTCTTTCATGACGTTGCCCTCTATCAAAGTGTTGTCCTTGTGGATTCTCTCTATTCTGATTGGATTACATATTTCTCTAAGCAGCTTGCAACTGACTATTATGGTTCCTCAAGTAAGTTACCTCCATATTCAGTTTCTTTATTTGTTCAGAAAATTCATCCAGTTTCTCCTTGTTAGGATTACTGTATGGAGGTTGATTCACATTATTCTAGAAATATCCTACTACAGCGTTGGCATTCAGCGCTTGATTCAAAACTTCAGAATTCTGCAGGTATGAAGGATAGCTAGCCTGGGGTTGGATATGTAGAGGTTGATTCACATTTTATTGAGGGTAACTAATTGTGGATAATACTTGTCCCATAGGAGGTCCTGATGAGGGACCAGAGGAAATTGAGGTACTGGATTCATGATTAGAGTATGGTTTGCAAGAGCCTGGTTGAAAGCTGGAACTTGTCCAAGGTGAGCAACAAGTCCTAATGAGGGTAGAGGTCCATATAGATGTTTCCTTATATTAGTGCTAACCTTCACAGCCTCTGCATATGCATCAAGTAGACTAGCAGGAGGGTTATTACTCCACTTCATAAAAGTAGCTGTCAAACTATCAAGTCCCTCATAATAAACCTCTAGGGCAATAGGGTCATCAACAACATAAGGGGATTGTAGTCTGGTATAGGTATGATGAAACCTATTGTTGAAAGACCCTATAGGCTCATTGAAATCTCTTTTAACATTAGTGAATTGACGGTACAGTTCATTTGAACTAATGGGAATTCGAAACTTCTGCAAAAAGGTAGCCTCTAGCTCAGTCCAATGCTTGATAGACCCAGCAGGTAAATGGTTGTACCAATAGAATGCATCTTCCCCCAATGAATAAGGAAAGAGTCTACAAGCTACATCCTCATGGTTTATCCCTCTATCCTTAAGGCCAGTCTGAAAGATCCTGATGTGTTCCTCGGCAATTCTATTGGGATCATTGACATGGAATTTTCAACAAAAGTGTTCAGGGTTTTTGGGCATAACATTGTAAATGAAAAAACTTAATGGGGATGGGTTGGTTGCTAGGAAAGCCATTGGTGGAGGTGGGGGTGGTAATGGCTGATTTATGACCGGCTGAGGTTGTGGACTGGGAATGCCCTCAAACCCAGATGAACCTAATGAAGATGGGGATGATGATGATTCTCCCTTTTTGTTGGTCCTTCTAGACCTAGTAGGGTCTGGTAATTCTGTAAATTCTTCCTCTCCTAGAGCAGATCTTTTTCTTCTTCTGAATCTCTTAGGAGAGATGGTGTTCAAAAACTGATCCAACTTGCTTATTCAAGCCCTCCTTCTAGCACCAATCTTCAAAGGGAAGTCCCCACCAAAACCAGTCTTATGCTTGTCTCTCTTGACAATGGCATCAAAGTCACAGATCTACCTAGTTTTTTTTTTTTTTAAACAAAAGGGGTAAAAATTTTATTCAATCAGAACCATAGTACAAAGCAAAGGCCAAAGGCCAACCAAAACAGAGCACCACCAGACCAACCAGCAACAACACTACCTATTCATGTCCTCCACTAGTAACCTCTCAAGGGTCTCAAGATAATGAGAAGAAAGCTCATCCTTTCCACTGATATCCCAACCATCCACATTCTCAGAGGCCCACTTCGCAAGACAGTCGGCAACTTTGTTCCACTCTCTAGGGATATGACAAAAGGAGACAGAATCCAAGGAGCTGCAAAGACTCAAAATCTGTCTGCCCACGGAAGCTAATTGCCAACTAACATCATCAAACCTTTGATTGTTCAGCAAGTCCACAACAATCTGAGAATCCGACTCACATATGATCCTCCTCCAGCCTAAAGAGCATCCACGCTCAACAGCAATCTTAATAGCCAGGGCCTCCATCAGATTATTAGATTGCTGCCCTTTGTAACTAGAGAAGACAAAAACCACACCACCATCATTACCTCTACCAATACCCCCCACACCAGCATGACCAGGGTTCCCACGAGAAGAACCATCAGTATTAATCTTTAGGACCCCCACTGGGGGAGGCATCCACTTCCCATCACGACAAACGCGTTGCCAAACCTGACGGGGCCTTCTGCCAGCAAAATAACCCTGGTTACTATCCCCCAAGCTCAAATTCTGCACAATATCCAAATCACCAGGATCAATATTTTCAAACATGTCGCACTTAGCCGAAATAGTCTCCTGAAGCCTACTAATTATCTTCTTCCACAGTTGAAGATTTCCCAAATTGGAACCACAAAAAACTCTACGGTTCCTCTCCAACCAAAGGTTCCAAAGAATGAAAATAGGCCCAATAGACCAGGCCACCTGAAGGAAAGGAGTCTTTGTTGGTGGTCTGCCCAAACTTTCCCAGAAGTCAATCAAGGAGGTAGCATGAATACACCCATGATGCCAAGCCTCCCACCATCTGTGCCATAACTCCCTAGAGTAAGGGCAAAGAAAAAACAAGTGGGAGGAACACTCCTCACTGTGAGAACAAAGAAGGCAAATAGAGGGCCCTGAAAGCCACGCTTGCGAAGGTTTTCCCAAGTGAGGCACTTCCCCTGAGCAACCAACCATAAGAAAAAATTACATTTGGGCCAAGAGAAGTTGTCCCAAACCTTCTTCCACCAGTGCACCTCAGCAGGACCATAAAAGTTCCTGTCCAGCATAGCATAGCCTTGGGCAACAGTAAATTTACCTTTTGGACTAGGATTCCAAGCTAGAACATCCCTCCCATTAAGGGAGCTACAAAGCCGAGCCTCCAAAACTCTAGAAAGAACAACATGATCCTCATCAGATCCACCCATGGGCCACTCCTGTGGGTCTTTCCAGCAAGCCACCACCGCCTGCCCAATACGCTTGATAGTTTTAAAATGCTCCACCTTAATCCAACCGGCCTCAGAAAAAATATGGCAAAGAGGCTGAAGCTGAGGAAAACTAGAAAGAATGGGAGGGTGGCCATCCCAAGAGTCCTGCCAAAATAGAACATCAGAGCCTCTATTACAGATCCAGAAGAGGCCCTCCTTAATCAGCTGAGCACCCTTCTTAAGGGTATCCCAAATACAAGAACCTTTACCCAACAAAGGAAGACGCGGCACATCGAGGCAATCAGCACCAGGAAGATACTTGTGGGCCAGAATCTTAGCCCAATCCTGATCAAGATTGTTACACCACCTCCAGTACAGCTTGGCAGCCAAGGCAGTGACAACAAGTGCCATAGACCTGAGACCAAGGCCCCCAGCATGCTTCGGCCTGCAAACAGACTCCCACTTGACCAGGCTCCATTTTGAGGAGAGAAGGTTGCCAGACCATAGAAACTGCCGAGACAAAGCATCAAATTCCCGCACAAAGGTGGACGGGGGAACCTGCACACAACACCTATAAATGGGGAGAGACTGCACCACTGTCTTAAGGAGAATCACTCTCCCAGCAGACGATAGCCATCTATGAGTCCAATGGCTAACTCTACTTCGAAATTTATCCAAAATACCCTGCCAATAGTCTCTCCGCTGTCCTCCCAAAGCCAAAGGGATCCCAAGGTACATCAGGGGAAGAGAGCCGATCTGAAATCTTAGGATCCTAGCAATCCTGTTCTGAATAAGCTGAGGAGTATTAAAGAAATAGATAGAGGATTTATCATCATTAATACGTTGACCAGAAGCCTTCAGATAGATGTCTAAGGCTCGCCTGAAGTTCACCGCCTCGCTAATTCTAGCCAAGCCCATTAGCCCAGTGTCATCCACAAACTGAAGATGAGAGTAGGAAGGGAGAAGGTTGTTCCAACTCCAACCATGGATAAGACCCTGTCTCACCTGAGATTTAATAAATCTACCAAGACCCTCAGCCATGATAATGAATAAGTAAGGGGATAAAGGATCCCCTTGCCGGAGTCCCCGAGAAGCGCTAAACAAATCTGTAGGTTCCCCATTAATGAGAACAGAGAATGAGGTAGAGGTCACACAACTAAGAACCCAGTTCACCCATTCCTCGGCAAAGCCAAAAGCCAAGAGAGTTTTCTGTAAGAATTCCCAGCTCACCCGATCATAAGCTTTAGACATGTCAAGTTTAATAAACATAGCCTTCTCCTTAGAGTTAGCCATAGAATGAACAGCTTCCATGGCTATCACAACACCATCCAAAATTTGTCTCCCTTCAACAAAACCACCCTGCTCAGCCGAGATCAAAGAACCAAGGAGTGGTTTGAGTCTCTCAGCAATCAATTTGGTGATGATCTTGTAAACAACGTTACATAACGCAATAGGCCTGAATTGAGCTAACTGGTTAGCTCCTTCCAGCTTAGGTATGAGGGCCAAGAAGGTAGAATTCATAGACTTGAGCATCTGTTTGCTCCTAAGAGATTCCTGAACCACCTCAAGGAGATCAAACTTTATAATTTCCCAGAACTCTTGAAAGAACTCAATTGGAAACCCATCAGGACCAGGCGCCTTACCTTTTTTCATATTAAATACCACTTTCTCCAACTCAGGTAACAAGATAGGACATAAGAGAGTCCCATTCATCTCAGAAGAGACCAGGTGGGGAATACAATCCATGATGGCCTGCTCCTCAGCCTGGGCAGCAATAATCTCCCTAGAAAAGAGGTTTGAAAAATAATTGACTGCCTCCCTGGAAATATCAGCATAGGACGAGAGTTGAGCCCCATCCTGCGCAACAAGAGAGGAGATAGAATTTCCTTGTCTTCGAGCCTTAACTGAATTATGAAAGAAAGCAGTGTTCCTGTCCCCCTCCTGAAGCCAATCAATACGAGATTTTTGCTTCCAGAAGATCTCTTCCCGAAGTTCCCACTCTTCTAAACCCTTCAGAGCCAAGGACTCAGCCATACTAAGGGCAGAGGTCAACCCCTGGTCCCGAATCTGACGAGTGATAGTATCCAACTTGGACTGGGCAGCCATCTTCTGAGCTTGAAGGTTCCCAAAACATTGTTTATTCCATCTCTTAAGTCTAAACTTCACATGCTGAAGCCACTTGCTAAAAGTGAACATGGCTGTCCCATGAGCAGGCATCCCCTCATGCCACCAATCCAGCATAAGCTCCTGGAGAGATGGATCTCTTAACCACATCAATTGAAATTTGAAGGAGGGATTTTTGGTGACACCATAAGTGGTGACAGAAAGTTTTATGGGCCAATGATCAGAGCCCCTCCAATCAAGAATTTCAGAGCTGGTCGTCAACCTACTATTCAACCAATAACAGGAGACAAGAAATCTATCAAGCCTTTCAGAGATAGCCTCCACACCACATCTCCTATTATTCCAGGTAAAGACCCCATTGGAAGGCTTCACATCAATGAGATTCAAGAAACCAATCATATCCCTGAGAAGATTAGCAGAAGGGTCTAACTTGGCTAACCCACCACGTTTTTCATCTAAGCAAGTAACAGCATTAAAATCACCAGCCATAATCCATGGGAGATATGGGTCCAAGGCTCGGATGAAACGAATGTGGGCCCAGAGATTTAACTTACCTGAAAGATCCGTAGGAGCATAAATATTGGATAAGAGAAACCTTTCTCCAGTAACAAAACTAGAAGCAATCAGAGAAATGGAAGACCGACTAGACATCCAGCATAAGGGGGAAACTTTCCTTGGGTTCCAGAAGCAAGCCACACCCCCTGCACTGTTCAAAGCACCTACCCCCTGCCAATTGCCTTGGGGCCAGATACGCGAAGCACAATTAGCAAGCCCGTCAACAGTAAGCTTAGTTTCCTGGATAAAGACTACATCCGGAGACTGAGATTCAATTAATCTACGAACAGCCTTTTGTCTAGGGATGCTGTTCAACCCCCTTACATTCCAAGATAGAACAATCATTTATGGGGGTGAGAGAAATGGGAATCAATGGGCTTCACAGACCCAGACTCAACCAAAGTATCACCCATAAGCTTAACCTTCTCTTGATCAGTCTTCCTTCCACTCTTTGACGGTTTATCAAGAGGCCCCTTTTTAAAGGATTTCTGCTGTAAGCCTAATGTAGGAGGAGCTTTGTTACCCCTCACAGGATCTGAGGCCCCCTTAGGAGTAGGGGGGTCAAGAACTACCGCAACAGAGTCTTTCAGAGTCTGTGATCCCTGCAAAACCCTGAAATCCTGAGCATGAGCCGAAGAGTCCATAGCCTTCTGATCCTTCTGATGAACCCCTGGAGATAGAATTTGATCCTCTTTCCTTGCATCATCATCTTGAGCATCTTGCAGACCCTTAGCCCCAAAAGAGAGCTCAACTGGAATACCCTCCTCCTGGGTCAAATCCTCAAGAACCTCAAACCTGTTAAAGTTGCCTTCATTCTGCCTATCCATCCAAGATCTCTTCCTGCCCTTTCCTTTGTTATGGGACTTGACCGGAATAAAACCCTCATTATCCATAGGTTCATTAGACATTGGAGCCTTTCCCTTGTCCCCCTTGGGAGGCCCAGAAGTAGCTAAGGGAGAGGGTTTAAACCTAGGACATTTGCGGTGCAAATGTCCATATTCATGGCAAATTCTGCATCTAAAGGGTAGGGTTTCATAATCCAACTGTTGGATCCAAGAAGAAGATCCCAGGCGAATTTCCATAGAGTCTGGTAATGGATTATTTAAATCAACTTCAACACAAATGCGGGCAAAAGAAATTACCTTACGATCTTGAGTTTGGGAAGCCGATCCCACAGGTTTTCCAAGAAGCAACGAGATTGAGTGAAGAATATCTTCCCTCCAGAATTCCAATGGAAGCCTCGGCAAACGAACCCACACGGGAACCCGCGAAGGGATCTCCTCAGCAGAGTTGAATCCCATGTGCCAAGGTTTGATGAAAAGCCCTACCTGGTTAAAGAAATAAGGACCTCCTTCGAATGCCCTATTCCTGTCGGACATGCTTGAAAAGACCACCAAAAAATAGTTATTAGCTGCCAGAATAATCTCCATATCACCTTCAGGGTTCCAAACCCTACGTGCCCAAGAATGCAAAACAGGTAGAGATAAACAAAGGCCCAAAAATTTGCAAATAAGAGCATGATTGCCCCAATATTCAACATCCTCCGAAACCTGCTCAGGTTGAATAACCAGAACTGGACGATCCTCGGATCTCTCCAAACAACCGTTTACTTTTCTTAAACGAAACATGCCTTTTGAAGGGGAAACACCTTCCCCAGATTGGGGTTTACCAGTCTGGTCCTTATCGTTGACATGCAATAGAGAAGACGGCTCACCCATCTCCATATCACCGAAGGAAAGCTTCACAGATCTGCCTAGTTACTTTCAACAGTATGATATGATTAGTGGGATACCTTGGAAGTCTTTATGGGGCCCTCTGGCAGCCATTAATCTGAATGTAGGAGAAATTTGGGAACTGAATAAACGATGCCCCATTTTTCTTGATTAGCTCTTTTTCTTGGTCTGAAATCCTTGTGTGATCTACTCCTTGAAGCATTCTAGTAATGTGCATGGTGAATGCATCATTCACCCTTCTATAACCTGAGCTTCCTAGGTGCAATTGAGGAAAAATCTCATAAATAACATCCTGTCCGAAGATTCCCTTTGTGCTCAATCCTTTGTAGGGGTGGAATCTTGCAAGTGCATAGACCAAATATGAAGTCATTGTGAAGGCCTTGGTCTGCAACACATTAGACAGTTGTTCATGAATCACTCTAGTAATTATACCAGCCCAATGATAATCAGTCTTCTTCTGCTCCATCCTCACAATAACGTGGCACATCCAATTTTCAAACATGTCAGCATTCCTCAATCCAACCACCCTATTGAGCAATGTGATGGCATCATAGTATTCCTTCTTGCACTTTTCTCTGAATAACTATTTGGGAAACTTGGATTAGTGAGACTTGGAATTCTCCAGCCAGGAATTGATAAGCTATTGTGACTTCATAGTCTGTTCATCGTAGAACTCCTGAGTTTCTGTCATGTTGAATGCCACCACATGAGATCTGTCCGACATATCAAAGGTTTGGGCAATGGAAACAGGGTTGAGATTCACCACAACTCTCCCTTGAGGAACAATAATTCTTTGTGTATCCTGATCATAGTGCCTGGCCCACTCAAGGACAAGCTCATAGCACTGCACCATAGAAGGGAAACTAGCTACATGTGACAAGCCTGATTCCTTCATTCTTCTAGCCACCAAAGGAAGATCCTCTATTTCCATTCTTCCTGTAAGCTCTTCATAATCCCACAGCCCCACATTGGTAACAATTACCTCAGACCAGACATAAGTGATTTTACTCTCAGGGATCTTACTCTTGATGTCCATCTTAATCTTTTCTACATCAAATACTGAGGATCCCTCCATTGTCCTGCTAGGTTGAGCCTGCACTCAATATGAAAATCATAGTAAAAACCACAGGAAAGCAATGTTAATCCATCAAAACACCGTTAGAATAAACCTCATACAATCAAGGTGTTATTAAAATTCATATAAAATGATCTTGATAAACTTCGGGTTTCAGGACCACCCGCAGAATCTGGGCCAAATGGATTCCAACAGAAAAATCATGAAAACACCTACTAACAATTAAATCCGATCATTATAAATCAATAAACTAGATAGGATATCACAAGATAGCATGAATAAATCATAAAATGCATCAAAAATCATTAATAAATCATGTCATTGCCTATTCCATCATATTCCATCAAATTTCGGGAAAATCTGCTAGAGACAGATTTCCTTGAAGGTAGAGACACTTTGCAAATCCAGAAAATCCAGGTGACACAGGACTTTAGGAAAATTTGGGTGAGACGAAAATCTGCGAATAGGGTAAAACTTCGAAAGCATGTAGATTTTGGGAAATCGAAGGAGGTCGGGAAAATCCAAAGTTGACAGAAATCCGCGGAATGTATGAAATTCTAAAAATGATAGCGGATTCTGGGAAAATCTACCATAGACTGAAAATCTGTCGGAGATGAAAAATCCTGGACTAAGGACAAAACTCGAGCCACGACATTAAAACACAATTTCGCACAGAACACCAGATCGATTATGAATTTCAAAGATTTAGGCCTAGGGAAAGTTTAATATGAGCTTTCTATGGATTCTCCTAGCACTCTAAGCCAATTCAAGAGCATTCTAAAGATAAATGGCAATGCCCTAAGTTTCAAACCCCATACATCCACCATTAGTTTACAGGTGAGCTCAAAATTTAAACGTTTTGACCTCTAAATCATCACGATGGGACTACTAACAACTCCCAGGAAAAATACATCAAAATGCAAACAAATGAAGGGCCGCAAAACTCACTTGGAAGATGACAAATAAAGCAATGCTGAACAACCCTAGAAATAAATGATAAAATATGTAGGAATTCGAACCCAAATGTTCTCATAACATCAACGTGCTATCCACAATCATCAATTCAAAGTAAAGTAATCAGAAACATACCATTGTGAAATGGAAATCGATCTCAGAATCAACAAATGCGAAATTCAATGGCATCCACAAAGAATAGGGGCAGGAATGCGCAAGAAATCGCCACTCGAATCCGCAATTCACGAACCCAATGCCACAAATTCAACCAAGCACTCACAAGAATGCACTCCTTAGCTCAAATGATGGCAAGAAATAAGCATAATAGCATAATAATCATCTGAAATCACTTAAATACATCACTTGCCAAAGGTACATACGACATTAAATGCAATCGACAAGACAGTCAGGAAACTCAGGAACCCGACAACAAGATGGAATTCAGAAAAAATTGGCCCACACAGAAATCCATGAAGACCGAAAATCTTCGAACGATAGCGCATAGTCGGAGTCCGAGCAGGATCCTGGAAAATCCACCTGGGGTGGAAAGTCCCGAACTTCAGCAAAAACTCGAACTTGGCCCAGAACTTAAGTTTTTCAATGAATAACTTAGGGGAACCACCAAGGCCATCAAAATGAACATTTAAGCACATGCCAAAATAAGACAAAACCTCAAAATGAAATGGCCAAGAGACCAAAACCAAACCGAAAGAGGGTCCTTGCTTTTAGCGAGGCGTGTGTGCAAAAATTGCACAACAAGACCTAATACAAAAATTATTCGACTATGTATCCATATTCGGACACATGTACCTCAAAACATCATGCCAAATGGAATCCATACTATATTGACATATGTCAATATCTCCTTAAGACCGCAAATCCAAAAACTTATCCACAAAGAAGTACAGAATCTCCCACTCATATACACTGTACAGGAAATAACTATAACTTGTTAGGATGAACTTCTATTACTTACATCTCTCAAACCAAGAGCCAAAACATCATAAAATTATGGAATAAAATACTTCTAACAACCAACAAAATAATGTTAGAAGTGTAGAGTGAAATTTTCAATCGTGGACCAGTGTGAACCTAAACACTGAATTATTGATTACACAAAATTAACAAAGTCGACACTTAGTCAATTTTCCATCACAACCAACTTTACTAGATCAAACCATCTTGCAAAAATGTCTTTCACAAATACTTCAAAACCTGTTAGAACCAACCAAAATGATCTACAATGATATACACCATGATCTCCACATCAAGATACAATGTTGACATTAATGACAACACTACAACACAGTTTTTGGAAGCCTTGCAACATGAGCATGCAATATGGATGGTTGTGTTGGTTGTTTCTATGTTTTCATTGATGTCAACATGGTACTAAATACATGGCAATGATTATATAGGAAGTTTTCTTGGTTTACCAAAAAAATTTCTCTGCCAATAATACTTCTTTGTGATGGATCAATATGTTGGTATTTGAGCCTGTAACTCATCACAAGATCTGATATGACTCTAATCTCCTAACCATGTTCTATTGACTCATTTAGACTACTTTTTCTTGGATCTTGAGATGTTCTTTTGACTATGAATAGGAAGTTATCTCTAACAGAGTTCAACTCTATATCCTATTACTGTTCTGTGTGTGGTGTACTATGTGGGAGACTCGACATTCTACTAAGGTGAACATTCTTATACTGTGGTTGTGCTGACAAACTCTTTACTAGTAGTATGATGGGAAATTAATGTGTTCTCAGATCTAGAAGGTGTTTTCTTTGAGGATTATTTTGTTGGTTTCAAGAATTGTTTTTAAGTCTTGATTGACTCAGTGAATACAATATATTATGAAGACTAATAACTGACTTGACATAATGCACTACATGGATAAAATGTTTGAATCTTATATGGTGCCAACTTAATTGATGAATAAAATATACTTGTATATATATAAGGAAGTGGAAAGAGAAGAAAGAGTGTGTGGAAGAAGAAGGAAGAGAGCAAGAAAAAAAAGTGTGAATATGTGTGTGCGAGCAAGTGAACAAAGGAGAAGATTAGAGCCTAAATTATTTATCAATAGTACAAATTTGTTGAGCAATGTAGTGATTTTTATTTCTGAGCTTCAACAGAACTAAACCATGCACATTGAAGGTGTATTCCATCAATTCATTCTTTTGGTAGTAAGCCACTATCATTGTAGCTTGGTAGTGAGCCATCTTTTGTACTCATGTTGTGAGCCTTTCAAAGATAGTGAGTCCTAACAATGAGCCCTGTAATATTTTGTATTTGGATATAATATATTGTGAGTTAACCATCTTTGTGGTTTTTCCCTTGTTGGGTTTTCCACGTAAAAATATTGGTGTTTGTGTGTGTGATTGCATTGACTTTCTTTTATGTTCTCTCTTGCTAATTCAGTCAAAATAGTAATAATGATTAAGTGGATTTTATTATTAGTTTGTGGAATACTGATTCATCCCCCCTCTTAGTATTCCAAATGTTCAACAATAGTAATATACCTTGTGCTTATCCCTTATGCCCATGTTTCCAGCAATAGCATCAATGACATTCTTCCAACATATCTCACACAACACTAGAGATATTTATGTGTCAATATTCCCTAATATCCATTATATGTCAAAATAGAGTAAACCCTTGAGGTAGGGTAACACCATACAATAATCCTTATGGAAGAAGCCACTCCACACTATATCTCCAAGAGATCCCAAATATTATATCATACTTCACATATATATTACAATGATAATCACCTCCTTTATATATACCTCCTAATAATGCAATGGAAGGGTAATCCTAATGAAGGCCTACTCAACTTTTGATATAATTAATTACACAAGTTATTCACATGACTCAATATAACTAACTTAAGAGATGTGTGCCACATTTTGGCATCTTCATCCATCTAAATACATTATAATAACATATCCCTAGGTACATACTCAAGGATGAGGTAGAGTCTTGGGAGGATTTCAAGCTCACATGCTTTAATTCTCACAAATATGTAACGTAGTGAGTTCAAGTTGCATGCTTACACATGTGGAAGAATGAAGAATGGATAGGAAACTTGTCACATGATGGAAAGTTTGAGATTTTGAATATTTAATAATAGATTAAATATTATTGGTGGCTAACGATGGATAATTAATTAATTAATCAATGCAAAAGGATTTAGAGAGACATGGACTATTTAATTAATTAACCTTAAAGAAGAAGTGGAAGAAAAATTAATTAAATAATTATTTATTTAATTATTTGTGAAAATAAGGATTAATTAAATAACAAATTATTTAATTATTCATGAGAATGTAGAAAAATGGTGGATTGTGGGGATAATTATCTAATTATTAAATAAGGAAAATATTGATTCCAGTGTTAGCAATAAATTTTTAGACATCTAAACCTTTCTTACACCTCGCATTTAGTTTTTAATTTATTGTATATTATGCATTTAGGATAAGATAAGCTTGGATAGATATGTATCTACCTAGGTAGGTTATGCTTGCATTATGTGATGTGCATTTTACTTGTTTGATAGAGATATACTACACATGTGACTACATATCCTTTTATTCAATATTATCTATATATATACATATATTGGTGATGTGTCTTATGTACCACCTATTGCTCTCATTTAAGAATATATTTACATTTCTTCCTCTATTTTGGAATGGAAAATCCATCATTTTTTGTAATCTTTAATTCTATATTTACTTTTGTGCCTTGACCTTGTAAATAAATTATAAGACTTTTACTTTACCAAATCTCATATGGTATCAAATAATTCTATACCAACTCTCAAATCATATCAAATTATTTGATTATTTGAGGCTATTCCATCTCTATTGAAGATAGAAATTTTTTTGAGAACTTAGTATGCTCTTCTATTGCATCCTTGAACAATATGGAGAGTTAGAAAAGTTTTAAATAGAGATCAAAATCACGAGTTTCATTTGTGGCATTATTTAACAATTACATTTGGTGAATAGTGGAGTAGCTCAAAATGTATATCATTGTGTTAGATAATTTGACATCACTAATTTTACCTCTCATTTCATTTGAATTGAGCTTTAGAGGTGACATTTCCAAGGGTTTCAAGCGATTATTTTCTATTGGTCATCTGCAAATCACTTAGTATTAAGAGCATTTTGGACTAAATCTAACCTTGTAATTATATCCAAAATACCCAAATACTTATTGATGAGGGAGCAAACCCGAGACACAGAAAATGATGAAACAACTAGATAAATTTATTATTATTTATAATGGAACTTCTTACATGTAGAGGATCACAAATCCTCAAGCTCTGCAATACATGCAAGCTACAGAAAATTACAAAAAAATTATAGTATTTTCCCCTTTCGCAGCATGCAAACTCTTTCCCCAAAAAGCTACCAAAAATCAAAAATCCTGCCCATAAATAAAGCTCCTTTCCAATTTGGAGCCAAAACAACATTCAAATTTGATTTTTGGCGGTTTGGTGCCCAAATTACAATTTGAAATTCAAATTTAAATTCACATTCGAAAATTAGCACATTTCTAAAAATGCACCAACTTTCGGAAGCCATAACTTTTAATCTGACCGTCGAATTTTCAATGATTATACCTTTTCGGAAAGCTCTCGAAAAGATGATGTGGCACAAAGTAGTGCCTATGGCCAACTACTTTGGGTTTTCACAAATTTTCGGGCCCATCCGGAGCCTCTAAGGGCCTCAAATTTGGCTTTGAATATTTTAATAGCTAAAGGGGTATCCAGAAATGCAAAACATTTAAGAAACAACCAATGGGAAATTAAAATCTTTCATTTTTTAGGTGATGCAGGATTGCCCTTACACCACTAGATGCTCCTGCATCAAACACCCAAGGTAATTTGAGAAGTGACCCCATCACATCGCAGATGGTTGAGGAAAATTCAAGCGGTCAACCTCTGCTTTGGGAAGCTAGGATGAATCTTCCATAGGCCTTCCTCTCCATTTCACCAAATATTCTTCATAATGTCTATTTCTGGTACTCCTTCCCACACGACTATCCAGGATTGCTTCAATCTCCTCCTTCTTTGAAGTAGGTGTGGGAATGTTACACTGTTCTATTGCTGGACCATTCTTTGTGCCACCTTTGCGATACTCTATCAAATCTGCAATGTTGAACACAAGGGAAATTTTGACCCCATCCGGCAACTCTACCTCATATGCCTTCCCTGAATCATGCCTCTTCAAAATTTTATAGGGACCGAACTTCTTCATCTTCAATTTTTTATAGGTTCCCACTGGAAACCTTTCCTTCCTTAAGTGGACCATCACTTCATCACCTACCTGAAACTCCTTATTCCTCCTCTTATGATCTACCTTAGCCTTATACTACATATTCATCTTATTAATATGTTCTCTTACCTCTTCATGTACATTCTTGATGTGCTCTACAAAGTCTTCGGCTTCAGCACTAGTCTTCTTCTCTTGGTCCATCTTCCTCAATTCTGGAGCAATTATGGGACTACCTCCATACACAATTTGAAATGGTGATCTTCCCGTGCTTCTGTTGACAAAATTGTTTTAAGAAAATTATGCCTGGGGTAAAATCAAGTCCCATCGCTTGGGTTTATCCCCTACTAAACATCTCAGTAGGTTACCCAGACTTTTGTTCACAACCTTAGTCTACCCATCAGCCTGTGGATGGTGTGCAAAATTGAACTTCAACTCTGTCTTCAAATTTTTCCACAAGGTCCTCCAAAAGTATCCCACAAACTTGGTATCTTGATCTGAGACTATACTCTTTGGCAGACCATGTAGCCTCACCACGTCTCTAAAGAACAAGTCAGCGATGTGGACTGCATCATGGGTCTTCCGGCAAGGAATAAAATGTGCCATCTTTGAAAATCTATCTACTACCACAAACACTGAATCGTTCCCTCTCCATGTCCTTGGAAATCCAAGAACAAAGTCCATACTTATATCTTCCCAAGGTCTCTCTGGTACAGGTAGGGGCTGATACAACCCTGTATTTTGGCTTACTCCCTTAGCCATCTGTCACACCCTACAACTCTGCACAAACTTCTTCACATCCTATGACAATTGAGGCCAATAATAATGCTCACTACTAATGGCAATAGTCTTATCCTGACCAAAATGTCATGCCATTCCTCCACTGTGCTTCTCCTTTATCAGGTTCTCCCTCATGGAACTCCTCAGAATACACAATTGGCTTTCTTTAAACAACATGCCATCCTAGATTATGAAATACAACCACCTTTTCTTGTCAATTGTAACGGGCTCCTTACAAGCTTTCCAAGCCTCTGCAAAATCAGGATCCTCAGGGTACAACGTCTTGAGTTCATTGAACCAAACCACTTCAATTTGCATCTCATTCAACAATGTTTTCCTCCTACTTAAGGCATCTGCAACCCTATTCGACCTCCCACTCCTATGTTTTAAAACAAAGGTATAACTCTGCAAAAATTCTACCCATTTTGTATGCCTCTAATTTAATTTTCCTTGACTATTCAAATATTGTAATGCTTGATGATCAGTAAATAGAACAAATTCCTTCAGTAACAAATATTATCTCCATTTCTTTAATTCTTAAAATATTGCATAAAATTCCTAATCATATAAAGAGTACTTTCTCTTTGCATCATTTAACTTTTCACTGAAATAGGAAATGGGCTTACCTTCTTGGCACATCACTGCTCCAATGGCACAACCACTGGCATCACAATCCACCTGAAACACCTTATTGAAATCTAAGAGGGCTAAAACTAGTTGCTCTGTCACCTTCTGCTTCAACAGATCAAAACTCTTCACTGCTTCAGTGCTCCACTTGAACTCTTTTCTATCCCCTCTCATTGTTTCAGTTAGGGGTGCACAAATACTACTGAAGTTTCTAATGAACTTTATGTAAAAATTAGCCAAACCATGGAAAGATCTCACCTCAGTAGTAGTTCTTGGGGTAGGCCATTCTAGAATAGCCTTCACCTTCTCCCTAGACAACAAACCCCAAGTACACTAACTCCTTCACAAAACTACACTTCTTCAGATTAATCAACAATTTCTCTTCTCTCAATTTTTCAAAGACTCTAAGAATATGCATCAAATGCTCACCCAGGGACTTACTGAATATCAAAATATCATCTAAGTACATAATAAAAAAAAACTCCCTAAAAACTCTTTTAGTACCTCGTTCATGAGCTGCATGAATGTGCTCAGTGCATTGGTTAGCCCAAAGGGCATGACTAACCATTCGTACAGGCCCTCTTTGGTCTTGAAGGCGGTCTTTCATTCATCTCCCTCCCCAATCTAGATCTGGTGATATCCACTCTTCAAGTCAATCTTTGTGAAGTACTGCGCTCCACTCAAATAGTCCATCAAGTCATCCATCCTTGGCAAGGGAAATCTATATTTGATTATCTTGTTTATGGCTTGGGGGTCTGTGCACATTCTCCACTCCCCATCCTTCTTCGGTGCTAGTACTGCAGGTACTGCACATGGACTCAGACTCTCACGAATCAATCCCTTTCTCAACAATTCTTGAACTTGTCTGTTCAACTCCTCATTTTCTGTAGGAATCATTCTTTGAGCTGCCTTATTTGGAAAACTGGCTCTAGGGATCAAGTCAATCTGATGACTGATCTTCCTCACTGGTGGTAAGCCCTCAGGTACATTATCAGAAACAATCTCCTGAAACTCACCCAATAGTCTAGAAAATTCTACTAGAACCTTCTCACTATCTTCCTTATCCATTCTAGGAATCAATGCATAAAACATACGCTCATGCTTCAAGCCTTCTAAAAATTTCCTTGCATCGACCAAAAAAATTCTAGCACTATTGCATACCTTTTCTTCATCCTTCTTTAGGGGTTTCAACTTATGGCAGACTCCATCCTTCATCAAGGAATAAGTGTTTGCATGGCCATCATGTATAGCTCACCTATCAAACTGCCACTACCTCCCCAACAAAATGTGACATGCATCCATGGGAATGATATCACATAGTACCTCATCACAATAGCTTTTGACCTTGAACTTCACCAGGCACTGCTCATTGACCAAAACTTTGTGGTCTTTCTGCAACCAGGCAATCCGATATGGATGTGGATGTCTTTCCCTTCTCAGCTTCAACTTTGTAACCATCTCTTTTGACACCAGATTATCGGTGCTCCCATTGTCAATAATGACATCACAGCATTTTTCTTCACACTTGCACCTTGTGTGAAACAAATTCTTCCTATGTTCTGGTTCCTTCTCTTCATTCACCAGGGCTCTTCTAACCACTAAGGCTTCTCCCCTTTCCGCATCATCTGAATGCTCGGATTGAACCTCCTCATCTACATGTGCAACCCTTCCACAACCTTCCGACCTTCTGTCTATCCTTCCTTGGTGTTGTGGACATTCATAGGCTCGATTCCCTTCTTCACCATAATCGAAACAAGTTCGTCTGAAACCACCTCTTCTGGGTCCTAGCCCAAATCTTCCTCATCCTCTACCTCTTTGATCACCACTATTTTGATCGCGAGGGTGGTAGAAGTTATCATTCTTCTGGCCTTGACTGGTACCCACATCTTCATTTTTCCTTTCATCCTCATTTCGGCTCCCAGAAAATCTTCCACTACCCCTTCCGCTTTGACCTCCTCGTCCTTTTTGCTTGCTGTCAAATATTTTGTTCAACTTCTCCTCAACTTTCATAGAAAACTGGTACGCATCCTCAATGGTGATCATTCTAACCAGGCTTAGCTCCTCTTGAATCCTTGGTTGTAACCCATTAAGATAACATGCTACCTTCTCCTTGTTGGCCTCTGCATGGCCCGTTCTAATGATGATCTTGTGAAAATATTCTATGTATTCTTTCACAGATCTACTTCCTTGCTTCAACCCTTGCAATTTCTTTAGCAGATCTAAGTTGTAGTCCACTGGTATGAACTACTTCTTCAGTTTCTCCACCATGCGATCCCAACTGCTGATCTTTCCTTTTCCTCTTAGATTTCTCTCCAACTGGACCTCTTTCCACCAAATATTGACATGGCCCTTTAGCTTTGTTTTTGCAAACTTAACCCGATCTGGGTCCTCTACTTCTTCATACTCAAAATACTCTTCCAGCTCATTGATCCAGTCGATCAAATCTTCCGGGTTCAAACTTCCAAAATAACTGGGAACTTCTATTCTAAGTCTTTTTCCAATCTTCGAAATGGCCCTTATCACCCGCATCTGATATTTATCAATTGCTTCTTCTTCCTCTTCTACGTTTGAATCTTCCACCTCTTCTTCATCCATACTTTCTCCTCTCCTTCCCGGGTTTAATCCTCTTCTCATCTATTCCTGCAATGCATCAATTTGTCTCTAGAGGGCTCTGAAACCCTCAGCCGCCAATGGATCTCTTCCACTAGGGTTTCTTCCACCTCTGCCACCTCTGGCACCACCACGCCTACTAGGAATCACTCTTGGAGGCATCCTGAAGATCTTGAACCCACAACCACAGTCCTGGTGCAAACTGCCTCACGATCGGCGATTTGTCCACACGCTCAAGAAAACCTGCTCTGATACCACCTGACGAGGGAGCAAACCTGAGACACATAAAATGATGCAACAACTAGAAAAATTTATTATTATTTATAATGAAACTTCTTACATGCAGAGGATAAAAAATCCTCAAGCTCTGCAATACATGCAAGCTACAGAAAATTACAAAAAAATTACAGTATTTTCCCCTTTCACAGCATGCAAACTCTTTCCCCAAAAAGCTACCAAAAATTAGAAATCTTGCCCATAAATAGAGCTCCTTTCCAAATTGGAGCCAAAACAACATTCAAATTTGAGTTTTGGCAGTTTAGCACCCAAATTACAATTTGAAATTCAAATTTAAATTCACATTTGAAAATTAACACATTTCTAAAAATGCACAACTTCTGAAGCCATAACTCTTAATCTGACTATAAGATTTTCAATGATAATACCTTTTTAGAAAGCTCTCGAAAAGACGATGTGGTGCACAGTAAGGCCTATGGCCTACTACTTTGGGTTTTCACAAATTTTTGGGGCCATCTGAAGCCTCTAAGGGACTCAAATTTGGCTTTGAATATTTTAATAGCTAAAGGGGTATCCAGAAATGCAAAAACATCTAAGAAACAAGTAACAAGAAATTAAAATATTTCATTTTTTGGGTGATGCAAGATTGCCCTTACACCACTGGATGCTCCTCCATCACTTATAATCACTCATATATATTATTAAAATTTGATAATTTTTCCTAAATTTCTATAAGAATTATATTGTCCTTTGTATTGTTTGTTTAGTTTGTAACATACCATTTCAAATTGACTATAATTATTACATAGTCACTTGCATATGTAGGAGGTATATTTAAGAAAAATATGTAGATAAGGTACTCATACCTTAAACATTGTTATGATAGGTATAGGAAACCACATGACATGACCCCATGTTTTAGCTTATTGGATTGATTGGGCTAAACCCATATAATCTATCATTTAAGTTAGGTAGAAACCATTATGACACCTATAATCCTTGCCCCATCTAGGAGCTCCTCGAAATAGATGATGACACTTCCATAATGTATCCTCATGACCTTGAAACTACTTATTTGACCTAAAAAACATATACAACTCTTGTCATAATTTTTTTTTTTGGTTAGTTGTTTTGTATGATTAAAGGTAGTTTTCAAGAATCCAACAATTATTTTGGAATCATAAAAGAGAAATTGATCATATGGGAACATTCCTTGGTTTGAATCATCATTTTTATTTCCTAATTCAACCCTTTACACCATTTTTTTTTATATACTTGAACTTTGAAAGCTATATTCTTAGTTAATTTTGAAATAATTTTGAGTAATTTTTTATTTGAGTAATTTTTTAAGAGATTTCTATTTGTGTAGTTGGCTCATGATTTTGGTGTCTATATTTTCTAAAAAAATAGTTTTCCAAAGGTGTTGCTAGATGATTTTCATTTTGTAAACTTATAAGTTTTCATTGTCTCATGTAGGCTCCTTTCTAAATTCCATTTTTTGAAAGTCAAGAACATTTAACCTACATCATAGTGGAGTGCTTAATGTTTTCTCATTACATACCACATTTGTAATTTTATTAGTTTGATCTCTTGAGATATCTATATATATTGAGATCAATTCCACTATTACAAATTTGGTAAAATTAAGTAATCTTATGTTTTCGTTATCATATCTTGTTGGGAAGTTTCATTATTCTATTGTGAAAAAATTTATAGTTTCTCCATGTGTTATCAATATTGTGTAAGATATTCATTCATTATGGATTATGAAAAGTATGAGTCCTAGAAGAATAATCTCATGGTTCATTACAACATGTGTGTTCTAATATCTTATCCTCATGGATTCATTCTTGAGCCAAGCGATATATATGAAATAAATAAATATTATAATAAGATGGATCATGTCCTTGTAATAATTCTTTTTAATATTCTTGAGTATATACAATATATATGTGGACTTTGAGTGCCCTTTTACTTTTTTTTAGGTAAAGAGCATATAGCCCATATATTAATAATAAATAAATATAGGTCTTATAGAACAAAATTTATCAGTATCAGAGGCTCTTAATAGCCAAATATCTCACTTCTTTTACAATCTACGAAATGCCTCACTTTGAAGCACCTGTATTCTACCATGATGTCCCTAGTTTCAAATACCCTTGTGAAATATTTTCAAACACCAATATGCAAAATATGCAAGCCCTAAAGCTACTATCTAATAGTCGCAAAATTCAAAGAAAAAAATTATGTAGATTTACTCCTCCATCTGCTCAACCTACACCTCATTTTCATCTTGGTGCTCCTGCATATCACCCTCTTTTGTTTGAGTGCCCTTTTACTACTTGGACATTATTTATGTATTTTTATGGAGAGATAGATTTATATTGAGTAGGTCCTAAGTATGACAATACAGTTCAATCATCACTATTGGCACCTTCTATAAATTATTAGGTCATCATTGGTTTATATCTCTAACTTAGAATGGAATCACATCTATGTCAATCTGTTATATGTTACTTGATTTCATTTTTTAATATTTGTCAAAAAATATTATTGGCTTTGAGAGTCTTGAGAAATTTCTAGGAAGACCATCTACATCGTTTCCACCTATACTCATTAATTTCCACATGGTTTTATATTGTTACCATTTTTAGATGGAATAGTACTCATGATTTGATCATAAAATATTTCAACCTTGACATGGTAATAATGTGTAACATATAAAGGTTTATATTTTAATTTTTCTTCCCTTGTATTCATTTTAGGAGTGAAAAGACCATTGGCACTCATTGCTAAGTTTTTTCTTCCCAATAGGAGAAATTTTGTTTGGTAATCCTACATCATCTTTATGATTTATTGTTGAGAATCTACCATTGATTTAGGAGATTGTACTATTAAGGGAGATACAAGGCCCCTCTTTTTAAAATATTTTAAAGGAGTTTTTTCTTATATAGGGTTTTAATAGTCTTAATAATTTAAGAGAGGATAATTTTTACATGGGTATCTAAGATGGTTATACATTTTTCAAGACCCATTCATTCATATATATATACCTACCATAGTTATGTATATGGGGTATGTTGATGTTTACATATATTATAGGATAAGCTTTCTTAAGTAGGTATCTATTTAGGTAGGTTATACATGTGACTTGTACTTGTCTTGGTAGATATGTACTAAAAATGTGACTAAATCTCTTGTTATCTCATTATTTTTATATTGACATATCTTGGTGGTGCATTCTTTATATACATTCCTCTTGATATCATAATAGCATCCTTGTAAATATATTTGCATTAATATTGGAATACTAGTCATAATGAATTTATTTAATATTTAATTATACTTTTAATAGTGTGATTTTTTTGTTTGATTATATTTTTTGAGTTCTACCCCACTAAAAATATGGTATGGTATTATAGCACTTTCATATTTTAAGGTAATTATGTGCTAAAAAATTGTTTCTTCCCAAGAAAACAAATGTTCAACAATGATTGATTAGCTTAATATTCAATATTGAGCATCTATTATCAATACAAGGACTATACATTAAAGGGTTTATATGGTCTCTATTTTGATGTATTTTGAGAAATGTTATATTCACATGGGATTTTATCCTTATTAGTAATTTTTAATGGAATATTTTTCTCATGGATATACATTTATTAGGACCCATCTATATATCTAGCCATACCAACCTAAGATATGATTATGATATATTTTTGTGCATTTTTATTTCTTGAAATGGTTAATTTGAAATATGTTTAGAGTAATACATATACAAATTATACCATCCTATTCAACCCCTAATAAATTTTAAAACCGAAGACAATTAATGCACAATCATAAGAAGAAAAAGCAAAAGACCAATAGCATAAATCAAGTCAATTACACTCTAGACAACTCATTAACAAATTCATGTTTAAGCATTGCAAGATATTTCTTATTTATGTTTATTATTATCATATTAACTTACACTTGCAAGATATTAATGATACATATTCATCTTTGTTGTGTGAGATTGGTACACCTACATCAGTCTAATAAGGGTGAGTGGTAAGCTAACATTGTGTTTCATTATGATTTATCACTTATTGCTTTTCCTTTTCTCCCTTGAGAGAAAATTCCCTTTATCATCTATCATCATAGTTCTTGTGGAGGTGGGAACACTAATGTGGGGTTTGATGAAGGAAAACCATTGTATGGTACAACCCTTTTCCCTATATTCCTATTGTAGGTTTATAGGTTGTTGATGTGTTAAGTGGATTTGACCCATCAACTCCTTTTAAGGATCAAAATCCTAACTCATGTCTTCAAGGGCTCATTAAACAAATTAGGGCATGATAATTATTCAAACATTATCGAACTTCAAAACCTTATTTATATAGGAAAGAACCTTCAAACACTCTTACAATTGTACAGTATTTGAAACCCTAAATTTTTTCACTTTAGGACTAGGGCACTCGATGCCCCTATCCTACCAATTTTACTCCAGAATTCAATGATAGGTTCTTCTCTATATCGTATATCTATATTTACATTCTATTTTTGACTTCCTATTTTATAATTTCCAAATTTTGTTGCACTTAGTCAATTTGATCCCTATTCACCTAGTTCATAACATCATTATATCAATCATTTACCCTCACAACAAAAAGGGACCAAAATCCTAACTAGCTTTTTAAGCTATCCCTTGAGGATAATAGCCAAACAATATCTCTTGGTTAATTTTGTCTCCTGAATGTTTGAGGTGTAAAAGGATTGATTTAGGTTAGGAATTTGGCCTAGATCTTCCCTTTCACCTATCTTACATTTTGGTGAACCCGACTTAGCTTACATTTTTAGATCTTCTAATTTAATCACATATGTTATTAGATTTGATTTAATTATTTAAGGAATTAGATTATTTGAATATATTAATTACATCTGCAAATATTTTATGTTAGCTTAAAAAATAAAGCATTAAAATTCTTGTTCACTTATGTTATTACAAAAACCTAAAACCTAAAACACCTATTCTAACATATAATAATTATATTTTTCTTGTCATCACTTTCTTCCATTTTCCTCTATCTTCTACTTCCTAAGAAAATTTATGTTTCTTGAAACTTGTATTTTATTTATGAGTGTCAGGACCTAGTGTTCTATGTCCAACACTCTTGTGAGAATAAAATATCAACTTATGGCTTCTCATTCTTTGAATATCTAGTGTTGAGCCTAATTTTGTTAACTCTTTTACTTAAGGAACAATTAAAACATAATTATCTTTAAATCTCACTCCTACCTTACTAATGACCTTTGGCCCATAATCTCTTCATGAATTCCTTGGATTTGATAACTCCTTGGCTTATGTTCATGAAGGTAAACTCCAAAAAATAGACCAAGACTTGGCTGGACTCCAACTATTCTTGAGTACATAACATTTTTGTTAAAGTTTTCCCTCTTATATACAACCTTAGGAAATTATTACTTAATGATTCACAAGGTGTTAAAGTTCTATGTACCCTAGCTAACTGTAAGAGAGGGGGACCAACCACGTCAAGGCCTCAGGTCACAGAGAGCCAAGAGTGGATGGCTTCCCTAATTTACCTCACTCTAAAGGATTTCTTAGTGTGAGGATCAAGAATTAAGAGCACGATGTAGTACTTTTGTCGCTCTACAGAACCAAACTTTAGGTTTAGGCTAGGAGAGTTAGTTTTTGGAGTCGGTAGTGTACCTTGGACAACTCTTTGTCTGAGGATGATAGCACAGTTCTGGGATGATAGCACAATGCATTGGCATCTATCTATATGCTAGCATCTCTCTGGCATGCTATTGTTTGTATGGCTAGAAAACATGAAGTACAATAAAGACTACCTAAAAAATTACTAATAGCCTAGCTAGTTGATTTTGACAAGAAGGACAGAATGAGAAAGTACTTAAAATAAAGACATAGATGATAAAGCAAGTAGATAAAAGCTAGAGTGATAAAGATAATTTCACAAAAGTATTGATTTTCTAGCTAGCTCCATGCGTACATCCACCTACACATAAAAAAGAAGGGGAAAATTGTTGGGGCTGTATAGGGGCCTACCTTAGTCAAACCCCTATTTTGGTGTTTCCACCTTCATGGACAACCAAAAAGCAACAGAGTAGAATATGCGATAAAGAAAGTAGAAAGAAAAATTGCAATGAACACTACAAAACTACACTATGCTACTCTATCAAATCACAAAGGATAGGAGTGAAGCATTACCACCTCCACCCAAAATCTCACTAGCCAATGGAGGGAGAATGTAAGGTATGGACTTGGAAAAGTCACCACAACCCAACGATGATGAAGGGAGGTCTCACAAGACTCCAAGCCCACAACTTGTATGGCTGCCTCACACTTGCAATGTGGAGTTGATGGAGGGTAAATGATGTTGCAATGCTAAAAAATGGAGTGCTAGAATGTTGTTTGAGAGTGTGGAGAAGTGAATGAATTTCTAAGAGAATGTGAAAGAAAGATCAAGTGAATGTGTATAGGATAAAATGAATTAATCAAGAATGTTTTTGAAGGTGGGATGAGTAGAATCTACCATTTTTGGGTTGGTTAGTTGAAGAGGGACGTCACAGTTCAACCCCAATAGAGTGTGTAATTCCTTTGCCAAGTTCAGGCAGAGGAATCCATCAAGGATGACAATGTGTCACGTAGAAGTCTATGCACCATGCATTCATCCCCAAAAAATACTCCCTCATCGAAAACAAGAAAAATTGCAAGTGGATGGAAGGCAGGTGGATGATGTGGAATTTTTCCTTTAGATTTGATTTTCTAAGGTGAGGGTATGTGAAAGGGGAATTTTCTTAAGTGGTGCAAACTCACTCTTATACATGTTTCCCCCACTTTAGCGAGCACAAATTTCAATGAGTGTTTAGTAAAGTAGATCAAAGAGTTAGAAATGTATACCTGAACCATTGAGGAAGAATACCATGATCTAGCAAACTTGAAAGTGTAGGGCAGGAAAAAGACTTCGTAGGTACTCTCTCCTGAAGAGTTTAGAACAAAAGGACTCAATAGCCTTGCAAAACTATGAAGTTGCACAAAGTACACCAAATGACCTCAGACCAATGATGAAAAATCCCACAGGATGTAAGCATCTTACATTCCCACAAACTTGTAAGAAGGTAACCCCCAAGTACTCTCTCATGAAGGAAGCCCAGTGTGGTGCAGGAGCACCTAGTTCACTAGTTGTCTCTCAGGAAAATTTGTCAAAATTGAATGTTTATTTGTAAATTCATGTAAAAGGTCATGAAAAGGTTATTTCAAATGTATGTAAGTCCCTACTAGGTCTCTAGGTGGTAAAGTTAAAATATTTTTCTTTGGTGCAAAAAAGATTGTTATTTGTTGCCAAAATTGTAAAAAAGGTAAAACAACAAAAAACAAGGAATACCAAAGGTCATTGGCAGTTATAGGTAGTTTTATTCGATGGAAGAATGTGAAAATCCTTTAAAAAGGCATGGTTATTCATTGCAAAATAGGGGGAGGTTGTATAGGAAAGTATTGGAATGGAGAAATGGAAAAATCATGAATAAAGTCAGAATTTTCTCAGAATTCGGTGTAAAATAGTTGTCTCAAACTTATGTACGGATTTGTACAAGTGTGGAAGCCCTGGTGAATGACTATAATTGATATTCCATTGATCCCCCTCCATTTTCCTTTTTGTTTCATGTAATTTCATGTTTTTTTGAGTTGGTTATAATGTTTTTCCTAAAATTTGTTGAAACCCTTGCCTAGGGCAACCAAATAAGAAGGAAATAATTTGTATTTCTTTCATTCTACTTAGTGAAAACTCCTGAATCTTGGTGTGGTGTTCCATTATGGTGTATAAATTCATTTTCTTTAAGTTTTAGACCAAATAAGAAGGATTATGCATGAATAACTAAATTTTTATGACTGTCTTAGCCTATGAACAAAGGTTTTCCTAACAGTTGTAAAGAATTGCACCTAGGGTTTGATTAATCCTTCATGGAAGTGGAATTCTAAGGAACTTTTAAGCTTTAAAAAATCAATATTGATGTGTTTCAAGCATTTTTTAGGAGAAACTAATGGTGGAATTGATATATCCAATAAGCCCTAACTTGTGGAGACCTAATGAGACCTAATTGTGGCACGGTACAGTCACTTTTGAGGGATTTTTCCTTAAACAACCTATGTTGATTTTCAAATATGTTTTAGAACACATAAATGTGTATTTAAAGTCACAAGTTCTAAGATGTGGCATATGTTAGAATATTTGGTCTGATAGTCCTAAAATAAGTGCTACAAGGAGATAGGGAGTTTGGTTGTGAAGGACAACAATCTGAAGATGACAGTGTTTTCTATGAGTTTAATTGGCTTGTTCTTATCAAAATAAGCATGAAAAATGTGTGTCAAATTTTGGTAAGAGCTTGGAACCTTGGTTTAGTGGTTTGGTGTCTTGAAGCCATCTTGTTTGTATGAAGTGTAATTTGGTGCATATTGAAGGAATGGATTGGTTCATAGTACATTAATCTAATTTTTTGCTTTGATTCACTTCAATATGATGTTGATAAAAATGGTTCAGGGTCAGATAAAGGTTTATAAGTAATAGTGGATAAATAATACCTTTTTCTCTTATTGGGATAGATGGAAATGTGATGACTAGTGTATGGTTTGGTTGGATAGTGAAGTCTAATGGTGTTATTTTCTTGGAACAATTTTTTTGATGATGAATAAGAAGCATTTGAATCTGATAAAGATGTGTACTATGATGTGGTTTACTAATTTTGATGACTAAAATACTCGTGAATGGCTAAAGAAATTGTTGAGTGGTTAAGTGAATTTGATGAAAAGATTAGTGAATCAAGTTTCTTGTTTAATTTGATCTTCTCCAATTATGTTTGGGACATAAGTTCCCCTAATGAATGATGGTTGTTGATAGTTTGTATTGCATCACAATGTAAGGGGACTCCGCATAGTCAAACTAGAAAGCGGCTTCATAGGAACACCTACAAAGCATCATGTTAATCTATAGATAAAACATGTCAGAAAATAAAGTAGCCACATAGGAAAACAAGCAGATAGTCAACAAATTAAAAGACTTTCAAAGGGGTCCCTTGGGAACCCTTCAAAGGAAAAGGGTTCCACTCAAGGGACGTATTGTTTGAAAGTGTAAAAGAGAAATTTTCTCTCAAATCAATTCATCGTCAAGGAATCATTTTGAAAGATGTTCACTTCATCAAGGAATTCAAAAGGAAGAAAGTGCCCCCTTGCAAGGGGAAGGTCAAGGATTCTCCTGCAAGAAATGCTGCCTCCTCCTTGGAGGAAATTTTTCAAGCTCTTTCTTTGTGAACCCATGATGAAGGAAACGAGTTCCATTAGGGGTCCAAGTTGAGAATGTGATTTTTGAGAAAAGGTTTGCAAGGATTTTTGAGAAAAGATTTGTTGGAAATGAATCTCTTTTCTGAAAATCATAACCATTGTGAAAGTGATGTTGTCGCACATACAAGGGACAACTCAAGCAAAGAAGAGAGAAAGATAAAGGATAAGTAAAAAGAGACAAGGGTGGTCTAATATTTCAGGGTCATATTTGCTCATGAATATATATATATATATATATATAAGTATAGTAATAGTATATTAATGAACTATCATCAACCTCCTACTATATCAGACCATGTGAAGAATGTACAAGATAAAGTAAAAATAAAAAATTGGGCCAACATGGAAGGGAAGCCTAAATGCCCCCAACACTTTGCATCATCCCTAATTTTCTGAAAGCTAAGACACATAATAGAGGAAGAATGGTGATATAAATTGAAGAAAGTTTAAAACACACAATCACTCCTATATCCAAGCACCAACAAGGGTGACAAGGGTCATCCAAGAACACATAATGCAAGCATAGGGGAACACATCACAAAAAACACAAATCTATTCTAAAGATAAAGAAGAGGCCTCCACCTGACACTCATCAACCAAGAGGTAATCTACTTCCCAATCTAGATCATTATAGGGGGAAGGAGGATGAGCCTGTAGTGGCGGAATATTAAGGGGTGGTGCTTTTGACCCTCCCACAATAAGGGATAAGGAAGAAGGGCCCGAAAGGTCTTCTCCACTAGGCTCTTTGGAGCGATGGTCAGCGACTTTGTGAAGATTGCTGACAGGGCCAGGACCTCATCTAGAGAGTTGGACATGCACTTCATAGGAGTGCCATGTATGATCTCAATGGATGGGGTAGGAAGCACCCAAGATTCATTGCTTGGCTCACCAAATGACTCAGGAGTAGTGAAAAAATTAGGGGAAGCCAGAATTGGCTCTATCACTAGGATGGAATAAGCTAGCATAGGACCACCCTTTGAAGAAGGTGGGATCCTCTTATTCCCTCCATTTCCAGAAGGGACAACCTCTTCTTTCTGCCTCATCGAGGGATAAGAACTCCCCATAGATGAGACAAGATGCGTAGAGGAGGAGAAAACTACGAAGGACACCACTAAAGTATTCAGAATGCCCATGGGTTTAGGGAATGGTAGGATATCCAAGAGGGACATCAAAGAGGTGGTTTGACCAACAGAGTGATAAACACTTGCACCTTTTTAGGGTTAGGCACACTCACACTCGCAAGGAGATCTAGAAAAAAATTGAATTCAATTTAATAGAATTAAAGGGGAGGAGAGAGGAAGATGCATCAGGAGGCCCCTGAAATAGGGGTGGTCAATTCCTCTTCCTTTCACTACAAAGTGGCCTGCTCAACTGCTAGAGCCTTTTGTCAACACTTGCGCTCGTGTGCAAGGTAGTTTCTATGACTCTTTGAGCTAGAGGTTGAGGGTTGCAAAGGGACATGAGGCTCCTACTTAGCCATAGGAGTGTCCATCACAACCATCTCCGACAGAGGGAAAAGATGCTGAACAGGAGTATGAGGAATTTGAGAGATAGCAGGGGGAGTTGGATCTAGTGCCTCGGCAATGGACCTCTTCCCATTCACTGCTTTATGAGAAAGAGTAGTAGGAGGTCATGGAAATTGAGACAGAGGATTTGCTATGGGGACCCTTTCTTCTACCATATCAAATAGGCCTAAGCTCCATGGGCAGAGCAAGAAGTTCGAATGCAGGACACATAGGCATTTTCCAAGCAAGAACCATAGGGTTCTCTTGCAAATGCAGAGTAGAATTTGATGACGCCATAATAGGGTAAGAGGAAGCATCAGGCTGGACAACAGAAGATGGGAAGAGGAGCCTCAAGATCACTTCTCTTCTTCCCTCCTACATGCCAGGGAAACATCACTGTCAGCTTTTAAACAAGCCCTATGCGAAACAACATAAGGTGATGGAGGGTATCTCACTCTAGGTGTTAAGTTCCCTTTCTTATACTTCTCATAGGTCTAGTACAAGAGGTCCTTCCTAGGTGGAATGGGAAAAATAGGAATAGGATAGAATTGATCTAAGGAATAACTACCACACACAACTGGCGGCTTATAGCCAGTGTTGTGGATCACATGTACTGAACCCTCATGAATAAATTTTAGACATTTATGTACAACCAAGGGAACTACATTCTCTAGCTACCAGTCAGGGGATACCCAGCTTCACTTTTAAGAGTTCAAACCTTGGGATTATGTCAAATAGTAGGTATACAGACTTAGGTTCGACAAGGACTTCCAAAATGATACTACCAAGGGGAGGTACAAAAATTATGTTATGCATACGAATCATGTTCATAGGTTCATCGTACCCATCTTTATGCAGGAAGTTAATTAACATAATCTCCTCAATTATGATATTCACCTAAGATGTTGGGTCAACAAGAACACCTGCTATAGTGTTTTCATTGATTTGTGTAGGGATATAAAGAGGAGATGGTTCTCTATTAAAACCCATCGGTAGGTCCTGCGAGGTGAAGGTTATACCTGGACTACTACTCACATGCTACATAGAGGGGATAGGAAGATGCAAGAAAGAGGGTATCATGCACACTAAAGGATACTCTCACAAAGCCCCCCAAAGATTTGAAGTAAGACAGTTACCTAATTAAGGTTTCATTTCGCAACACCTATGAAACCTTCCAACTATGCCTACTAGGGGTCATAGGTTGTGCTATGAGAAAAAATTCCTCACAACACTTGTACCCACAACACTCCTAGAATGTGAGGAAAGGACCCTTTAGCACTACTAAATGGAACCAAAATGGTTCATGTTAGGTTCACCAAAAATGTAAGAGAGGGGGACCAACCACGTTAAGGCCCTAGGTCACAAAGAGCCAAGAGCGAAGGGCTGCACTAACTTACCTCACTCTAAAGGATTTCTTGGGGTGAGGATCTAGAATGAATAGCACTACATAGTACTTTTATTTCTCTATAGACCCGAACTCTTTGTCTGAGGATGGCAACATGATTTTGGGATGTTAGCAAGGCAGGTTGGCATCTCTCTAGAACACGGGAATCTATATGGCCAGAAAACATGAAGTACAGTAAAGAATACCTAAAACCTTACTAACATCCTAGCTAGTTGATTTTGATGGGAAGAACAAGATGAGAAAGTACAAAAAATAAAGATGGAGATGATAAATTAAGTAGATAAAAGCTATGGTGATAAAGATAATCTCACAAAAGTGTCAATTTTCTAGCTAGATCCATGTGCATGTGCACCTACACACAAAGAAGAAGGGGAAAGTGTTGGGGTTGTATAGGGGCCTGCCTTAGTTAGACCCCTGTTTTGGTGTTTCCACCTCCATGAACAACTACAAAGCAACAAAGTAGAATATTTGATAAAGAAGGTAGAAAGAAAGATTGCAATAAATACTATAACATCTAGAAAATTCAAAAGAAAGTTTAAAATAACACACTCAATGCGATCTAAGCTCTAATGCAATCTAAGCTAAACAACAAAGAACAAAGGAAAGCTAAAATGTAAATAAACTGAACAATCTCACCCAATATCTACGTAACTCCATGTATAACCTCGATTTCCCTTCTCCATTTTTTCGTTGTAGTATAATTTCCCTTAGATTTCTCTTGTGCAAGTATAGCCTATGATAGTGATTTAGCAAAACATCGAAGATTCAAGATAATTGCTCCAAAAGTCATATGATTTTGAGAGTGATTGGAATGATGAAAAAAAAATCAATTTATAGAAAATTGATCATTCGAATGACAGGACAGGATCGAAAGATCGACATATAGGTGAGATCGAAAGATTAGACATGCATTGTGATAACTGTTAGTAGTGACATGAGTGATGAAAACTAGAAATAGAAATAAAGATTAAATAAATTATTTAATCTTCGAGTTTGGTATTCAAAAACAAAAGAATAGTCTTTGCATGACAAAGATAAAGATGGATTAAAGCAACTCTCTGTTTGAATGCACGCACAAGATTTAATTAATTAAATAGGAATATTTAATTAATATGCGTGTACACGCAATTGAGTTAAAACTAGATGACTGAATGATATGACAAAGATACTACTTGTGAAATCCACTCAGACACTAAATCCAGAGTTAACTGACTGAATTAAATAGATCTTTGAGTTGAACGAGAGTGAATATTTAGATAACGTACACAATTATCTAAATATAGAAAAATGCGTTAAAATACAATTGATGAATTAAATAATTCATTTAATTCAAGATTTGATATTTAAAGAATAATTAAATAAATAAGATTTATTTAATTAAGTGTCGAAGGGGTTAAATCATGAATAATTAAATAAATAAAGAATTTATTTAATTATAGTTGACATATGATAAAGGGTAAATTAAATAAGAATTTATTTAATTTAACAAGAAATATAAGGTTAATTAGTAACATAATTAAATAAAAAGCATTTATTTAATTAATCAGATGGAATAAAGAAAAGTGTGAATTAATTAAATAATTATGATTATTTAATTAATAGAAGAATTAATATTAAGGTAAATTAATTAAATAAATAGATTTATTTAATTAATAAAGAAATGAAGAACTTTAGAGAACAATTAAATAATTGACATTATTTAATCATGACCATGGAAATACAAATAATGAAGAAATTGAAGTCGCGGGCTTAGACCAGATTTCAGTGTCTACAAATACTACAAAACAATACTATGCTACTCTATCAAATCACAAAGGAAAGGAGTGAATCGTTACCACCTCCACCCAAAAGTTCACTAGCCAATGGACGGAGAATGAAAGGTATGGACCTGGTAAAGTCATCACAGCCATAGCAGTGATGAAGGAAGGTTTCACAAGACTCCAAGCCCACAACTTGTATGGCTACCTCACACTTGCAATGTGGAGTTGATGGAGTGTTAATGCTATTGCAATGCACAAAATTGGAGTGCTAGAATGTTGCTTGAGAGTGTGGAGAAGTGAATGAATTGCTAAGAAAATGTGAAAGAAAGATCAAGTGAATGTGTAGAGGATAGAATGAATGAATCAATAATGCTTTTGAAGGTGGGATGAGAAGAATATACCATTTTCAGGTCGTTTGGTTGAAGAGGGACATTACAATTCGACCCCAATTAGGTGTGTAACACCTCTGCCAACTTCAAATGGAAGAATCTATCAAGGATGGCAACGTGTCAAATGGACATTTGTGCACCACACATTTGTCCCCAACAAATATTCCCTCATCAACATAGAGAAAAAAATGCCATGTGGATGGAAGGCAGGTGGGTGATGTGGAATTTCACCTTTGAATTTGATTTTCTAAGGTGAGGGTATGTGAAAGGGGAATTTTCTTAAGGGGTGCAAATTCGCTTCTATACACTAATAGTGGATTCAAATATTAATACATCATCTAGCTACATGGAAATTTTCAATAATGCATCCCATAAAAAATAATAGAAACACAAGTTTTAACCCCCATGATGACATTGTTGTAGTGTTGTCATTAATGCCAATAGGGAGATTATTGCACTATGTTGTCACTAGTGTTGTCATTGATTTCAACCTCTAGTGTGGTGTTGAGATGGTGTTGTTGATGTAATTGGCTCACTTGGTTTCCAAGTGTTTTTGAGAAAATTTGAATAAAGAGTGTACAAGGTGACAAAGTTGTGTTTTTCATTGTGCTCCACATTTCTAAATGGTTGAAGATGTACTTGTGTAATTTGAATGAAATTATCAAAGGTGTTCAAAGGTGTTATATCTAGAGTTTTAGGTTCTGGATCATGTAGCAGTGGAAGATGTGTCTAACGGTGTGTTGCTTGTGAAGAAGGTTATCTAGTAGAAATGGAATTTCTCTACATTTCTTTATGTTGAGGTTTCTTATCTGTTGGATTTAATAATGTGCTAATATTGTTTGTATCCACCTTCCCCTGGAGTGTTTGGTGTTTAGTTGTTCTACAAGGTTGGTTAGTGAATTGTATGTTTGTGGTAGTGTGGTTGGTTGCATAGGATGTTTAGCATTCTCAATTTCAAGTGGTTGTGATAGCGTTGCTAAATATTTTGATGGTGTCAAAATATTAAGGAATGTTTTGTAGTGTTGTTTCATGGTCCACATGGTATTTATTGGACCTAGTGAAGAGTGAATTGATTGTTTGGGCGTTAATGCAGGCTTGGCTTACCTAGTGTGTTAATGTTACTTGTGGATTTCCTTCATGATTTTGGAAGTGTGGTGAAGCATGTTAGTGTATATTTTCATCCTAGTTAAACCTTAGTGTGGTCCACCTTCACTTTTTTCCACTACAGAAGTGTTTGGTGTCAACCTATTTTTTGGTTGCATATTTGAGGTGCATATGTTTCATTGAGGATGAAATAGAGAAGATTTTTTAGGTCACGAAGGATATAAGCAAGGTTAATTATTGGATATGAGTGTGGTGTTTTGTATGATTCAAAATTATGTGTATGAGAAATTTTTGTTATCTAAGTGTGAGCTTCAATGCATAACGCTACTGAAAGTAGTGAATTAAAGGTGTCTATATTTTTAGTGTACATAAATTTGTTGGAGGAAGTGAATAGAAGTTTGGGGAGGGTGTAGGGTTGTTGTGATGGATCTTCCTGTTTCTCTGAGGTAGTGAACTTCCTTGTAATAGTCTTCTTATATTCTCTTTTATTTTGTGCAGTGAGTCCTTTGGGTAGTGAGCTTACTAGTGAGCCATCATTTTATTTTGGTTAGTGAGCCCTTCCATTAGTAAGCCTATTGTATTTAGTGTTGTTATTCATATATATGTGAGTTAATCCCTATTGTGGTTTTTACCTGATTAGGGTTTTCCATGTAAATTTGGTGTTCTATTGTGTATGGTAATTGATGTGCTGATGTGTTGATGTTTCACTTGTTTACATTCATGCTAATTCTTAATAAGGTTTTGAAGATTCATGAGGGTTTTAATGTTTTAATGGACAACTGATTCACCCCCCCTCTTAGTTGTCATGTGTGTCTAAAAATTGGTATTAGAGTTGTGGTTCCTTGGAAGAACCTTAACCGCTTGAGGTAGATCCAGATGGTGCATAGGGATGGTGTCAAGGTCTCTATGTTTGATGGAACAAGCTATGCTTTCTAGAAAGATATGTTGGAATCCTTTCTTGTCTCATTATGGTTTGGTGTATATAAGTCATTTGAAAATGGATATACTATGCCTAATACTCCTCTAACAAGTGATGATGAGATCAAGGATACAAGAATAATGGAAAAGCAAGGAATGTTATCTTGAGTGGGCTTTTTGATTCAGAACTTGTGAAGGTGATAAGCCTTAAAACTATTAAGGGGATTTTGAAAAAGTTGTATAGAATTTATGAAGGAGATGTTAAGGTCAAGCAAGCAAAGACGTAGAATTTCAAAGACAAATTTGAAACCCTAAGGATGTTAGCAGATAAAGATATTATAGGCTACATGCTTAGAGTGGATAAAATTTCCAATACCATCAATGGTCTTGGTGGAAAACTGGAGGAAAGTGATGTTGTGAAAAGGTATTGAGAACTCTTTCTAAAGCTTATAGTGCTAAGGTTTTTTCTATTGAGGAAGATTAGAATTTGGATCAATATTCTAGAGATCAAATGTTTGGTGCTTTAACTACTTTTTAATTAAGAGAGTTTCACAAAGATGCTCCAAAGAAATAAATCGCCTTTAAAGTTGGATAGAAAGATGATGAATCTAATTCTAATGATCTTGATGAGGTGGAGAAAAAATTTGTAGGGAAATTGAAAAAGGTCATTGGAAAATATAGAGTTAAGTTATTGTGCGAACCCTTTTCCTAGTACCTACAAAACAACATGAATAAATGATTTAGACCATGAATTACAAGCTAGAATCTAAGTTCCTCAAGAAATCTATTTATCAATGCTTTAAAATAGGAAAATGAAAGCAATACAAATGAGAAACCAACAAAAGAGATTAAATCCTATGAAAGCAAATTAAACTCTTGATCTCTTGAGGGAGTTGGTGCCAATTTGATGTGGAAATTTGGCCCTTTCCCAACTCCTATGCAAGCTTTGTTGATTGATGATGAAGAGTGACCCACTTTGATGAATTTTGACAAAAGCTCCAAGCCAAATCTATAAAAATCCTAGCTAAGAACTCAATGATGGATGGAACTCAAGAGATATTTGAGCATGGTAACTTTGCTTGGATTGTGGATGGATAGAATTCGCTAATGATTTGAGCATAGTAAGTTTACTCAAATTGTGGATGGATAAATGAGGATATGAGCTCTTTATTTATAGGATTCCAAGATGGATGAATGTCCAAATTTGAGCAATGTGGGACTAACATTCATCCAATGATATGATGCCACTTGTCAAGCTATGAATGGATGATGGATGTGCAATATTTGGGGTTTGTACCAATAAATGCCAATATTTGAAATTCAAATTTGTTGAAATGACATGCAAGAGGGAAGGGAAAATGCAATAAATGCCACTTGGCTCAAGGAAAAGGACATGTAAGAGATCTTAAATGCCTTGTTGGATGTACATGTTGACTTGGAATTTTTGAATTCAAATTGAGAGAATATTCCAAAAGATGCCTTGTGAGGAAAATAGAGATTTAATAAATGAATTAAATCTATTTTTGTGTGCAACTTGCATTATCTAGAGGATGTGACATGAGATGAGATTAAATTAATCAAAGGTTAATTAATTTAATAGGATTTGATGATGTGACTTATTTGACTTAGATTTATGGATTTATTTAAATCAAATAAGAGAGGAATATGATAAGAGGCTAATTAAATAAGGATTTTAATTTATTTAATTAAAAGGGATGGTGTTAGATTAAATCAAATAAGGTTTTAATTTATTTAATTTAATGGATAGACTTTAGAGATTTAATCAAATAACTTGATTATTTAATTAAATAGGGATAATTAAATCAGATGGATTGATTTAATTAACAAGAGAGATGACTTGGTTAGATAAAATGATTTATTTACTTAAGAGACGAATATTGATGAATTTAATCAGATAGGGGAATTTGATTAAATGGTTAGACCGAGGGATGATTCAGGAAGAAATGATGTTAGTAAGTCAGGATCAAATGCACGATGTTAATCAGTATATTTTACGTGTCTACATTTTGCCCCTCTTTGAATCAAAGCACTCGTTGCATTGGTTTAAAGAATAAATGATCTCGATCAAAGCCAAAAAAAATTGATATTTTAAAATTTGCCCCACTACTGCATGGTGAGAGAAAACATGCCATTTATAATGCCCCCTCAAGAGAATGGACGAAAATTTTAATTTTTTTGGGTGATCTCACGAAAAAAGATGATAAAGTACTCGACAAGTCCGAAAGGGGTCCGATAGGCTAAAAACATGTCTAAACGCAATAAAACGATGAAAAACAAGCCTCGAATGGACAAAAACAAGTTCGGGGGTCCAAAACCCTAGCAAGACAGCCATTTAGGGTTAAAAAACCCTAATTTTTAGGCTTAAAAGAGGCCCGAGGGGTCACTTTCAAGTCATTTTCACACACCTCCGCTAGCAAACCTTGAGATTCGAGCTCTGACCCTCCAACGATATGGTGCAATGACAACTTCCACTACACATTTCAGACCGAGTTCGGACATACCAGCGGCCACTTGGCATCGAGGCACCAATATGTGACCCTTATTGAAGCCTAGTTTTTTTCATTTAACGCATTTATTACTAGTTTAAAAGAGAGCTCACCTCCAGTGGCACTATTATAGCGCCGCTCAGTATTTGAACTACACCGCGCCAAGCCATTTTGCACCACAACAGTGCTATTTAGCACCACAATGGTGCTATTTAGCACCGCAGCGGTGCAGTTTGGAGTTTAGAAACTCTGTCGTTGGGATCGAGCTTGACAGGCCGGTTTAGGAAAGGTGTGTCGTGGCAGCGCCCTTTTCATGAAAATTGTGACACTGGGGATAAAGTACGCAGCGGCAGTGCTATTTAGTTCATTTTGGGCTTGCGCGACAGAGTTTGAGGAAACTCAAACTGCGATGCCTTCACAAACTGTGTCGCTGGAAGCGAGTTTAGAGCATTGGACCTGGATTTTTCAAAAAAAATTAACACACTGATTTTCCTTGATGCAAGATGGGCCTAGGGAGCTCTATTCTCGGGAGCACCAGTCACAGGATTTGGTGAGCATCCTATAGGACTTGAGTGACAGAGACCAAGATCGACTGGGAGTTGCTAGCTTATGGCATATTGGGTACACAGTGCCCGTGCGCACACACCTAGGGATGCTATCAATGTTGTTCGAGAGGTGGCACAGCAAGACATCATCATTTCATCTTCCTGCTAGTGAGGCGACCATCACCCTGGAGGATGTTTGGCGCATTCTTCGCTTGCCCATTCATGGCTGACGGGTGATTTACGATATGGAGGAGGGACGCAAGTGCTGCATTCGAGTCCTCGCTACATGAGACATTATTTACTACGAGGGGAAGATTGAACTCGAGCGGTACAGGGTCATCACACCTCCCTTCCACTGGGCGATTGCGGCGATCACTTTAGGTTTGGTTGCCCCAGACCGACGAGGGTGATATTTCAGTCCTAGCTAGGGATACTGCTGGGAGAGGATGGTTCGAGAAAGGCCAATTCATTTTGCATGGGGGCCTATACTTCTCGCCTCGCTCTATAGATATTTACACGAGTACGTTTACGTGGATGGCAGAGCACTGGGGGCTGGAGTGACACTTCTTCATGTCTAGGTATGGGATCACATCTCTGTGCTACATCCACGGGTCGCTCCAATTTTGATGGGGGCAGAGGATGCCCTCGTGGCACTATACAAAGGTGGTGTGTCCTTCACACACACTGGCAAGCATAGGATCCCCTACTGGAGGCGGGTCTTGGATGAGATTGCTTCTCTTTACTTGGTGTCCATACCTTGGTCGGCCCAGATGGGCCAACGATGCTACTCAACTCTTCTATTGTCGCTAGGATCGATACATGCAGGGGCGAGAGCACATGATGATTGAGAGATACATGTCCAGGTGTGTACAGTGTCAGTTTGGAGAGCCACAGGATCAGCTCGATGACGGTTATGTAGCCGTCTTTGCATGCAACATGACACAGATAACAAGGGGGCCTAGTATTCCTATCATGGAGGTAGTTGACAGCTTTCGATAGTTGGTGGCCTGACCGTGGGCCTATGATCAAGGCTTGGTAGATCCGGGCACCACATAGGCCTACAGAGATTGGTTCAGACCTCCCCTCCAGTTGACCGTTCCAGGCGAGGATCCAAAGGTGCGCAGGGTCAAAGGCAGGGGGAGAGGATGAGGATGAGGGTGAGGATCGAGGGTTGAGATTTGATAGGATCCACCAAGGGTGCCCCCAGTCCCACTAGGTCATGGGGACGTCCACATGCAGGATCAGTAGCAAGATGCACCAGTCCCACCACCATGATCCGAGGGTGAGGACCAGCCTCACGTGTGCCACGAGTACAGCCAACAGGGCAGGTAGATGCACGGGATGCCTTGATTTTACAGTTGCAGGCCCAGGTTCAGGCAGTGACAGTAGAGAGAGACTAGGAAAGGGCTAAGAGAGAGTAGCTCAGAGTAGAGAGGGATTAGGCTATGCAGCAGAGACAGGCTACAGAGCTACAGGTAGCTATAGAGCTTGCTCACACACATCAAATTGAGAGTATGACAGCCTCCTCGTCTCAGGGTACAGTGCCAATGCGATCCTACAGGGATGCCATCCGAGAGATAGAGTACTACCGTCAGGCCTACCATGACACTGTACCTAGAGCAGACTAGGTTCCTGAGTACTTAGAGCGGGCCAGTTAGAGACCAGTAGAGGGTCACGGTGATAGGGGTGAGGGCAGCATTCACAGAGATCGGGCCTAATCCAGATGATACACACTTTTGTGCCTTATGGGCTCATTTTTGATAGCCCCATGGGCATTTTGTACTGATTGACATATATATACAGTGATCCGATTTATTATTTTTGTACTATGACAGTGATATGATGATATATATGAGCCGATTTTTTATGCGATGTATTGTGCTCTCCTTTATGCATGGATGGTTTATTTGTATATGCTATGGATGCTTTTATTTCTATATGCTATGGATGCTTGTATGATTATATGTTGTGGATGCTTTTATGATTATGACTAATAGATCTATATTATGTTGACCTGTGATATGATGTGCAATGATGTTATCTATATGATGATTTATTTTATGCCAATGTGATATGTGAAAATGATTTGATTTATGGTATATGCAATGATGTGTAGAAAATGCTTATATATGAGGTGATTTATGGATGGATGTGATATGATGCGATGGTTGTGATATGATGCTAATGAAATAGTGTTAATGCATAATGAAATTGAGATGCTTAGAATAACAAATGTTATTATCCTAAATGATGATGTATGTGATGCACTGATGTGTTAATGAAAAATGATATGATGATGCATAATGTGAACGTAATCTGATGATATGATGTCATGATGTTATGCAAGTATGTGTGCCTAATGAATTAAATGATTATATACCTATTGCTTATGATTATGCAAAAATAATGATGGAATGCTTTTGTTCATGCTTATGTGATTATTTATATGGTAATATGACATGGTTGTGAAATGCAAATGAATGTTTATGCTATGATCGATATAATGCCCTGAGATGCAATGTAATGGGTGAAATGCAATGACATGGATGCACCTATTTAAGAATATTTATGATAACATGTTTATGCAATGCATATGTTTCCTATATGATATGCTTATGCAATGCGCTAACGATTTCTATATGATATGCTTATGCAATATGCTAATTATTTGTGGATGTAGGATTGATGATGATGATGGTGATGATGATCAACTGTCATAGTACCTTGTTAGTGCAGTTAGTAAGAAAAGAAGAAGTCATTTCAACAAGACACAAGATGACACAAATGCAAATGATGATGATGATGATTACTTGCCGCGGAATTGGGATTTTCAAAGGGCCAGATTTTCTTATGTTTGATGACACATGTGGTGCGATGCATCGAGGTATAGGAAACTAGGATGGTGTTGTACCTAGTGAAATGGAATTTGACTTGACAATCAGATAGGAGTGTTCTTGTTCACACCTGACATATGGAAACCTTGCTAGGATGTTTTTTAGAAGTTTCAGACAACTCGAACCAAAACACAGATAGGTAAACCTATCCCTGTAATAGTCAACAAGTTTCCCTAGACCTCTTCCCTACATACCTAACAAAGCAAGTATTCACCAAGTTATTTTACAAGAATGTCCAACAAGCACAGTAGACAAAAGATAATGATCGTTGCCCCATTCCTATTTCTCTAAATCCTCTGTTTTGGGATATCATCAAGACATCCTTGGAATGAGCGCAAATAAGATAAGTCAAAAGATAAAAACCAAGTAAATAAACAAATTGATGCTCTTGAATACCGCTAACAGAGAGAGGATGTGTTTTCTAAGATGATAACCGAAACTTATTGCCAAAAGATAATACCCATTGTAGGAAGGATTCATCCTAGGACATGTTAGTGGATGGCAGCACGTCATTTCGTTTATAAGGGATGATTGATATGGGACAAATTCAGATGATGTGTTACCAATATAAAGAGATAACCAACTTGCTTACGCACTGACTTAGACTTAAGACTTGATGTTTTGAGTTTTCAATTTTAATCTGCTAGACTTGTTTCTAACTGTTTTACCAAAGGTTGAGGATGGCGATCAGTTTATTATGGATGGTGTTTATTGCAGGTGCAGGCGAGATGAGACAGATGGATTTTTTGAATATTTGAATGTTTTTGATGTTTTTGCAATGTTTTGAGGCTGTTTTTGGTATTTTTTCAAGATTTTACAAATGTCTTGATTTTTGATTTTTCAAATAGTTTTGGGATTTTTTGAGATTTTGACCAAGAGACTAACCTAAAGACCTATCCTAGGGGTCTCGAGGGCTGGTCAATAGACTAGCCTTGCCTACGTTATACATGCAGAGACCACGTAGTTTGACTGACGACTCGACTGATTTACAAATGATGATACACATGATGAGATGTTAGTTTATTATGACGGACTCCTATAGGGCTGACCTAAATATCTCGAGGGATGATCAAAGATCAACCTTGCCTATGTTCAAGCTTAGAGATGACATAGTTCGACAAGACGACTCTACTTTTTGAATTTTTGACTAACTTTTTGACTGATTTTTTGACTTGTTTTTGGATTTTGATGTGTTTTGATGTTTTTGGATTTTCTGCTTTCTGATGTTTTTGGATTTTTTGATGTTTTAATGTTTTTGGATTTTTTGATTTGAGGATTTTAAGATCATACACGAATCTGATCTAATAAGAACATGCCCCCAGTGTGATGCAATAGACTAATCCAATAAAGGCAGGACAAACTGACCTTGAGGATGGGCTGAGTAGTACTAGGAGGGATAATGATACGAACACAAGACCAAGCTATGGTGCGGATGCGAGTGGATGTGTGATGGATGGAGACCTAAATGGGATGGATGATGGAAGTGAAATGGATGAATAATGCCGAACAATTCGTAAAGATCCTGGTGGATGGAAAGTGCTTATTTATGCAAGGCGCCTATTTGCCAGGTTTTCACCGAGGTACTTGCCTAAAGTGCCAAAAAAGTGGTTTTCACTAGAGGACGTTTTTTTTAATCTTTTTTTAAATTTTTTTAAATTTTTTGCTTTTTTAATTTTTTGTTGTTACCAAGATGCCTGTTTGCCAGGTTTTCGCCGAGGTAACCATTTTTTAGGACTTTTTCTGATTTTTTGGATTTTTTTGGTTTTATACCCAGGAAGATTTAGGCATAAAACTTTTTGAGATGAGAGCTATTCATGGGCTCTTGCAGAGGTTCCCCTTCGAGTGTTGATAGCTAATATGCCCCTAATTTGTAACTTGTTGTTACGATGAAAGGTCCTAACCAATTAGGTTCGAACTTGCCTTTGCTACTTGGGTTTGGGACATTCTTCCGATTTTCTTTTAAGACCAGTTCTCCGACTTGGAAAGTCCTGCTTCTGATTTTCTTGTTGTAGCTCCGTTTGAGTCTATTTTGATAGACTTGCAAATGATTCAGAGCATCAATATGTCACTCATCCATTAACTCTAGCTCTTTCAATCTTGACACCCGATATTCCTCATCAGTGATGAGGTTTTGCAGTGATATTCTGAGGGATGGGAGCTTGATCTCAATGGGGAGAAAAACTTCTGATCCGTAGACCAAGGAGAAGGGGGTGGCACTAGTGGGTGTGTGGATGTTGGTTCGATAAGCCCAGAGGGCGGGATTAAGCTATAGATGCCAGTCATGACCTACATCATTGACTATTTTCTTGAGGATTTTGAGGATGGTTTTATTTGTGGATTCTGCTTGGCCATTTCCCTAGGGATAGTATGGGGTGGAGAAGTGATGTTGGATTTTGAATTTCTCGCACAAGTTGCGAACCTCCTAGTTCTTGAATGGTGTCCTGTTATCTAAGATAATGGATTGGGGGACACCATAGCGGCATATGAGATAGTTTAGAATGAGCTTTGAAATTTGCTTCCCAATTACATACGTCATGGGTATGGCCTCCACCCACTTAGTGAAGTACTCAATTGTAGTTATGATGAATTTATGGCCATTGGATGAGGTGGGTGAGATTTTCCCAATGAGATTGAGTCCCCACTACGAAAAGGGCCATGGTGTGACAATTGGATGAAGCTCTTGAGCTAGAGCATGGATGAGGTCCCCATGCTGCTGACATTGTATACACCTCTTAGCATGATCATGTGTTTCTCTTTCCATTATGGGCCAATAATACCCCATCCTCAGCAGTTTCTTGGCAATGGTCATTCCACTCGAGTGTGAGCCACATATACCGTTATGAACTTCGGTTAGAGCAGTTAATGTCTCCTCAACATTTAGACAGCGTAGTAAGGTACCTTCTATGCTTCTATGGTAGAAGGTATCACCTAGGATCACAAATTTGGATGCCTTTTTAATAAAGGTTCATTTTAAGCTTGATGGTAGGTCAGCGGGTATGACTCCTATTCGAAGATATGTATAGATATCATGATACCAAGGATCGCTAGGACCAATGATTTCACACACATATTCCGATTCTGGTACCTCGAATCTGGGGACGAGAAGCTACTCAATCAGAAATTCATATTTTGGTACGTTGTGAGGGATGTCTAATAGGGACCCAATTGTAGCCATGGAGTCAACTCCTCTGTTGTTGGTTCTTGGAATCTGCTCAAATGTTATGTCAATGAAGGATTCCTTTAAAGTCTCCACCAATTTCTTGTATGGAGTTAGCTTGTCATCCCTAGTTTGATATTCATTATTGACTTGATTTATGATCAATTGAGAGTCTCCATATACCTTAAGAGCTATGATGTTCCATTGCACTGCTATCTTGAGACCTATATTCAAAGCCTCGTATTCTATGATGTTGTTAGTGCAAGGAAATGCAAATTTGTATGACTTTGGTATACAATCTCCTTGCAGGGTGATGAAGAAGACACCCTCTCCTGATCCATGCTATGTGTATGAACCATCAAAGTATAGTTTCCAATGGTCAGTTACGTTGAGGTTAAATATGGATTCATCTGGGAATTCTGAGACAAGGGGATTCTCAAAATACATAGGTGCTTCTACTAGTTGATCCGCAATAACCTGTCCCTTGATTGCTTTCCTCTCTACATACTCAATGTCATACTCTGATAGTATCATCACCCATTTTTCCATTCTTCCCGTGAGCATTGCCTTTGATAAGAGATACTTGAGGGGATCAATTTTCGCACTGAGCTTTATCTTGTGTGCCAACATGTAATGTCTGAATTTTTGGGATGCAAACACTACTACAAGGCAAGCTTTCTTAATAAATGAGTAATTTAGTTCATGACCGACCATTATTCTGCTGATATAGTAGATAGCCCTCTTTGTTCCATTTTCATCATGTTGAGCAAGAAGAGTCCAAGGGCTGTTGTTGTTGTTGACACATATAAGATCAATGGCTTTCTCGGGATAGGTGGCATTAACACTGGTGGTGTTAGTAGGTATTCCTTGATTTTGTTAAATGCCTCTTCACACTTTGTATCCCATTTGTATGCTACCCCCTTATGGAGTAGGTGAGAATATGGATTCTTCTTGTCTACCAGTTGTGCTATGAATCGTTGGATGGATTGAAGTCAGCCTTGGAGGCCTCTCAGTTGTTTTAATGTCTTTGGTGCTTCCATCTCAAGGATTGCTTTTACTTTTTCCAGATCCACCTCGATACCCCTCATGGACACTATGTATCCTAGCAATTTACCTGATTTTATGCCGAAGATGCACTTCTTGGGATTTAGTCTGACTTTGTATTCCTCCAACTTGTCAAAGATAGCACTTAGGGTTGCTATATGATCTTGTCTCTTTCTTGACTTAGCTAGAATGTCGTCGACATAGTCTTCGACTATTTTGTGGATCATGTCATGGAATATTAGTGTCATGGCCCTTTGATAGGTTGATCCTATGTTCTTTAGGCCAAATGGCATCATCTTCCAGTAGTAGGTCCCCCATGGACAAGTGAAAGCCATCTTGTGTTGATCTTCTTTTGCTATCATGATCTGGTTGTATCCTGAAAATACATCCATTAGTGATAGCATCTCATGTCCTGCTGTCATGTCTACTATCATGTCGATGTTGGGAAGCAGGAAATCATCCTTGGGACATGCCTTGTTCAAATCTCTGAAGTCCATATAGATTTTGATGGCTCCATCAGGTTTTGAAACATGTACCAAATTTGACACCCATTCTAGATAATCAATTGGTCGGATAAATCCTGCATCTAACAACTTTTTGAGCTCCGTTTTGACTAACAGAGCAATTTGAGGATGCATTTTTTGGAGCTTTTGTCTGACAGGTTTTGATTCTGGATACACTGCTAAATAATGAACCATAGTCTTTGGATCAAGTCCCGACATGTCAGCATAACTCCATGCAAAGTTTATTTTCCTTTCCCTTAGGAATGCTGCTAGGAGTTCTTGCTCTTCTAATAATAGTGATTCTGCATAGAATGTGATATGTGGGACCTCCTCTATTCCTAGGTTGATAGGATTGCATTTCTCTACCAAGACTGCTGACTTTTCCTAATGGATAGCTCTTAGAGGAAGATTGAATCCTTCATCCTCGGGTGCCTCAAAGAGGTTTTCACCATTGGATACATCCTTTATTTTTACTTTTGTCTTGTCAGAGAGTGCCATAGTGTGGTTTTCACTCAAGGACTTGGATATGATTCTTAGTTTCTCACTTTTATGACTGAAGGATTCAATCATTTCCCCGTAATAAGCATGTGTGTCCAACTCCATTATAAACCATACCTTGTGATTCCCTTATGGAATGTTATCCCTCAATCCCATGAATTCTGAGAGTGCCTCATCATTTTTGAATGTATCAAGAACTGGTGGTCCTCATTGGTCATAGTCGATTAGTTGGGGGTACACTAAACAGATCCCATGATTTTGATGGTCTGTTTCAAAGGAGACAGTGCTAATCATATATAGGGTGGTATCTTCGAATAGCCTAGGTAGGGTGGTCATGGTATCCTCGTCATCGCTACTAATATAGGGCTCAGTTATAAAGTTATGTATGTCCCTATCTATGGGTATTGGTGAGTGTACTTGTGTTAATACTGGCTGAGGAGAAATATTAACCGTTCTAACTGGAGGACTTTGGCCATGTATGGTTATTCTCAAAGGGGTACATCCAAGGCCAAGATTTTTTATGGGTGCGTCTCCGGCATGATAGGTATTATGAGCCCATTGTCATTTTGTCCCAGTCTTTGATTTCTGTCGTAGCCCATTGCGAGCATCATTTGTAGGCCCTTGCTTGTCTCATCCATTGGTAATTCAAGTGTCGGTCTTTCATCTCGATACAACATGTGAGATGGATATGCTTCAATAACCTCCGACCAAGGTCTCCCCAGCTTGTGAATTCGATATAGTTTTCATGATGTGTTTGTGATGTGGAAGCCTGATTTTCTTGTGGGCATCCTTGTGATCTAGGAGATTGTGGTAACTCTCCTATCACAAAAGCATTGTTAGGAAGCTTATAGCTTCCACAACCATCCTCCTAGATGATGAGCTTGATATCGGAGATGGTGGGGATGGTGGGGATGGCTGGTGTCTTTGTCGCAGAAGTGGACTTGAGAGTGGTGGGATTGATAGATGGTGTGGATGGACCCTCAACATTTTTTGGCACTTGGGGTATTTTGTAATACTTTTCCTCAAGATTTTTTCAATATGAGAATGGTTCAGGATCTCCTTGGACGGTAACCTCTTGTCCATTATGTGTAAATTTCACAAATTGGTGGAAGGTTGATGCTACAGCTTTCATCGCATGGATCCACAGGCGTCCCAAGAGGATATTATATGGTAAGTCAAGGTCCAAGACCTGACAAGTAGTTTCCATGAGACTCAGCCCTACTTGAATAGAGAGTTTAATCATGCCTTGAGACACTCTTTCTTGGTTGTCATATACTCTTATCGTGATTCCCTTTCCTTTGTTGATGGTATCTTCTAATATTTTCAACTGCTTGATGAGGCTAAGAGAACAAATGTTTAAACCTGCACCTCCATCCACCAAGACCCTTTTGATTTTGCTTTTGTTCACAATGGCTTCCAAGTGAAGTGCACGGTTGTGGGATGGTTGGGCGGGGAAATCTTGGTTAGAGAATGTAAGAAGATTAGGTGTTATGATATTTCTGACCATAGCTTGGAATTGTTTCTCATCGAGATTTGCGGGGACGGTGGATGAGGCTAATGCTTCCTCAAGGATATTCTTATGGGCTGATGATATTTTTAACAACTCCATGATGGAGATGTGTGTTGGAGTTCACTTGAGTTGGTCTAAAACATTGTAGCCATTAGGAACAGATCTAGATGAAGGGACTCTATTTAGTTGGGATGATCTTGCAATGGTGACTTTGCCGCCTCTTGTGGTGACTCCACATTCTTCGACATGGGCGCCCTTGATGGTGATGACCATGCAGTCTTCATTTAGGGAGGAAATGATTGATTCATAAACATGATTTACACTGCCCTTCCCTTTATCATTTTTATTCCCTTTGTTGCCATGATTCAGCATCGGATTCGTGTATATTTTAAGATCCTGATTTCCCGTAGGTTGTTCCATGTTTATGATTTTCTTGTCAATGAGATCTTGGATGATGTTTTTGAGTCTCATGCAACTGTTGGTGGTGTGGCCTTTGATTTTGTGAAATTTGCAAAGTTGATTTTCGTTATACCAAGGAGGTTTGGCATCGGGTTCTTGGTAGTTCTCGAATGTAGGAGGCTTGATGAGTTTTTTATCCATCAACTTTTTCATTATGTCCTCAAGTGGTTCCCCCAAAATAGCATATTTTCATTTGGGATAAGTTTTGCGTTGAGGTGGTCCCCTTTGGTCATTGAGGTTATTCATGGTTGGATTGTTGTTGGGTTGATATGTCGTGTGATGAGTGTTTTGGTGTTGTGTTTGGATTTGTTGTGTGGGTGTATGTTGGCATGGACCACTAATGACCACCTTGGCATCGATGACACCATCATTAGTAACATTTTTATTTATTTCCCACATGCAAGGTTTTATCATTGTAATTGGATGGTGGGCGGTTGTTTTGTTGTTCATGGTATGATGTTGGTTCCGTGGGTTGAGTCACAAGGGCTCTTTCAATGCTAAGCACCTTGGAGATCAATTGATCATATGTGGTGATGCCCTGAACCTTGAGATGAAATGCCAAGCGGCTTTCAAGGTTGGCTATGATGGTGCAAACTTGTTATTCTTCTGGCATGGTCCACTTGGTCTGATTGGCCTTGGATCGCCATCGTTGAAGGAATGAGGCGAAAGATTCATTCTTTCCTTGTTTTAGAGTGTATAGTTCTTCGAGACTAACATCCTTTGCTATGTTACATGAGTAGTTTCTAATGAGTGTGTCTCTAATATCTTGGAATTTTCTAATGCTTGAAGGTAAGTGAGAGAACCATTCTATAGCCGGGCCTGCCAAGCTCCTAGGGAATAGCCGCATTAGATAAGTATCGTCATATGCGACCTCCATGCAATGAACCTAGAATTCCCTGATGTGATCTTCAGGGTTTCCCATCCCTTGATATTTGTCAAGTTTGGGAATCTCGAATCCCTTAGGGAATGGTTTCATTTCTAGGCTCCTATCAAATGGATAGGGACTCAAGTTGCTTGGTGTTTTGGCTATTCACCCTAATTGAAGGTCGAGCACTTGTTGTGAGAGCAACCTGACTTGTGTCGTGACATCATTTTGCGGATCAAGGGGTGGGATGAAGGTGTTTTGGGGTGTTGTAATCATGGTTTGGATGGGTGGGTTGTTTGGTGTGTTGTTTGACATGTTTTTCAATGGTATATGTATATTTTTCCGAGCAAAGTAGGCTCCCACTTGCTTTTGTATGAACAACACCTGTTGTTGATCTTGTTGTTGTTGCGCTAAGATTTGTGCTTGTTGTTGTGCTTGTTGTTGTTCCAACAACGCTTGTTGTTGTGCTTGTTGTTGTTCCAACAATGCTTGTTGTTGGGCGGCCAATTCTACTACTTCTTGTTGCTCTTGGTATTGCTTTAATGCTTGCTGATATGCTTGCACTTGTGCTGCTTATGCAAGAAGTTGTGTTTATGCTTGATATTGGGCTTGTTGTGCCTAATATTGAGCTTGCGCTTGAGCTTGTGCTTGTGCTGCTTGTTGTTGCAATAAAAGTTGTACTTGAGCGACCCTTTGTGCTTGCAATGCTTGCGTGGTTTGGGCAGCTTGAGCGGCTGCTTGTTGTTGTTGTTGTTGCAGTAAAGCTTGGACCTTTTGCACTTGTTGAGCTTGCAATACAGCTTGTGTAGCTTGGGAAGCTTGAGCGGCTAGTTGTTCGGCTTTTTGTTTTTGAACTTGTTGGTATCCCCTTTGGAATGCAGCTTGCAATGCTATGTCGTATTGGTTTGATGTGGTGAAAGTTGGTGGTGGTGGAGGTGGTGGTGGATTTAGAATGGTGTTTGTGAAGGTGGTGTTGGTGTTTTGCATGATAGATGGTGCTGTTGATGTGATTGGTCCTTGAGAGACCATGCTTTGTGATACTAAAGGAGTGTTTGATGATGTTTCCATTGCTTGTGTGTTTGTCATTTGTTGTTGTGATATCAACGACAATTTTTGGGCATTTGGTGTAATGCTTTGATTGATGGTTAGGATATAGGTTTGATTGATACTTGGTAGTGGAGGAAGCCCTAAACCAAGGAGTGGTGTGGATGATAATGGAAATGGTGGAAGAGGTGGAAATGTAAGAGGTGTGAGCCCTTGCGAGTATGTTGTGGTGTCGAATATGCCCCCTGGTCGGAACATATCTCCCTCTTCTTGTGAATTTGTGAGAAGGGGTGTTTGTGGTGTTGCGTGAAAAAATGATGATGATGGATCATGATGGAAGGTGAGAGGAGCATTTTTGTGTAATGGGTTTTTAGGTATGTTTTGTTCCAATGTGGTGTTTGCATCCACGTTTTGATTATTAACAAGGGGGTGTGTTTGAAGTGCATTGAGAAATGCACTTCCCTTATTAACATTGGGTTGGGTTGGAGCAAATGATGTTGTGATTTGTGGAATGTTTTGTGTGACGTTTTGGGATGGAGGTGTAGATGAGATGGGAATGGTGGATGAGATTGGAGGAAATGATGTCTCCACTATGGTACTTACGTCAAAATCCGAAGGTAACTTGGCCCCTTGTTTTGCTAGTTCAAGCATGTATAATGAAGGGTTGAGTCTCATCATGATGTTAATGATTTTATGATTCTCCGGATTTTGGAGCATTTTAGTCATTTCTTCACGAGACATTCCAAAGGTAAGATCCTCTCCTTGATTTTCTTCTTGTGGATTTTGTGATGATGAGAGGGTCAATGGATTGCTTGATTTGATGAGATTCATTTTTGTGTTTGTTTGGCTAAGATCGCTTGAAGCGGGTGTTTCTTTGTTGGCTTCCATACTCTTCTTGTATTGAGATCTGGTTTGAACCATAAAATAAGGATCAATTTTGAGAATATGGGAGATGAATCTATTGATTCTTTGGATTGATCTTTATCTTATGTTCAAAAGTAGGAAGTTTTTTAGGATGCCTTGAGAATCAAAGGTGATGATATGATGATGATGTTAGGGATGGATGATATGGATGTTTTGGCTTTTGATAAATCTTGGATGAGATACTAGGCTTTTAGGACTTGTGGATTTTGATTTTGATTTTGGGTTTGAGATTTTTTCCTTGATTTTTGATTTTCTTTTGATTTGGATTTTGAGCAAAAAGACCCTAAGATGTTGGATGATGATCTAAGGGATAGTTTTGTTCAAAGGATGATACTTTGAATATGTGTGAGGAGAAGGATGCATATACGCACACCTATTCAAACAAGATGATTGTTTCACTAAGCATATGAAGAAAGATTCATCTGCATACACTAAGCTAGACAAGATGATTTTAATAATTTTGACTAAGTATATGCAAAAGTATGCATCTACACATGCCTAGCCAAAGGTGTTTTGATAAATGTTTTCAAGGACCTAGTCTCAATGATTTTGATGATTTTGATTTTGCCACAAAGCCTAGTGTTTAAGGATGATTTCAAGATTTTTCAAAAGGTGATGGTGAGATGATTTTGTTTTGATGTTTTGAAGGATGGATGAAAAAATATTTTGATATGTTTTGATCCTAAGATGAACCTAAAAAAGATACTTTGTTTGCCTAGACCTAGGTATTGAAGAGCATGCAAATGCTTCCTAAAGACCTTTGTAACCAAGAGATAATTTCATTTGAACCTTCATTTTTGGATTTCCAATCAATGATCTTTTGCTTTGGGATTGGTGAGTCTTCATCACATATGAAAGTTCTTTTTTCTTAGCTTTGCTTAATGTCTTTATTTTACCAAAAACACTTTGTTCAATTAGGTTTTCAAACTAATATGTCCAATGTCTTAATTTTTTCAAACCCCACAAGATATGTTATGTGGAATTCAATGAACTTAAGGCAAGGGTTTCATATTGTTTACTTAAGAAGACAAATTGAGATATAATCCAATGTTTAGAAACCTCTAAGGATGTGAATCCCAAGGGAAAGCAATAACATATGGATTGAGTCAATTGTATTTTTCCTCAAAAGGGTTTGAAATTTGGATGATGTTAAGTGTTTGTTTTTGAGATGTTTTCGATCAAGCAATGCATTTTGTAACCCAAGAATAAGTACAATCCTATGGATGTGTAAGACAATATTTGTTGGATTCCCACTTGGACAAGTCCAGCTACGCTTATCTCTAGCGAATGGTTAGATGCTTGACCCCACTGGCTCCCCTCCACGGCTCATTAATGTCAATCAGGACAGCCAAGCATCAACACCCATGAAACTCCCATGGCATGCTTTCCATTTCTACTAGAAGACCATAAAAGTGCGGGGTGGCTTCAGAACGACCGTTCTTGCACCAACAAATAGATTGAAGGATTTTGGCAAATTCTAGCACATGGGTTTTAGTAAGGACTTTCCGTTCGTAGGAGTTGACCCAACGTGGCAAGAGTCCCCTTTCGGATCCATCTTGTTGGAGTCAACCACGTGATATTGGCATTTCTTCTAATATCCACATTTATATCCCGACTGGAAATACTTTTGGCTTTAGAGTGTTACCGGTTGAGTCGTTCCCTTGGGTGAGTACTTTTTCCCCAAGGCAGGCCCTCTAGGATAAACAAAAATGAATGAAGAACAATATTCGTAACTCGATCAATCCTTGTTGGCTACAAGGAGAGAGAATGTATGCAACAAAGCCCCCACTCACACTCTCACAATATGTTGTTCAATTTTAAGCCCAAATTGAACTGTGGAGGTGATTGCTTTATCCTATCCCAAAGTCATGAAAAAGGCCTTTTGATTCTCAAGATCGATATAAAGCGCGAGAGAAGCGCATACATCCTTTTTCAATGGCTTTAGCCTAAGCAAACCCTCACAAAAACAAAGCTACACTTGTTCTTTTTAAATCCTCAAAGTAATATGTGAGTTTGTTTTAGAGCACCAAATCACAAGTGAAGGACATTTGTTCAATTTGTTAATCCAATAAACGAAATCTAGTAAGTTGTTGATCCTAAAGTTTGTTTTAACCTTTGCAAGAAGAAATTGAAAGGTTCTTTTTAAGCCCAAACAAAAATTAGTGTCCTAAGGATGAAAAGATAACAAATTCTTAAAGAAGTGTTAAACAAACACTTAAGTGTTTAAAAACACTTTGATTGGACAAAATATCATCACCATACTCCTCCTTCCCTTGTTTTCAATTTCCAACCTACAAAGAAGAAAAGTAGTCAGATTCTGGAAAAACACAGAAGTTAAAACCAGAAAACAAAAGGTAAATAAATCATAAATCAAAAGCACATGCTAAAAAATTAAATTCTCCCTTTTACTATCTCCCAGCATCGCAACTCGTGAAGGCATCGGTGTTTGTTCTCCCAGCGTCGCTCTCACAGTGCCACTTACCAGTCAGTGGCGCTCTATTTTAGGACAGAGAGCTCGATTGTGTCACAATTTCACCCAACATTGCAGTTTGTGTCAGCGTCAGAGTTTTCAAAAAATTCAAAAAGTCCTACAAGTCAACGAGTCTAGCTGGGGAGTTAAAAATTAAATTTTTTTGGCGAGATGAGTCCAGTGGTGTAGTTTGTGTTTTACATGGTGCCATATAGCGACGCAGACAAGTCCGAGGTGCCAAAACAACGATGTTGATGAGCCTGCGGTGCCAAAACAGTGACGCTGAAGAGCCCGCGTTGGAATTTCCTATGTGTGAAGAAAAACACAAAAATTTCAAGAAAAAGTTAGAATTAATGATATCCAGCCCTCCTTCTAGTGCCAAATGTGCGAACCCTTTTCCTAGTACCTACAAAACAACATGAATAAACGAGTTAGACCATGAATTACAAGCTAGAATCTAAGTTCCTCAAGAAATCTATTTATCAATGCTTTAAAATAGGAAAATGAAAGCAATGCAAATGAGAAACCAACAAAAGAGATTAAATCCTATGAAAGAAAATGTAAACTCTTGATCTCTTGAGGGAGTTGGTGCCAATTTGATGTGGAAATTTGGCTCATTCCCAACTCCTATGCAAGCTTTGTTGATTGATGATAAAGAGTGACCCACTTTGATGAATTTTGACAAAAGCTCCAAGCCAAATCTGCAAAAAGCCTAGCTAAGAACTCAATGATGGATGGAACTCAAGAGATATTTGAGATGGTAACTTTGCTTCGATTGTGGATGGGTAGAATTCGCTAATGATTTGAGCATAGTAAGTTTACTCAAATTGTGGATGGATAAATGAGGATATGAGCTATTTATTTATAGGATTCCAAGATGGATGAATGTCCAAATTTGAGCAATGTGGGACTAACATTCATCCAATGATATGATGCCACTTGTCAAGCTATGAATGGATGATGGATGTGCAAGATTTGGGGTTTGTGCCAATATTTGAAATTCAAATTTGTTAGAGTAATAAGTTATTATGCTTAATTAATTATATCATATTGATTAATTAATTAAGTCACTTATTCTTTTAGTTACTTAAGATAAACTTAGGCACATTAATAATTGATTAATTATTAAGTGTGCACACTAGGGTTTCATTTAGGGTTTCTTGATCTCCTTCATAAGGATTGATCTCTTTGTAATAATTGATTCTCTTAATGCATTTTTACGGTAAGGTTTACAGAACATCTTCTTTGGTTCTGCATGTCTTTTGCATGTGACAGGTATCCCTTTGCATGCAGGTGATCTTGGTTTCTAACATGGTATCAGAGCTCCAAACCTGCAGCTACCTATTTTTGATATGAAGATATGGCCTTTCAGTGAGTTTATAATGCAAGGGTTTCCACAGACATCTTTTTTGTAAGATCTGGGAGTTGCGAAGCTTCTGGTGCGTTTTCAGGCAGATCGGACCTCACCATCAGATCCAAAGCATCCGAGAGATGAAAAATGACATATAACTCACCTATATTCGGCATTGGTTATTTGTGAGGCAAAATTTTTTTGTCTGTACGACCTCTGTACCATCCATATGCATGATCTTTGAAAAAAAAAATTAGGTTTTTTAATATTATTTTTCCTGCATGTCAAAAAAACAAAATTTAAGTTTTTTTTTTTTTAAAATCAAAAAAAAAAAAAATACAAAAACATTAAAAAAATGTCAAAGTTTTTTTTTATTAGTGTTTTACAGGCTTTAATGCCTGCGGCAGAGGGTACCCCGTACCCTGCCGTGGCAGGGCAGTACGCCGGCGTTGGCAGGGTGGGGACCTACCACCCGGCGAGAGGCCGGTGACACATGGAAGCCATCAGCTTTCCCTTAAACTGGCAAGCCTTCCTCACTCGCAGCCGGCTTCTTCAAAAACCGATGCAAAATTATGACAATCAGTCATCTGCAGAAGCTGGGGGAATATTCCCATTTTTTCAACATATTCCGATAGCACAATCCGGCGAACAGAATATTCCTTCCATGCAGCATATTCCACCGACGGCCGTCAAATTTTTTGCAGGGGAAATTTTTTTGGCGACGGCCAGATGGCCATCAAATTTAAGCTTGCCTTTTGCTGACGTCATGATGATGTCATCTGTACGGCCGGCCCTCTTTGCCCCTCTTTGCCCTGATTTTTCCTAAAGGAGCAGTTTTTTTTTCTTTTGGTCATAACTTGGGCATACGGTATCAAAATCGTGCAAACGATATATCACCGGAAAGCTGGTTCCGAGTACTTTCTAGTAGTGTTGTTTATTTTTCAATATTTTACTGTTTATCTACATTTATTTCTGTTTGAAGTCGGATGTTTATTTTATGCTTCCAAGCTCATAACTTTTTGCCACGATCTCTGATTTTCGCTATCTTCACGGGGTTGGAAAGGTATTAAGGAGCTCTATGTTGAAGTCCATGCACTTTTTTGTGTCTATCCTAGGTTGATCACTTAGTCCAGATTTGGCCTGATGGGTTGTTTGGAGATTACTTGGATATTTTGGCAGTTGGGAGGGTGCATCTTGCATCTTTGCACTTTGTTTTCAGTAATAAATCATTCAATAATTGTTTGTTGCTTCATAGATTCCAGAGTTGTTCCCATTTGAATTTTTTGAGTGTTCCGTGGCATCGGGTCTGCTGTTGCTTTATCATGATTCCTTGAGTCAATCAGTGACTCTCATCCAGTTTCAATAGTAAACAGAAGAATCTTTCCTTGCTTGCCAGTATCAGGTTCTAGTGTTACTCTACAGAGTTCTTCCAGTGCTTCTTTGGAGCATGTCATCTCATTGTAGGGGGGTTTTGTCCCACTGGTTTTTTCCTTCTCTTACTCATTCTTGCATTTGTAAATGGGTACCTGATCAGGCCTAGTTGTCAGGACCCATCTTTGCATGCATCTTATTCTAGTGTTTTAGCTTCTTCCTAAGTTCATCTTAAGGGGGGGTGTTAGAATAATAAGTTATTATGCTTAATTAATTATATCATATTGATTAATTAATTAAGTCACTTATTCCTTTAGTTACTTAAGTTAAACTTAGGCACATTAATAATTGATTAATTATTAAGTGTGCACACTAGGGTTTCATTTAGGGTTTCCCTTTTAGGGTTTCTTGATCTCCTTTATAAGGATTGATCTCTTTGTAATAATTGATTCTCTTAATGCATTTTAACTGTAAGGTTTACAAAACATCTTCTTTGGTTCTGCATGTCTTTTGCATGTGATAGGTATCCCTTTGCATGCAAGTGATCTTGGTTTCTAACAAAATTTGTTGAAATGACATGCAAGAGGGAAGGGAAAATGCAATAAATGCCACTTCGCTCAAGGAAAAGGACATGTAAGAGATCTTAAATGCCTTGTTGGATGTACATGTTGACTTGGAATTTTTGAATTCAAATTGAGAGAATATTCCAAAAGATGCCTTGTGAGGAAAATAGAGATTTAATAAATGAATTAAATCTATTTTCATGTGAAACTTGCATTATCTAGAGGATGTGACATGAGATGAGAATAAATTAATCAAAGGTTAATTAATTTTGGGATTTGATGATGTGACTTATTTGACTTAGATTTATGGATTTATTTAAATCAAATAAGAGAGGAATATGATAAGAGGCTAATTAAATAAGGATTTTGATTTATTTAATTAAAAGGGATGGTGTTAGATTAAATCAAATAAGGTTTTAATTTATTTAATTTAATGGATAGACTTTAGAGATTTAATCAAATAACTTGATTATTTAATTAAATAGGGATAATTAAATCAGATGGATTGATTTAATTAACAAGAGAGATGACTTGGTTAGATAAAATGATTTATTTAATTAAGAGACGAATATTGATGAATTTAATCAGATAGGGGAATTTGATTAAATGGTTAGACCGAGGGATGATTCAGGAAGAAATGATGTTAGTAAGTCAGGATCAAATGCACGATGTCAATCAGTATATTTTATGTGTCTATAGTTACCCTTTAAATCTTTTAATTATGGAAAGATAGGTCATTATGCTTCTAAATGTCCAATCAAAGTTTCAAATGACAAACATAAAGATCATAAAGGTAAATTTTTCAAGAAGAGTTGTCATGTTAAAGAAGATAATGGTGTATCTAATGATGAGGAATCAGACTATCCAAATGATGGAAGTGATGAATTCTTGTTCATGTATTTAAATGTTGGAACTAATTCTACTAATCTTGAAAGGCGTCTGAAGGAAATTGTTCTAGAAACAAGTCATAGTATTGAAGGAACTGTGTTGACTGCTTTTCATGAAAGAGAGGAGATAAACTATTGGATAATTGATAGTGGATGCTCAAATCATATAACAGGTGACAAGAGTAAGTTTTTTAAGCTTGAAAAGTATGATGGTGGCCTTGTTAAATTTGGTGATGATACATATACTATGATCTATGGAAAAGATTCAATTAGTTTTGATGGAAAGCATATGACAGATGGCATTCTTTATGTCAAGGGTCTCCAAAATAATCTTATTAGTGTAGGAAAAATATGTAGAAGAGGATACAACTTGGTGTTTCAGGATGATGGTTGTGAAATCGGAAATGGAATCTCTGAAACATTGGTTGCAACTAGAAAAAGGACAAAAGGAATTGTTTATCAACTTAAAGGTGGTGTTGTTAAGTTCTTTATGTGAAATTTCAATGAAAGTTGGCTATGGCATAGAAGAATGAATCGCATCAATTTTGATAGCCTAGTGAAGATCAACTCTACTCAAGCTATGAGAGATCTACCAAAGATTACAAATCCTATCAATATAATTTGCAAGGAGTGTGAATTTGGAAAGAAAAAAAAGAAGAGGTTCAAAACTTAAGAATATTATAGACCATAGGACCTTTGGAGTTGGTACATATAGATCTATGTGGACCTACTAGAATAAGAAGCTCTCAAGGTGATAGGTATTTTATGTTGTTGATATATGATTACTCTAGAATGACTTGGCTGACATTTCTCAAAGAAAAATCAAAAGCTCTAGACAAGTTTAACATTTAAGTCTATGGTTGAGAATGAAATGGATTTAAAAATAAAATTTTGAGATTTGACAGAGATGGTGAGTTCACCTCCAATTATTTTAATATATTTTTTGAAGATCATGGGATAAAGAGACATTTATCAGGTCCTATGACTCCTCGAAAAAATGGAGTTGTGGAAAGGAAGAACAAAATAGTTCAAAAAGCAACAATAACCATGATGAAGTAAGAAAATCTACTGAAAGTATATTGGAAAGAAGTTATTCATACTATTGTATACATTTTTAACAGAGGGAAAACAAGAGTGATCAGTTCAAAGACTCCCTATGAACTATGGTATGGAAAACCTCCTACTATGAAATAATTAAGAGTGTTTGGAAGAAAATGTTATATCAAGAGAGATGAAGGAAAAGTAAGAAATTTTGATACAAGATAAGATGAAGGAATCCTTATTGGATAATCTACAAAGAAAAAGGCATACAAGTGCTACAAAAAAGGGATAAATAATATAATTGAAAGTGCAAGTGTCAAAGTGGATGAAAAATCACACCAAAGCTAAACATTGATAGAAGGATATAAATATAATGAACCCATATGTAGAGAAGAAGAAGAAGAATAAGAGAAAGGAAAAGAGATGATAGTGGAAGAGGAAGAAGCTCCATAAAAGAATCCTAAGACTCTTAAATATGTGCAGAAGAATCATTTTGAAGATCAAATCATTGGAGATAAGAGCAAAGGTGTGCTGACAAGGAGAAGAGATGATATGGTAGAGGAACAGATAAACTTTTGTTTACTCTCTAAGGTAGAACCTAAAACTATAACTGAAAAATGCAAGGATGAGAGTTGGATCAAATTTATGGAAGAATATTTGAGGCAGATTGAGAAGAATCAGATATGGGAACTGGTCCCAAGACCAACAAACAAGAATGTGATAGGAACTAAATGGGTGTTCAAGAACAAGTTGAATGAGAATGGAGAAATCATCAAGAACAAGGCTATACTTGTGTGTAAGAGCTACTCACAAGTGGAAGGACTAGATTTTGAAAATATTTTTACTCTAGTAGCAAGAATGAAGTCTATTATAATTTTTTTGGCTTTTTCATCACATAAAGAATTCAAGGTGTATCATATGGATGTCAAGTCTACATTCTTGAAAGGTGAGTTAAAATAAGAGGTATACATTGAACAGCCAAAGGGTTTTCAATTATCAAAAGATTCTGATATGGTTTGTAGGTTGAAGAAAGCTTTATATAGACTTAAACAGGCTCCTAGAGCTTGGTATGGAAGATTTAATAAGTAATTATTGTAGTAGGGATTCAAAAAGGGTACCGTAGATAGAAATCTTTACTTCAAATTTGAGAGATATCAAATCTTGATTATGGTTGTGTATATTGATGACATAATATTTGGAGGAAATGAAGCAATGTGTAAGAATTTTGTAGAGGAAACAAAAAATGGGTTTGAAATGTCAATATTTGGGGAGATAAATTTCTTCCTTGGGCTACAAATCAGTCAATCTAAAAAGTTATATTCATCTCACAATCAAAGCATTTCAAGTAAATATTAAAGAATTTTGGAATGGAGGACTCTAAATAAATATGTACTCTCATGATTATTGGTTTTAAGTTGAAAAAAAATGACAAATCTCCTAAAATAGATCAAAGAAAGTATAAACAATGATTGGTGGATTTCTATATCTAACTTCTACTAGACCAGATATCATGCATACAATATTTTTTGTAGCAATATTTTGAGAAGATATTAGAGAATCACATGTGGAAAAAGTCAAAAGGATATTTAGATACTTGAAGGGCACTCTAGACTATGGTCTATGGTATTCTAAGGATATTGATTTATCCTTGAGTGATTATATAGATGCAAATTGGACAAGTTATACAGATGATAGAAGAAGTACCAGTGGATGTGATTTTTTTCCTAGAAGCTAATTGGTTTCTTGGTTGAGTAAGAAGGAAGATTTAGTGTCATTATCTACTGCAGAGGCATAATATATTATAGCAGCATCTTGTTACACATAGGTGTTGTGGATGAAGTAAACATTAAAGGATATCAAAGTGTCATATGATGAAATCATTTGTATCTTGTGTGATAATATAAGTCCTATCAACATTTCAAAACTTGTTTGGTAATGCATTCAAGGACAAAGCGTATCTCTATCTAGTACCACTTTCTAAGAGAGAAAGTTGCAGAGAATGAAGTAAAGTTGGAGTATGTGCCTACAAAGGATCAAATAGAAGAAATTTTCATGAAGTCTCTTCCAAAGATATATTTGAGTATCTCAAGTAGAAGCTAGGAGTTATTTCTCCCCTATCAACTAGATGCATGAGTTGGTGCATCTTTCTAGGTGAGCAATTCAAAATTCATTCTATATCCTAGACTAACGAAGGCTACCTCTCAAGGGGAGTATGTAGTAGTGTCTTTGGTTGGTGTAGTGAGGGGAAGCATATATTGTGCCCCTAAGGGAGAGAGAATAGTGGTGAGAAATTATTTTGCAAGTGTTTTCCTTTGCCATTGATGTCAAATGGGGAGAGAAAAGTTTTAAAAACTAAGTAGAAAGTGATGTCTGAATGAAGAAGAAAGGGGAGAAAGAAAAAAGTTTGAAATGTAAGAAATGTCCAAGTCAGTGAGTGTGTTGATTGATGTAGAGTTTCTTTTGTTGTTGATGGTTTTCAGAGCTAGTGTTGTCATTAATGAAAAAAGGGTAGATTGTTGCAGTGTTTTCATTGATGTCTATAGGGAGATTGTTGCACTGTGTTGTCATTTGTGTTGTCATTGATGTCAAACTCTAGTTTGGTGTTGATAAATTATTTAAATTAGGGATATTTTTGCAATCTATAGTGTGGTGTTGATGAGAATGTGTTTATGGTATTGAGCAGGTGTTGCCGATGCAATTGGTTCACTTGGTTTCCAAGTGTTTTTGAGAAAATTTGAATAGAGAGTGTATAAGGTGATAGAGTTGTGTTTCATATTGTGATCTACATTTCTTCATGGTTAAATATGTACTTGTGTAGTTTGGATGAGATGATCAAAGGTGTTTAGTGGTGTTATATCCATATTTTTAGGTTTTTGATCATGTGGTAGTGGAAGATGTATCTAATAGTGTGTTGCTTATGAAGAAGGTTGTTTGGGAGAAATGGGATTGCTTTGCATTTATTCATGTTGAGGTTTCTTGTCGTACGGATATGGGAACATGATAATATTGTTTGTATCTACCTTTCCCTAGAGTTTTTGGTGTTCAATTTATTTGCAAGGTTGGTTAGTGAGTTGCATGTTTGTGGAAATGTGGTTGGTTGCATAGGATGTTAAGTATTCTCAATTTCAAGTGGTTGTGGTAGTGATTTTGAATATTCTAATGGTGTTGGAATATTATGGGATGTTGTGTAGTGTTTATTTATGATCCATAGGGTGTTTCTAGACTTGGTGAAGAGTGAATTGATTGTTTGGTAGTGTTAATGTAGGTTTGGATGACATGGTGTGTTAGTGTTACTTGTGGATGTGCTTCATGGTTTAGGGAAGCATGGTGAATCATGTCAATGTAGATTTTTCTCTTGATTCACCCTTAGTGTGGCCTACCTTCACTTCTTTCCACCATGGAATTTTTTGGTGCTAACCTATTTGTTGGTTACACATTTGAGGTGCATACATTTCATTGAGGCTGACCTAGAGAGGTTGTTTGAGTTCATGGAGGATATATAAGAAAAGTTAATTGTTGGAGATGTGTGTGGTGTGTTGTGTGATGTGAAATAATATGTATGAGATCAAGTTTTTTGATCTTAAAGTGCAAGCTTAAATTCCTAAGGCTACCAAAAGTAGTGAGCAGAAGGTGTCCACATTTTTAGTGTACCTGAAGTTGCTAGAGGCAATGAGCCAAAGGTTGCAGATGGTGTAGAGTTGTTGTGGTGGATCTTCCTATTGATTTGAGGTAGTGAACCTCCTTATAGTAGTCTTCTTCTATTATGTTCTATTATGGACAGTGAATCCTTTTGGAAATGAGCCATTCTTTTCTTTTAGGTAGTGATCCCTTCTAGCAATGAGCCTATTATATTTGATGTTGTTATTCATATATATGTGAGTTAATCCTCACTGTGGTTTTTCCCTAATTAGGTTTTTTCACTTAAATCCAGTGTTCTAATGTGTATGGTTGTTGATCATGTTGATGTGTTGATGTTTCACTTGTTTAAGTTCATGCTAATTCTTAATAAGGATTTGAATTTTCCAATGCATAACCGATTCACCCCCCTCTCAATTGTCCTGTGTGTCTAACAAATATCTCATATTCCCACATTCACCTCTTTTGTTATAACTCCTACCGCAAAATTTGGTAATCATATTAAAGCTAGTTTGCCACTCACATTTGTGAATCCTATTGCGTGAGGGGGAAAATCATTAGATGCAAACAAGATTAAATGTGCTTGAAATGAGAATCTAAGCTAAGATCAACCACACAAATCTAAGATCTAATCCTACACATACAAAATGAAACTAAGCTATTGAAAACACATTAAGAAATCCTATGATTACCATACTGAATGCAAACAATAAGAAAAGTGTTTCCATCCTGTATCAGAGTGTATTTTACTGATGTTGGATTTTTCTTATCACTGTGAAGCCTCCATAGTTTGTGTGCAAAGCGTTGATGCTTGAATGGTTGGTTGATCGAAGAAAGGTTGAAGCTCTATCAATGGTGATCTTGACAGTACTTTGTTGCATAAGGTATGTTGATTCTCCAATCCTTTTTTGTGAGGAAAGTGGTTTGTTATATAGAAAATGAGATTTGAAATGGATGATCAAGATTCTATTGGAGAATATCTAGATCAATGGTCGAAAGGTGTTGAGAGGATTTAGACATGAGAAGATTGTGCAAAGTAAATTGCACAATTTGTGTGATTGAGGAATAGATTGGAAAGTCAGGAATTACATTGATTAGTTAGGATTTAGATTAATCAATTAGGATTTAGATTGATTAGTCATGAGGATTTAGATGGCTTAGTTAGGAGATTGATAGTTTAGTTAGCAAATAGATTGATTAGTCAATAAATTAGATTGCTCAGTCAACAATCGTAATTTGCTCAATCAAAAAGTGGGTGAGGAATATGAATTAATTGATTTAATTAATTAATTCCTTTTTGGATTTGAATGTGCAAATAAAGTTTGACTTTGCAAACAAAGTTGCATTAGTTTGATTTGATTTTTGATAAATGATTTCAATAGTTTGATTTAATTATTCAAATTTTGGAGGGAAAGTGTGTTAATTAAATTATCATGATTTAATAATTTAATCAACTTAGGGGAATAAGGTGTTTTAGCGATGTAATTAAATAATTGACCTTATTTAATCAATCAAGATGAAATAAGACTAGATTAGGATTTTATTTAATAAATGTAATTTGTTTAATTGGTCAAAATGATGAAAAAGTGAATTAATTAAATAATGTCATTTTATTTAATTAATAGAAAAATTAGGGCTTTTAGGAATTCCTTAAATAAATGGAATTTATTTAATTCATTAGAAATGATAAAAAAGTGAATTAACTAAATAATGTTGTATTATTCAATTAATAGAGGAATTTAGGGTTTTGGATGCTATTTGATATTGTGTGATATTTCTGAGATGTTGTGGGATAATTCTGAAATGTTTTGAGATGATTCTAAGATGTTGTGGAGTGATTTTGAGATGTTCCAAGATGTTTTCGAGAAGTTGTGAGATGTTGCAAGATGATTTTGAGATGTTGCAAGATGTTTCAGGATAATTCCAAGATGTTTTGAGACGTTTTGGGATGATTCTGAGATGTTTTGAGACATTTTGGGATGATTCTGAGATGTTTCAAGACATTATAGGGTGTTGTTCGATGTTGTTTGATGTTGTTTAGGGTGTGTGATAGGTGTTAGGCCAATTTTACATCTCTACATTTTTCCCCTCTTTGATACAAAGTATTGGTTGCTTTGTTTCAAAGATTCTATTTTTAAGATCAAGTTTTTGAAAAAAAATTATGCCCCAATGTCCAGTGGAATGATGGTAGGACTCTTTACTGCCCCCTTGAGAGATTGGCCAAAAAAAATTAGGTTTGAGGTCAAGCTCATGACACCAATGGAAAATTTAACTGTATAAAAACTAAAAACCACCTACACCATTGCAAAGATCATGAAATTCTACCCCATTTAAAAAAAAAAATCACCAAAAAATACTTTCGTATGGCCAAGATATGGTCATTTGAAGATAGGGTAAAATAAGTCCTGATTACTAGTCAATAGCGAAGTTTTGATGATTTCAGAGTACTTGACCTTAAGACACTCACCCTTGCTATAAAACCTTGTCTTTGACTTAAAACCTTGCATTTGTTTGATGTTTTCACTATTTCCTCACACTTTCTAAAGAACCTCACCCTTGTTTCCTTTCCCTTGACCTAAAACCTAGCACTTGCCTAAAAATCTTGCTTTTGCTTGCTGTTTTCTGAGCATCTAATCAAAACCCTTGCATTTGACTTTTCCTCTTGCATTTGATTTTAGCATTTGCTATAAACCATGGCATGTGTTTGTTTGTCATCCTAAATTCCATTTTCATCATGTTTTGTGTTGTTTTATGTTACTTTACATGTTTAGAGTGAAACCCCAACTTTGTGGGTTAAACTGATTACAATTGGGCCTCAAACCACCATAGCTAAGGGAGAGACGTCCTTGACACCTATTTGATTTGATTACCCATTTTAGTGTATTAGAGCAAGAATTTCTTGATGTTGTTTGACTATATTATATTTGCTATATGCCTCCTATCAGGACTCACAATGATGATGACCACACTCGTGGAGTGGTGGCATTCAAATACTTCCTCATTTCATTTTCCTATAAGAGAGGTGACTATTACACTTGAGGATGTTTAGAGGATACTTCACCTTCCTATTCATGGTGAGCTTGTTACATATCATTCTCAATATGGTACTCGTTCCATGCGGTAGGTTTTGGGTGCTAGATATTTGGAGCTATGCCAGTTAGAGATTGATTTATCAGAGTTTTATGGTAGTGCAAATCTTATTTCACTTGTCCTATGTGGTTTGATTTCAGAACTAGTTGTTCCTAATGGGAGAGGTTGATAGTTTCTTGTGGGTTGAGGTGTATGTATTGAGTATGCATGAGCATGGGATGAGGTATACTTGGGGTGCGTGTCTTCTTGCTCACATGTACAGAGATATGCATGAGGTTGTGTATTAGGGTGGGAAATCTATTTCTACAAGTGTTTTTCTTTTGCATGTTTGGGTGTGGGAGCACATTTTTGTTGCTCAATCTGACAGGATACAAGATCGTTCTCCTAATGACCTATACTCCTATCGTTATGGGGATTTCACACACTATACCTTGCCTAGGTATCTTCCTTATATGCATCAATTTTTTGATGAGATACCAGGTTTTGTGTGGACACCTTATATGGGTTGTGAGGCATGGCTAAAAGATTTAGATCATCTTGTTTACTATCAATAGACCCATTGGTTGATTGGTCATTCTTATTTTGTGCTAAAGTGGTATTTTCTAGACCGAGTATGTTGCCAGTTTGGAGAGAGACAAGGTTGAGTTCCTGATGCTTATGAGGCTTGTTTTGGTCAGACCACTAGGGAGGTCCATGTATGGGTTCTTCAAGAAAATATAGATATTGTTGTTGCTGAGTTTAGAGCACTTGACCATGTTGGTTGGGGTTGGCTGGTTGGTTTAGTAGATCCAAGTACTTCTCTTGATTATGATGAGTGGTGGGCACAGTGTAAGCCATTGAGACTCACCGATCTTGAGGGTGATCCTGCTTTGGGAAGAGCATGTATTATGGGTTGTCATGGGAAGTGATAGCGCATTGAGGTTCTTACAAAGTAGTTGGATAGGGCCTGGCGTGATGGGGCATTAGGTGGTTAAGATGAGCACATGCCATAGGCATAGGGTCATAGATAGGTTCTAGGTCCTCCTCCACCACTTAAGGATGGAGATATATTATTAGCTCAGATGACTGCTGCCAGAGATGCAAAGATAGTGTGATGACAAGTTGTAGAGGCATAGGTAGACATTTTGAGGGTTGAGCAAGATAGCGAGAGTAGTCAATGGCATGTTGTAGAGGCTCAAGTATAGTTGCTTATGGTAGAGAGAGATACTCTTAGGTCAGAGCATGATAGTATGTGAGCTGAGTGAGATCAGTTTCTATAGATGTCTACTTATTATCAGACCTTATATGATGTTATTGTTCTGAGGGTTGCTTGACATCCACGATTTGGAGAGCCTAGTGCTGTGAGTGATGGTGGTCGTGGTGGTGGGGCAAGTGATCAATCTGTTAGATAGACAAATCCTTTTGGTGACCCACAACCTAGTCTGCAGGGTTTTGTCCTTCTTGTCAAGGTCTTACTTTTTTACCTGATATTCATGTTGTTTATTGATCAAAGGGATATTATAGAAATGTGTTTTGTATATATATATTTATTGGCCTAGTCGAAGCATCATATATATGTTATGATTTTGTATGACCCTATCACACGTGTTTCACTGAGGATGATGCACTTATGAAATTTTCTCTTTTGATGATGATATATATATGAGATATACCTTCTTTGATTCAACCTCGTTTTATGCTTATGTGATGACGATATATGATGATGTATGTTTTTGATGTATGCATATGAGATGGTGGATGAATCATACTTGTCACATATGATGTTGTGATATATGATGTTTATGTGGTGTTGATATATGATGGATGAATTCCACATACATGATACATGATGGTTTTTTTGCTTTATTATCATCATGATGTGCATTAACAACATTGTAGATGGAAGATGGATAATGGTACAAATGATATTGCTATGCAGGATTAATGTTAGTTAGAAGAAATATTATGATGATAGATAGAAATTTGATGTTGTTAGTAGTTGATGATGTTGCTTTCTCTTTTCTTGGAGGCTTCGTAGTTTGAAAAACCCTATTTGATGTAGTAAATAGATATGATGCACCAGGGTATTAATGACCAAGGTGACTTTGTATCTATTATGTGGAATTTGACTCTACAAACATGGAGTATTCTTGCTCATACTAGACATATGAAAAACCCTGCTAGAGTGTATGGGTGAGAAGCTTTAAAAGATGTCAAACCAGTAACACAAGAGGTATTAAGAACCTAACATGCCACTACTACACGAAATGCCCCAAAATGACTTCCACACATAGAACAAAGCAAGTATTCACCATGGTAGTATAGCAAAAATATCCACAAACAACAAATCTAAATGATGCTCAATTTTCCCCCATTCCTTCTTCTATAAATCCTTATGGAAATCCTTGAGAGATCCTAGGAGTGAGTTAATAAATCATAAAAAATAAGACTAACAAAAAGATAGAAACAAATTTGGCATATCACTTTCCATATTTGTTTGAGGTTTCAAGACTATTATCTATTGTTGATCATGTCTATCATAGGAATGGATCCTTTAAGGCATATCTTAGGATGTTGTTGGTGAATTGTAAAAAAGATAGGTAGGTGATACTTGGCTTTGTTTTAGTTTGTTAATAGTTAGAGCTTTTGCAATTGTTTTCTTGAAAGGTATAGTTATTGATGTTTGCTTTGTTTGTTTGTTTGTTTTGTCAAAGGATGATTGCGATGATTTGTTTAATATGGATGAAGTTTTATTGCGTCTTTTGAGGATGGGATGGGTCTTCTTTTTTATTTTCTTATTTTTTTATGAGGCTATTTTTTGTTGTTTTCACGGGACTAACCTAGGGCCTCAAGGGCTCATCAAATATAAGCCTTTCCTACATTGTACACACAGAGGCTCATAGTTCGCTTGGTTTGAGTGTTTTTTGGCCTTTTCTATTTTGTGAATGTTTTTGGATTTTGGATTTTTTGACTATGTTTTTGGATTTGGTATTTTTTGACTAAGTTGAAAATAAAGCATGTTGGAAACCTAAGGGGACTGACCTAGGGTCTCAGGAGCTGTAAGCCTTTCCTATGTTGTACACGTATAGACCACGTAGTTTGACCTTTTGACTCAAAAAGCATAAATTGTTTTTCAATAAACAACATCAATAATCTGGATTGATATTCCACTTCTATGTCTAGAGGATATGTTGTGGGAAATCTACTTGAACTAGCTATGAGGTTCAAGAAAATGTCGATATCTTAAACTATTTGAGTGAAGGAATAACCCAACGATGTTTTTTTTTATGTTTTCATATGTTTTTGTCTTTTGTTGTTTTCTGATGTTTTTGATTTTTTGGTTTTATGACCATGATAGGATGGTAAAGATATAACCCATGACCAACTTTCGGAAGTTGCTCCTAGTTGGAGACGAAATGACTTTCCTTAATTAGTGACAAGCCATGGTTGGATACATGTTTTATTATGAAATGGATGGGTGGATGTCATGGATAGTATTGATAGATAATGATGAAATTTTTATTCAAACATAGTGCCTGTTTGCTAGGTTTGCACTATGGTACCTGTTCTAGGAGTGCCACAATGTGGTTTTCACTCAAAGAACATTTTATTTCTTTTTACTATTTTTTTTTTGTATTTTACCCTTTTTCTATTTTTTTGGATTTTTACCCTCTTTCCTAGGGTATACTAGTGTGCTTCATGTGTAGAACTTCTTGAGGTGGCTATTGTTCAATCGTTCAACTAAGGGTTCTCCTTTAGGAGTAGCTAACTAATATATCCCAGAGTCGTAGCTCATTGTGACGACGAATGGGCCTAACCAGTTGGGTTCAAATTTTCCTTTGTCATCTTGATTTAGTTGTACCTTCTAATTCTCTTTGAGGACTAAGTCACCAAATTGAAAGTTCTTGTCCTTGATCCTTTTTTTCATAGTTTTATTTGAGCTAATTCTGATAAACCTAAAGATGGTTTAATGTGCTGAAACACTTTTCATCTAGGAGCTCTAATTCATTTAATTTGTCTACCCTATATTCTTTGTTGCTTACCATGCCTTTATTGAGACTCGCAATGAGCGGATTTTGACCTAGATAGGTAAGAGTGTTGGATGTTATGATTGTGTTGCTAATGTGTGGTTGTCATTGATGTCAATACTATTGGCATTAATGTCTTAGAGGTTGTATATGTCAAGGATATTGAGAAAATTGTAATGAAATAAGTTGCAAGTTATCAATTGTGAAGTGAAGTGAAGTTTTTCGGTGAGTTTAGTATGTTGATGATTAGAGGTTGTGGATTAAAGGGTTTCTTGTCGAGTATATCTAGTTTATCCACATTGATTTTTAGAGATCCATGTGAATATTTGATTGAGTTATGAAGATTTCTATTCTGATAGTTTTTCTATTGCTTTAGTTAGTGTTTCTGAATGAAGATGATGTGATTTTAGTTAGTTCAATTGTTGCAGATGCTTCTTTGGTGATTCATGATGTTTTTGGATGTTTCTAGATTGTGCTCTATCTATGTTGCACATTCACATTGGTCATTGTACCCGTGATTCAAGACTTTCTCTTACGTGTTCATATTTTTCATGTTCTTGGCCGATGAGGTGTTGAAGCATGTTGTGGATCTTCGTGGACTAATTTTTGGAGGTGTTTTCATGTTTGAGAATTTTATTTTGGGTCTTCACTATTTTGTGGCCGATCTTGGTTGATTCACATTAATAATCTTTAATGTTTTAGGTCGACAGTTTGTATTCATTTTATTATTTTTATTGAGGTTGACATGTAGTGATGTAATTTCTTGTTGTAGATATATCTAAGTGATTGTTTATACCATTTGAAGGCATGAGTATGCGAAGTGTGCAAGTCCTATGTGTGAATAATGTTCAAATATTTCAAAGGAAGAAACAGAGTGTGAATAAATGTTCATGTGCTTAACCGGAGCTATAATCAGGCATTAGCAGATGCTATTTTTCTCAGTTCAATTCTTGCAGATGTAATTCATATCTTTTGTAAGACAGTGTGTCTTCCTTGAGTAGTAAGCCTTTTGTAATTGAGCAGTGAGCTCTAGGTAGTGCACTTGAATGCATGTGCATTCCCCATTCATATTTCCTTATACTTTTAATAGGGTATAATCTTTTGGACTGACCTCCACCGTGGTTTTTCCCCTAATAGGGTTTCCACGTAAAAAATCTTGGTGTTATGCTTTTTTTTTATGTGTTGTTGATTTATGCTTTCATGGTTATTAATCAGATCTGAGAATAAGCATAATAAGTTGAATAAGTTTGAAATTTTGTGACAACTGATTCAACCCCCCTCTCAATTGTCTGCCCTTGTGTTGCCAACAATTGGTATTAGAGCAGGTTCCTTGGAAGAAGTTTAACAGCTTGAGGTGATCCGGGATGGCAACATACAAGAAGGATACTCTAATATTTGATGGAAAAAATTACTCTCTGTGGAAGACTCGGATGGAGTGTCATCTAAGATGCATTGGTGAAGCCTACTAGAGCATTACATGTAATAGGTATGTTATTCCTCAGAATGGTCCTACTACTACTGTTGAGATTAGGGATGTTGAGTACAATATCAGGGCTAAGGAAGCATTGTTGAGTGCTTTGACTGATTCCAATATGACAAATGTTATGGATCTGAAGATTGCTTATGAGATCTAGAAAAAGTTGGAAACTTTGTATGAAGGTGATGCTAATGTGAAGATTGCTAAGTTACAAAGTTTGAAAGGGAAATATGAAATGTTGGGAATGGGTGATGATGAGAACATTAATACTTTCATGCAAAGAGTGAATGAACTTGTGTGTGGTATTAGATGTGTTGGTGGACAGATGGAAGAATCAGAAATTGTTGCTAAAGTGTGTAGATCCTTGCTTGTTGCATACAAAGTCAAAGCTACTACTATTGAAGAGCTTCAGACTATAACAAATGTAACTAGAGACATCTTGATTGGTAAGCTTACTACTTTTGAGTTGAGTGAATTTTGTGATGCTCTTCCTAAGATAGAATCTGCATTCAAAGCTACTACTTCCAGAAGAGATAAATAGAGATATGATCTGAGAGAAATTTCTAGAAAGGTATTCAAATATGAGGAGGAAATGAGAGAGATTGAAGAAGAGGAGAGAAAGTTAGAGGAGCTTGAAGCACTTGTTGTCAAGAGAGAAGCCAGAGGAGAAGGTAAGTATAAAGGAAAATTTCCTATTAAATGTTTTTCTTGCAATTAGATAGGTCATTTTGCATCAAGGTTTCCAGAAAGAGTCCCTAAGCCAAGACATAACAAGCCTATATTTCAAAGAAAGTGTATTATGCTACTGATGAAGGTATGAAAAATGATGAATCTGATAAAGGGAATGCAAGTGAAGATGAATGGGTATTTATTGCTATTAAGGAAAATGATCCAACCCCTACTGAGTTTGTTAGTTGCTCAAATGTGGAGAAATCTATAGCGGCCAGAGTTGAAGAGAAAGATGGATGGGTGATTGACAGTGGATGCTCTCATCACATGACAGGTGATAAAAGCAAGTTTGTGAGCTTGGAAAAGTATGATGGTGGTGTTGTAAGATTTGGTGATGACAAAGCTGGTGTAATCCATGGCAGAGGATCCATTTCTCTTTATGGTAAGAATAATACTAATGATGTTCTTTATGTCGAAGGTTTGAAGCATAATCTCTTAAGTGTTAGAAAGATGGTTGACAAGGGATATAATCTTTAATTCAAGAATGGAAAATGTAAAATATTTGGGAGTTATGGAAATGTGATTGCTTCAGGTACAAAAAAAAATGGTAACATCTTTCACTTGAATGCTACTGGTAAAAGTTGTTTTAATTCTCAGGTTGATGAAGACATAGCTAAACCATCCAAAACCTATGGATATGATTTAGATGATCAGAATAATAGTTCAATCACAAGAAAGAAAGTTCAGACTCAAAATCAAGTTCAAATCATTTATGTGAATCAAGAAAACCAAGAGGAAGGAACTAGTGAAAGTGGAGAGGAGAGATCACAAGAGTCAAAAGTTCAAGAACATCCTAAGACTCCAAGGTATGTAAGACTGAATCATTTAAAAGATTATGTTATAGGCAATAAGAACAAAGGTGTCCAGAGTAGGAGAAAGATTGCAGAAGAATGCTTTTTGATTTCAAAGATTGAGCCTAATAATGTGAATGAAGCATGCAAAGATGAACATTGGGTGGAAGCAATGAAAGGAGAACTACAAAAATTGAGAATAATAATACACGGATTCTTGTTCCTAGACCTAAGAAAAAAAATGTAATTGGAACTAAATGGGTCTTTAACAACAAGCTAAATGAGCAAGGAGAGATTGTTAGAAACAAAGCAAGATTGGTGTGTAAAGGATATTCACAGATGGAAGGAATTGACTTTGAAGAAAAAATTTCCCTTGTTGCTAGGATTGAAGCTATGAGATTATTTCTTGCATATGTTGCTTACAAAAATTACAAGGTTTATTAGATGGATGTCAAGTCAGCATTTCTAAATGGTGAACTAGAAGAAGAGGTGTATGTAGAGCAACCTGATGGATTTCAATTGATTGATCAGGGAGATATGGTTTTTCAGTTGAAGAAAGAATTTTATGGACTTAAGAAATCCCCAAGAGCATGGTATTCCAAATTGGACAAGTATTTGTTGAAGGTTGGATTCAATAAAGGTACTACTGATAGTAATCTATATTTCAAGATTGATCATGAAAAAGATTTGATTGTTGAAGTCTTTTTTGATGATATCATTTATGGAGGAGATGATAGTTTGTGTATGAAATTTGCTAATGAGATGCAGAATGAGTTTGAGATGTCTATGATTGGTGAGATGAAATTCTTTTTGGGATTACAAATTACTCAGTTAGATAAAGGGATCTTCATATCTCAGTCCAAGTATGTGAAAGAATTTCTAAAGAAGTTTGGTATGTAAGATTCAAAGCCAATTGGTACACCTATGATGACCAGATGCAAGTTAACACAAAATGATGATTCTTTGAAAGCAAATCAAACTAGATGCAGATCAATGATTGGTGGATTACTTTATTTGAATCAAACTAGACTAGCTATCATGAATGTTGTATTCATTGTTGCAAGATTTCAACCTGATCCTAAGGAATCTCATGTGACAGTTGTGAAGAGGATTTATAGATACCTGAAGGAAATAGTTGATTTTAGGTTGTGGTATCCTAAAGATGATGATCTTACTTTGAGTGCTTTTACTGATGCTGATTGGGTAGGTGATGTGCATGACATAAAGAGTACTAGTGGTGGTGCATTTTTCTTGGGTAAGAAGTTCATTTCATGGTTAAGTAAGAAACCGAATGCCATTTCTTTGTCTACTACAGAGGCATAATACATTGTTGCTACTAACAATTGTACTCAAGTATTGGGGATGAAGTAGATGTTGAAAGATATCAGAGTTGTGTATGATGAACCCATTGCTATATTTTGTGATAATTCAAGTGTAATTAACATCTCTAAGAATCTTGTGTTGCATTCAAAGACCAAGCATATATCTATCAAGTTTCAATTTTTGAGAGAGAAGGTGAGTGAAAAGGAAGTCAGATTGGAGTATGTGCCTACTAAGGAACAAATTGCAAACATTTTTACAAAGCTAGTGCATAAGGATAATTTTGAGTATCTTAGAGGGAAGCTAGGGGTTATTACCCCTCGTAATCAAAACTAAAATGCATTGGCTTGCATAAATTCGCGCATTTCATGATCATATTTTGATCTGGATTGATGTTGTGGTGGTTGCTACTCAGGGGGAGTAGTCAAATGTTTAGATATGTGGTTTAGAGCTTGTGTGGAGAAAAGAGATCCTTGTCATTGATTTCAAAGGGGGAGAAGATTCATGTGAAAAAATGTGAATTATTTGAGGAGAAGAGTCATGTGGGGAGAAGAGTTGTTGAGGAGAAAAGAGTCAGAACCTAAGGGGGAGTAAGTGCTAAAGATAGTTGCATTGATGGTGTTTTTCACATCATGTGTTGCCATCAATGAAAAGGGGAGAGATTGTTGGATGTTGTGGTTTTGTTTCTAATATGTGGTTGTAATTGATGTCAACACTATTGGAATTAATGTCTTAGAGGTTGTATATGTTGAGGATATTGAGAAAATTTTAATGAAATAAGTTGCAAGTTATCAGTTGTGAAGTGAAGTTCAGTCTATCAATAATTTTAGTACATTGATGATCAAAGGTTGTGGATTAAAGGGTTTCTTTTAAAGTATATCTAGTTTATCCACATTGAGTTTCAAAGATCCACATGAATATTTGATCGAGTTATGAAGATTTGTATTATGATAGTTTTTTTGTTGCTTCAATTGGTGTTTCTAAATGAAGATGATGCAATTTTAGTTAGTTTAGTTGTTGTGGATGCTTCTCTAGTGATTCAAGATGTTTTGGATGTTTCTAGATCATGCTTTATCTATGTTGCATGTTCGCATTGATCATTGTGCTCGTGATTCGAGATTTTCTCTTACATGTTCATGTTTTTCATTTTCTTGGCCGACAAGGTGTTGATGCGTGTTGTGGATCTTTGTGGACTAATTTTTGGAGGTGTTTTCATGTTTGAGAATTTTGTTTTGGGTCTTCACTATGTTGTGGTCGACCTTGGTTGATTCGCATTAATAATATTTAATGTTTTGGGCTGATTGTTTGTATTCATTTTATTATTTTATTGAGGCTGACATGTAGTGATGTAATTTCTTGTTACAAATATATATAAGAGATTGTTTATACCATTTGAAAGCATGAGTATGTGAAGTGTGTGATTCCTATGTATGAATAATGTTCAGATCTTTTGAATGCAGAAGAAGAGTTTGAAGGAAAGTGAGAAAAGTGTGAAGAAGTGTTCATGTGCTTAACTGGAACTGTAATCAGGCATTAGCATATGCTATTTTTCTCAGTTCAAATCTTGCAAATGTAATTCATATCTTTTGTAAGAAAGTGTGTCTTCCTTGGGTAGTAAGCCTTTTGTAATTGAGAAATGAGCTCTAGGAAGTGCACCTAAATGCATGTGCTTTCCCCATTCATATTTATTTATACTTTTAACAGGGTATAATCTTGTGGACTGACCTCCACCATGGTTTTTCCCCCAACAGGGTTTCCACATAAAAAAATCTTGGTGTTATGTGTGTTTCTGATGTGTTGTTGATTTATGCTTTCATGGTTATTAATCAGATTTGAGAATAAGCATAATAAGTTGAATAAGTTTGAAATTCTATGACAACTGATTCACCCCCCCTCTCTGTTGTCTTCCCTTGTGTTGCCAACAAAGATATCCTTTGCTCGATAGACCAAGGAAAATGGTGTGGCACTAGTAGGTGTTCGGATGTTGGTTCAATAAGCCCATAGGGTTGGGTTTAGCTGCAAATTCCAATCATGACCGACTTCATTAATAGTATTTTTGAGTATTTTTAATATGGTTTTGTTAGACACCTTAGCCTGACCATTTCCTTGGAGGTAGTAGGGTTTGGAAAATCTATAGTAGATAGAAAATTGGGAATAGAGCTCTTGGACATCCTGATTCTTGAATGGGGTTCCATTGTCTATTATTATTGTTTGGTAAATTTCATACCTGTAGATAAGATAATTAAAAATGAATTTTGATATCTATTTATTGGTGATATAGGTCAATGGAATTGCCTCTATCCATTTAGTGAAATACTTTGTTGCTGTGATAATGAATTTGTACCTGTTGGATGAGGTAGGTGATATCTTGCCTACCAGGTCTAATCCCCATTATGAAAATGCCATGGTGTGATGATGGGTGTCAGTTCTTGTGTTGGTGCATGAACAAGATCATTATGCTGTTGACATTGCTGACACTTTCTAGAGTATTGTATGCATTCTTGTTCCATGGAGGTCCAGTAGTATCTTCTTCTTAGTAACTTTTGGACTAGGTTAGGTCCATTAGAGTGGGACCTGCAAACACCTTTGTGTACCTCTTGTAAGGTTGTTTGTTCTTCTTTTGCATTAAGGAATTGGAGTAACATACCATCTAGACTACGACAGTATAGGGTATCTCCTAGGATGGTAAATCGGGAAGTTCTATAGGTGATGGTTTTCTTTTGAGTGGTCGTTAGGTCAGGTGGTATGATACCATGCTGGATATAATCAAAAGTATCTTGGTACCATGGGTAGTTAGGACCAAAAAAAACACATAAAAATTATAATGAACCAAGATTTCAAATGCAGGAACAAGTAACTGTTCCACGAGGAACTTGTACTTAGGTACATTTTGTGGAATATCAAGAAGTGAGCCTATTGTTTCCATTGCATTGGTAGCTCTATTTTTGATCCGTGGAACTTTCTCAAAACTTATTTTGATAAAGTAATCCTTGAAGCTATCCACCATCCTTTTATATGGCATCTAGTTTTCATCTTTGGTCTGGTACTCATCATTCACCTGTCTGATTACTAGCTAAGAGTCTTTGAAGACATGTAGATCCTTTATTCTCCATTCAATAGCCATTTTTAGCCCTATGATCAAAGCTTCATATTCTAAGATGTTGTTTGTGCAAGGGAAATAAATCTTGTAGGCCTTGGGTATACTATCTCCCTATGGTGTAAGGAATAAGATACTTGCTCTAGAGCCATGTTGAGTGTGGGATCCATCAAAGTAGAGATTCCAATGGTTTGTCTATTTTATCTTCAAGAAACTCTCATCTGGAAAGTCCATCGTGAGAGGTTTATGATCATCTATAGGTGCTTCGACTAGCTAGTCTACTATGATTTGTCCCTTGATAGCTCTCCTATCCACATAATCTATGTAAAATTCACTCAAGATTTACCCATTTTGTGATTCAACCTATTAGGGATTCTTTTTCTAGTAGGTACTTGAGTGGGTCTACCTTGGAAATCAGCTTGACTTTTCTGTTCAGGTTGTAGTGTCTCAGCTTTTATGTTGCAAATACAACTGAGAGACATGCTCTTTCTATGGGTGAGTATTTTAGTTCATATCCCACTAGTGTTTTGTTGATGTAGTAGACTACCCTTTCTTTACTTTCATCATCTAGTAGGTCTAGGAGAGCTCCCGATGCTGCTTGTGTGGTAGACACATATAATATCATTCCCTTGTCTAGAATAGGCAGCATGAGTACGAGGGGAGTAAGTATTACTTGACTTATTGAAATTCCTAGTCACATCTTCCATCCCACTTGAAGGTGACATTATTGTGTAGGAGATGAGTAAACGGGTGACATTTTTCTACTAGTTGTGTGATAAATTTCCTAATGGACTACAACTTTCCTTGTAAACTCCTTAGTTGTTTCAATGTTTTTGGTGGAGGAATCTCTATAATAGCTTTTACCTTTGCATGATCCACTTTGATCTCCCTTCTTGATAATATGTACCCTAAAAACTTATCGGATGTTACTCTGAATTTGCATTTCTTAGGGTTGAGCCTCATACTATATTGTTCAAGCTGATCAAACACCCTTGCAATATTTGATAAGCGATCTTCTCTTTTGACTAACTTTGTGAGAATGTTGTCTATGTAATCTTCCATGATTGTGTGTATAATATCATGTAAGATGGTTTTCATGGATCTTTGATATGTTTCTCTTAAATTCTTTAGACCAAATGACATTATGTTCTAGTAGAAGGTCCCCCAAGCACAAGTAAATGTTGTTTTGTGTTGGTCATTTGGAGAGATTTTTATCTAGTTATATCTAGAGAAACCATCCATTAAGGATAGCAGCTCATTCCCTACTATTAGATCCACAATCATGTCTATGCTTGGAAATGGGAAGTCATCCTTTGGACAAGCCTTGTTCAAGTCTTTGAAGTGATGCAGAGTGGTATGAGAAGCACCCAACTTGACACGCTTATTCAACTATACCCTTCAACAAGGTAACCTATTCACTCAACTTGAATATAACATCTAGATACATCAACATGACTTGGGAATGATGTAGACACTCTTAACATTCCAAAACATGATCAACCAACCTAACTTTTCACTCAGAAACACCCATTCCTCCATTGCTTCCATTATGCCATTCATTCCTTCTAGCACTCACCAATAGGATAGTCATGATAAAAATTTGTTAAAGGAAAAAAAGAGAGAAAGAAACCATGTTTTAGACTTCTTACATAGACCCTTACAATTCCAAAAAAGAATAGGACCAAACACCAAGAGTAGGTGTATCAAGTAACTAATTTACAAGCCACCAAAAGGCTTCATTTGGCTTGTGCAAAGAAGGAATCAACTTTTCAAGGCACACCCCAACACCCCTAATTCCTTTAAAATACTTCAATAGGTTCCCCAAGACCTTTTCCATGATTTTCATCCATTATATTTACTCAAATACTCAAAAATCAACAAATAATGTATTCAAATGATCACATTTTGGATTGTACAAGGCAAAAACTAGACCTAGGGCATCACATAAATTGTTCAAACCTCCATTTTTCACTCTAAAAAGAAATTCAGCATTCAAAGGAGTCCTAAATATACCAATCCACCAAGTTTCAGATTTTCCCCATAGTGGAAATGGGAATTACATCCATTTTGGTGACCAAACCCTTGTTTTGCAAGGTTTCAGACCCACTTTCACTAAAATTGATGTAACTTACTCAATACTTGATGAAATTAACTCAAATCACCATAAAAATAAATAATACTCTTCCATATTTCAATACATATGCATTAGAATGTTTTACAATGAAGTACCAGACTGTACCATGCACACGAACAGGAAAAAGTGTTGTAAAATCAGAAAAAATAGAGTTTTCTTTGTATTGGTGCTTCAAAACTTCAAAAACCTTCATGCCTTGACCCAATGGAAGCTTCATAAACATTTTCCCATCCTACCCAATGTTATTTAACTATTTTTTTAATAAAGGAGTCGTTGTTAACGTGTTTACAACATTAAAATGAGATTACATCATATTGTCAACATGACAACTTTGCATTTTGAGAATAAACTTTTAATCCTAAACTCTTATGACTCCTAAAACCACTCTAATGGATTAAAAATATCATTATTACAACATTTAAACCTCAACCTTTCATATCCAAGAACAAATTTATGATTTTTCCTTCTCAAGGCTTAGATGACAACATTTTTGCAAGATTGCAATTTTCTACATTTTGACTCCAAAACTTAAAGACTCACCCTAGATCTTACTCAATGGTCTTATTAGACCTTATTGAAGATGAAAACACTCAAAATACTCAAAAATAATCTTCCTAACCTATTCACCATCAAAGGATCCAAAATGGAGGTTGAGGTTTAGGTGATCTTGCACCATGAAGCCTGTGCATATTTTGATGCCCCCAGTAGGCTTTGATACTGGTACTAGATTGGATATCCATTTTAGATAGTTGATGGTTCTGATAAAACCAACATATAGTAGTTTATTTAGCTCCACCTTTACTAGCAATGCTATATGAGGATGCATTTTTCTAATTTTTTGCTTGATAGGCTTTGCTCCAGGGACTACAGCTAAATGATGTACCACTAATATCGGATCTAGTCCAAGCATGTCAGCATAGGTCTAGGAAAAGTTTACCTTTCTATCATTGATGAAAGTTATGGAAATTTCCTTCTCTTTAGGACCAAGTGATGTCGCATGGGATGTTATCTTCGGGTCCTCTGTTGTGCCAACATTTATGGAATCTACTTTTTCTACAAGGAGTGTTGATCTTTCTTGATATTCCTATATGGGGAGATTGAACCCTCCATCCTCAGGTACCTTTGGGAGATTTTTACCTTTGGATGCATCCTTTATTTTCCTCTTTTCTAGATCTAATAGAACCAAAGTGTGGTTTTCCTTAGGGGATCATATTTTTATGTTTTTTCTTTCACTTTTTCAACTGGAAGATTCAATCTCTTCACCGAAGTATGCCTCTTGTTCAAGTTCCATGATCAACCCTGCTTTGTGATCACCTATTGGTATATATGTTTGAAGTCCCATGAACTTTGTGATTGCCTCATTGTTTTGTAATTGATCCAAAATAGGTGTATGTTGTTGTTGATCCCAATCTATGAGTTCTAGGTAACAGAGTGGGAGGATATTATCTTGTTTTGCAAAGCTTATAGAATTGGGTGAAAGGGTTAATATGGATCGGGTATCTTTTTCCCATTGGGTGTCTAGATCATCATTGCTAGAAGTAGGGGAATCAGATACAATGATGAAGGAAGGGGAATACAACTCGTATTCATTAGAGTCAATCCTATAATGATAGTAGATGTTGGGAATAGTCTCAAGGAATTGGAGAGGGAACTATCAATATGAAAGTTGTCAAACAAGTCTTTGATAGGTAAGTCATTTTCCATTATATGGTAGATATCCAATGCCTTAACATTAGCAGAAGTTTCTTGTTCCTTATAAGAGGTTTGTTTGGCCTTTGGAGTAACCACTTCTTTTGGCTTATAACCTAGTCCCACATTTTTTGTCTCTATTCCACTATTATAAGCTCCCATCGACCTTGTTTGTGCAGCCCCAGCCCACCAGTTCCTTGATATCCCATGTGTTTTTCCATTTGATAGCCTCTACTATTAGGATCAATAGTTTTTGGATTTTTTGGCTCTTTTGAGTCTTCTTTGTAGATCATAGATGAAAAATCCTCTTATAAAACTTCTTCATCCTTCATGTCCCCCCACTTGCTAAAAATTGTCGGTTTAGCTATCATTTGTATCTTTTGAGCATGTTTGATCTCTTTCAGCCCTCCATAGATTTTGGGTGTTGGTGGAAGCATACCAATGTAGAATGCTTGGCTAAATTGATAGTTTCCATTTCCCTTGTCAAGCACTTGAATCTTGGATTCTATTTTCAGTTGCTCACTTGGTGTGTTTTTGGTTGAGGTTGATGGTAGCATGGAAGGGTCAACATATGAGAATGAGTGGAAGGCTATATCATTGCTAGGAATGCATTGGATTTTATTATATTTTTCCTCTAGCTTTGCACAAAAGTAGAAAGGCTTAGATTCAACATATAGGTTTACCTCTTTTCCTTCATGGGGAAACTTTAGGCACTTGTGAAAGTTGGATGGTACTACTTGTAATGCATGGATCAAAGGGCATCCAAGGAGAAGGTTATATGGTAATTCTAGTTCAAGCAATTGACATGTTTCTATGAGGACCAGTCCTATCTATACAGGTAGCCTAACTATTCCTTCAAAATTTATTTCTAGGTCATCATAGGCCCTTATGGTGATACTCTTTCCTTTGTCTATTACGTCGTCGGAATACCCCAACTAATTGAAAAAAATTAAGGTATAGATGTTTAAACTTGCACCATTATCTATTAGCACTTTTTTGACCATGTTCTTGTAGACACCAACTTCTATATAGAGAGCTTGGAACTATGAAACGTCCTTTGTGGGAGGTCTTTCTTAGAAAAGACTAAGTGGTTGTTGGCCGTGATTTTTCCAACCATGGCTTGGAACTAATTAGGATCGAGGTTGTTAGGGACTGATGCTTCTAATTCCTTTTCTAGTATTTCCCTATGTGTGGGTGATAGTTTTAGCAATTCTAGGATCGAGATTAAGGTGGGGGTTTTCTCTAACTATTCCACAATGTTGTAGACATTGGATGACTTGATTGTGGGTTTAGGAGGGTCTCCTTGTATTGTAACTCTCCCTCAATGGGTTGCTAGGTTATAGTTGTTGTCTCAACCTCATATAGTTACTATTTTTTCCCTATTGTCATCAACTTGGGATAGAGTTCCTAAAACCGTGTCTCCGTAGGTATAGTTGGCATTATGGTAACCTTGGTTTTTTCCCTTGTCATTCTTTTTTTGATGGTTTGGGATTGGGTTGTTGTATATTTGTAAATTATTTTTCCCAAGACGATGTTCAACATCTACCTCTCCTTTGTCTATCAGATCTTGGATGAGGTGCTTGAGTCTCATGTAATTGTTCATGGTGTGTCCTTTGATCTTGTAAAATTCACACAAGTCATTTTCATTGTACCACAGTGTTTTAAAGTTAGGCTCCTCACAATTTGGGTGATCAATAGGCTTGATTAGGTTCTATTATACAAGCTTTCACATGACTGTCTCAATAGATTCTCCTAGTACCGTGAACTACCTCCTTGGTTGGTCATACTACTTTTGTTGACCTCCTTGATTTGCTTGTTGATTTGTCGCTTGATTATTTTTGGGATAAGTAGGTTGACTATTCTATGTACTATTTAGGGAATAGTTTATCTGTGCTACTTCTGGTGTGTTTTGAGGTGCTTTTTGTGCATGCCATAGTGTTCTAGCATCAACTACTCCATCATTTGTGACATTTTTGTTCTTAGCCCAGACTTTAGGCTTTTTGTTTGAACTATAGGGACTATCTTTTGAGCCACTCATTTTGAGGGCTCCCCTTGAAATGAGGGCTCTCTCAATATTTAATCCCTTCTCGATGGTTTCTTCAAAGTCTAATGGGCATAACATTGTGAGTTGATAGTTGATCTCAGGTTAGATGTTGGTAATGAATATGTCCACCAACTCCTTGTTGGGAATGGGCCACTTACATCTACTAGCCTTATGTCTCCATCGCTATAGGTAGGAGGTAAAGGACCCTCATTGATTTTGGCTTATTGTGGATAAGCTTGTGATGGTGACATCTTGCTTGATGTTGAAGGAGAAGTGACTTATGAATTTATTAGACATTTAATTGGAGGTTTTGACTATTGGTGTCAAATAGGTGAACCACTCCATAGAATGGCACATAAGGTTGTGTGGAAATAGCCTCATGAGGTATGAGTCATTGTGTCGTACTTTTAGGCATGATATGGAAAAATTGTGTATATGCTCTAATAGATCCCCTCTTCCTCTATATTTGTTGTCAAACTTGGGTATCTCAAAATTCTTTGGAAAAGGCATTGAAGTGACAGAATGATCGAATGGGAATGGGTATATTTCTTGGATGGTATAGGTTTTCTTTGGCTTTCTGGCTTGCATGTCTGCTATCTATTGGGTGACGACCTCTAGTTCCATTTCTATGTTTGTTTTTGACATGTTTGTTTGCAAGTTTTGTGTATAATAGCCTTGTTGTCTCACCATGTTTTGGTCATATATCAGGTATTGTGAAGGTATAGGACCCTAGTAACTATTTTGTATATAGAGCAGGTTAGGTCCTTGCTAGGTGTAAGGAGGGTTAGCTCCTTGTTGTTGGGATGAAGTGTACTAAAGGTTTCCTTGTTGATGCATTATTGGGATACCTTATTGGTAGGAAAAATTGGGAGGAGTGCCCTATGACACACCTTGCTACTGGGAAGGACTAAACTGAAGGTTACCCTATTGATGCATTAGTAGGAAACCTTGTTGATGGGATGACTAAAGATAGGTGCTTTGTGGCACACCTTGCTATTGAGAAGGATTAAAATGAAGGTTACCCTATTGATGCATTAGAGAGACACCTTGTTGACAGGATGTCTGAAGAAGGGTGCTCTATGACACACCTTGTTGTTGGTATTGCTGGTTTGGAAGAGGACCCTGTGGTCCACCTTATTGGTGGTACTAATTGTTTGGAGGGGGACCTCATGTTCCACCCTAGTGATGGTACTGATTGTTCAAAGGGGGACCTTGTGTTCCACCCTGTTGATGGTATTGATTGTTTTGAGGGGGACCTTGTGTTCCACCCTATTTATGGTATTGATTGTTTGGAGAGGGACCCTGTGTTCCATCTTGTTGATGGTACTGATTGTTCGGAGGGGGACCCTGTGTTCCATCCTATTGATGGTATTTCTGGTTCAAAAGGGAACCCTATGTTCCACCCTGTTGATGGTACTAATTGTTCAAAGGGAGACCCTGTGTTCCACCCTATTGATGGTACTAATTGTTTTAGGAAGGTTCAACACTTGAATTTTTTGAGGTATATATTGTCTAGGAATGGTATTGTTGTTTTTTGGTTCATACTAGGATGGCCCTCCTTGATACAGTCCTACCACTGCTTCTTGTTCAATCTAAGTTGGTTTTCTGAATAAGGGGTTCTCTTTGGGTTGACCATTGTTTTTTCAGAACATGGGTAGCATTTTTGGCATCTCTAGGGGTTTGGTTATTTGTCTCACAACTAAGTTATCCCCTAAGGGAATAAGATTGGGATCCTTGAGATCCTCTATATTGAAGTTCACTAGTAATTTAGCACCACTTTGTGCTAACTTTAAGAAATAGGAGTTTGGGTCCTTTCTCAACAACTTTTCCATTAGTTTGAGAACCTTGGGGTTATTAGAATTTTCAAATAGTTCCTCATCATTCATCTCTTTCTCAGTATCTACCTCCTCTATAACCAATTTTTTTGGGTCCTAGTTGTTTTGTTCTATTAGTTTTTCCTCATTGAATGTGTCCTTATACATGGGTCTCTTCTCGGGTGTTTCAAGGTTGCTTGGTCTATAGCCCTATAGGCTACTTTCGTCATTCATGGTATTTTTTGGTGGGATGCTAATGTTGTTCTTGCTTGCTTCCATTTTATTTTTGTGTTGTGATCTTGTGGTTGTCATAAACAACTTAGGTCCCCCATGGGAGAGTTTTGTTGGGACTTGTAATTTTTGAACTCTCTAGTTGACTCCAATCTAGGTAAAAGGGGCACTCTAATTATTTTTGGAGAAATGGTGACAATGGGGGATGAAAAGATGCATGATGTGGGAATTGATCTTTGCAAACATTTGAGGACAACATTTTTTATTTGATTTTGATGTTTTGATGTTATGATAAAGGATGTTGATGAACTTGAAAATCTTTAAGGTAGACTCATGATCGTCAAGATAGACTAGCTCAAATATGCTTGCTAACTTAACCAAATGCATGGAAAATGATTCATTTCACATACAAAAGTAGCTAAGTTAGGGGTTGGTTTGGTTGATAGATGTCCAAGTCCAAAGTGTTGGTGTATTCAAAAAATTTTGCAAAGTTTGGTGAAGTGAAGTTTGGATTTTTGATGGAGTGAGTGAAGATGTTTTGACCCAATCTTGACTTAGAGTGAACTTTTTTTTGATAAAACCAAGGTAGTGATAATGATGCTAGACCTCTAAATTGTTCAAATCCTAAAGACCTAATGTTGACCTAAATGAGAGGATAGACTTGGGTATGTGAATCTGGTTCATTCCTCTAGATTGAGCATAAAATTTTCTTAGCAAGAGGCTATGATTGCAATAAAGTATTAAGGCCCACTTCCTACAAAACTTTGAATTACAATACCTACATCTATAATGGAAAGATGTAGATCTTCCCCTATGGATTTTGATTGTGCGATAGATCATTTAGAGGAGTTCAAGACCATGAAAAAGGACCAATATCTTTAGATAGGTTGATTATCATGAAAAAGAACTAGATTTTGACTCATAAAGAACATGTACATATTTGGATGTTTCCTTAGTGCCCGTTCATAAAAGTTGACTACCAACTTGTTTTTGTTTTGGTAGAGTGTTGAAATGCAGTTTTGGATTGCTTTTGCACTTCGATGCTTAAGTTTGAAGTGATAACCTTTATACCTTCTCTTGGGGATTCTAATTTTGTGTGAGATCATTTAGAGAAGTTCAAGACCAAAAAGAGGATATTTATTGCCATGCGGGTGGTGGTAACACGGGTATTTTGACTGTTATATCTCCTTTCTCTTCCTCTTCATCTAAGATGATTGATGCATTGAGAAATTGGTGGGGTGTTTCATTCTTCTCAAATATGAAGGTTCTCAAAATTCTTATGATGTTAGTCTGTTCACCTTCAATGTGTGTGAGACTAGATTGAAGGATCGGTGCTCTAAGGTCTAGTTGTTGAATTGGAGTAGTTGGTCGCCATATGGTCATAAAGGTGTAATGGTGTTTTGAGATGGTTGCTATGAAGCTCAATAACCTAAGGTTTTATTTGTTGTTTTGGAATGTTGCTACTTTTTTTGGAAATCAAAATATTGAAGTACTAGTGTTGATATTTCACTTCCTTGTCTAGAGGATATGTTGTGGGAAAGATTACTTGTACTATCTGTGAGTCCCAAGTAACTATTGATATCATAGACGTCTGAGTGAAGGAATGATCCTAATGGTTTGTTTGATTTTGATCTCTAACAAGTAGGACAAAAATAATGGATGAGAGACTATGTGACCTATCTAGTTTTCCAATTTTTTTGTTCAAACAATGACCCTATAAAACAACTTCGATTTGTTTTCCCCAAGTGTCAACAAAATGTTCAAGACTATGAGCTAGAATGGAAATTGTAACTTCTATGTTTTTATGTCAAATGCTAGAACTTCTCAAGGAAAAGTGAGCATCTTTTGGAAAATGCAAGGATCTTAGTAGCAAGTGCACTATTTTCTCAAAATAAAATGCAAGGAAATAAAAGCAAGTGCATGGATCCCATAGCAAGTGCTCAATTTCCATCACAAGCAATTGATTTTTATCAGTGGAGTTTCTGGGATAGCAAGCAAATGCAATAAAATTTTGGCCACTGCTTAGAAATTGTGGAAATTGCATTGGAATTTTTTGCAAATGCACTGGAAATTATGCAACTGCTCGAGTTTTGTGAAAAATGGTCTCTATGTATTTTTTTTTCTCTATATTTTTGGAGTATGGAAAATGATAGAAAAGCACTGGACTGACTCAAAAAGCATGGAATTTGTGTGACCTGAATGTCTGCGACTTAAGTTGTGAAATCACAACACCCAAGTCATAGTTCCCAAATGTTTACCTTGATCAATACAACCTGAAATAAAAGAAAAAATATTTAGAAACCTTTAAGGAAAGATCCTTTCAAGGAGTGAAAACATAGGGCTTCTTTCACAAGTATACACTAAGTCAAAGGGTTTTTTATTTAACCATCATGTTCAGTTTTTGTTTGGATGTGTTCTTTCTATTTAAATCAAGCACAAAATTTGATGTCAAGATTTTTTTTGAATGCAATTGGAAATTTTGACATACATAAGCATTTACAACCCTAGTGGATAGAAACCATTCTTTTAGGTAATCCTACCTCATGCTCCAAAGAGACAATTTTACATGCAACTTATGACATGGGCTTGCAGTCATACTTGGAAAGTAACTTCTCAGAAGTAAATTCTGATGCACCACTTTCAAAGAATGTTTTTGGATAATAGGGTGGCTTCTAAAACAATTTGGATCTTAGTAATGTTTTGGGGATATTATTTTTGGGCTCCTATACATGTGGTGTTTTGTTCAATTAAGAACCTCCCAGCCCTTATAGGTTTTTACGCATCACAAGGACACTGAGGGAGAATATGTCGGCATAGGCCAATAACACCTGACGAGATGATGAACTTTCCTCACACCCACAAATTATTTATATAGCGGTCCAGAACAAAAGTACCACTTGGGTCGCCTATAAGTTCTCCAGCGCAGGAGTTCCCTCAATAGGCAAGCCCTCTAAAAAGGCATGTTTGGAAATAAATGTGAAAAACTCAAGATGTTTTCACTTACCCAATATCACCAAAAGCTGCAAGGAGAGAAGACAACCATCTAGTAGCTTGCCAAACATTGCATGCATAGTAAACACTTCATAGCAGTTTGATTCTTTTTAAACACCTCAAGCAATGTTATCCCCAAAAATGTGTGGATAAAGAATAACAAAGTTCTTTTTAATTGAAACCAATATGAAATATTCAGGACATTAATTAGTTAAGATAGCAATGGTGTAAAATAGAAAGAATATTTTTTTTCATTTTTAAGCCCAAATTTGAGTGTTTTTAAGAAATCAGTCTTGGTTTTAACTTGGTCAACAAAAGTAAAAAAAGCATGTGTCAACAAAATGGAAATCATTTTGCGTTCCTTTTATGCACCAAAATCAAAGTTCCTAATTATGAAAACTTGGAAAGAGTTTATTTTTAGAGCACCTTAATTGAAGTGTTTTCTCCTTTTTATGTACCAAAATGAAAGGTTCATTTGTGTTGTTCTTTTTAAAGCACCAAATAAGAGTTCCTACTTTAAGAAAGCTTAAAAAGGTTTGATTTTAATAACACCAAAATGAAATGTGCATTTGCCTTGTTCTTTTTAAAGTTCCAATGACAATTCCTACTTTAAGAAAGCTTGGAAGGGTTCATTTTAAGAGCACTAAAACAAAGTTTGTTTGTTCATTTTATGCACCAAAATAAATATTCCTAAATTTAATAAAAAAAAGTTTGTAGATCTATAGTGCTTTGACCATTCATCTTCCCTATAGAAACAAGTTAATGTCTTTCAAATCCTACATAAAAATCCATTAGCACCTATTACACATTCAAAAATAGGCATAGGTTAGCAAAAAAACAATTACAACAGTGCAGATTTCGTGCACTAGTCTATTAGAGCCAATGTTCAGTTTTCAAAGCATATGCTCAAATTTTCTTGCAAAAGTACCCCTATCAAAATCAGATGCTTAATTCTCAGAGCAAATGCTACCCCTGTCAAAATAAAATGCAAGGTTTTCAAAGAAGATGTGCAATTCTTTTGCAAAAGTGTGGTTTTCGTGCTAGATGCTCAGTTTTCAAAGCAGGTGCATGATTTTTTTGATAGGGAATTGAGAGATTTTTTTGGGTAGTGTGTGAAAACTTGTTCAAATGCAATTCCAGGACCTCCAGCTTCAAAAATAGCTCATACGAATGTTAGTGTAGGGGACAAGTGTCCCACTGGGCATGCTAGAATGTGTGAGGGGGAAAATCATTAGATGCAAATAAGATTAAACGTGTTTGAAATAAGAATCTAAGCTAAGATCAAACACACAAATCTAAGATCTAATCCTACACATACAAAATGAAACTAAGCTATTGAAAACACATTAAGAAATCCTACGATTACCAAACTAAATGCAAAATAAGCAAAGTGTTACCATCTCGTATCAGAGTGTATTCACTTGATGTTGGATTGTTCTTATCACTATGAAGCCTCCATAGTTCATGTGCAAAGCTTTGATGCTTGAATGGTTGGTTGATCAAAGAAAGGTTGAAGCTCTATCAATGGTGATCTTGACAGTACTTCATTGCATAAGGTATGTTGATTCTCAGATCCTTTTTTGTGAGGAAAGAGGTTTGTTATATAGAAAATGAAATTTGAAATGGAATATCAAGATCATGTTGAAGAATATCCAGATCAACGGTTGAAAGGTGTTGAGAGGATTTAGACATGAGAAGATTTTGCAAAGTAGATTGCACAATTTGTGTGATTGAGGAATAGATTGGCTAGTCAGGAATTAGATTGATCAATTAGGATTTAGATTGATCAGTCAGGATTTAGATGGCTTAGTTAGGAAATTGATGGTTTAGTTAGCAAATAGATTGATTAGTCAATAAATTAGATTGCTCAGTCAACAATCGTAATTTGCTCAATCAAAAAGTGGGTGAGGAATATTAATTAATTGATCTAATTAATTAATTCCTTTTTGTAGTTGAATGTACAAATCAAGTTTGAATTTTGCAACCAAATTTGCATTAGTTTGATTTGATTTTTGATAAATGATTTGAATAGTTTGATTTAATTATTCAAATTTTGGAGGGAAAGTGTGTTAATTAAATTATTGTGATTTAATAATTTAATCAACTTAAGGAAATAAGGTGTTTTAGCGGCATAATTAAATTATTGGCATTATTTAATCAGTCAAGATGAAATAAGACTAGATTAGGATTTTATTAAATAAATGTAATTTATTTAATTGGTTGAACTGATAAAAAAGTGAATTAATTAAGTAATTTCATTTTATTTAATTAATAGTAGTGTTGATGGTGTTTTCTGCATAGCAACAACTCAGACAGAATGCAATATTCTATCTCTCTTGAAAGGTTATTTTCAATAATAAATCACCGAAAATTACCCCAAGGTCTCTCGGGTGTTAGGTCATAACAATGCATAAAACAACTCAGATAAAATGTGAAATGCTGGTAATCACAATCGGACCTTACTACAAGCAAACTGTATCTTCCTGTTTATCAGATCTTGCAATATGATGATCTTTAATCCTAAATCTATCTAACCAAATGATAAAGAAATAGCAAAAGATAAGAGTGCGAGGATATAATAGAATCTAAACTACTCCTAGGATGAACAATGTAAACAACAGATATTTGGAATGGACCTATCTCAAATAACCAGTTCTTGATCAACCCACAATGCAATCTTACAAGAACGGTGCAATCTTCTAAGGTATTTAAATTTTCAAATCATAGACATTCATCTACAATCGAACTTAAGCACATTGAATATATGGTCCAGGTTGACTTCACCAGCCTACTACAATCAGATAGTTACTGGGAGTATAGACCAGAGATAGCTACAAACATTCCAAATATGAAATCATAAACATCATTCATCCAACTGAAACTGATTTATTTCTGAATACTAAACCCTAGATTTCCAAGAAATTTGAAAGATAGAACAAAAGAACCATGCAAGATGAAATAACACAAGAGATTTCATCAGGAAAACCACAATGTATTCAATTGTATTAATCACCAAAATGCTGCAACAATTCAACTGTTCTGATACAGAATTTGCTTCAAGAAACTGAATATTACTTCTAAGGAAAATTCTCTAACTATTGCTTTCACTTCTCTATTACTATCTAGCTAATGTCTAACCCTTTACAATGAGGCAAGTATGCCTATTAATAGAAAATCCCAAGGTATATCGGCCCAGCCAAACATTTTTACAAAATAATAAAAACTGCCAAAACAGGTCGGCCAAGGAAAAACAAACTAAGGCACATATTAAATGCCATCATCCAGGTCGGCCTTGACACAATCTTCAATCCAGTCCCATCCAATGCATGCCTCGTGATAATAGGGAAGCACAAATCTCAAAATAAGCATCAACCACTTCTTCCCTTATCCTTTCTTCCCCAACGAACCCTGCACCCTCAAGAACATTCTGTCCAACTTGGCAACAGGTGGCAAAGGCAAAATCTTAAGTCGGCATTTAATTGAGTTGATTTCTTCCTTGGACCGCTCAACAGTTTTACTCCAATCTTCCTTGTTGGACAGATACTTGTCCATCACTGCCATGTAGGTGGCTACATCATCAAGCTGGTGGCCGGTGACAACTCCTTCTGCATCTGGGGCATAAACCTCATGCCACCATTCCTTCAGTTGTTCCAAGCTCAGATATTTAGGAGCTATTTTCTTCCTACCTGTCATTATCTCAAAGAAGGTGATGCATCCGTCATATACTGCAGTAAGCTCACTGTCAATTGATTTCCTTCATTTTTGTATCTTCTTCAGAGCCTTCTGCCTAATTTGCAGAGCCTCAAACCACTCCCAAGGTTCATACAATCTGGAGGAAGGAAGGATTCCATCCGCCAGCAATTGATCCCGACCATGTCCCATGATAACTCTTGATTTCTGCAACAGGAGGTCCATGTCCTCGTTATTCTAGGACAGTACATGTTCTAATAGCTCCTTAGCCCAAACTGCATCCTTCCCAACATACAGAATGTCCTTGTTGGTATCATCTCCTTTCATTTGCACACTCGCCAGCCAGTCTATTGCAGCTTGAGCCGAGGCTTTTAATTTCTCAATTCCGGAGATGGTTTCCTTGGGTAGAAAACCGAGAGTAGCAGATGAAGAAGGATGGAGTGACTGCAAGGGTTTCATCACTTCCTCCAAACATTTCTTCAGTCTCTCATTCTCTCTCCTTAGCTCATGTTTGGTTTGAGTTTCCTTCCTCAACCTGCCCACAATTACTGCGCTGGACCCTTCAAATTCTTCTATATCCTGTTCCATGGAAGCCGGTCCAAGGTTGATAGTCTGAATATTGTATTCTTGACCAGTGACTTCCTCTCTTGTTTTATCCGCGGTAGGAGTGGCAATATGGACAACCCTGTTATGCGTTTCATCTCTTTCCACCCTTGAGATCACCTTTGTTGCCTTCTTTTTCTTTCCTTTACTGATCTTGGACAGCATTTCATCCCAATCCAAGGGGGTATCCTCAATAATCACTTGTTTTTTCCTTGCAAGTTCCTTCTCTAGCCAATCCGGGGCCGCAAGGTCAATCCGAATTTCTTTCGTCATAATTTCTTCCGGTTCTTCTGTCGGTTTCTCTTCTTCCCTTGCTGTTGCCTTATCATCCTCCTTCTCTGGAAGCTGCTCACCTTGATCAATTTCCTCAAGTTCTACCTCTGGATGCACTGGTGATGGGGTCTTAGCAGGGATATTTTCCTCCGGCTTAGGCGATCCGCGGCCCCTGTCACTTTCCGGGGAATCCTCATACTGCACCAAAGGAGAGGTATACCTTTCCTCCTCTTTGACCTCCAGCTCTGTTGCTTCATTGAAGAGTGCTCCCTTCTTGAATGGTTCTGCCTCCCCGCTAGTTTCATGTCCTTTAGGATTTTCTGGTTCAAGTATGCTCAGCGGAGGAGAAACAGACTTAGATGGCTCTTCAACTGGTAGCCCTGGGGGAGAATCCTTCTTCTGCACAGTATCCTTTGGAGAGGGAGTTCTTGATTTCCTCGTATAGACTTTTGTTTTCTCCCCTCCTGAGCTTTCCACATCAACAATAGGAGGCTCATCCTTTGATGCCTCTTGACCCTTCTTCTTCGAGGTCCTAGTTGTTCTGGTTTTCTTTGGTGGTGGAGGAATATCTTCCTCTTCAGCTTTTCCAGACTCTTCCTCATTAGAGGACTTGCTAAGCGTTAAGGTCTTCCACCTTCTCTTTCCCTTCGGCCTCCTTTTCGCTACGGGTTCTCCTTCCTTAGGACCTTTGACCTTGATCTTGAAAGGGGAGCTCTTCACTATTTTCCCTTTGGGGTCATCCTCCCCGGATTCCTCATAAGTCAACATGGGATTCAGGTCTCCCATCAAGTTGAAGGTGCAAGTTACCTTCGCATTTCCCAGCTCCTAGATTTTATGTTTTACCCAAGAAAGAGTGAATTTCATTACAGGGGCCATTAGGTCCTCCAATTTTGTAACCTCATCCTCATTCCAGTTAATATCCCCAGCTGGCTTGTCTTTCACTGCTTCATAGGCATGGTCCTGTATCAAATTTTTGTCATCCTCCAGTTGATCCGGGATCAACTTGACATTGTACTGCCTAACTGCCTCCACAAGGAGTCTGGAGTATCTCTTCTTTCTTGCCTCGAGGTCGTCCTTGATATTGACCCAATAATCCTCTAGGTCATCCTTATGCCTGTACTCCCTGGTAGCCTTCTTCTGTGCTTCTCCAGTTATGTCAAAGTTCATCCTTTTGGAGTGGGAGGAGAAACCATACGCTGCCAGTTCTTCCCCTGCAGTATGGGCTGATTGAATAGAGGGGCACATTTCTACCACACCAATCCTTAGAGGGAAGTCTCCACCAAAGCCTGTCTTGTGCTTTTCCCTTTTCACAACAGCATCAAATTCACAGATCTGCCTCACAACCTCCAACAAAACAAGGCGATCAATAGGGTACCGAGGCAACCTGTAAGGGGCAACCAGGCATCCATCAATTCTGAGGTAGGTGAAGGTGGGGAACTGGATGAACCAGGCTCCGTAGTTCTTTACTAGCCCCTTGGCTCCGTTAGACAATCTCATGTGCTCAGCATTCTGTAGCATCCAGGTGATATGCATGGTGAATGCATTGTTAGCCCTTTTGTAATCCTTATGCCCGAGATGCAATTCTGGATAGACCTCGTAGATGATATCCTGTCCAAGCGTCCCTCATGGGTTCAGACCCTTGTATGGGTAAGATATGGCTAGTATATACACCACATATGAGGACATGGTGAACTTCTTTGTTTCCAAGACATTCCTTAACTGCCTATCAATTTCTGCACTAATGAGCCCTGCCCAGTGATAATTAGTCCCTTGTCCAATCTTGGTGATTACGTGGACCATCCAATTTTCTAGCACCCCTACACTTTTCAATCCTGCCACCCTGCTTAGAAATGTGATGGCATCATATACATCTGATCTGAACTTAACCCTGTGCAACTATTTGGGCAACTTGGAATGATGGGATTTTGGCTTCTCTAACCAGGAGTTGACTATCTACTGAGCCTTGATGGGCTCATTCTCATAATATGTCATCGTTGTTTCTATGTTCAGAGCACACACAGAAGGTAAGTCAGGCATGCTGAAGGCTTGTGCAATAGAGGCCGAACTGAAGTTGGCCAAGACCCTTCCCTCGGTGCTAACCACCCTCTGTGTATCGAAGTCATACTGTCTGGTGCACTCGAGAATTAGCTCATAGCACTGGACCACCGGAGGAAAGCCTGCCACATGCACCAGCCCGAAGTTCATCATTTCCTGCCTCAGGGCTGACAGATCCTTCTCAACCGTCCACTGCTTGAACTCCTCATATCTCCAGGCCCCAACATTAGTATCAGATACCTCAGCCCACACAGAAGACACCTTGCTCTCGGGAAGCTGACCCTTCATATCTAGTCGTAACCGTTCTGCCTCAGAGATGGATGACCCTCCTGTGCCATCCTTAGATTTTCCGACCGCAGCCTTACTTGATTCAGCCTGCACATCCAAAAATCATCATTAGTACTCAATTGTTGTTCATATTTCAATCCAAAAGGTTAGCATAAATCATATAAATCAACTAAAATCCATCACTACTGCCAATCCTTTGAAGATCCTGAAAAATATAGCAGTCCGGGAAAATATCGCCATCGGGGAAAATACCATCGGGGCGGAATTTTAGAGAAATCTGACCCAGATGGAATCCTATCGCCAAAGCATCATTAGTCAAATGGATCATTAGTACGGATGAAAGATCAAAAGATAATCATGGAATTCACTCATTGGCAACGAGAAATAAGCATTTAACAATCATTCCATTAATCCTATCATCGAAACATCAATCAGGACAAAGCCAGATAGGAAAATCAGAGAAATCCGGATGGGACAGATTTTCGCGGACAGCTCAAAATGCTCCAGAAATTACCCTGGCCTACATAATAAGCCCAAACCAAGAAAATCCAGAAGTGAGAAAATTCTGTGACGACCTCAAAAACCCGATAAACGATGAAATGCGAATCAAAGGCCAAATGATCACGGGATCTCCTCCACCTGAGTTCTAATGGTCTCAAAATTGATGACAATCAACAAAATTCAGAGTGCAAAGGATCCCAAAGTCTTAGAAGCTTGCAAAGGACAAATTCCCATGCCAAAACAACGATGCCCTAATCTGGATGAATAACCCACCCACCATTAAAACCAGGGGAAACCTTAAGGTTCAAAATATCGGCTAAGGATTCACCTAAGGCATCTGAATCTTCACAGGATGAGGCCAGCATGATACAGGGACAAGACAGACAAATCATCCCAAATCTGTCATTTTGGGCCGAGCACCAAGAAAACCCTAACTTCGTTGATAGAAAATTTTGCACTAAAAAGGGCAAGCAATCTAACCCAGAACCCCATCTAAAGGATACATATGCCATCCAATTGATAAATAGAGCTCATAGGGCACAGGGAATAGGGTTCTACAACAAAAACAGGTCAAGCCTAGACTCAATAAACGCAGAATCAAGACCCGGCAAAGGCCGACCCAAATGATTAACATTAAAAATAGAAGAACCCAATCGTGGCGTAAACAAACAAGAGAAGTCATCGACCACCTACCATGGATCAAAGCAGACACAATTCAGGCGCAAGGAGGAAACCAAGAAGCAAGCACATCCAAGTAATGAGAACTTTAGCCAGCAGCACTCCAATCAATCCACACTCAAACGACTCAAATCAATCTTCAAGGCGCAAATGAGAATTTCTAATCGTCAGAGCAAAAGCAGATGAGTGAACGAAGTTAGAGTGATGCTCAAAGTGCCCTAAATCCGTCCATATACCCATCTGAGCGAAGGTACCTTAGTCATTAATGCGCGACAAGACATTTCTGACAAATCCAGAAACCCGAGCCTAAACGGAATTTTGAAAAATCTGGGAATACGCAGAAATTCGAATGGACAAGAATTTTGTAGAAATGCAAAAACTGGTAAAATAATGAAGATCGGGATTTTGGCCAAGTCTGGGAAAATCCACCCGGAAAGGAAAATCCCGGGATCAAGCAGAAACCTGGATTCGGAGAATCCAGCCAGATACAGACAAAGGGCCAAGCCCGGGAAAATCCGCCAGAGCTGGAAAATCCCGGGGTCAGGTGAAAACCCGGAGTTTGCTTAGGACTCAATTTCAATCAATTCAAACCTCAAGGCAAGGTCAAAGCCAGCAAGATCAACACACCAAGACCCTAAAAAGATAAGTCCCCTAAAACCAAAGGTCAAATACACCTGAAAAGAGGGTCCCTACTCCAAGTGGGGCATGTGTGCAAAAAACTGCACAACAAATGACGACTCTGCTGGGGAAATGCTCCGGAGTATTTTGATGACAAACTGGAATCAAGAACCCAGAACTCATGGTTTCAACTCAGATACCTAGCCACCATCCTAAGTTAAAAGAAAGAAACTTCTAGCCATTCAAACATTCCTATACCCGGGTCTAAGTGTGTGCACATACATTTATTACCTACCCTTAGTTGCAAGAAGAACCAAATTTGGTATGAACAGGCTACGTAAAAATTCTTACTCTAAGAGTGACCTAGATAGAGCCTCGCTGCCAGTCAGGCGTCCATAGCCCCGGTGAGGTTATCGTTGTGATCTTCCTGAACATAGCTCTACTGCCAGCCAGACATTTATAGCCCCGGTAGAGATATTCAGATCCCTCTGATAAGTTGAAGTCAAACCTCATGATTTTCAATATATTCTTTCTTTTTTATTTTGCTGATGTTTTTTTTCTTTTCACTCACTTCATTCAACCTGTGAACAGTGAAGTCCACACTCAGGGCTAAGAACCACAGTGGCACTAGAGCAGAAAAAAAATTTCACCTGTTCAGACCTTATAAGGATCTTTTACAACTTCAGGTATATTAAGGATTAAAAGTATAAGACCCCCATATATTCCTGTTCAGACTGACTGGAAAACCTTTGCCTCAGCATAAGGAGAAATGACAGAAGGTAAAGAGTTCATACCAGGGTGTCCTGGAAGGATGATTGGAATTTGTAAGGAAAATACCAAGAACAGTAGTCCTGCTTTGTCACCATTGCCATACAGGTGCACCCAAAGATCCCCAAAAGGAAAGGAACTAAGAGCAAGAACAACGCAAACCAAAACAAACAAACCAAAGCAAACCTACCCTAACCAAAGCAAAGCAAGCAAACCGAAAGGGAAACCTACTCTAACCAAACAACAAGCAAAGCAACCTAAACTAACTATGTACAGAGCAGGGAGCTGCAAACAACTCAGGACTGGAAATAATGTTTCAGGTACTGCCCATTGACAGGAAGTGGTATGTCTTCTCCTATGAGAGTCCTCAGACGGAAGGCATTATCTCTCAGTATTTTGGCAATCTGATATGGGCCAAGCCATAATTTATCAAATTTTCCATGGTTCCCTTTCTGATCATAAGGTTTATGCCAGTATAGGACAAGGTCAGAAATCCTGAAGACTTTGACTTTAGCTCTCCTATCAAACCACCTCTTGACTACCCCTGATGTTTGGCAAAATTCTCCAAGGCATTGTCTCATTTTTCCTCAAGGTGCAATAATTCTGTTAACCTAGCCTCCCTTCTGTCCCCTTCATCATAAAACTGATTTATAAACTATAGAGTTGGGATCTTGAGTTGGATAGGGAAAACTGGTTCCAGACTGTACACTAGATGATAAGGAGATGTACCAATGGAGGACTTAACTTTGGTACGATGTTCCCAAAGAGCAAACCGAAGCTGGGTGTGCCAATCTTTTGGGTTTCTCTCTAACAGTTTGTGGATGACAGTCAACAGGTTCTTATTAGAGGATTCTGCTAAGCCATTTCCCTGGGGATAATAATTAGATGCAAACTTCACAATTATGCCATAATCAAAAACCCAGTTTGAGAATTTCAAAGATGCAAAGGCAAGACCATTATCACAAACAACAGCAATAGGACATCCAAACCGATTAAGAATGACTGACTCTAAGAAATCAATCACCACATCTGATGTGCATTGTCTACAATCAAAAGCTTTAGTCCACCTTGTAAAGTAATCAGTGATAGTGAGAATGTACCTGTGTCCCGCAGAAGATGGTGGGTTGATGGGGCCTATGAAATCCATACCCCATTGAGCAAAAGGTCTTACCTCGGTGACCGGTTGGAGCGGGAGTGCTGCACACCTTTCTCTTGTTGCTGCAGTTTGGCAAGTGTGACAGGTCCGTACATGTTGATGAACATCCTTGAACAATATAGGCCAGTAATACCTTGCCCTCAAAATCTGATTTGCAGTAGCAATAGCTGAACCATGACCAGTACCGTACTTCTCATGGAACTCGTTCATCACTCTCTCAGCCTCCTGTTTCCCAAGACACCTTAAATAAATACCTTCATGATTCTTCTTATACAAAATAGCTCCTTTTAACATGAAACCATCACTTTTCAATCGCAAATCTCACCTCTGAACTACATTAAGATGGCCTGGAGCTCGTTGATTCAGCAGATAATACACTATATCATCATACCAGCCGTCTGGGGAAACCTCTTCAACATTATAGTTCTGAACAGATAATTCAGGGCCTATCTCTGCCATAGTCTGGGTGAGTCCTTGCCCTCTTACCAGCTTCATAGGCTAGATCTCAATGTCATACTCTTGTAACATGGTCACCTATTTAGCTCTGTGCTCCCCTAATTCATTCTGCATCAGGAGTAACTTAATTGCAGAATCAGGAACAATTGCAAACACCTTATATCTGAGGATATAATGCCTAAATTTCTTTACTGCTTAAACAAGGGCATATGCTTGCTTTTCCACACTTGGGTATTTCAACTCGGCATCCTTTAATGGTGCACTCATGAAAGCAATGGGATGCTCATTCCCCTCGTCAGACTTTTGAGTCAGCATTCTAGCATATGAATGGTCTGAAGCAAAGGAATAGATATAAAAGGGTTTGCTATAATCTGGACTCACCAATACTGGAGTGTCAGCAATGGCTCTCTTAATCTCTGCAAAGGCCTCCTTCACTTCTGTAGTCCATTCGATCTTGGCATCTTGTTTCAACATGGCGTTTAATGGCTTCACAATTTCAGCAAATCCAGTGATGAATTTTCTGACAAAATTAATCTTACCAAAGAAGGACTTCATCTCCTTTTTGCTGACAGGCAGCTAAATTTTCAGGATGGCCTCCACTCTCTCCAGATCAATAGCAATTCCTTTCTCTGATATCACATGCCCTAACAGCTTTCCTTTTGTTACTCCGAAGATACACTTCTTGGGATTCAAGGATATGCCAAATTCTCTATATTTTTGGAACACTTTGTGCAGATCTGAGATATGATCCCCTCTATTTTTGGAGAAAACAGTTAGGTCATCCATGTAAATGATGATGCATTTCCCTATAATATCCTTAAAAGTGATGTCCATAGCCCTTTAGAATGTAGCTCCAACATTGATGAGTCCAAATGGCATCCTCCTATAGGCAAAGGTACCCCACTTAATTGTGAAAGTTGTCTTGTGTCTGTCCTCATTCTGAACCATCACTTGATTGTATCCTGAATAACCGTCCAGGAAGGACATCATCTGAGAACCATTAACCACTTGAAGCACCTCGTCCAAAGAGGGAACTGGATAGTTATCTTTTTCTAATGATCTGTTCAGATTTCTAAAATCAACGCAGAGCCTAATTTCTCCATTCTTTTTTCTTACTGGAACCAGGTTTGCCACCCATGTTGAATGCCTGACAGGGAATATGATTCTGGCAGACAGCAATTTCTGGACTTCCTTCTGTATTAGTGGTTCCAATAATGCATTGATAGGTCTCTGTCTCTGTCTGAAAGGCTTGGCATCTAGCTTCAGGGGTATAGTATGAGTTATGATGGATGTATCATAGGTCTTCAAGTCCTCATAACTCTAGGCTACTATATCTGGAAAGTCGTGTAGGGCTTTGATTATACCATGTCTTTCTTCTGGAGTGCATACCTTGCCAATGAAAATATTCTTAATATTATCCTCAGTTCCCACATTGTGAGTGTCACACTGTCCACTGATGGACTCCTTCTTTGACTCTTGTTCTTGACTCCTAATCTTATCCATATCAAAAATTCGTTCCAACTGCACCATTCCCCTGGGAATAGTATTAGACTTCAAATTCAGTACACCTTCTAGATCCAATTCTGCTTCCTGAGGTTCTATTTCATCAATGATCTGTGAAGCAAAAACATCTGTATTTGTGATGAAGTCAAGAATATGTTTATCATCCTCAAATACTTGAAAGTTGGTCACATTGTCTGGGACTGATGGCACAGGAGTTAATTCAACAGTAAACTTCTTTAATCCTGACAGAGATAGAGTCTGCAGAGTGCTTGTTGCTTGAGCCAGAGAATCAACAATTTGATTCCTCTTCCGTGGGATCAGTTGAATATTAAAAGCGTCAAATCCCTCAATGAGGTCCCACACTCTATGTCTGTATTTGGTCATTCTCCTATCATGGCATGCATATTGCCTCCTTACTTGTTTGACTACTAATTCTGAATTACCAAAAACTTGTAGAACCTTGACCTTTTTCTTAAGGGCCATGAGAAGCCCATGAATTAAAGCTTCATACTCTACTACATTATTGGTGCAATGAAATTGGAGCCTATGGGCTACAAAGAAATTCTTACCCTTTGGGCTGATCAATTCAAACCCTGCTCCAGCACCATGCTTGGATTTGGATCCATCAAATCTGAGAGTCCAACACTCAGCAGTGGTAATCTTCTTTATTACATCCTTTGGCTCAATATTGCTGCGTGATTCTTTAGGCAATACAGGCCTCTTGCTTTCACACTCTTCCTGAGGATTCTGCTTGTCCGTCTTAACTACCTGAGTTTGACTCATGCATTTATGTACTTGTTCTACTATTGTTTGGCATAAACAACACTCCAACTCTGAATGGGAAGCATTATGAACTCTACACCAATTAGGTAAGAGTAATTCCTCAAAGTGTGTCCTTTTCCCTAGGTGGGTCTGATTCTCCATACATTGCTTGATGAATTCCTGGAAACTATCCAACAAACTGATCTGATTATCTTCAGGTTCCATTTCTTCCTAAACTGACTCCGTCAAAACAGTAACAAGACTGGATCCTGTTTCTGCATCAATAGGCATTGTGTGCAGCATCAATATCTCCTCTGCATCTGATTCTTCATATTGAGCCGATAGCAGGTAATTTTCCATTCCAACTTCTAATATCAGTACTTCTGTTGAAGTCTTTTGGTATTCTGTAATCATGTACTTCATTCTGGGCTCTCTCTCAATCCTGATCTGATTAGGCACTCCTTTCCAGGGAAGCCACATGTGAGAGTGATCAGTGAACACATAACCATTTAGAGCCTTCGTAAAATCTCTTCCTAGAATTAAACTATATGCATCAGGAATATCAGCTACTTGAATATTGATAACCTGCTGAATCCTTGGATTAGAGGCTATCTGCATTTGGATCATGTTTAACTCTCCCACCACATTTACTTTAGTTCTATCTAACTGAGTCACCTTCTTCTAAGAATCAGCAGGTGTAATTCCTAGAGCTCTACAAACTCCAAAGGGCATCACATTGGTGGAAGCACTAGAATCTAACAAGCAGTTATGCAAATTCTTACCGAATATACGAACAGAGATCAGGAATGGTGGGGTTTCTATTTTCCCTTGGAACAAGGTAGGCTAAGTATCTACTTGAGCCACTTGAGTCTTATCCTTTTCTTTTCCTTTATCTCCAGGGGGTATGTTAGTCCTATTTTGGGTCTGATTTTGTGCGCTCATAGATTGAGAACTGGAAGTTTGGCCGACATGTTCACCAAAAGACTTATCCAATAACTTTGAATTTGCATCATAGGTACCTAAGACAACCTTCTTAATTGCAGGGAACCGTAACAACTCAAACATAGAAAGATTTACCTTTAGTTTCTTGAACTCTTCTGCAACATATGAAGCCATCTGCTCCTCACTTATATCGGTAGAGACTTCCTTAGATGATTCCTCCACCTAATCTTGGCCAGCTTGGACAGCCTTTTCCTTCTATGGGTCGGTTTGAGCCTGTCTCTCCTTTGAAAGATACTGCTTGGGGACATGTGGATAAGATGGGTTGTTACTAGCATTAGGATCTGGAGGAGTACTGAAGTTGTTGGGAGGAATGGAAGTGGTGAAAGGTCCTCTAGGTTGTGGACGTCTATGAGGCATATCTCTCAATCCTTGTCTCTGAAACATCTGAACTTCCTCAACATAAGCTTCCTCCTGATCGAGAGGGCCATTTTCATTCATTGTATCTTCATTAAACAACCGACCTACTTCATCTCCATTACAAATCTGATCTGTTTTGATTTCCAGGGAATCAGGTTCTTCTGGTACATTTTCCTTGCTGGCTAGAAAAGGAGCATGATTTAATACCAACACAGGAGAATCATAGGAGTTGGAAGGAACAATCTCCTATCCATTCACATTGTTCTCTACCTCATACTGAAAAATAGAGGCAGCAGTTTGGAACTCTGGACATTCTAACTCTGAATGCTGACTTGTCTTATGGAGCCTACACCATCCTGATAGAGCCGCTTCAGCCAAATAGACACCACTAGGAGGTTTGTCCTGACCGACTGGCTGATTTGCAGATTGATTGACAACTTGATTAGCTGGCTGATCTAATGGGGTAGGGACTCCTCCGTTGTTAGGTCCTGTGTTCCAGGTTCTATTCTGCCCTTATGATTGCCTCTTATCAAATCCAGATCCACTACCTTGACTTCTATCAAAATTCTGCCTCCTTTCATTATTGAACCTTCTATCATTGTTGTAACCCCTATCCTGATTGTATCCTCTATCATTATAGAATCCCCTGTCATTACGTTGTCCCCTATCAAAGTTCTGGCCTTGTGAAAATTCTCTGTTCTAATTGGACTGCATGCCTTTCTGAGCAGCTTGTAACTGACTATTTTGATTCCTGAGGTAAGTCACCTCTAGGTTTAGCTTCTTTATCTGCTTAGCCATTTCATCAATCCTTTCTTTATTCGAGTCTACAAAAGGGGGCCGATTTGGGTTACTCTGAGAAGGGACAGACATTGTAGCAAATCCCATAGACTAATGTAATACTTCAAAATTTTATAGATAAGCAGGGAAGCTATTCGGCTGCGGCTAATACATGGGCTGGTTAACTTGTTGTTGAGGGAAGTTTGTCATAGGAGAGATCTGGCTCATGGGATGACCAGGGTGTAGTACCATAGGTAATTGGGGAACTGGATTCATGATTGGGGTATGATTGGTGAGAGCCTGATTTATTGCCTGAATCTAGTTGGGATGTGCAACTGGTCCCAGAGAAGGTAATGGCCCAGTCAGGTGTTGTCTCAGATCTGTACTAAGCTTGACAGCCTCTGTATAAGCATCAGTCAGGGTACCTGGAGGGTTGGGTCTCCATTTCAAAAAGGTTGATGTTAGGCTATCCAAAGCTTCATAATAGACTCCCAGGGCAGTACCATCGTCCAAAACATATGGGTCTTGTAATATGGTGAATGCACAGTGGAACCTATTATTGAAACTGGCTATTGGTTCATTAACCTCTCTCTTAACCTTGATGAACTACAGGTATAACTCATTGGCACTGATGGGAATTCTAAATTTCTGTAAAAAGGATTTTTCAAGATCATTCCAATTAAGAATTGAATCAACAGGGAGATGGTTGTACCAGTAAAAGGCTTCTTCTCCTAGCGAATAAGGGAACAACCTACAAGTAACATCCTCATGAATAATCCCTCTATCTTTGAGACAGGTTTGGAAAATTCTTATGTGTTCTTCCACAGTCCTATTTGGGTCATTTGCATGGAATTTTGAACAAAAATGCTTAGGGTTTTTGGGCATTACATTGTAAGTCTGGAAGAACAATGGTGATGGATTATTGGCGAGGAAATCCATTGGTAAGAGTGGGGGTGGCGGCGGTGGTTGGTTAATCACAGGCTGATGCTATTGAATGGGAACCTCTTCAGGGATGGGTATAGCCTCAACTTCAGGATGTGAAGATATGGGTGATGTTGGTGAAGGGATGGGTGATGACGATTCTCCCCTTTCTTGGGTCCTTCTTGACCTAGAGGGGAACTGTAGCTCTTCTAAATCTTCCTCCCCTATGGTAGATCTGGTATTTCTCCTATATCTCTCTCGAGAGATGGCATTCAAGAAATGATCAAGTGTGCTCATTCAGGCCCTCCTTCTAGCGCCAATCTGTTGATGGTGTTTTCTGCATAGCAACAACTCAGACAGAATGCAATATTCTATCTCTCTTGAAAGGTTATTTTCAATAATAAATCACCGAAAATTACCCCAAGGTCTCTCGGGTGTTAGGTCATAACAATACATAAAACAACTCAGATAAAATGTAAAATGTTGGTAATCACAATCAGACCTTACTACAAGCAAACTGTATCTTCCTGTTTATCAGATCTTGCAATATGGTGATCTTTAATCCTAAATCTATCTAACCAAATGATAAAGAAATAGCAAAAGATAAGGGTGCGAGGATATAATAGAATCTAAACTATTCCTAGGATGAACAATGTAAACAACAGATATTTGGAATGGACCTATCTCAAATAACCAGTTCTTGATCAACCCACAATGCAATCTTACAAGAACGGTGCAATCTTCTAAGGTATTTAAATTTTCAAATCATAGACATTCATCTACAATCGAACTTAAGCACATTGAATATATGGTCCAATTTGACTTCACCAGCCTACTACAATCAGATAGTTACTGGGAGTATAGACCAGAGATAGCTACAAACATTCCAACTATGAAATCATAAACATCATGCATCCAACTGAAACTGATTTATTTTTGAATACTAAACCCTAGATTTCCAAGCAATTTGAAAGATAGAACAAAATAACCATGCAAGATGAAATAACACAAGAGATTTCACCAGGAAAACCACAATGTCTTCAATTGTATTAATCACCAAAATGTTGCAACAATTCAACTGTTCTGATACAAAATTTGCTTCAAAAAACTGAATATTACTTCTAAGGAAAATGCTCTAACTATTGCTTTCACTTCTCTATTACTATCTAGCTAATGTCTAACCCTTTACAATGAGGCAAGAATGCCTATTAATAGCAAATCCCAAGGTATGTCGGCCCAGCCAAACATTTTTACAAAATAATAAAAACTATCAAAACAGGTCGGCCAAGGAAAAACAAACTAAGGCACACATTAAATGCCATCATCCAGGTCGGCCTTGACACAATCTTCAATGCAGTCCCATCCAATGCATGCCCCATGATAATAGGGAAGCACAAATCTCAAAATAAGCATCAACCGCTTCTTCCCTTATCCTTTCTTCCCCAATGAACCCTACACCCTCAAGAACATTCTGTCCAACTCGGCAACAGGTGGCAAAGGCAAAATCTTAAGTCGGCATTTAATTGAGTCAATTTCTTCTTTGGACCGCTCAACAGTATTACTCCAATCTTCCTTCCTGGACAGATACTTGTCCATCACTGCCATGTAGGTGGCTGCATCATCAAGCTGGTGGCCAGTGACAATTCCTTTTGCATCTGGGGCATAGACCTCATGCCACCATTCCTTCAGTTGTTCCAAGCTCAGATATTTAGGAGCTATTTTCTTCCTACCTGTCATTATCTCAAAGAAGGCGATGCATCCATCATATACTGCAGTAAGCTCACTATCAATTGATTTCCTTCATTTCTGTATCACAGCCTTTTGCCTAATTTGCAGAGCCTCAAACCAGTCCCAAGGTTCATACAATCTAGAGGAAGGAAGGATTCCATCCGTCAGCAATTGATCCCGACCATGTCCCATGATAACTCTTGATTTCTGCAACAGGAGGTCCATGTCCTCGTTATCCTGGGACATTACATGTTCTAATAGCTCCTTAGCCCGAACTGCATCCTTCCCAACAGACAGAATGTCCTTGATGGTATCATCTCCTTTCATTTGCACACTTGCCAGCCAGTCTATTGCAGCTTGAGCCAAGGCTTTTAATTTCTCAATTCCGGAGATGGTTTCCTTGGGCAGAAAACCGGGAGTAGCAGATGAAGAAGGATGGAGTGATTGCAAGGGTTTCATCACTTCCTCCAAACATTTCTTCAGTCTCTCATTCTCTCTCCTTAGCTCATGTTTGGTTTGAGTTTCCTTCCTCAAGCTGCCCATAATTACTGTGCTGGACCCTTCAAATTCTTCTATATCCTGTTCCATGGAAGCTGGTCCAAGGTTGATAGTCTGAATATTGTATTCTTGACCAGTGACTTCTTCTCTTGTTTTATCCGCGGTAGGAGTGGCAATATGGACAACCCTGTTATGCGTTTCATCTCTTTCCACCCTTGAGATCACCTTTGCTGCCTTCTTTTTCTTTCCTTTACCGATCTTCGACAGCATTTCATCCCAGTCCAAGGGGGTATCCTCAATAATCACTTGTTTTTTCCTTGCAAGTTCCTTCTCTAGCCAATCCGGGGCCGCAGGGTCAATCCGGATTTCTTCTGTCATAATTTCTTCCAGTTCTTTAGTCGGTTTCTCTTCTTCCCCTACTGTTGCCTTATCATCCTCCTTCTCTGGAAGCTGCTCACCTTGATCAATTTCCTCAAGTTCTACCTCTGGATGCACTGGTGATGGGGTCTTAGCAGGGATATTTTCCTCCGACTCAGGCGATCCGCGACCCCTGTCACTTTCTGAGGAATCCTCATACTGCACCAAAGGAGAGGTATACCTTTCCTCCTCTTCGAACTCCAGCTCTTTTGCTTCATTAAAGAGTGCTCCCTTCTTGAATGGTTCTGTCTCCCTGCTAGTTTCATGTCCTTTAGGATTTTCCGGTTCAAGTATGCTCGGCGGAGGAGAAACAAACTTAGATGGCTCCTCAACTGGTAGCCCTGGGGGAGAATCCTTCTTCTGCACAGTATCCTTTGGAGAGGGAGTTCTTGATTTCCTCATATAGACTTTTGTTTTCTCCCCTCCTGAGATTTCCACATCAACAATAGGAGGCTCATCCTTTGATGCCTCTTGACCCTTCTTCTTCGAGGTCCTAGTTGTTCTGGTTTTCTTTGGTGGTGGAGGAACATCCTCCTCTTCAGCTTTTCCAAACTCTTCCTCATCAAAGGACTTGCTAAGCGTTAAGGTCTTCCACCTTCTCTTTCCCTTCGGCCTCCTTTTCGCTTCGGGTTCTCCTTCCTTAGGACCTCTGACCTTGATCTTGAAAGGGGAGCTCTTCACTATTTTCCCTTTGGGGTCATCCTCCCCGAATTCCTCAAAAGTCAACATGGGATTGAGGTCTCCCATCAAGTTGAAGGTGCAAGTTACCTTCGCATTTTCCAGCTCCCAAATTTTATGTTTTACCCAAGAAAGAGTGAATTTCATTACAAGGGCCATTAGGTCCTCCAATTCTATAACCTCGTCCTCATTCCAGTTAATATCCCCGGCTGGCTTGTCTTTCACTACTTCATAGGCGTGGTCTTATATCAAATTTTCGTCATCCTCCAGTTGATCCGGGATCAACTTGACATTGTACTACCTAACTGCCTCCACAGGGAGTCTGGAGTATCTCTTCTTTCTCGCCTTGAGGTCATCCTTGATATTGACCCAATAATCCTCTAGGTCATCCTTATGCCTGTACTCCCTGGTAGCCTTCTTCTATGCTTCTCCAGTTATGTCAAATTTCATCCTTTTGGAGTGGGAGGAGAAACCATATGCTGCCAGTTCTTCCCCTGTAGTATGGGTTGATTGAATAGAGGGGCACATTTTTTCCACACCAATCCTGAGAGGGAAGTCTCCACCAAAGCCTGTCTTGTGCTTTTCCCTTTTCACAATGGCATCAAATTCGCAGATCTGCCTCACAACCTCCAACAAAACAAGGCGATCAGTAGGGTATCGAGGCAACCTGTAAGGGGCAACCAGGCATCCATCAATTCTGAGGTAGGTGAAGGTGGGGAACTGGATGAACCAGGCTCCGTAGTTCTTTACTAGCCCCTTGGCTCCGTCAGACAATCTCATGTGCTCAACATTCTGTAGCATCTGGGTGATATGCATGGTGAACACATCATTAGCCCTTTTGTAATCCTTATGCCCGAGATGCAATTCTGGATAGACCTCATAGATGATATCCTGTCCAAGCGTCCCTCGTGGGTTCAGACCCTTGTATGGGTAAGATATGGCTAGTATATACACCACATATGAGGATATGGTGAACTTCTTTGTTTCTAGGACATTCCTTAACTACCTATCAATTTCTACACTGATGAGCCCTACCCAGTGATAATTGGTCCCTTATCCTATCTTGGTGATTACGTGGACCATCCAACTTTCTAGCACCCCTGCACTTTTCAATCCTGCCACCCTGCTTAGAAATGTGATGGCATCATATACATCTGATCTGAACTTAACCCTGTGCAACTGTTTGGGCAACTTGGAATGATGGGATTTTGGCTTCTCTAACCAGGAGTTGACTATCTGTTGAGCCTTGATGGGCTCATTCTCATAATATGTCTTCATTGTTTCTATGTTCAGAGCACACACAGAAGGTAAGTCAGGCATGCTGAAGGCTTGTGCAATAGAGGCCGAACTGAAGTTGGCCAAGACCCTTCCCTCGGTGCTAACCACCCTCTGTGTATCGAAGTCATACTGTCTAGCGCACTCGAGAATTAGCTCATAGCACTGGACCGCCGGAGGAAAGCCTGCCACATGCACTAGCCCGGAGTTCATCATTTCCTGCCTCAGGGCTGACAGATCCTTCTCAGCCGTCCACTGCTTGAACTCCTCATATCTCCAGGCCCCAACATTAGTATCAGATACCTCAGCCCACACAGAAGACACCTTGCTCTCAGGAAGCTGACCCTTCATATCTAGTCGTAACTGTTCTGCCTCAAAGATGGATGACCCTCCTGTGCCATCCTTAGATTTCCCGACCGCAGCCTTACTTGATTCGGCCTGCACATCCAAAAATCATCATTAGTACTCAATTTTTGTTCATATTTCAATCCAAAAGGTTAGCATAAATCATATAAATCAACTAAAATCCATCACTACTGCCAATCCTTTGAAGATCCCAAAAAATATAGCAGTCCGGGAAAATATCGCCATCCGGGAAAATACCATCGGGGCGGAATTTTAGAGAAATCTGACCCAAACGGAATCCTGTCGCCAAAGCATCATTAGTCAAATGGATCATTAGTACGGATGAAAGATCAAAAGATAATCATGGAATTCACTCATTGGCAACGAGAAATAAGCATTTAACATTCCATTAATCCTATCATCGAAACATCAATCGGGACGAAGCCAGACAGGAAAACCAGAGAAATCCAGATGGGACAGATTTTCGCTGACAGCTCAAAATGCTTCAGAAATTACCTCAGCCCGCGGAATAAGCCCAAACCGGGAAAATTCGGAAGCGAGGAAATTCCGTGACAACCTTGGAAACCCGATAAACGATGAAATGCGAATCAAAGGCCAAATGATCACGGGATCTCCTCCACCTGAGTTCTAATGGTCTCAAAACTGACGACAATCAACAAATTCAGAGCGAAAAGGATCCCAAAGTCTTAGAAGCTTGCAAAGGACAAATTCCCATGCCAAAACAACGATGCCCTAATCTAGACGAATAACCCACCTGCCATTAAAACCAGGGGAAACCTTAAGGTTCAAAATATCAGCTAAGGATTCACCTAAGGCATCTGAATCTTCACAGGATGAGGCCAGCGTGATACAGGGATAAGACAGACAAATCATCCCAAATCCACCATTCTGGGCTGAGCACCAAGAAAACCCTAACTTTGCCGATAGCAAATTTCGCACTAAAAAGGGCAAGCAATCTAACCCAGAACCCCGTCTAAAGGATACATACGCCATCCAATGGATAAATAGAGCTCATAGGGCATGGGGAATAGGGTTCTACAACAAAAACGGATCAAGCCCAGACTCAATAAACACGAAATCAAGACCCGGCAAAGGCCGACCCAAATGATCAACATTAAAAATAGAAGAACCCAATCGTGGCATAAACAAACAAGAGGAGTCATCGACCACCTACCATGGATCAAAGCGGACACAATTCAGGCGCGAGGAGGAAACCAAGAAGCAAGCGCGTCCAAGCAATGAGAACTTTAGCCAGCAGCACTCTAATCAATCCACACTCAAATGACTCAAATCAATCTTCAAGGCGCAAATGAGAATTTCTAATCGTCAGAGCAAAAGCAGATGAGTGAACGAAGTTAGAGTGATGCTCAAAGTGCCCTAAATCCATCCATATACCCATCTGATTGAAGGTACCTTAGTCATTAATGCGTGACAAGACATTTCTGACAAATCCAGAAACCCGAGCCTAAACAGAATTTTGGAAAATCTAGGAATACGCAGAAATCCGAATGGACAAGAATTTCGTGGAAATGCAGAAACCGATAAAATAACGAAGATCGGGATTTTGGCCAAGTCTAGGAAAATCCACCCAAAACGGAAAATCCTGGGACCAAGTAGAAACCCAGATTCAGAGAATCCGGCCAGATACAGACAAAGGGCCAAGCCCTGGAAAATCTACCAGAGCTGGAAAATCCCGGGGTCAGGTGAAAACCCGGAGTTTGCTTAGGACTCAATTTCAATCAATTCAAACCTCAAGGCAAGGTCAAAGCTAGCAAGATCAACACGCCAAGACCCTAAAAAGATAAGTCCCCTAAAACCAAAGGTCAAATACAACAGAAAAGAGGGTCCCTACTCCAAGTGGGGCGTGTGTGCAAAAAATTGCACAACAAGTAGAATTAGGGTTTTTCAGGACTTCCTCAAATAAATGGAATTTATTTAATTCGTCAAAATGATAAAAAAGTGAATTAATTAAATAATGTTGTATTATTCAATTAATACATGAATTTAGGGTTTTGGATGCTATTTGATATTGTGTGATGTTTTAGAGATGTTTTGAGATGTTGCGGGATGATTTTGTCGTGAGATGATTCTGAGATGTTTCAGGATGATTCTAAGATGTTGCAGGGTGATTCCAAGATGTTTTTGAGATGTTGTGAGACATTTTGAGATGATTTTGAGATGTTGTGAGACATTTCGAGATGCTTTTGAGATGTTTTGAGATGTGTTAGGATGATTCTAAGATGTTCTTAGACATTGCAATATGTTATTCGATGTTGTTTAGGGTGTGTGATAGGTGTTAGGTCAATTTTACATGTCTACACCTATAAATCAATATAATTTTGTTCCACCTTCTTCTAGCCTCCCATTTACTTCTCAAAATATCAATCCACCTATTTCCCAACATTTTTTACAACTCACCAAAATTCAAACCACCTTTTGCTACCACTAGTCCTTTACATTCTACCAATTCTCGAACCCCCTCACCAACCAATCCTATTATTAATGAATTCTTGCAAAATGTCAGTTCCTTACAACAAAAAATATCTAGTATGAATTGAAATAAATCCTGATCCAATCCTCCAACATACCTCATTTGTAGCCCATTGTCATTTGCAATCCTAAGAACTTCAATACCACAAAACATTAAAACACCATTTTGAGAAGTACAATGTAAAATGGGATTCTAATAACTATGTGTTAGCATTTATCTCACTATGAGTGATTTTCTCTTTGAGGATTCTCTTTTAGCCAAGATCTTTCTTTGGTCACTAAATGACCTTGGATTGGTTTTTTTATTACTTAACAATTTAATCCACTCTTTTCATAACTTTTTAATCAATTTCTTCAACATTACCAAGCTAATAGTATACCTCAAGTCACACTAACTGATTTGGTTGATTGTAAGCAAGGAGCTAAGGAGAAAGTGACTAATTGTATAGGGCACTATCAAACCCTCTTCTCTCAAATCCCCTATTCCCTTCTGGATGTTGATGTGCAACAATTATTCATTGGAAACCTACAAATGCACATTGAAGATAAGATTTTATTGATCTAATATTTTTCATTGACACATCTTTGCACAACTCTCCACGATTACTAATTGTTAGTTAACCAAAATTAGGTTCATTCATTGCTAGCTCCTATTGGTCAATCTAAGGTTGTTACTCCTAATTATCAATCATTCAAGAAACCAAAAAAACTCATCAACATAAATTATCCTTCTTACAATAGTATCCAAGCATAATTTGTGATTACAACACCTTCTACTACAATCTCCTATCAATCTAGACAAAACAACCAAAAATTATTAAATATTTATGAATCCTTTCATTCTATTATGCTATAATTTATTAACAATAACTTGAATCAACTTCCTCCTATTCATGCCATATACACTACCAAAAATTTACCTCCTTTTGACCTGAAAGCCTTTTGTCAATAAAATCGAACACATAGGTAGAATATTGGGTGATTCATGTGTCTTAAGAACCAAGTGCAAGACCTCATCAATTCTAATATTATTCAGTTGACTAATATGAATGATAAAGGAAATACATTTGTTACACCTTGAATCAAAATTTATAAATTTATACTAATCCTTTACCCACCCATTATGCTAATCATGTAGAGCCATCTATTAATACATTACCCACATCTATAACCTATGATCATAAAGACGCATCATTAGATAATATGGTTTTCATTATATATGTTCACCCTCACCAAGAATAGGCTAAGATTCTACGTGATATTACCTTCACCCACATCAATGCCTCTATTCATGCACCTAATGGTCCTATTTACATTACTACTAAAATTAATGATAAACCCACATGGGGAGTACTCATTGATCTAGTATGCTTGGTAAATGTAATCACATAGGAATTATTCTATGTGCATGATTTATACCAAGAAAAGTATAAGAAATCAAAAGTACAAGTTAGAGTGCATGATAGTTCCACTTTTCCTACCATTGGAACCTTGACCCTTTGTGTCCAAGTCAGATCAAAAATCTTGGATGTAATGTTTTACATAATTCCTATCTTGAATCAACTTCATGTGAATTTAGGTCTCCCATCACTGACTTCCATGAGTGTAGTCCCTCTCATCATCCATAAATACCTAAAGTTTCCATTTGAAGGAAAAAGTGCATGGTATACATCATAGTGGTTTTAGGTCCTTGTCTCTTCATGGGAACTTTTCACTTGATTACTTTTAGCCACAACCATCCCTACCCATTCAACTCCATTATGATGTTCTTTTCCCATCTTATCAAAAATTTAAAGCTAGCCACATTGTTGAATTTTCTCTCAGTAACACCTTGTCTACCATTTTGGCTATTACACTTGAGGCTCCTTGATCTCCTATGACAATGGTATATGTTCCTCCTATCCCACATGTAGAAAATGAATCATAGACCAAACAAGGTATCATCCCCTAACCTTGAGTGTTTGGTGTCTATATTGTGGTTCCACCTTTGCCATACTATCCAAGACCATGAGAAAAATGTCCAACATAGTCTAGACCTCCTTGAACTCTTAGGATTATTTTTTTCCTCCTATCTCTTTGGATACTAGAGATAATGAATTTGGTGAGCGAAAACATCCCCCTCCAATTGTCTCCCAACCTTTGGTGGTTCCTTTTTTTCCTCTTGTAAGGGAATAAATTGAGTCAATTATTGAGAATACCCAAGTTCCCCCTAAACTAGATTTGAATCATACATTATCAATTAAAATATAAAAGAATGTAAGAGACAACATCATGTTACGGCTAACCAACTTGTTGTAGGTAGTGAATCCTTTCCTAATGATCCTTATCATATATAGTTGAATCTTGACAAGGTCCCTCTCCCTCATCCATCTTCACCATCCCTTCACTTCACCCTCATCATCAAAAAATGAACCTAAGATTTACCTTTCTCAACCAAGCCAAAAGATTAAAAAAATTCCACATTCACCATCATCAATCCCAAGAGATTCTTCTATCCCTCCTCTTAAATACCCTTCTTCTCCTATGAGTGATAATGTCTATGGCCATGCTAGTAGCACTATCATATCATTCATTATGGTCTATTTTGACATTGATACATATGGTAATATTGATGAACCATTAGAATATCATTTAGAATTATCTTTGAATATTTTAGAATAAATGAACTTAGCTTCTAGGGAATGTGTGATGATCCTTCTCTAGTGAGTGATCCACCATGTGTCAAACTAGGAAATTCTCCTTCTACCACACTCATTGTAGTCCCTTTAGCATTTGTTATGTCATCTATATATGATGATAAATATTAGGATGGAAACAATCTACTAGAGACTGACTCACAAGTGTGGCACCCTTTTCTTTGTGCTATGTTTGTATATACTATTATCCCATAACATTTTTCATTGTGTATAATTTTTTTGTTATTTCTCTTTGGATGGACCTTGATGTTCTCATTAGAACAAGGATAAAAAGGAAACAAAATTTTTCATGACATTCATCTATATGTATTTTCATTATTCCATTTATCATAAATACACTTTTTATGCCCTTAAAGGGATAATACAAAGTGTTGAGACATTTAGGTCTCTTTAATCTTGACCCAAAATTCCCTTTTGTTTTCATGTTCTCTTCCTCCTTTGTACTCATTGTTCCACCATATTTGGGGAATGATGTCAATTCAAACTTTTCAATTTAATATGAATTATTTATCATTCATATTGACCCCAAATATGTGGATCCCTTATGTGCTATTGCATGACATTGATTGTTATTTGTGGCATTTTTTACTTTTTTTCCTTGAAAGGAAACCCTTTGGTATGATGTAGCTTTTGGAAACATATCGCTTCTATAAGTACCTTTAAAAATCTGCAAACACTATACTCAAACAAGGGTTAGTATCAACAAATCCTTCAAGAATACCCCTATGAAATACATTGCAAATGTTCCAAAATGCCACAAAAGATAAAAGAAAACCAAATGCATAATGAAAACATTCAACAAACTACCTATTCCATAGTTGGATTGGTGTCACTTGTGCTAGTGACCCTTTCCCAATCCTTGATAAAAGCTCAAATTGAAAATGCTATGAAGATGGTGGAGTGATGATGAACAAGATTAAATCTCAAGTGAAGAGAGTAACCTTGCATGAAATTGTGAAGATTGTGAAGGATTTGCTTGAGGATGAAGCTACTATTTAAAGATTTTCAAAATGCCAAGTGTTGAAGAGGGACCAATGTGGGATTAAGATTCAAGCCAATGAATTGAGGACACTTGTCATCATGTGATTAGTTGATGTGTGTGCAAGATTTGGGAAGAGTGCCCAAGAGGGGGAACTTTTGAATTCAAATTTGCAATAAATTTTGAGAGGGGGACAAGAAAGAAGAGCAATAAATGCCCTGTTTGACTTGTCATGGTTGAGGGAAAATGATTGTTTTAATAAATCAATAAAATTGATTTATTGTGCAAGTGGGATGGGATTAGCCTTAGATTAGGATTAGATTAATTTAATGATGATTATGCTGATTTAATGCTGATTAATTGATTTGACTTTTTGGACTTTGGAAAATGATCTAAGATTTGATTTAAATGGCTTTTTGATTTATTTAATTAAGTGGATGATGCAAGATGAAGGTTGAATGCTAAGATTTATTTGATAAATGAACTTATTTAATGAATGGATGAAAGTGATGAATTTGCCTAATGTAAGAGCTAATTTGACCGAATCTGATCGAATGCATAATGTGAATTTTGCATGTCTACATTTTTCCCCTCTTTGAAGCAATGTACTTGTTGCGTTGGTTCAAAGAATAAACTACCTTAATCCGAAATTAAAAATTTCATGTGATTTTTGGATGTGGAAGAAGCTGGTACATTGCCCTCGAGTCGGCGAAAAGGTCGATTTGAGGGTCGATCTACGATAAAGAGGTTCAAAATGGATGGTTATGGATGGCGATGCAAAGATGATTTTAAGATGCTTAGAATAACAAATCTATATTATTCTAAACAAATTAAATGATGATATGATATGAGATGGATAGGATTGATGATATGATATTTGTGATTATGCAATGGATGATTTATGTGGATGCTTAGACTAGCAGATCTATATTATGATAATGATTTATGCAATGCATGTGAAATGATCGATGTTTCCTATGATGTATGATATGGATGATATGTGGTATGCTGATTGAGTTTCATGGATGCAAGATGGATGCATGATGGATGCATGATGTTAGTCTTGGAAATGAGATGATGACAAGAAGATCAACAAGTCCATGATTGGTCGAGACTTTATTAGAGATGATGATAGATGGATGATTTGCTTATCAGGATTGGGATTTTCAAAGGATCACTTACTTTATTTTTGATAACAACGCTAAGTACGATGCATCAAGGTATAAAGGACCAGGATGGCGTTGTACTTAGTGTGATGGACTTTGACTCAACAAGTAGATAGGAGTATTCTTGTTCACACTTGACATCACGGAAACCTTGCTAGGATGCACTTTAGAAGTCTCAAACATCTCGGACCAAAACATGGAAAGGTATAACCAATCAATGCAATAGTCAACAAGCTATCTGAAACCTCCTCCATACATATCTAACAAAGCAAGTATTAGCCAAGTTATTTTACAAGAACGTCCAACAAGCACAGCAGACAAAAGATAATGATCGTTGCCCCATTCCTATCTCTCTAAATCCTTCGTTCGGATATCATCGAGAGGTCCTTGGAATGAGCGCAATATGATAAATCAAAAGAAAAGATCAAGTATACAAGCAAGCCAATGTTCTTCATACCTTCAGCCAGAGGGATGTGTTTCAAAAGATGGGAGCCAAAACTTATTGCCAAAAGATAATGTCCATTGTCGGAACGGATCCTAGGACATGTTAATGACACGTCGTTTTGTTTACCCAAAGTGGTTGGTTTGGTAAAAGTGCCCATTTTCGGAACGGATCCTAGGACAAGCTTTTATCAAACAATGATGAAATTGATTTATGATTTATACGCCATTGATAAGAAAAGAGTTGACCAACTTGCTTGCCGACAGACCTATACTTGAGATTTTGACAGTTTAGGTTTTCACATTTGACTGCTAGACTTGTTTCTGACTGTTTTACCAAAGGTTGAGGGTGATGACGATTTATTATGGATGATTGATTATTGCGAGTGCAAGCGAAACGGGATGGGTGGATTTTTCAAATATTTGGATGTTTTTGGAATTTTGCAATGTTTTGAGGCTGTTTTTGGTAATTTTTCGAGGTTTTACAAATGTTTTTATTTTATGTTTTCCAATGTTTTTGGGATTTTCTAAGATTTTGACCGAGAGACTAACAAAAACCTATCCTAGGGGCCTCGGGGGCTTATCGATAGATTAGCCTTGCCTACGTTATACACGAGACCACATAGTTCATTGACAACTTGATCGATTCTGAGATGAAGATATACATGATGAAATGTGGAGTTTATTATACGAACTCCTATGGGGTGACCTAAATGTCTCGGGGGATGATCAAAGATCAACCTTGCCTACGTTCAAGCTTCGAAGGCGGCGTGGTTGACAAGATGACCTTGTTTTTGGATTTTGATATGTTTTGAATGTTTTGGATTTTGAAATGTTTTGGATGTTTTGGATTTTCCGATTTTACGATGTTTTTGGATTTTCTGATTTTTCGATGTTTTGGATTTTACGTTTTGATGTTTTTGGATTTTTGTTTTGAGGATTTTAAGACCATACACGAATCCGATCCGATGAGAACGTGCCCCCAACGTGATGCAATAGACTACTCCGATAAAGGCAGGACAAACTGACCTTGAGAATGGGCCGAGTAGTACTAGGAGGGATCATGATACGAGCACAGGACCAAGCTATGGTGCGGATGTGAGCGGATGAGTGATGGATGGAGATATGGATGTGATGGACGATGGAAGCGAAATGGAGGGATAATGTAGATCGAGCCATAAAGATCCTGGTGGATGGAAAGTGCTTATTTACACAAGGCGCCTGTTTGCCAGGTTTTCACCAAGGTACTTGCCCAAAGTGCCACAGTGGTTTCACTAGAGGGCGATTTTTTTTTTCTTTACTATTTTTGATTTTTTGATTTTTTTGTTGTCACCAAGGCCTTTGTTTGCCAGGTTTTCGCCGAAGTAACCATTTTTTCAGGACTTTTTCTGATTTTTTTGGATTTTTTGGTTCTATACCTTGAAAGAATTAGGCATAAAACTTTTGAGATGGGAGCTATTCATGGGCTCCTGCAGAGGTTCCCCTTCGGGTGTTGATAGCTGATATGCCCCTGATTTGTAGCTTGCTGTGACAATGAAAGGCCCTAACCAATTGGGTTCGAACTTTCCTTTGCTGCTGGGATTTGGGACATTCTTCTGATTTTCTTTTAAGACTAATTCTCCAACTTGGAAAGTTCTGCTTCTGATTTTCTTGTTGTAGCTCCTTTTCAGTCTATTCTGATACACTTGCAGATGGTTTAAAGCATCCAAACGTCGCTCGTCCAACAGTTCCAGCTCATTCAGTCTTGAAACTCGATACTCTTCGTCTGTGATGAGATTTTGCAATGATACTCTGAGGGATGGTAACTCGATCTCAATGGGCAAGATGGCCTCTGATCCGTAGACCAAGGAAAATGGTGTGGCACCAGTGGGTGTGCGGATCTTTGGTTCGGTAAGCCCAAAGAGGCGGGGATTGAAAGCTGCCAAATGCGGTCCGGACTGCGTCATTGATTTTTCTTAAGGATTTTGAGGATGGTTTTATTTAGCTTCACGCTTGGCCATTGCCTTGGGGATAGTATGGGGTGGAAGCGATGTTGGATTTTGAATTTATCACACAAGTCCGCGGACTTCTGGATTTTTGAATGGTGTCCCATTATCTGAGATAATAGCTGTGGAACACCATAGCGGCATATGAGATAGTTCGGGATGAACTTTGAAGATCTGCTTTCTGTTATGTAGGTCATAGGTATGGCTTCAACCCACTTGGTGAAGTACTCAGTTCTTGATTATAATGAATTTGTGGCCGTTGGATGAGGTGGGTGTGATTTTTCCAATGCGATCGAGTCCCCACTGTGAAAAGGGCCATGGTGTGATGATTGGATGAAGCTCTTGAGCTGGAGCATGGATGAGGTCCCCGTGTTGCTGACACTGTAGACACTTCTTGACATATTCATGTGCCTCTCTGTCCATGGTAGGCCAGTAATACCCACTCCTCAACAATTTCTTAGACAAGGTCATGCCACTCGAATGAGAACCACAGATGCCGTTGTGCACCTCAGTTAGGGCAGCCGAAGCCTCCTCAGGGTTAAGACATCTTAGTAAGGTTCCTTCTATGCTTCTACGATAAAGGGTTTCTCCTAAAATGACAAAACGAGATGCTTTCTTGATAAAGGTTCGTCTAAGGCTTGAACGCAAATCGGCGGGAATGATACCTATCCTAAGGTATGTGTAAATGTCTTGGTACCACTGATCATTTGGACCAACGATTTCACCCACAAATTCTGACTCTGGTACCTTGAATGCTGGTACGAGAAGCTGCTCTACCAAGAAGTCGTATTTCAGAACATTTTGAGGGATCTCTAAGAGTGATCCAATAGTTGCCATTGCGTCTGCTGCTCTGTTGTTGGTTCTTGGTACTTGCTCAAATGTGATGTCAACAAAATATTCCTTGAGATTTTCCACCAGCCTTTTGTATGGAGTTAGCTTATCATCCTTTGTTTGGTACTCATTGTTCACTTGATTTATGATAAGCTGTGAATCTCCATATACCTTCAATGTCATAATGTTCCACTGTACTGCTATCCTGAGACCTATAGTTAAAGCCTCGTATTCTGCAATGTTGTTGGTACAAGGGAATGCTAGTTTGTATGATCTTGGTATACAATCCCCTTGTGGAGTGATGAAGAAGATACCAGCTCCGGACCCATGTTGTGTGTAGGAGCCATCAAAGTATAGTTTCCAATGAGTAGCTATGTCAATGTTGAAAATGGATTCATCTGGAAATTCTGAAACAAGTGGGCTCTCCGCATAGATAGGTGCATCTGCCAGTTGGTCTGCAATGACCTGTCCCTTGATTGCCTTGCGCTCCACATACTCAATGTCATATTCTGATAATATCATTACCCACTTAGCCATTCTTCCTGTAAGCATTGCCTTTGAAAGAAGATACTTTAAGGGATCAATTTTAGCTATGAGTTTGATCTTGTGTGCCAACATGTAGTGTCTGAATTTTTGGGATGCAAACACCACTGCTAGGCAAGCTTTTTCAATGAATGTATAGTTTAACTCATGGCCCACCATTGTACGGCTGATGTAGTATATGGCTCTTTCTATTCCATTTTCATCATGTTGTGCTAGGAGAGCACCAAGGGCTGCTGCAGTTGCTGAGATATAAAGGATCAATGGTTTGTTCTGAATTGGAGGCCTTAGTACTGGAGGTGTTAACAGATATTCCTTGATTTTGTTGAAGGCTTGTTCACATTTGTCATCCCATTTGTACGTTACCCCCTTGTGGAGTAGGTGAGAGTAAGGGATTTGTTTGTCTGCTAATTGTGCTATGAACCTGCGAATTGACTGAAGCCTGCCTTGGAGACCTCTCAGTTGTTTCAATGTCCTAGGAGCTTCCATTTCAAGTATTGCTTTCACCTTTGCCGGATCAATCTCAATGCCTCTCATTGACACTATGTAACCCAACAACTTTCCTGATTGTACGCCAAAGACACACTTCTTGGGATTCAAACGAACCTTGTATTCTTCTAGTTTGTCAAAGATAGCACTCAAGACCGATATATGATCCTCCTTCTTTTTGGATTTTCCTAGGATGTCATCAACATAGTCCTCAACTGTTTTGTTGATCATGTCATGGAATATTAGTGTCATGGCCCTTTGGTATGTGGCCCCAGCGTTCTTTAAGCCGAATGGCATTACGTTCCAGCAGTATGTTCCCCATGGGCAAGTGAAAGCCGTCTTGTGTTGATCTTCTTTTGCTATCATAATCTGGTTGTATCCTGAAAATCCGTCCATAAGTGATAGCATCTCATGCCCTGCTGTCATGTCTACAATCATGTCGATGTTGGGGAGCGGGAAATCATCCTTGGGACATGCTTTGTTCAAATCTCTGAAATCCGTACAGATTCTTATGGCTCCGTCAGGCTTTGATACGGGTACCAAGTTCGATACCCATTCTGGATAATCAATTGGTCGAATGAATCCCACATCTAATAGCTTTTTGAGCTCCATTTTGACTAACAAAGCAATTTGAGGATGCATTTTGCGAAGCTTCTGTCTCACAGGTTTAGCTTTAGGATAGACTGCCAAGTGATGAACCACTACCTCTGGATCCAATCCTGGCATATCAGCATAGGTCCACGCAAAATTTATCTTCCTTTCCTTTAAGAAGGTAGCCAACTCCTCTTGTTCTTTGCATAATAATGACTCAGCGTAGAATGTAATATGAGGAGTTTCTTGTGTTCCCAGATTGATGGGGTTGCACTTTTCTGCTAGCATAGCTGACTTTTCTTGGTGTATAGCTGTAAGAGGAAGATTGAATCCCCCATCCTCAGGCGCCTCAGAGAGGTTTTCACCATTGGATGCGTCCTTTCTTTTTACTTTTTTAGAGTCGGAGAGTGCCACAAGGTGGTTTTCACTCAAGGACTTGGAGATTATTCTCAATTTTTTATTTTTGCGACTGAGGGATTCAATCGTTTCTCCATAGTATGCATGTGTATCCAGCTCTATGATAAAACCTGCCTTATGATCCCCACATGGAATGTCATCCCTAAGTCCCATGAATTCCGAGAGCGCCTTATCGTTTTCAAACATGTCAAGAATTGGTGGTCCTCGTTGGTCGTAATCAATCAGTTGGGGATAGACTAATCGGATTTCATTGCTTTGGTTTTCAGACTCATAAGACAAGGTGCTAATCATAAGGACATTAGTATCCTCAAACAACAAAGGTAATCCTATTTCTGGTGACTCAGTTAAATCAGTGGGCATTCCTAAAGTCATGGAGGATTTTGGAGTAGCTACAGATTCCTGAGGAGGCGTTCGGTTCCGTCTATCCTGGGCACCTCGACCAAGTACAGTTACCTTAGGAGTAGGATGACCAATGCCAAGATTTTTTATTTGCTTCTCAGGTATAATGGGTATTACACGCCCGTTATTATCTTGGCCTAACCCTTGGTTCCGGTTATAGCCCATCAAGAGCATCAGCTTCATACCTTTGTTTCGTTCATCCATAGGCAATTCAACTGCCGGTATATCATCTCGATAAAGGAGATGAGATAGGTCCCCCTCTAATGTTTCCTGACCAAGATCTCCTGCACTTGTGAAGGTAGGGTTTCGTTCATAGGATCCTTGAGATGTTGAAGCTTCTTGTGATTGTGGTCGTCCTCTTGATCTAGGAGATTGTGGTAGCTCTCCTACTACAAAAGCATTCTTAGGCATTGAATAGTTTCCACAACCATCATCTTGTATTATAACTTTGATATCAGAAAAGGCGGGGATGGCGGGGGTGGAGGGTGTCTCTGTCACAGAAGTGAGAGTGGCGGGATCCACGTAAGGTGTTGATGGGCCTTCATCGTTCTTGGGTACTTGCGGGATCTTGTAGTATTTTGCCTCTAGATTTTTGCAGTAGGCAAATGGCTCAGGATCTCCATGGATAGTAACCTCTTGACCTTCATGTGTGAATTTCACACATTGATGAAAGGTTGAAGCTACAGCTTGCATTGCATGTATCCATGGTCGCCCTAGGAGAATGTTGTATGGTAAATCGAGGTCCAAGACCTGACAGTTGGTTTGCATGATGGCGGGTCCAACCTGGACAGGAAGCTGAATGGTGCCTTGGGATACCCTTTCCTGGTCATCGTATGCTCTTATTGTGATGCCTTTTCCTTTGTCAATTGAATCCTCTGAAATGTTCAAATTCTTTAGAAGCTTTAAGGAGCAAATATTTAAGCCTGCACCTCCATCCACCAAGACTCTCTTGACTTTCTTTTTATTTACGTACACCTCCAGATGAAGTGCACGGTTGTGAGATGGTTGTGTGGGGAAGTCTTGTTCAGAAAATGTAAGAATGTTAGGTGTGGTGATATTTGCGACCATAGCTTGGAATTGTTCTGCATCTAGATCTGCGGGGACAGTAGATGACGCCAAAGCTTCTTCTAGAATCTTTTTGTGTGCAGATGAGATTTTGAGTAACTCCATGATGGAGATATGTGCAGGGGTTCTTTTCAATTGATCCAAGACATTATAGCCACTAGGGTTAGACCTTGGATTGGATGTGGAATTTCTGCTTGGTTGGGATGGTGCTGCAATGGTAACCTTTCCACCTCTTGTGGTGACTCCACAATCGGCTTGGGCCCCTTTGATGGTGATGACTCCACAAAACTCATCTAAACAAGCAACAACACCCTCGTATGTGTGGTTGACATTTTTATAAGCCCCTTTTCCTTTGTCTTGATCTTTGTTTCCTTTGTTACCATGATTCGGCATCGGATTCGTGTAAATCTTGAGATCTTTGTTTCCTGATGGTGCTTCCACATCTATGATTTTGTCATCTATGAGGTCTTGAATTAGATTTTTGAGCCTCATGCAGTTGTTTGTCGTGTGTCCCTTGAGTTTGTGGAAGTCACAAAGATAATTCTCATTATACCATGGTGGCTTGACCGATGGTTCTTGATAATTATTATGTGTAGGGACCGCTATCAATTTTTCATCTACCAATCTTTTCATGATTGCTTCAGCAGGTTCCCCAAGGAGTGTGTATTTTCGTTTGGGGAAGAACTTGTTTCGCTGTGGTCTTCCCTGATTATCAATGTTGTTTGTGTTTTGGTTATGGGATGGTTGGACCACAGTATTGACTTGTCGATTGCTTTGATTGGTATTTTGGTGTTGTTGTTGTTGGGATGGTGGATTGTTCTTCCGTGGGGCACTAATGACAACTTTGGCGTCAACAACACCATCATTGGTTACATTACGATTCTTTGCCCATGTTCGTGGTTTGTCATGATAATTGGATGATGAGCGGCCTTCTTGATATGATGAAGTTTCTCCCTGCGTGGCAAGGGCTTGTTCGATATTGAGCGCCCTAGGTATCAATTGGTCGTAAGTGGTGATGTTTTGCATTTTGAGGTGGAAGGCCAAGGGCCCATCAAGATTCGCAATGATAGTTCCCACTTGTTGTTCTTCAGGCATGGACCACTTGCTTTGATTAGCTTTGGATCGCCATCGTTGTAAGAAAGCACCGAATGATTCATTTTTCCCTTGTTTGAGAGATGATAATTCCTGTAAGCTAACCTCCATGGGAGTGTTGAAGGAATAATTATGTATGAAGGCATCCACGATTTCCTGGAATTTTTTGATTCCAGAAAGTCGAGAAAACCAATCAATAGCGTTTCCAGCCAAGCTTCTTGGGAATAATCTCATCAAGTACGTTTCGTCGTGAGCCACCTCCATGCAATGTACTTGAAATTCCCTGATGTGATCTTCAGGGTTACCCGTTCCGCGATATTTGTCAAATTTAGGGATCTCAAACCCTTTTGGGAATGGTTTCATTTCTACGCTCCTATCAAATGGATAAGGGCATAGGTTTTTTTGTGGTTTTGGTGTCTTTCCTGATTGAAGGTCAAGCACTTGTTGTGACAGAAATTTTATTTGTGCGGTGACATCCAATTGTGGATCAGGAGGTGGAATGAAGGTGTTCTGGGGGGGTGGAGTGGGTGTTTGAATGGGTGGAATGTTTGCTTGTTGTGCCATGTATGCTTTCAACAACGCTTGTTGTTGATCTTGTTGTTGTTGCGCTAATAGAGCTTGTTGTTGTGCTTGATGTTGTTGGTCCAACAATGCTTGTTGTTGGTCAGCTAGGGCTTGTTGGGCTGCTTCTTGTTGCTCTTGGTATTGCTCTAACGCTTTCTGATATGCGAGTTGTTGGGCTGCTTGTTGTTGTGCAAAGTACTGCGCTTGTGCTTGCACTCGTGCTTGGGCATCTTGGGCATCTTTTGCAGCTTGAGCAGCTTGTGCGGCTTGTGCAGCTTGTGCGGCTTGTGCAGCTTGTGCAGCTTGAGCAGCTTGTGCGGCTTGTGCAGCTTGTGTAGCTCGTTGTTGTTGTTGCAACAAAGCTTGGGCTTGTGCTGCTTGTTGTGCTTGTTGTTGTTGCAGCGATGTTTGAGCTTGATTTTGCTGTGAAGCTTGAGAAGCGTGCGTGGCTATAGGCGCTTGCCGAATTGTTTGATATTGTTGGAGCAATTGTTGGTATGCTTTGAATGAAGCATTGTAATGGCTTACTTGGCTTGGTCGCAGTGGTGGTGGTGGTGGGATCGGAATTGTGTTGGAAGTTTGAGATGTGCTTAGAGCGATGGTGGGAGGTTGCGATGTAAGGGGTATGATGGGGGTAGTGGAAGTTTGAGGTATAGTGGATGTAGTGGTTGGAGTGAATGTGGTGATAGGTGCATTTGGGATGGGTGAAGTGATAGGAATGGTGGGACTAGGTGAAGTGGTAGGAATGGTAGAGATGAGCGAAATAGTGGGTATTTGAGAGACCATATTTTGATTAGCTATCATGTGTTGGTTTGATGTGGATGGTGTGTTTGAAAGATGTGATGTACCCCCTTGGTTGGATGAATTGATTTGGATGGGGTGATTTATGTTAGGGAAAGGTGGAAATTTAGGTAAAGGGGGGATCCCTAAACCAAAATATGGTGTTGACGTGGTGGGAGGTGTGAATGGTTTGAATGGTGGAAAATTTTCTTGTGCAAATGAAGAGACAAATCCGTAAGGTCTCTCTATTTCGGATGAGCTTGCTTGTACCAAAGGTCTAGACACTTGCGTGTCAAGGGAAAATGATGAGGTGGTATGGTAAGGAACCTCAGATGTATCGATAAATCCAAGTGGGTTGTAAAGTGGGTTTTGATGCGTGTTGAAGAGGGTATCATCCTCATTGATAGTAGGTTCTATGGTGGTAATGGAAGTGGTTGATTGTGGAAGGGTGTTTTGGTCATTTGGTACAAGAAGCTCATCCTCAATAGTGTTGAGAATTGATGGATTTATTTTAGCCATTGCGCGAAGAAACTTTTGTAGTTTTGGTTGTTTGAGCATCTCAAGAACTTCTTCCTCACTTAGTTCTGTTGGTGTGATGTCTTCCACCAAGACCTCTTTTTGTGGATCGTGTGTAGTGATAGTGAGGTCTGGAAGTGGTGTGTTTTGGATTTCTGGAATGTTTTGGCTTAGATCACTTGTGGTTGATGTTTCTTGATTTAACTCCATGTTCCTCTTGTGTTGTGATCTTGTTTGAACCATAAAAGAGCAAACTAGGATGTGTAAAAGATCAAAGATGTGAAGATGAAAGGTGTATGATATATGGGTGAGAATGGAAGTTTTGAATTTGTATTGAAAATCTTGATGTGATGCTAGGTACTTTGGGTTTGCTTTGATTGATGTTTGTTTGATGTTTAGACTTTGAATTCTATCTTTTGAATGTTGATGTTTGAGCAAGAGATATCCCCAAGATGTTTGGATGATGATCTAAAAAAGATAACTAATGCTCATAAAGGATAATTTGATCTAGAAGTGAGAATAGGATGTGTCTACTCACAAGCTAACCAAAAGATAATCCAAATTAGTGATGGGAGAAGGATGCATCTATCCACCATTAATTTGAACAAAGTGATAATTCAACTAAGCATGTGCAAAAGGATTCATTCACACACAATTGAGTTGAACAAGTTTGATGTTTGATGTTTGAAGAATTCAAAGTCTCATGTTTGAAAGGTTTTGATGTCTACCAAAGGAGCCTAGCATAGTTGTGTCAAGATTTTCTCAAAATGTTGGTGAGATGTTTATGGTTGATGATGTTTTTGATGGATGAATGTTTGTTTTGATCTTAGAATGACCCTAGTTTAGACTTTTGCTTAACAAGACCAAGGTATTGAAGAACGTGTTATGCCCTAAGCAAGGTATCCAATCCCTTGAAACAATCTTGGATTTTGTGTGTAGTAAAATGAATATAAAGTGGGGTTGTCTCTTGAAGCATGTCTATAGAAATTAGCCAACAACTTTTCTCTAAAATCATATAACCTTTTGAGTCTTTGTTGATGTTGTTTTGGGCTAAGTTTCCTTTTCTTGGGTTTTTGTATCTTGATCTTGTGAGAAATCATTGAAAAGACATGTGTGGGGCTCAATTGCTTATCTTTGCTTTTAATGACTTCTTTTTACCAAATACACTTTCTTGATTATGTTTCAAACTAAAGATGTCCTATGTCAAAATTCCTTTTCTTCCCACAAAGTGTTGTGTGGGAATTCCAAGAAATTGAGGCAAAGGGATTTCCTAGGTTAACCCTAGTTAGAGCAAATGACGATATAAATTCAAGTGATGAGAAACCTCTAAGGACATAATCCCAAGGGAAGGCAACAACACTTAAATTTGTCAAAAGGTATTTGCTCTATCAAAAGGGGTTTGAAATTTGCATGATCATGTTTAAGTGTTTGTTTGCAAAATGTTTTCGAATACCCACTGTGTTTTCAAACAAAGAATACTTACAAGCCCTATGGATGTGATAGACAATGTTTGTTGAGTCCCCACTTGGACAAGTCCAGCTACGCCTACTTTTAGCGGATGGTTAGATGCTTGACCCCACTGGCTCCCCTCCGGCACTCACTTATACGGGGCAGCCAAGCATCAACACCCATGAAACTCCCATGGCATGTTTTCCATCTCTACTAAAAGCCGTAAAATTGTGGGGCGGCTTCAGCGACCGTTCTTGCACCAACAAACAGATTAAGGATTTTGGCAAATTCTAACACATAGGTTCTAGTAAGGACTTTCCGTTCGTAGGAGTTGACCCAACGTGGCAAGAGTCCCCTTTCGGATCCATCTTGTCGGAGCCAACCGCGTGATTATGGCGTTTAACCAAAATCCTCATTTATATCCCGGCTGGAAATACTCTTGGCTTTAGAGTGTTACCGGTTGAGTCGTCGCTTGGGTGAGTACTTTTTCCCCAAGGCAGGCCCTCTAAGATAAACAAAAGCGAGTAAAGACACAATCCGTAACTCGATCGATCTTTGATGGCACAAAGAGCGAGAATGTACGCGAAAATGCCCCTACTCACACTCGCACAAGATGTTCAATTTTTAAACCCAAAATGAAGTGTTTTAAAGCAATAAAATGTATTTTGAGTGTTTCTCTTGCACCCTAGATCGCACGAAGCGCAAGGGGAGAGGATACGCACTCAAAAGACAAAATAACACAATCAAGCACTTGTTCGTTTTAGCCTCAAAGCAATGATGACTTCATTTTAAGCACCAAAATCAAGTGTGAAGTTTGCCTTGTTCAATTTTAAACCAAAATGAAATCTAGTAAATTTGTTCTAAGGTTCGTTTTAAGCCCTTTGCAATGAAAATGAAATTGTTCGTTTTAGCCCCAATTGAAAACTAATGTTCTAAAACGAAAAGGAAAACAATTTCGTGAAGTGTTGATCAAACACTTAAAGTGTTAAAGAACACATTGTGTTTTCAAAAAAAACATTTCCCTCCTTTCGTGAAGTAGTATTGATCAAAAAAAATCAAAGTGTTAAAAAACACATTGTGTTTTCAAACAAGAATCCTCCTCCTCTTTTGCTTTGCATCTTTTCGCCTTTGTTCGTTTGTACCTTCGCTTGTACCTTCGTTTGCTTTTGTACCTATATAAATAAAAATAAAAATAAAAAGATTATGTGAGAACTCAATTTATTCTAATTTGACTACAACATGTTCCTAAGTGATGATAATAAAATGAAGATTTATTAATGATCTTATTTGAAAAGGCATCATACTTGTTAATCACAATCTTCATCACTAGGAATATTGAGTCAATGACTTAATCATAATGAATAAACGTTTTAGAAACATCCTCATATTCCCTAATGTGACAATCACAACCTCAAATGTAATAATCTTCTCAAATGTGTGTTATCAAAATTTATCATAGTAAATGTGATAACATAGAATGATATTTATCATAATATTACCAAGTATGCAATACGAGAGAATATTGGATTAAAACTGCACTCAACCGTATTAAATCAATTGCTAGTAAGCTTCATTAAGGGCATATATAATTAAAAGTTTGCTAGTTGATATTCTTTCCGTCAAAGAAAAGAGAATCCTATTGTCAACACCTTCACAAAAAAAAGAAAAAGATCAGATACATTCCTGTCCCACTGCCTAATGATTTTGAAAATTCTGTCAAATAGATTTCATTTGAATGCCAAATAAAAGAAGGAACTCCATCCATAGCAATAGTCAATGTTAATAATCACGATGTGGACAGGAGTTAAGAAACTTTAAATCAAAGCAAATGTAAATGCAGTGAACATTCAGCTATTTAATGCGTTCCAAGATTCTTCCCAATGCCGAGGCACAAGTTAACTCATTTCAGATTGCTTTAACTGCTATTGACGTTATTTTTGTTTCTACCATGCCGCCTCTACCAACCTTTCCATCATTCTGTGATATGAAACCTATCTAACTTCTATTTTATTCATTGAATCTGCTATACATGGGCGCTGTGACTGGTAACAAAACAGCATACAGAAACAGAAAAAAGAAAATGACAAAAATCAATCCTTCGGAGATCTGCTCACACGAATACCTAGGGGCGCGCCAAGTTTGAGATTTTCTTGAATATCACACAAAAACTACAGGAAGAATCTGCTAGATGGCGCGCATTCACTGTGGTCTTTTTGCAAGTGACAAAAGTTGTGCTTAATTCGAATCATGCTAAGCTGGAAGATAAAGATCATGCTAAGGTGAGGACGTGCATCTAGAAGAAGTTTGTGGTCATAAAGTTAACGCCTTTGGCAGGTGTACAGACAGATTTATTAACCAGTGCGCAGGTATCTCTTCTGCCAAATGCGCGAATACAACCTCTGGAATAGGGTGTGGACAGTCTTTTGGCGGATGTGTAGGCAGAATGTGTGAAAGACACGCTTTTGTGTGTGGAGAGAGACAGCTACCGGAGGACCTCATAATGTTGTTTTGCAGGGAACATAGAGACTTATAAGATTTGATTCAAATGCATATGCTTGCTTCTTGTAACGCCATATTGAGATGAAAGACTTAGTTAAAAACAAAGACTCCATGCTCAAAACTTTTAATCCCGTATACTTCTACCTGGTTCAATGAAACACTGAAAAATATGGATCAAAAACCATGAATATCTGGAGACATGAATAGATAAGGGACGTGCATGCGGACTGTGAGAAAAAAATGCTCTTTTAAGATGTTAACTCATGGAATGCAATGGCAGATGAACCTTTGACAGCGTACTCTAATTAGTGCAATTCCTGGGCCAGATCATAAACCAACACATGGATAGCTTCTAAACCCACTTTTATAGCTACCATACTGTTTTTTTTTTTATTAATGCAGAAAGTAATGGAGAGTGGGCTGCGGACAAGATAGCTCTCAAATTCAAACACAGCAGAGAGTGTGTATAAAGTCAAATCATTAAAAAGTCAGACATAAAACTTTTAAATGAACATTGAGGTGTGAATGTAAAAAAAAGAAACCAACATGTAAAATGGGAGTACAAATACCAAACGCAACATATAATCAATCCATCTTAATCAAAATACACTGCCCTCCTTCTAGCGCCATATGTAAGTACCTTTAAAAATCTGCAAACACTATACTCAAACAAGGGTTAGTATCAACAAATCCTTCAAGAATACCCCTATGAAATACATTGCAAATGTTCCAAAATGCCACAAAAGATAAAAGAAAACCAAATGCATAATGAAAACATTCAACAAACTACCTATTCCATAGTTGGATTGGTGTCACTTGTGCTAGTGACCCTTTCCCAATCCTTGATAAAAGCTCAAATTGAAAATGCTATGAAGATGGTGGAGTGATGATGAACAAGATTAAATCTCAAGTGAAGAGAGTAACCTTGCATGAAATTGTGAAGATTGTGAAGGATTTGCTTGAGGATGAAGCTACTATTTAAAGATTTTCAAAATGCCAAGTGTTGAAGAGGGACCAATGTGGGATTAAGATTCAAGCCAATGAATTGAGGACACTTGTCATCATGTGATTAGTTGATGTGTGTGCAAGATTTGGGAAGAGTGCCCAAGAGGGGGAACTTTTGAATTCAAATTTGCAATAAATTTTGAGAGGGGGACAAGAAAGAAGAGCAATAAATGCCCTGTTTGACTTGTCATGGTTGAGGGAAAATGATTGTTTTAATAAATCAATAAAATTGATTTATTGTGCAAGTGGGATGGGATTAGCCTTAGATTAGGATTAGATTAATTTAATGATGATTATGCTGATTTAATGCTGATTAATTGATTTGACTTTTTGGACTTTGGAAAATGATCTAAGATTTGATTTAAATGGCTTTTTGATTTATTTAATTAAGTGGATGATGCAAGATGAAGGTTGAATGCTAAGATTTATTTGATAAATGAACTTATTTAATGAATGGATGAAAGTGATGAATTTGCCTAATGTAAGAGCTAATTTGACCGAATCTGATCGAATGCATAATGTGAATTTTGCATGTCTACAGCTTCGCATATGGCTTTCGAAAATCTCTCATACCTATTTTACATATATAACTCTTTCTACCTAAAAGGCCATTGCTCTCAACCGGTAATAGACATTACTTTAAGGTGGGGGAATACATTCCACTATGTGCTTCAGTTTGTTTACACACCATGAAGTTGTTTGAGCTATCATAACATCTCTTGATCATCTTTGTATCACTTTATCAAAGTTACCCAACAAACTGCATTATTTTTGGCTTATAATTGTTTATGTTGTTGACATGAAACTCACCTATAGAACAACAAAATTTACTATCCTATGTTTTTTTCACTTGCCACTTGTGAGATTCACTTAGTAAACAATAGAATTTACTATTCTATGATTCTTTGACTTATTCATGAGCTACCTAGCATAATGCAACTTGCTTTTCCTATGGACTTTTATTTGTCACATCCATGGTCACTTGAAATAACACAAATTTCTAGTCTTTGGTTCATTGGGGCTTTATAATGTGCATGATCCCTAGTGATATAGAAAGCTAGTGCATGAGTCATGTACCCTTCTCCATGTGTATTGGTTGCTTCCTATATATTTGTATGGATTATTCCCTTGATTCAATCAATCAAATCACTACATTCTAATCTCCTCTTTAGAATTACTCTATGATTTGGTGTATTTAGGAGATGTCACTTGGTATTGAGACAACCTTTTATATCGAGGTCTTCTTACCTTTATAACTTGAAGAATTTTTTCTTTATATAGTGTGTACTAACATTGTTATATGTTTTATACTTCATGTACATGCTTAGTGTATGATTCGTGTATACTATGTGTATGCTTTATGTACACTTTGTGCATTTTTGGATTATTTTATGCCTTCTTGAATTATGTCTTATATGTGTTTGTGTCCTTTTATCTTAATATTTTAGTTTGGTAAGATCCTAAGACAATGGAGTTGTTGCATATCTCAGCTTAGTGTTGTCTTTCCTCTCTAGTATTTTGATGAAATGACCATTTGGATTCTTCATACTAAATGTAGTGTCATAAATTTGAAAGCATAGACCTAGGTTCCAAATGCCCCTTTCTTCGCCTTTCATGCTTGAAGTTTGGAATTTGAATGTCGGACTCAATGTGTTTAAAAAATAAAATATATTCATTAGCCTTTCAAAATAATTAATTTTAAATAGGTTTAGACTCATATAATTTATTCCCTCATTTTCAACCCCTAAGAAATTTTACAACCTAAGACAATTAATGCACAATCATAAGAAGAAAAAGTAGATCATTCATATAATTCAAGCCAATTATAATCCACAACTCATCAACAAATTCATGTTCAAGAATTATAAGATGTTTCTTATTTATGTTTATTATTATCATATGCAATAATAGTTGAAAGATCTTAAGGATACTTCTTCATCCTCTGTGTGTGAGATTGGTACAACTATATGAGCTCAACAATGGTTTCATATCATAGTGGTGAGATTCCATTATGTTTCATTATTATTTATCATTTATTTATTTTCCTTTGTTCCATGAGAGCACATGCTCTTTATTATCTATTATCATAGCCATTGTGGAAGTGGGAACACCAACATGGGGTTTGACCAAGGAAAACTCCAATATAATACAACCATTTTCCCTCTATCCCCATTGTAGGTTTACAAGTTTGTGTTGTGTGAATTAGATTTGACCCATCAACTCATTTTAAGGATCAAAACCTTAATTCATTTCTTCAAGGACTCATTATCAAAAATTAGGGTATGTTGATTATTCAAACACTATCAGACTTTAGAACCTAATTTTTATAGGCAAGGACCTTCAAACACTACTACACCTATAGAGGATCTGAAAGCCTATATTTTTGCACTTCTAGACTAGGAAACCCAACACCCTTTCCCTAAAAGTTCTACTCCATATTTGAGTGATAGGTTTTTCTTTGCATCTCTTGTCTAGATTTGCTTTCTATTTTTGACTTCCTATTCTATAATTTCCAAATTTTGGTGCACTTAGTAAATTTTATCCTAATTCACCTAGTTCATAACATAATTACATCAATCATTTATACTCACAACAAAAGGGACCAAAATCTTGACCAACTTGTTTGGACCTCCCTTGAGGATAATAACCAAACAACATCTCTTGGTTAATTTTGGCTCTCAAATGTCAAAGGTGTGAAAGGATTTATTTACATTATGAATTTTGGCCTAGATCTCCCCTTTCACCTATCTTATAATTTCTTTTTTTTTAATGTTATTATCTTGTTTTCCTTTCATTGTTGAGCTCTATCTAGATGTTTGTAGTAGTTTGAAATAGTAACTTTCATGCTTGGTTAATTTCCATTTACATTTTCAAATTAGTAGTGCAATTAAAATTCTTTGTGTGGAGTGTCAAATTTCTTCACCCATTAATTAGTATTGATAGGTCTTATACTAGGAGAAGATGTAGATAAACAACCTAGAATTTTATGGTCCAATATATTGCATCAAAATCACCTTAAAGTTAGGCCCTTCAAATTTTTGAATTGGATCCAAGTGTATGTATATGTACCTTGATTGATTTTATCATAAGCTTAGATAAGTCAATATACATGAAAAGCCTAAAAAAAATCTTTTTTAAATCTCCAGATGTGAGTTTTATTTCGAAAAAGCATCCACCTTATCAATAATTTTTTTAATTTACCTTGGATCCCTCATTATTAGAGGAAGGTAAAAAATACACTATAAAATTGAAATAATTTTTGTGGTGGGCATTTCAAGATTGAAGAAAGGTGTTCCTTGAGTGAAAAATATTTATTCCTTCGACTAAACCATGGGCCTTAAATTACAAAATAATGCTACAATACTCAATCATGAAAAAATGCAAAAGGAAAATCCATGATCTAGAAGCTTCAAAAAGGGAACAATAAAGTTTTTCCATGTTATTTTAATCCATATCACAATATATTCATAAAATGGGCACTTCTTGAGGCATCTTGAAAAAAGAGAGTGACTACCAAAGTCCTCTATTGTAGTGTGAATTCACTCATCTAAAGCATGGAAATCTAATTGCTCAACTTCTAGAGTTATAGAGCTGTCACCAAAGAATAAATGCACTATATATTTTTCATTCAAAGAAGAAGATGAAGTTGAATTTGAGGTTCCAAAAATCACATCTAAAGGTGGAGTCAATTTATTTGCTATTGTGACACATTTAACCATCAAAAACCTATGGAGATAAGGGTTTTCTAATAGAATTTGGTCACTAAAAAATATCCATAGTAGTAAAACACATTTTTAAGGAACTATTGTAATGTTTAAATAGTAAATTTTCCATTGATCCCTATATGGTTTCCTATTTAGGTGTCATCACTACAGTGGGAATAGAGGAGAGAGATTCCTTGTTGATAGTACTTGGAGTAGTCTCATATGACTTCTAAGAGTTATCCTTTTATTTAGTTTGGTCATGTTATTAGTTATAGGTGTCAACATCTACCTTATTTTCTACTTGATTAATCTTCTACTACTACTTCACTTATTCACTCATTACTTTGCTCATTCTTATTAATCCTTTATTACTTTATTTTATTTTCCGAGGATTTATTTTATTTTACTTTAGACTTAGCTAAAAATTATTTTATTTTTATTTACACATTTAAAATTAATGCTTATAATATAATTAATTCTACTATACATTAGAATTCCATTAGACCCACTTCTTCACCATTAACTTCCTTTTTTTTCAGACTGTGAGAATTGGTTGGGTATCCATCCTGCTATAAACTATAGTGCACATGGTAAACTTTTTTCACATGACCGGTGATGCTGGTGTAACATGCCCTCCAGTACCACAAGGAAGATGGGGAGACTAGACCTCATGTCCTCTTGTCTGCAACATGATGCTTTAGCCAATCGAGCTAGGCCCACTGCCCCTCTTCACCATTAACTTGGCCAATAGGATCTATTTGCATTATTTTAGGGATATTATAATTAAATGTGTTTCACAAAAACATTATACTTTTCCTATGAGATTTATTACAACTAGGAGTTTAATGTGAATATCTAAATTGCAAAGTTAAGATTAATTAAGATATAAAAACATTACTATTTGAATGGATTTTTAGATATAACAGTAACTATACTAAACTATAAGAATTTAAAATTAAAAGTATTGTGCAAGATAAGGGATGTGAACTTATACAATATTATTTAAAATTTATATTCCTTTTAAGATGATGCAATATGCAAACTCGTTAATAAAGATAAAGAATTTGAATTTATATAGTAATATTTAAAATGTATATTCCTTTTAAGATGATGTAATAGGAAAACTCGTTAATAAAAAAATGATTGATAAAAGGTGGTAAACCACCTATAATATATTATATTTAGTAAAAAAGAGAGTACATGAGAAAATTAGTATAGTAAACAATAGAAAAAACCTTTACACGGGTCAAATATTGCCTTAAAAGGTGAGATCTTAATCAAAATTTAGTAGATGACATTAGCATATTCAAAGGTAAGTGTTTATTTAAAAAAGGTATTCAAGTTTTTTGGGACCTATGGGACTCCACCACATTCCATTGGAAATCATGGCTCATTCTTAAAATTCAGTTTCACCTTTCTTCCTATGATAAACAACCAATCCACGAAATCCAACTTGTTTCTCCTAAACTTAGTATCCTATTATCCTTGGATTGTCATGCTAAATTTTTGAATGATTGGTGATAGACTAATGCTCACAACATCCACTTCTTTCCCCTATGATCCATCTACAAAAAAATCCTTCCTTCTATCACCATCACACCCCATCTTAATAAGAAGTGGCATTGTTCTTTTCTTCATTCCAAGTGGAATAAACTCAGCCACCAAATATAGAAGTCCAAAGCACATGCTTAGCCTCAACTCCTAGCATGGAAACTTCTTCATGTGAAACTCCCTATTGGAAACCACCTTAAGTTTTTTTACCCTCAACTAACCTATCCATTTTGTGATAGAATGAAATCCATAAAACATTCCTTTTGGATTTTCACTCATACCCCTAAATTATGGCACTTGTTTACCTCTTTTCCTTCTTTCTTTCCATAAATATGGATATGTAAAACAACCCTTCTATGTGCTTTTCCATCCTTTGATGTCATATCCCACACCTATAGATAATTGATTATCAAACACCTCTAGAAATTTTTTTCTTGTTATGTTCTCTAACACTATCCTCCCTCCCCAAATAAAATTGCTAATGATTTGTACTAATTTGTCCCTTCAAATTGTGAATCTACAAAATGTTCAGCCATTCATCACTCCTAAGGACACCTTACACAAGCTCCTATAGTTGCACATAATTATTGATATTAATGGATGCTAAAATTTTAGAGTGTTCATCTTTCACTTGTCTATAGAGGTTTGGTGATTGGTCTTAGTCAAGCATTACAACCATGGCTTGGAGAAATTCAAAGAAGGGGTACTCAAACTTAGGCTGATATAAGATGGATAGTGGACTATTGGATTTATTGGTGCTCTGGAGAGACACTTTCAACACCTCAGTGTTGCAAGATGGTGTTTCCCTTGGTCTTCCTTGTCTAGCACAATTCTTGGGTTTGTGACATGGCTTAACCACCTCTTGTGGATCTTACATAAATATGGAGGTTGTATCGGGCATTGACAGGTCGATCTTTTGGTGCAACGACAACCACCAATGTAATAATCAGTATTAGAGTTGAGGTCATAGGTTCAAACCCCTCGCTTGTGCTGGGGGGATTGTTGCAAGATGGTGTGTCCCTTGGTATTCCTTTTCAAGCATGACACTTGGGTTTGTGACATGGTTTAACCACCTCCTGTGGATCTTACATAAATCTAGCAGTTGTATTGGGCATTGATAGGTCAATCTTTTGGTGCAATAACAACCACCAATGTAACACTCAAATGAGAGGAATTTCTCCAGATTATGTATATTCCTTTGGTTTCAGATGATTTATATTTATAGACTGATCTTAGTTTCTATAATTTTCCAGTAATGCATGGTTAAATGCAATCTAATAATATCTATTGTTTTTTGAATGGAAAATTTTTGTTGTTTCTGATTTTGTTGTTGTATGTAGCAGCCATATTACTATTCTTCTTTCATTTTTGGGACTATGTTGTTGAAGTTTTTCAACAACTTTGTTGCTAATATTTTGATGTAAAAAATTTATTACTTTTATCCAATAAAAAAATTAGTAGACCTTCTTCTTTTGGTGCTAATTTTGTCTTAGAAGTAGACAAGTCTATAGATGATCAACTATGAGATATGCAAACTAGATTTTAAGCACATGACAAAGTGAAAAATAGAAAGAATTATATATTTCACATCACACTTTCCAACAATATAATTACCATGTTCCTTAACATGAGATTTTATGGAATCTCATAATTCTCTTCCCTTGTTGAGTTACAATCCATCAACCATTGCATTGTCTACACATCTTGTAAGATAAAAATCAAATAATTTGTGGTCATAAAACATATAAAAAATAGGTGTCATACAAATGTTAGTACCATAATCTTCATTATCTTTCTAAAATAATTCTTTAGCTAGTAGTTACAATTGAATATACTTGAAATAAAAATAATGTAGAATATATTTTTCTTGGATAGATCCATAACATTTGAGAAAAAAATAGGAACCAATTCAATATAATTTAGTTGAATAGGGCATTCTAGAAGCAATCTTTTAACAAAAATAGTCTTGATTGCTTTCTCAAGCAACTTATAGTCAAAGGAGAACACATAACTCAATTTTACAATGTTACAAAAATCTAGTTCCTTTAGGTCCTATTTGTAGGGTGGGATGAAAAAGTGGAGGTCCTTGTGAGCATAATTAATTTTATCTTCATAACAGATAGAACTGTTAGAGGTGACTCACACTTTCATTATAAACAACTCATCAAACTCTTCTTAGTTCGAATTCATTTACAAATTTTTTTAATTGAATTGGACAAACAAGTTTGAACACATAAATTAATCAAGTATAGTATATTTACTTAAGAGTTGTTTTTTTTACTCAAGATATATTTATCTATCTATCTACCTATCTATTTGTCTATCTATCAATCTATTTATCTATCTATCTATCTATCTATCTATCTATCTATCTATCTATCTATCTATCTATATGTGTGTGTGTGTGTGTGTGTGTGTGTGTGTGTGTTTTCATGTCTATATATTTAATAGAAGTTTGTGTTGTCAATGATTTCAATAGATATTTGTTGTTACATTGATGTCAACCTATAGAGATGCTTTGATTGGCTGCATTATGTTGTCATTAGCAGTTTCACTGATGCCAACCTCTAGTGTTTCTTTGATGAGAATATGTTTGTGGATGTTCAACATCTTGTATGGTTGAGATGTTGAGAAAGTGTTGCATATGTTGAGATGGTGTTTGTGGTGCTTGGTTTCCAAGTTATTTTGAGAAAATTTGAATAAAAGAGAAAAGTTTGGTAAAGAGTGTTCAGTGTGGAAAAGTAGTGTTCAATGTTTTTCTCCACATTTCTTCATGGTTAAAGATCTTCTTGTGTGGTTCCAATATGTTGATTAGAGGTGTTCATATGTGTTATATCCAAAGTTTTAGGTTTTGGATTGTTAGTCAGAAGTTGTGTTCACCAACACGTGTGAACTATGATGCAATGTTGTCTGGGAGAAATGGTTTTTCTTTGTGTTTTTATGTTGTGATTTCTAGTTTTGTGGATTTGGGAGTGTTCTTATATTATTCATATCTATCTTCAGTACAAGTTGTTTGATTTTTGGTGCTCCACAAGGTTGATTTCATGTGTTACAATGTGTGGAAGGTTAATTGGGTGTACAAAATGGGTATGTTCTTCAGGTGTATGATGTTACAAAAGAATTTGTTGGATTTCAGGATGTTGATGGAATATTCTAGATTATGTTTAAGTTTTTTTTTTGGTTTGTGATTCATCTTTGGATTTAAGGAAGTGTGTAATTAAATGTTTAATGGTGCTAACATAGGTTCAACTGACCTTGGTTGTTTACACTGATTATGGATATGCTTCGGTGTTTGTGGAAGTGTGGTGTGGCATGTATATGTGGATATAGGTCTAAGTTAAGGTTTAATATGGTAACATTCATTTCTCTCCACCATAGGAATGTTTTGGTGTTGACCTAATTTGAATTTTCATGTTTGAGGTGCATAGTTGACCTTGGAAAATGTTTCTAAGGTTGTGAATGATATAAAGGAAAGGTGAATTGTTGGAGAAGTTTTTGTAGATGTGAGGATGTGTTGAGATGTGAATTTAATCATATGTAGAGATCTGAAGCATGAGCCTAATTCCTATCACTCCAGTGCAGTGAATGGAAGGGTCTACATTTGTAGAGTACCTAAAGTTTTTGATAGCAGTGAGCTAGAGGATACTGATGATACATAATTGTAGTGGTGGATATTCTTTGTTACTCTGAGATATATTTCTCATTGTAACAATATTCTATCTTCCTTCTAATGTGGTAGTGAGGCATTGGTAGTGATCCCTTTTTTCCTTTGGGTAGTGAGCCCTTCAGCAATGAGCCTATTGTATTTAGTATTGCAATTACTTTATATTGTGAGCTAATCCTCATTGTGATTTTTCCTTCTTGGGTTTTCCACATAAATATGGTGTTCTCATGTTTATGGATGTGTTTAAATTATTTTTTCTCATGTTTATATTTTTCTAATACATGATAAGGGTTTAAATATTAATATATATCTGAATGTTATTGAGGGTTTTGATGTTCTAATGTACAACTAATTCACCCCCCCTCTCAGTTGTCTTATGCATTCAACAATTGGTATCAGAGCACGGATCCTTAGAAGAAAGCTTAATTGCTTGAGGTAGATATGGGATGGTGCACAAGGAGGATCCTCTATTTTTTGGATTAGATTATGTATTTTGAAAGACTAGGATGGAAGGTTTCCTTGTTTCTCTAGGGTTTGGAGTTTGGAAGTCTGTTGAAACTAGATATATAATTTCTACAAATGGTTTAAGGATTGATGATGAGATCAAGGCCTATGAGAACAATGGCTAAGCAAGATATGATATTTTTAGTGGTCTTTCTAATTCAAAACATGTGAAAGTTGTGAGTCTTAAAATTTTTGGTGAGATCTAGAAAAAGATAGAAAGTATCTATGAAGGAGATGATAAGGTCAAGCAAGCAAAGATGCAGAATTTGAAGACTAAGTTGGAAACCCTAAGAATGATAGAAGATGAAGATATTATAGGCTACATACATAGAGTAGATGAAGTTTTCAATTCAACCAAAGGTCCTAGTGGAAAACGTGAAGAAGATGAGGTGGTAAAGAAGGTATTAAGAACTCTTTCAAAATCTTATATTCATAAGCTTTCTACTATTGAAGAAACTAAAAATTTAGATCATTATTCTAGAGATCAATTGTTTGGTGCTTTAACTAATTTTCAGGAGAGAGTTTGGTCCAAGTGATTCAAGAAAAGAGACTACTTTTAAAGTTGGAAAATAAGAGAAGAATGAGGAATCTGACTCAGAGGAGTTTGATGAGCTAGAAGCAAAATTTGTGAGGAGATTCAAAAAGGGTACTAGAAAATACAGAGGTAAGTTACCTTTCAAATGTTTCAATTGTGGAAAGATTGGCCATTATACTTCAAGATGTCTAGTCAAAGCTTCAAATGAAATATTTAAAGAGAATAAAGGTAAATCAATTAAGAGAATTTATTATGTTAAAGAAGATGCGAGTATATTTGATGATGGGTCTAATTACCTGGATGATGAAAATGATGAATGCTTGTTTATGGATCTATATGTTGTAACTAATTATGTTAACTCTAAGATATGTATGTGTTGGTGTAGGTTTTTTAATATTTATTTTTCCTGCACATTATTAAGCATACTTGGGTAATATGAGACATGGTTTATGTGAGGACACGTGGTGTAATCCATCAATTACATGTGTCGCTCTCACCCACACTTGGGTGGTTGAGTCTCACACCCTCTTTTGTCCTCTTATGCCACCTCACAAAACCACTCTCTTGTCTCTTTCTGAGTAGGTTATGCCACCTATTTGGCATTTTCCAAGTAAGCATAACTCCCACCAAATTTGGTTATTTGGGAGTTATTACCCCTCTTGGAATTATATGCCCATATTGTACTATATAATCAACACTCACCTCTCCCTCCTAGCTAGTTCAAATGAGTTCATATTAACTAAATCAGTACAAGGGAATGTTGATGCATATTGTATCATTTTGAGTGTGATAATATCATTACTCAATTATTGCACCATATTTCAGCATTTCATCCTCTTCCTTCTCTCGTGTAGAAGGTTAATCTTGGTTTTGCATGTGATCCTGGATGCTTGAGTTCATCAGCAACTCTTATAGTATAAAGGAAGTTGCTAAAAAATTAGGTCATAATATAACAATGGCAACTACTTTTCATGCTAGAGAGGACAAAAACTATTGAATTGTTGACAATGAATTCTCAAATCACATGATAGGTGATAAGAGTAAGTTTGTTAAACTTGAGAAGTTTGAAGGAGGTCTTGTTAAGTTTGGTGATGATACATCTGCTAAGATATGTGGAAAAGTTTCAATTAGTTTTGATGGAAAGCATAATATATATGATGTTATTTATGTTAAGGGTCTCTGACATAATATTCTAAGTGTAGAACAAATGTGTAGCAAAGGATACAATCTTGTATTTTAGGATGAAGGTTGTGAGATCAGGAAAGGCTCCATAACTTTGGTTGTTGTAGGAAGGACATATGGAAATTTTTATTAGCTTAAGGGTGCTAATGGTATGTGCTTTATGACTCAAATCAATGAAATTTGAATGTGCCACATCAATTTTGATAGCCTAGTTAGGATTAGCTCTACTCAAGTTGTGAGAGATCTACGAAAGATTAGAAAGCCTATAAATGTAGTTTGTAAGGAATGTCAAGTTGGGAAGAAAAAATAAAAAAGGTTCATTGTCAAATAATATTACATCATAGGACCTTGGAGTTGGTGCATACGGACCTTTTTGGACCTACAAAAACAAGAAGTTTTCAAGGTGATATGTATTTCATGTTGGTAATTGATGATTACTCTTGAATGACTTGGGTAACTTTTCTCAAAGAAAAATTAGAATATCTATAGATTAAGGAATTTAAAGTTATGGTTGAGAATGAAATGGATATGAAAATCAAATGTTTAAGATCTAACAAAGGTGGAGAGTTCACCTCCAATGAGTTTAACAATTTTTGTGAAGATTGTGGAATAAAGAGACATTTGTCTACTTCTGGGACTCCTCAACAAAATTGAGTGGTGGAAAGTAAGAATATGATTGTTTAGGAAGTAGAAAGCACAATGATGAAGGAATAAAATTTATTGGATATCTACTAGAGAGAAGAAATTCATAAGTTACAGTCTACATACTTGATAGAGTGCAAGCAAGGACAAATAGTTCAAAGACTCTATAATTTGTGGTATGGAAGACATCCTATCATCAAATATTTCAAAGTTTTTGGAAGTGATATATCAGAAGAGATGAAGAAAACTTAGGAAATTTTGATGCAATATATGATGAAGGAATCTTACTTGGATATTCTACAAAGAGGAAGGCTTATTGTTGCTACAACAAGAGGCTAAAATGGATTGTTGAAAGTGCAAGTATCAAAGTGGATGAAGACTTACATAAAAGATCGGTGTTGATAGAAGGATATGAATCAAATGAGTCATCTTACATAGAAGAAGAGAAGAATGATGGTAAGGAAAAATAAGCGCAGGTTGAAGAGGAAGAAGCTCTAAAAAGGATCCCTCAGACTCTTAAGTATGTGTAGAAGAATCATTTTGAAGATCATATTATTGGTGAAAAAATCAAAGGTGTAGTGACAAGAAGAAAGGATACTATCACAAAAGAACAAGAAAAGTTATGCTTACTTTCTCAAGACTAGCAAACAAGAATTTGATTGGAACTAAGTGGGTATTTTGGAACAAGCTGAATGAGAATGGAGAAGTTGTTAGGAACAAGGAAATGCTTGTGTGTAAAGGTTACTCACAAGTAGAAGGAATAAACTTTGAAGAGACATTTGATTTGGTAACAAGGATGGAGATAATTAGGATGTTTTTGGATTTTGCAGCACACAAGCAACTAAACCATTTTTCTTAAAGCTATCATTGATTATACTAGGAAAGAAAAGTGTGACTTCAGATATAATTGTTGCTTATCTAGAGCCATTATATGATGAGCTAATATAATTATGGAAAGGAATTGAAGAAATTCAATATTTAAGGGATGGTCATTCAATCAAATTAACTTTAAGAGATTCCTTATTTTTTATGATTCATGGCATATGGCACATTTTCTGGTCTTAGTGTTCATGGATACCATGGATGTCATGCTTGCAACTTTAAGGATTTTTTGAGGCACTCAAAAATTTTGTGTAAATGTATTTATTGTGGATATCATGCTTACCTTAAAATGGATCATCCATATCATCAACAAAAAACATGGTTCAATGGTCAAGTAGAGAATCATGAAGCACCATTGTTAATAACAGGTGATTATATTGTTGAGAATGGACAAAAATAGAATGTCATTTATTGAAAATTATGGGATTTCTAGTAGTATATTTGATCCATGTAATGAAAGTAGTGAAAAAAGGTTGTGCATATTCTATAAGTTGTCATACTTTAAGGATATAGCCATTAGGCATATTGTTGACTTTATGCATACTGACAAAAATATAGCCTATGCTATTATAGAAACTCTTTTTGGTGATTTTGATACTATTTCATCACATGAAGACTTTCGACAACTAAAGATTCGTTGAAATATTTTGGTTGAAAAATATAAAAAACCTAGTGCTCCTTATGTTTGGACAAAGGAACAACATGCACAATTCTTACAATTGATGTCTTAGAATCGCTTTCCCATTGGATATGTAAGTAGTAGTATTAGAAGAAAAACTAATATTAATGGCTTAAGAGGCCTCAAGACCCATGACTATCATGTCATAATGGAGAATATTTTACCTATTGTGGTAAATATATTAAGTTTGGAAAAGGGGCCAAGATTGGCAGTTATAAAGTTGGGCCTAATATTAAAGAGAATGAGTTTACATGTATTAGATCCTTCGAACTTTGATAGTTTGAGGGAGGATGTTGTTGAAGTCCTTTTTCTATTGGAATGAGAATTTCCACCAACAATCTTTAACATTTTTATGCATCTTTTGATACATCTACAATATGAAATAAAGCATTGTGACTCAGTAAGAACAAGATGGATGTGTCCTATAGAATGATATATGAAGGTTTTGAAAAAAAAATTTCATACTAGGGAAAACCGAAAGGCAACATGTCTGAGGGATATTCAATGCAAAAGGCCATGAGATTTTGTATGGAATATATGAAGGATTATAAAAATTTAAATCGACATGTATGGGACAATGACAAAGAAGAGACAGTTGTAGGTGAAGTATTAGAAGCCAATGGATGTCACTTCAAGCTATCATATCAAGAAAAAAGTGTGATACGTGCCTATATTCTTGAAAACACATCTTCATTCAATAAGTGGCATAGGTAAAAAAAACTTATAGAATAATTTATTTACTCAATTGCATTTACACATTTATATTATCAATCTTACTATTTGTACGTTAATATTCTATGTAGAAAATATGAAGAAGACAATCAAGCTTGGATGCAACATCGACCTCAAAAGCATAGATGTCATGCCGATTTGATTGGAGGTGATTCTTTTCCAAAATTTGAAGAATGGATTTCTAATGTAGTCAGTGATGCAAAAGAAGAACGTCGAGATATAACAATAGAGGAAAGTGATCTTTCACAATCTCCACATTTATGGGCTATGCATTTCAGTGGAATGTGGGCCTATGGTAGTCATTTAAGAGTGGAAGAAAAAGACAAAGGAAAGATAAATCATGATTGTGTTGTTAGTGTTGAATTTCTTCATGAAACTGAGAAGAAACTTTATGTTGGATTCATTCATCAAATTATTCTAGTGGACTATGGTGAAAATAGTCCTATATTATTAAAATTTAAGTGGATTCGACCATTTGCAGTACAATTTGATGAGTATGGATTTGTATGCGCAAATACAAGAATTTTTTTATTAGAGATGAATGAGTCTTATGTTTCCCCTCTTAAAATTAACCAATCATTTCTAATTGATGATATAAGAAGCCTGGGATGGTCGTATGCCATTCAAAGAAAGTCTTCTTCAAAATGAAAATTCATGAAAGTTGTTGATATAATGTCTGATGAGCAATATGTTAATTTATAATAAACATTCGAATAAGTGGATGAAGATGATGATGGAGTGTTTGAATACATTTTGATTACCAATGAAGAGATTGGGAGAGAGAATGCATTGAATGTCACAAATGAGGATGAGGAAGAAAATCAAGCAGATGCAGATACGAATGATCAGGATTCTGATCTTGCTAGCAATGAAAATGATTATGATGATGTTTTGTCACCTAAACTTTGGCTATATGTATGGTGTAATTTATTATTGAATGTAATAAAGATATGAGTATAGGTATTCTTATTCACTATTGTTTTACTGATACATTTTTTAATGTAATCATCATTATTCTGCTAGTACATTGTTACAAAACTTGAGATGTTCACTACTGATTTGAAGTGCATTTAAAGTTAGGTTCAATCATTCTTCTTAGTTTTCTTATTTTGGTTGAAAATTTAAAATTAATTTTGTTTAGTTAGAATATAATTTCTTGTATGTCCTATATGTTTTCTAGATGCAAACACCTAATGAACATCTATGATTTAATAATACATATAGATATATTAACATTAGGTGAACTAAGCCTCCTCATTAAAAACAAAGAAATGATCTCCTAGGTTTGAATGACACTGAAAATCAAAACTGAGAGATTGCAAAATTAGAAAATTGTTCAATCTTTTCAATAAAATGATATCTAAAATACTGCATTCATAATAAAATCCAATATCACACTACCACAACAGTCAATAGAGGTATGCACAGGATGAAAGGACATATAGGTCAATGTACAAATGCTTACCACAATACCACGACAACCAAATATGAATACCGCAGGGTGGTGATGTGAACATGTTAATAACTAAAGTAAACTGCAGCCCCGCAAGGGGTAAACAGTGACACTACGATATGGTTGTGAACAATCACTCAACCAATACAATTAGCCTACTATCCCATGGGAGTCCAAAGGGGTGTGCATGAGGTGGTGTTACTACTAAACCTACCATACCACTACCCCACAACGGTCTTGATATGATAGAGCGGTATGGTGGTAAATAGTCACTCAATTGCTAGAATTAACCCATCATCCCATGGGTTTCCAAAGGGATGTACATGAGGTGGTGGTACTGCTAATGCTACCTTGCAGTGGTCTTGAAATGATAGAGTGGTACTATGGTACAAGTTGTCAAAGCATTTAATGATTACATTGTTCAATTTCCCAAGATCAAAGGCATGTATTCAAACTCGAAATATGGGTAGATTTTGAAATATTTTTCATGAATTGACATTAATAGTGAGGTGACTAAACTCAATAGAAAATATTACTTGGGACTCAACGAAATTTTGGCAATCATTCACACAGCTCAACTTACTAGAGGCAAGGGATTTCAAGTGGGAAGACCTTGTAGCTATTATTTTGCTGGGTAAGTTCACATAAACCCTTTGTAGCAAGTGTATAAGAATTGAATTTTCTTTTACAAGTAGACACTTAAATAAATCAAGTAGGAGTAAATTCTTCATCATTCCACCCAAAATAATTCAACTTGTGAGTAAAAGGAAGATTCCACGGTTTCTAAATCATAGAAGAGGCCCCTACAATAATCCATTTTAGATGTGTTACCTTATTCTATAGACAAAGGACTCAAAAAGGTGTTTAAAGATACAACCCATGGATGTAGAGACCCAATTATCCCTATCTCAAGGTGGGATCTGTTTTGGTACTTCTATGAAAAAAGGGATGACAAGATTCTAGTTTCAAATCCTTGGACCTTAGATTTGGCCAAATTGATAGTCCCAAATGTCTTCGTTGATCTTGAGTTTATTAAAGTATTGGTGCTTTATTATCACCCGGCTACCAAGACTATAAGAATGCCAAATGGTTCACCATTAGTGGTGTTGACTAAAGAAGCAATTATAGAGTGTTTTATGTTAAACAAGCAAGCTATCACTAAGATCAACTTGGAATAAGTGAGGAGGATTATAGGAGATTAAGAAAAATCTACATGAGTGATGAGATTCCTTTACACATGAAAAGGTGTGTAAACAATAGGAGGATACCTATCTCCCCCTCCCAAATTGGGCCATTTGACATAGAAGACTTCCAAGTATATTTCAAAAGAACTTATTTTTCTTTGTGCCAAGTGCTTGGAATAGATGTTGAAGAGACAATTCCAACCTATCTCATGATGATGACAATGAAGATACAAAATCCTAAAGTCAACATTGAGTATGGCTTTGCTACTAAAATTGAGAAAGGGCTACATGAGGTATTTTTGCAAGAGAGAACTTAGCTCCTGTCACTTTCAGGAAATACTCTCTATTGTGTCATTTAATATTGAACCAAAACAGAAATAGATGGACTAAAAGAATGTGTTTGGGAATGACTGATGATGAAGGGAATAGGTTGCATGTACAAAACTAGTGTTACATCTGGGATAGTAGATGTAAAAATAGTGATTATGTAATATTTCATGATGATTTCATAATAAAGGTCATGGCCGCTCTTGGTCATATTTCACCAAGATTTCCTAGTAAAATCATGCAAGTATTAAGACCTTTAGCATTGAAGCTAGAGCAGGGGCACACTCACAATTCCAGTGACTAGTTCTTCTTAGTAGACCAAACAATAATAAGGATCTATGGGTGTCCTCAAGCCCCACATTTTTTACCTAAATTTATTTATATTAGAATTACATTTTTAGAATTTATGTGGAAAATGTTATGGATGGAGCATGATGTTATGAAAAGACAGAAAAAAGGGGGCATTCCTCCCTGACCTAACTGAATGTGAGGAACTATATATAGGGTCTGATACTCTTGAAGAAATGAAAAACTTTTTGAAGATGGGTTATTTATTAAATTCATGACGAGAAAGGGTCTTTGATATTGAAGGGAATATTAATTTTATAAAGTAAACACTTCTCACTAAAGTTGGGATTACCCATGTAATGGATTGCAAAGAAGTTGTAATAAGAAATTGCTTTACACCTAATGAATTTTTTCAAAGAAAGAAGAAGTGGGAAATCATAAAGAGGCTTGAGGAGGAGAAGGAAAGGGACACTAGAATCAAAGGATTCTATGTTGAAGAAAAGGATTATATCAAAAGGATGAATGTAATAATTGACAACTTTGAAAGATTATATGTTGAACCAAAAAAGAAACCTGAGGGTCAGTCTTCAAAACCCTCCAAGCTTCCCATCAAACCAAGTGGTATTGTAATCACAAAGCCCCTACCAAACACTTCCATAATACAATCAGAAGTATCCACTAAGCAACCAAGTCCTAAAAGGAAAAAGACACATGGAGTGGACCCCTTAGTGACATATGAAATAAGTGGAGTAGGGGATATTGAAGAGGTAGTCGATGTACTTTTGAATTTTAAAGATTATGAAGTTGATCAACCATCCCCTAAGCTTGCAACTAATGCTCACAAACCAAAAGAAAGAGTGGATGTACATGAGAATAATGATCAAGAAGTGCATGATGATGAAAGGGTGATTGCTACCCTTATTTTTGTTGAATATGATGAATTTATTCAAACTCTTTAGTTTAAGGATTTTTGGTTTAAGATGAAAATGAAATAATTTGAGGAGAGACTCCAAATTAATAAGATGGGCACTAAGGAGTCACAACATGACTAGATTGTTGCAAAAACTCTTGAAGAACTCAGGATTAATGAAATTATTGTTAGCCCCAAGAAGCAAGAAAATTGGTCTTAGAAAGCACTATACTAATTATTCCTAGGATGGAGTTAAAAAAGTGATGTAGGAGCATCCAATAGTGTAGGGAAATCTTGCATCAACAAAAAATATATATATATATTTATTTTATTCAGTTGTTTTGAGTCCCATGATGGCACTTAAGGGGTGTAAGACAGTCAGGCATCAAAAATAGAAAAAATTGGGCACTTACTATTTTTAGTAAGTTGGCCTGAATGAGCTCATATGGACCTGGAAATTTACCCCTAAGGAGCATAACTAAAATAATTTCTAGTTGTGAAAGAATCACCTCAATACCTGCATGATTTATGAGAAATTAAAGTTTTTGTCCCGAGAAATTTCTCCAATGCAGCTTCAAATTTAGATATAAAACTTTAGAGGCCCTGAAACAGCTCAAAAAGTGGTAGAACCGACCTTTGGTGGGTCTATGTGTTGTAGAGATCATCAAAATATTTCCAATGATATGCAATAATAGAAAATTGGACACCCAAATCAAAATTTATGGCCTCGTGAAGTTGGTTCTCTAAAAAGTGAACTTCATTAAAAAAATTCTTCCTAGGGTAGAAATCAAACAATAGGACTTTTGGTGCCAAAACAAAAGGGGAAATTTGAACTTTCTAGAACATTCTAGGACGGTTATTGAGGAAAATAAAAATGGTTAAGTGGGGGTTGTAGAAGGTGGCTCCAATAGTGTAGATTGTGGCTCTGAATAGTAGATTTTATTTTTAGAGTTGATTTTTTTGTAGTGAATCAAGCCCATGAAGTTGTAGCATGTAAGCTCTAAATTTGTAAAAAAAAAATTTGAAAAAAATTGAAAGTGAGTCATTTTTCTATCTCACATCATTTGTGTTGGTATTTGTTGTTGTGATTTCTATGGGTTTGGGTTGGTGTGGCCCTCATCAAGTGGTATCAAAGCAGGAGTTCCTAAGCTTGTAACAGAGCATTGAACATGAGGTAGTTGCAGCAAAACCTGTGAGTGTGGGTTGAGTTCAAGATGCCTCCAAGACTTGGCTAGTATGCCGGAGGTAGAGGATGGGGTGGTGGAGGAAGAGATCCACCTAGAGATGAAATATGAGCCCTTAGAAGGCAATTAGAAACCTTGCAACAAGAGGTTAGAAGAAGAGATGTGCAATAAGACAAAGATGATAGTGAAGATGAAACAGAAGAGGAAATGGAAGAGGAAGAGCGAGATCCAATGGATCATGGAGAAAGAAGATTGTTGCAAGTGATCTCAATCATTGGGAAGAGACCTAAAATGGAGGTTTCAACTTTTAGTGGAAATTTGAATCCTAAAGAATTGATTGATTCGACCAATGACATGGAGGAACTTCTCATGTTTGAGGAGATTGAAGATCCTCATAGAGTGAGGTTTTGCGAAGACAAAATTGAAAGGTCACACCAGTATATGTTGGAAAGAGGTCCAGTTAGAAAGAGAAAGACAATGGAAAGATAACATTTCTAGATGGGACAAAATGGTGTCAAAATTGAAGAAACAATTTATTCTAGTTGATTACGAATTGGAACTGCTCAAGAACATGCAGAGCTTGAGGTAAGGGAAAAGGATGGTGAAAGAATACATAGAGGAATTTCACAAGGTCCTGATTTAGATAGGAAATTTTGAGGTGAATAAAGAGAAAGTTGCTTGTTATATTAACGGGTTGAAGCCAAGTATATAGGAAGAATTGGCATTGGTAAGAATAACCACCATTGGGGATGCTTATCAATTTTCTCTAAAGGTTGAAGAATGACTGAATAAGAGATTTGAGAACAAACAATGAGGTGGAGGTCATGGAGGAAAGACTGGTGGAATGTCATATGGAGGTTGAAATGAAGATCTAAAGAAGGGTGAAGGCTCCAGTAGCAGCTAGAACCGGAAAGGAGATAACACCTATTGTCCTCGTGATCATAATAATGGAACCAAAGAGGAAGGGGAAGATTTGGACGAGGACCAAAAAGAGGAGGCTTCTGTGGAACCTATTTCCAATGTGGAGAAGAAGGACATAGATCCTATGAGTTTCCTCAACATCAAGGAAGGAAAAATAGAAGACCTGAGGGTAATGCACGAGTTGCACATGTTGACGAAGATGCTGAGTCTTCACATTTTGAGGATGCAAAAAGAGGAGAGGTTCTTGTTACTAGAAGAGACCTGCTGAATGAGGAGAAGGAACCAACTCAAAGGAAGAATTTATTTCACACTAGATGTAAGTGTGAAGGTAAAGTTTGGAATGTTATTATTGATGGAGGTAGTACTTATAACCTTTGTTTAAGAAGAAATGGTTAGTAAGTTGTGGTTGGAGAGAAGGCATCTGAACCCATGCCGGATTGCTTGGATGCACAAGGACCATAAAGCCTTGGTAAATGAACAATATCCGGTAAAGTTCAAGATTGGAAATTACCTTGATGAGGTATTGTGTGATATTATGCCTATAGATGTTTTTCATATGTTGTTAGGAAGATCGTGGTAGTTTGATCGATGAGCAATACATGATGGACATGCCAACACCTATTCTTTGACAAAAGATGGAGTTCATCATAAGTTGAAGCCCTTGAAAGAGGTAGAGGAAATGTATGCAGTAATGTAAGAATTTTTTTGGTTGATGGAAGAAATTTCTTAGAAGGTATGAAGCATGAACATATGTGTTTTTCATTGATCCCTAGAGTTGATAAAGAAGATACTACTAAGGTACCTGTAGAGGTTTCAGATTTGTTGAATGAGTTTCAAGATATTATTTTTGATAATGTACCTAAAGGTTTTCCTCCAGTAAGAAAGATTAGCCATCAGATGGACTTCATTCCTAGAGCTAGTTTTCTGAATAAGGCAACTCATTGTATGACTCCAACTGAGAGCGAAGAGTTGAACTGACAAGTGCAAGAGTTGTTGCAGAAGGGATTGATTCGAGAGAGTTTGAGTCCATGTGCATTACCTATAGTACTAGCACCAAAGAAGGATGGGGAATGGCAGATGTGTATAGATTCTAGAGACATCAACAAGATCACCATCAAGTATAGATTCCCCTTTCCAAGGATGGATGACATTATAGATTGTTTGAGTGGAGATGAGTACTTCACGAAGATAGATTTGAAGAGCGGATATCACCAGATCCATATTAGAGAAGGAGATGAATGAAATACATCCTTTAAAACCAAGGAGGGCTTGTACGAGTGGTTAGTCATGCCTTTTGGGCTAACCAATGCACCAAGTACATTTATGCAGCTTATTAATGAGGTATTAAAGATTTTTTAGGAAAATTTGTTATTGTTTATTTGGATGATATTCTAATTTTCAGTAAAACATTGGAGGAGCACCTAATGCATATGCAGAAAGTTTTTGAGATGCTAAGGGAGGAGAAGTTGTTGATTAATTTGAAGAAATGTAGTTTTGTGAAAATGAAGTTGGTGTATCTAGGATTTGTTGTCTCAACAGAGGGTATTAAAATGGATCTAGAGAAGGTGAGAGCTATCATTGAATGGCCTACCCCAAGGAGTGTTACAAAGGTAAGATCATTTCATGGTCTAGCAAGTTTTTACAGAAATTTTATTAAGAGTTTCAGTAGTATTTGTCCACCTCTAACTGAAGTAATGAGAGGGGATATAAAAGAGTTTATGTGGACTACAGGAGCAGCCAAAATTTTTGATATGTTAAAGAAGAAATTTATAGAGCAACCTATTTTGGCACTTCTAGATTTCAATAAGATCTTTTAGGTAGATTGTGATGCTAGTGGCACTGTCATAGGAGTTGTTTTGAGTCAAGAAGGTAAGCCTGTTGCCTATTTTAGTGAGAAGTTAAATGATGCTAAGAAGAAGTGTTTTGTCTATGATCAAGATTTTTATGCTATAGTTCATGCTTTGAAAAAATGGAGACACTATTTGTTTCCAAAAGAATTTATTTTATATATTGATCACCAAGCTTTACAGTATCTCAATAGTCAAGGAAAGTTGAATCAAAGGCACTTAAATGGGTTGAGTTTTTGCAAATTTATACTTTTGTTTTGAAGCATAAGAGTGGAAGGTCAAATAGAGTTGTAGATTCCTTAAGTAGAAGGCTAAATTTGTCGATAGAGATGAATATAGAGGTTGTTGGGTTTTATGAACTCAAGAGTTTGTATCCAGAAGATCTAGATTTTGTAGAAGCTTGGAAGGCTTGTTTGGAACTTATTACATTGGATAGGATGAGATGGTTGGATTTCTTAATCCAAGATGGGTTGTTGTTTAGAGGAATCCAATTGTGCATTCCAAGGAGTTCTATGAGAGAGAATCTAATCAAGGAGAAGCATAGTGGAGGATTGGTTGGAAATTTTGTTCGATATAAGACCATTTCTCTTGTCAGTGAGAATTATTATCGGCCATGGTTACAACAAGATTTGAAGAATTTTGTACAAAGTTGTAGAGTGTGTCAAATGGTAAAATGAATAAGTTAGAATATTGGATTGTATCAACCATTACCTATACCTGAGAGGCCATGGGAAGATATTAGTATGGATTTTATTCTTGGCTTTCCAAGGACACAGAGAGGGAATGATTCCATATTTGTGGTGGTGGATAGATTTTCAAAGATGGAACATTTCATTATGTTTCATAAGACCAGTGATGTTGTTCATGTTGTAGAGTTATTTTTTAGAGAGGTGGTGAAACTACATGGTCTACCAAAGAGTATATTCTTAGACATAGATACCAAATTTGTTGGTTATTTCTGGAGGACATTATGGAAGAAGCTGAAGACCGATTTGAGGTTTAATTTTGCACACCATCCATAGACTGATGGAAAAAAAAGTGGTGAATAGGAGTTTGGGCAACCTGCTAAGATGCTTAGTTGGAGATAAGCCCAAGGGATGGGATTTGATTATACCACAAGAATAATTTTCTTATAATAATTCTGTCAATAGGAGCACTAGTAAATCACCATTCTAGATTGTATTTGGGAGTAGTCCAAGAACTACTTCCATACTGAGAAATATGGATAAGGGGGAGAAGAGTAGTGATGAGGCTGAATATTTTGTTGAGCACCTAAAGAATTTGTAAGAAGAGGTGAAGAACCATATCAATAAGATGAACTCACAATATAAGGCTTGGGAATATCAGAAAATGAGGTATAAGGAGTTCCAAGTAGGAGATGAAGTTATGGTTCATTTGTGAAATGAAGGTTTCTAGTTGGTACATACAACAAGTTAAAAGATGAAAAATTTTGGACCATGCAAGATCCTAAAGAAGCATGATTCAGGAAATGCTTATGAGGTAGAGTTTCCTAGTGGACTAAACATTTCTCTCATGTTCAACATTACAAATTTGACAGAGTATTGTGAAGGTGATATAGAGGAGGGGTCGATAAATAAATAGTTGAAAATTCCAACACCTACTTCAGAGAAGGAAGAGATAGAAGAAATCTTGGATAGCCGTGTGGGTAGAAGCACGAGAAATAGGCAATATTCAAAGTACTTAGTGAAATGGAGAGGAAGTCTTGTTGAAGATTCATCATGGTTTTCTAAGGTTGAGGTTAACCATCTTGGTTTCCCTCTAACTCTTGAGAAGTGACAGGGTCACTTTTCAAATTACCCTGGGTGTCTAATATAGGAGCATCTAGTAGTGTAGGGAAATATTGCATCACCCAAAAAAAATGTTTTCTTTATTTTCTTTAGTTGTTTTGAGTCCCATTATGGCACTTAAGGGGTGTAAGACAATCAGGCATAAAAAATAGAAAAAATTAGACACTTACTATTTTTAGTAAGTTGGCCTAAATGGGCTTATATGGACCAGAAAATTTACCCCAAGGAGCATAACGAAAAAAAAAAATTGGTCGCAAAAGAATCACCTCAATACCCTACACGATTTGGGAGAAATTAAAGTTTTCGTCCCAAGAAATTTCTCCAATGCAGCTTCAAATTCATATATAAAACTTTAGAGGCCTTGAAACGGTTCAAAAAGTGGTCAAACGACCTACAGTGGTTCATGTGTTGTAGAGCTCATCGAGAGATTTCCAATGATATGAAATAATATCAAATCGAACACTCTGATCAAAATTTATGGCCCCGCAAAGTTGGTCCTCTAAAAAGTGAATTTCATTAAGAAAATTCTTCATAGGCTTGAAATCAAATGACAAGACTTTTGGCACCAAAACAAAAGAGGAAATTTGAACTTTCTAGAACATTCTAGGGTGGTTATTGGGGAAAATAATAAGGGTTAAGTGGGGGTTGTAGAAGGTGGCCCCAATAGTGTAGATTGTGGCTCTGAATAGTAGATTTTCTTTTCAGAGTTGATTTTGTTGTAATGAATCAAGCCCATGAGGCTGTAGCATGTAAGCATTGAATTTGTAATTTTGTTTTCTGAAAATAATTGAAAGTGAGTCATTTTTCTGTCTCACATCTTTTGTGTTGGTATATATTGTTGTGATTTCTATGGGTTTGGGGTGGTGTGGCCCTCATCAAAAAGATATTCTTATCAGATCAAGTAAGAAGGCAAGAAGATCCCATGTTGGTTTGTGAATTCTATTTGGATGAGGAAATGAGTGGCATAGGTTACAAGCCAAGACTTGAAACCCTAGCCTTTTGGACAAAACAAAAATGAACAGATAAACCAATATTGCTTGATGTTGTAAAATAAATGAGAGGGATTGTCATGGTAAAGACACTTCAAGACACATCAACATTGGAGGAAGCTACTATGACAATGCACTCAACAATGTTTACTAGGGATGTGGTTAAAGTTATGGAGCTTATTTTGGCAGAATATGAGAAAACACAAACTGATTTGAATGATGAAGTGAATAGGTTATTCATAGAAAATGTGAAATTGAAAGAGTAGTTGAAGAGTGTAGGTCCTTCCCAAAGCACAAAATTAATAGTATACCAGCCCCTACCATCCAGATTGATACAAATGCAATCATTGTTGAACAAGTAAATGTACAAAAAACAAGAAATTAAGAAGTTGAAAAAGACTAATGAAGAAACAAAGGAAAGAGAAAAGAGAGAAACCCTCAAGGTATTGGAACAGATCTTAGAGCATAGGGTTAAACTAATTGTGGACAAATTGGAAAATGTGTATGAATGTTATCTCTCCTTGTCACAAGTAGATGATTATATAAAGGCTCATGTACCTATATTGGACCCCTTATTCAAGAAATGACAACCTGTACATCACACCTTAACGACTTTGTGCCTAATTTTACAAAGGAGTGTTGAGGTCCCCATAGCTTTAAAGCCTACTGAGCAAATGGTCTAAATGGTCACAAATGAATTTCAATACATATCTATAGAAGACCAAAAGATCGAGGGAAGAATGGATTCATTTCACACACTAAAGCAGTGGTTCATGCCTAAGATACTAAGGGATGATGATCAACTGAAAGGATCCAAGGATTGGATAGATGAGTTTAGCAAAAAATTTCCCAAGTGCCACACTAATTTATGGAATAATTGCACTGGATGTTGGATACTCAAAATTCATCACAAATAGCAAAGGGTTATTAGACAACAAATGGAAGAGTCACTTGGCCAACACACAAAAAATCCAGGAGTACAAATGGCCTCATGATTGCATGGTGTACCAATGGGAGTAGACATATCTAGCTCCCCTAGAAGAATAGGCCTTGCAGTGAAGTACCAAGCCTTGTAGATACTATCATGGAGAGAGGACCTTGCTAGATCAGAAAGTTCATAGGTACCTTACAATGACTAATAGACTTCCCTATCTTGCGAGTGCTCTAGACTTCAACATATGATCATTTCTCTTTGCTTCTCATCTTTCATTTATTTAATGTAATCCTATGTAAACAATGATAATTAATACTTTTTGATTTATGTTAAAAGTGGGTAACTGAAAAGACACTTTTTGACATGTCAGTCAGGACAAAATCTTGAAACGTATTGTAAAATATTTTTGAAGATCAATAGAATGAAGTTATAATTGGTGGTTGAATTTTGGTTGCAATTGTTTGTTGAAGTGAATTAATGAATTTTATCCTGTTGTCTCCAGTTTGATCTTTCCTTGTTATTTAAATCAATATATCAAGGGTATATCTGGTTTATTAAATCACATTTATTGTCAAAAAATTCATTTTGTACTACATTTTGGTGTCAAATCTTTGATTTATGGTTAGTTTCATTACATTCAAATTCTGAATTCTGGGAAATTATATACAATAAATAGATTGAAGGTTTTTTCGATAGTGAAATTAGATCTCTTAGAAATTAACTGAAATATCTTGTCTTGAAATATCTAGAAGAATTATTTTAATTAAAGAAGACTTTGTGGTTATTTTTCTAATAATGATTAACAATGATTTTACAGTGCAACTAGCTTGTTATTTTCATTCAAGATACAAGTCATGATCAAATTCAAGCACATACCAAGAAGATGGTACTCTACTTCAAACCCTCAACCTCACTTAGTTTAGTCTACTTACATATGGATATTAAGGAATTTTCTAAACAATTAATATATATCATTTGTTGCTTGTGAAGGAGAATCATGTGAGATCCAATATGGCAGTGGATCAATATCTGGTTTCTTATGTAAAGATGATGTCACCATTGGGAAACTTGTTGCGAAACATTAGGTTAGTATTTTTTTCGATGTTAAGGATTTCTAGTTGGATATCAAAGATCTTTTCTCATCAACTTAATTTAGAATTTATGTATAAATGGATTCTTTCATGGTGCAAATCTTTACTGAGACAACACATGAACCAAGGTTGACATTCTTGTTGTCCAAGTTTGATGGAATTCTTGGGCTTAGTTTCTAGGAAATTTCTATTGATAATGTTGTTCAAGTCAAGTTAGTGTTGATAGCCTTCATTCTATAATATGTCAAATTCATTCTATAATCTAAGTGTATCACCTTTTTAAATTTTGAACAAGGTTTTGAAATCAAGGGTTCAATATGCATATTTCAGGCCTATATTGAACACTCTATTTAAGGCATTTGTTGACAAGGCTACAATTTTTTAATTGATTTATCTTTTTGTTGTGTTTGGACTTACTTTTGTAAATTTTCAATATACAATGAACTTTTATTCTTTCTGAATTGATACTAATAGTAATTTTGTTGATTGTATTGAGGCACAGCTTCATTCATGGCAAAAAAGGCAGCACCCTATTGTGCATATCAGATGGCACGTTGCATATAAAGGAGGAAAGATTCTAGCTGGGTTATTATTGACTGCATTGAAGGAGAGAGCTTCATATATGGGACATGAACAAAACTCTCCTTAGATTCTACACATTGTAGCTTGCTCCAGGAAGATTTCCCACATTGTATAATTTTTAAGAGATGAAAGGGGCATGTGCTCACATTGAAGGGTTTCAAGCATGTGTTTCCATCATTGCAAAAGTTTTTTGGAGAAGTGTCTTTCTTGCAGTCATTTTTGTGCAATCTTGTAACTCAAATTTTTAGTCTTGTGATTGAAAATAATAATTGTAATACTTTATTTCTAAGCTGTGACTAGAACAGCTTTATTTTATTAATAAAGTTCACTAATTTTGTCTACTTAATGGCTATCTTATTGTGTGCAATTGATGATTGATGTGTATTTCTATGTTTTATGATTAAATCCTCAAATATCAGTCAATTAAAATGACTAAATATACTACTAATTGACATCAATTAATAATTAAATTGACTAAGTATACTACCAATTGATAGAAATTAGTGAATAGTGAATAAATATGACTAGATATATGACCAGTGAATAAAAATGACTAAATATACTACCAAATTGATCAAAATGATGATTAAAATTAATGACTAAATACAATACCAATACACAGAAATCAATGAATAAAAATGACTAAATAAATGACCAAATTACAACAATCAATGACTAAATCAACAACTAAATAAGTGACCAGTTAAATATATCAGTGAATAAAAAATGACTAAATAAGTGACCAGATTACAACAATCAATGACTAAATGTATCAGTGAAAAAAAATGACTAAATAAGTGACCAAACTACAACAATCAATGACTAAATCAACGACTAAATATACTACCAAATAGATCAATCAAAACAACCAATAAGTAAATAAAAATGGTTTAGTCATCAATTTGGTTGCATTATATATGACTGGCAATAAACTACTAATGGTCATGTGACCAAGTTTAGTCATTTATAAGTAGTTTTTAGTAGTCTTTTTAGTAGTTTATTGTTGATTCTATACTAGTGGTGAGTTGGAAGAATCTAAGTTTATATTGAACAACTAGAAGGCTTTCAGTTATCAGACAATCCTAATATAGTCTATAGATTGAAGAAGACATTATTTGGACTCAAGCAAGCACCTAGAGCTTGGTATGCAAGATTGGATAAGTACTTGTTGCATTAAAGATTCAATAAAGGTTCCATATTTAGGAATCTTTATTTTAAGGTTGAGAAAGATCAAATTTTGATTGTGGTTGTGTATGTTGATGATATAATATTTGGAGGAAATGAAGCAATGAGCAAGATATTTATAGAATAGATACAAAATGAGTTTGAAATGTCAATGTTTGGGGAGATGAATTTCTTCCTTGGACTACAAATTAATTAGAAAAAAAAGATATTAATTTCACAATCAAAGTATGTTAAGGAAATGTTGAAGATGTTTGGAATGGGATACTCTAAAATGATATGTACTCCTATGGTTACTAGTTGCAACCTGAGTAAGAATGAAGAGCCTCCTAAGGCTAAGGCTGATCAAAGCAAGTACAGATCAATGATTGGAGGATTGATGTATCTAACTACTAGTAGACTGAATATCATGCATGTTGTTTGTCTTGTGGGTAGATTTCAAGAAGATCCCAAAGAGTCACATGTGGTGGCAATAAAAATAATATTTAGATACTTGAAAGGAACTCCAAAGCATGGTTTATGGTATCCAAAGGATATTGATTTCTCTCTAAGTTCTTATGTACAAATACAAATTGGGTAGGTTTTGTGGATGATAGGAGAAATACAAGTGGTGGTGCTTTCTTTCTTGGAAGTAGGTTAGTGTCTTGGCTAAGAAGCAGGACTTAGTGTCATTATCTGTTGCAAAGGTAGAATACATTGTTGTAGTATCATGCTACACACAATTGTTGTAGATGAAGAAAAAATTAAAGGATATTAGAGTCCATATGATGAACCAATTCCTATCTTGTATGACAATACAAGTGCTATCAATATTTTAGAGAATCTAGTAATGTATTCAATGACAAAGCATATCTCAATCCGATATCACTTTCTAGGAGAAAAGGTTGTAAAGAATGAGGTGAAGTTGGAGTAAGTGCATACTAAATATTAGGTTGCAGATATCTTCATAAAGGCTCTTCCTAAGGAAACTTTTGAGTATCTTTGAGATAAGTTACAAGTTATTGTCCCTCCTTTCAACTATATGGATATGGTTATGCATCAATCAAGTGCATTTCATTATTCATTCTTTGTTTTGGACTGATGTTGGTGGCTACCTCTCAAGGGGAGTAGGTAGTGGCATTTTTGGTTGTTGCAATTAGGGGGATTAATTGTTGTCATTGTGTTTTATATCAATGTTTTCAAAGAGAGTGAAATTTGAGGTTGTAGAGAAGTTGTTATCCCTATTTCCCTTGGAGGAGAAAAAGTATATATGATTGATGTCAAAGGAGAAGCAAAGTAAAGAAGATAAGTGTTGTCCTTTTACATTGATGTCAAATGGGGAGAGAAAGTTAACTCAAAATCCATATGAAGAAAGGGGGAGAGAAGTCCTGTAAAAGAGAAAGTGTTGGAAAGAGTTGATGTTTGTGTAAGGGGAAGTAGTGATGCACTAATGTGTAGTATATGCTGCTTGATCAGAGTTGTTGGTTTTTGTTGATTTTTTTCATATCATTTGTTGCCATCAATGACAAAGGGGAGATTTTTGGAAGTTTGTGTTGTCAATGATGTCAATAGATCTATGTTACTACATTGATGTCAACTGATGGAGATGCTTTGATTGGTTGCATTGTGTTATCATTAGTAGTCCCACTAATGTCAACCGATGGAGATGCTTTGATTGGTTGCATTGTGTTATCATTAGTAGTCCCACTGATGTCAACCTTTAGTGTTTCTTTTATGAGCATATGTTTTTGGATGTTAAACCTTTTGTGTGGTTGAGATGCTGAGAAAGTGTTACAAATGTTGAATGGTGTTTGTGGTGCTTGGTTTCCAAATGCTTTTGAAAAATTTTGAATAAAAGAGGAAACATTGTGGTAAAGAGTATTTAGTGTTTTGCTCCACATTTCTTCATGGTTGAAGATTTGCTTATGTGTTTTGGATATATTGATCAGAGGTGTTCAAAGGTTTTATATCCTAAGTTTCAGGTTTTGTATTTTTCAAGAAAAGAAGTTATGTTCACCAGTGTGTGAGTTGTGATACAATGTTGTCTAGGAGAAATGGTTTTGTTCCACATTTCTCCACATTGTGGTTTCTAGTTTTGTAGATCTAGGATTGTGCTTATATTGTGTATATCTATATTCAGTCTAAGTTTTTTTAATTTTTGGTGCTCCACAAGGTTGAGTTCATGTGTTACAGTATGTGGAAGGTTAATTGGGTGTATAGGATGAGTATTTTCTTCAGGTGTATGATGTTGCATATGATTTGTTCGATTTCAAGGTGTTGATGGAATATTCTAAATTGTGTTTAAGTTTTTTGTATGGTTTGTGAGTCATCTTTGGATTTTAGGAAGTGTGCAAATAAATGTTTAATAGTGTTAACATAGGTTTGATTGACCTTGGGTGTTTACACTGATTGTAGATATGATTTAGTGTTTGTGGAAGTGTGGCATGGCATGTATATGTGGATTTAGGTCTAAATTAAGGTGTGATATGGTTTTCCTTCATTCCTCTCCACTATGGGAATATTTTGGTGCCAACCTAATTTGTATTTGCACGTTTGAGGTGCAGAGTTGACCTTGAAAGATGTTTCTAAGGTTGTGAATGGTATAAAGAAAGGTGAATTGTTGAATGTGAGGATGTGTTGAGATGTGAAAGAAGAAGGGTCTACATTTTTAGAGTACCTGAAGTTTCTAATAGCAATGAGCTAGAGGTTACTAATGGTGCAAAATTGTAGTGGTGGATATTCTCTATTGCTTTGAGATGGATTTCTCTTTGTAACAATCTTCTATCTTCTTCTTTCTAATCTACCAGTGAGCCATTGATTGTGATCCCTCTGATAGTGATCCTATTGTATTCGATATTGCAAGGGTATGTGTAGGATCATCATGGAAAAAATAGGCCCTTAAGTGGCAAAAAATTTAGAAAAATCAGAGTTAGGCAATTTGACGTAAAAATTTGAATAATTTATCTTTATTATTTCAAAAATATGTAAGAGTAGAATCTATAGCAAATTGAATGTAGTTTCTAAACTACAAGGTTTATTTAAAAAAAAAAACTACTTCGTGAAAATTTGAAATTTCAATGCAGAAGTACTTAAATTTCAGGAAAAAAATAAGTAGGTGTATGTCTGACCACCCTAACCACAATAAAATGATAATATATTTTTAAAAGATTTTAAATATAATTAGAGGACTCATGTCCCGATGTGATACATAGTTTTTTGTAATTTTTTTCCAAGTAAATAATTAATTGTGAATTTTATTACAACTTTTAAAAAGTATAAAACTTGTATGTCACCACCTCAACTTGGTAAATTTTTATTAATTTTTTTTTTTAATCCTATAGTATGAAGCATAGAATGTGATGCATGTTTTAGATTCAAAAATGTGATATCATTTGAAAGCTATAAATATTTTCAATCAACCTATCAATCAGGACTTTAGTCATAATTCAAATAGAAAATGAATAATAATTATTTATTAAATTAAAAGTAAAGCATAATTTATATTTGTGGAAAGATGAGAATCTCCTTTAAAAACCCTTTTTCATTTTATTAATTTTGGGTTAAAAAAAATCGTCAGCCACATACCCATCATATTGCCACTTTTCGGCCCATCATGATCATGCACATACCCGCAATTACTTTATATTGTGATCTAGTCCTCACTGTGTTTTTTCCCATTTTTGGTTTTCCATGTAAATTTGGTGTTCTCATGTGTATAAATGTTTTTACATTACTATTTCTCATGTTTATATTCTACTAATGCATGATAAGGGTTTAAGGATTAATACAGATTTGAATGTTATTGAGGGTTTTGATGTTTGTATAACAAATTCACCCCCCCCTCTCAGTTGTCTTGTGCATTCAACAATATATACCTATCTATCCATTCGTTTATCTATATATCTACCCAAGAGTAATAAATATGCATCTATCAACTTTGCCTCCCAAATCTCTACACAAAACTTTTAAAAAGAAAATAATATGAACCTTCAAAATTAAATTTATTATAATATATGAGTGCAATAATAGTTCTAAAGTAAAAATAAACTAAATCTTAAGTAAATAAGAAAACTATTAATTGAAAAGTCTCTATTATTTTAATATTTTACCTCTAAAATCCATCCTTCCTACCTTTAGTATATGTTGGCTCTTTTTTTTAATTTCTTTATTTGATTTGTTTATTTCTATAGTTTTATATATATTTATGTGTGTTATATTTCATTTTTTGTAAGTCATTATTTAGATTAATTTTTAAGTTGTATTTTTTAATAATATATATGTCATGTATAAATTTACATGCTCACAACATGAATTTATGTGATGTCATTGTAGAATGTCTCTCAATGTAATTAAGAGATTTTGATCTTGAGGTAAATATTATAGTTAAATATGTTTGAGTTTGAGTACTATTAGAATGAGTGGCCTCTAAGAAAGTCTTGACACTTAGAGACATAATATTTTATAGTTCATGTAAGTCAATCTAAATTCTTTTGAAAAAATATGTGCAATTTTTTGAATCAATGTTTTAAATCATACTATCCATTGTCAAAAAAACGGAGAACAAAGATGATGGATTATGTAATTTGATTTGAAATTTTGACTCAAGAAACTTGAACAAAACTTTTGCCAAAATTATTTAGATTTAAGTCCTAATATTTTACCCCTATGAACATTACCTAAATGTAATGAGTTCTAACCATATTATTCATACCAACAAAAGATGGGTTTTTATGAGCCAATAGTTATGAAATATGAGTCAATAGTAGATCCTATATATGTGGAAGCATTAATTGCTACTAATGATGGATGAGAATTGGTGGATGGTGGTAGAGTTATATAAAGTGGTGGATGGAACAATTATGTTTTAAACTATATTGACTTGACAACTATTTACATTTTTGAGGCCATAGACTATTTTGTATTGTGACATTTTTATATTTTATGGTCACATATTTGCTTTTGTTATTCTCAACTTTACTAATTTATCTTTGACACATGATCCCATTACACCCATTTTTTAAAGATTTGGCTATTTACTCTAAAATATTTATTAGTTCCAAGAAAGAATAATAATGCATTTGTTTGATTTTACTAGTTGGTACCAAAAGAACCAATGAGATGCTAGAATTAAAATAGTTTGACCAAATTTCCTAATGTATTATTTTTCTCAAATTTGTTTTAAAATATCAAAATTAATTTATCTATCATTGGATGATAGTTGTGAATAGTATTATTAGTATGACAAGCTATGAAATATTTTAGCATTTTTTATTTTGACTATAAAAATTTAATACTGTAAACTTAATTTCATGTCAATATTTCATAATGGCATTATTTTTATTAAAGGGTTTGGACCAATGAATATAATTTTTTATTATATTTGAGTCAATTTTTTTTTTTTGATAAAAGTGGTAGAGCCACTATATCGTATATTAAAGAGAAAAAAAGAGTTACATAGCTTTCAAAGAGAAAAAACCAGAGTTCTCCCTAGGAGACAAGAGCAAAAATACAATTGAACAAGACACTAATTTATGAAACTTTCAGAAGAACTAGCTAACTCTAAAACCGGAGGGAAAGACATGCTAGAGTGAGGGTCATCCATAACATGTTTGTACAAGAAATGTATTACATTGAAAGTAGATGTGGCATTACTATACATAGCTTCATCAACATATGGGTGAAGACACCTGAGCTGAGAAAAAAAGACATGAGATTGTCCCCCACCAAACTAGTGACCAACAATTGTAGCATAGGGGAATGAGACCAGTTTGACATAATAGCACTACGAGGAATTTTACCATCTCAAAGCACCATGTGACATCCATAAAGTTTGAAACAAACATAGATTCCACCTCATTAGAAAGAGTCATAGGAGAGTTTGATAACCATTCACAACCAACCACACGTTTGAGAGCCTCCTCAACTTGATCACATCTAGACATGAATGTGCATCGAAGCTTCATACTTGAGAAAGGGAGAGAGTCCCTTGCTTCCTATAATCTACATTTCATTTTTTATTTTAAATAATTGTAAACATGTCATTTATCTTTCTTTCTTTCACCTTCATAAAATTAACTTTAAAATTATTTTGTCTCCTTCAATGATATTTCTAACATCACTCAATTCATTAGACACAACAAAATTTACATAGACAAAAACTTACACAACGCGTCTCTTGTTTTAATATATCACCTTTCATAAAAAATAAAATGAAATAATAAAATCTGACTCAAATTTAAAACACATATTAATTACTTATAAAAATTCTGTCTAAAAATGCCCACTTAAACTAATAAAATTAACAATAGATTAAATTTAATAATTAACCTTTATATATTTGAAAAATGTTTTTATCACAATTTACCAGATCAAACCATCAAGAAAGAAAGAAAAATGAAAAACCCAAGTACATATTTTCTACAATCCTTTCACATTCTCTTGTCAATACAGAATCTTCCTCATCATTTCATACTGTCTGAGTTTTTTTTTTAATTCACTGTGCAAATATCCCCATATGACCATCAAATTTGACCCACAGATGGAAGTATGGCAGAATATGATAGAAGTATGGAAGAATACATCATACTTTAAATCCAATGAGAAAAAGGAGAACGTCTTACTCCATCAACAACCAATGCAAGTCCAGCAGAATCTTTGGATAGAAGCCAAAACCAGAGCTGTATCAATCCACACAAGACGTAACACCACATGCAAAAGCTTAGCATGCAGAGAAACGTATTATAAAGCAGTTCAAATGGGAGGAGGAAAAGATATCTCTTTTCACTTTCACTGTATTTTTTTGGACCCTTGAGATATGCCTTTTCTCTTTCACTGTATTTTTTTTTTTGTGGGCTCTCCTATTTTCACTTGAGCACTTCTCATGTCATTATATGTGGAGCTTTCATGGAAGCCTTACTAAAGGACTGAATTTTCTCAGTTTGCCCGTGTATTGTATGCATCTCATGTAAAGTGAGCAATAATATCAATTTCACCATCTGTTTTGTTGTGATGGAATCTTTTAAAAAATAATGAGTATCATGTGAAATTTTATAGTTAGGTATTTTTATCTTTTTAATTTTGTATTTATTGGAAAGAAAGAAAGAATGATAACGATGTGGGTGTGGTTTTATTGGAGAAAGAGTTCATTAGAGGTTTATTCCTATCTAATTGAAGATCTGCATCCCAACAATGAATGTCATGAGGGAAAATTTAAAATGCACCACTTCCACATTCTCAACTTCGAATTTATTGAAAAGTAAAGTGGATGTGGGTTTCTTAGAAAGATTCCTTAATAATTAAAGACCTTACCAAAGATTGGTTCTTATCAAAAATTAAGACCCAATAAGAAAAAATGCAAATACCCAACACCAAACAAAAAAGATTAATTAGAATGATCAATTATACACTTAATACAAACAAAGATGATTAGTATATGGTTAAAAAACAAAAATTATATTCTAAGAGTTGAATGTCAGTTAAAGTATCTTGACATGACACTTTGTTAGTGATTGAAGCGACAATTTGGGGGTTCTAGATGACTTAATGTATATAAGAATGGGGTACAAATTAATGATAGCCCATTTTTACAACCATGTTTCATGTTTTCTTAGTGGGCTCAAATCATTACATAATACATTTAGTAAATTTTTACTTGATTGTTATCTACAATCACATGTAGATTTTATTTGATTGTAGATTTTATTGAACCATGTTTTTCATAAAAGAGATCTTATAAAATAGTCACCTACCTCTCCAAACCCCTCTATAAGATGGCTCTTTTTACACACCCACTTAAAACAACCTATGGTAAATGATAATATTTATCAAATTACTATATTTTAAAATATTACATTGAATGTTGTGATTTTCTTTAAGTGCATCTATGTATTTCATAGGTACTAATTATTTTGAAAAGTACTATTAGTAGAAGGGAGATTTTGTCTCCATGAGGAGTATTGAGTTAGTAGAGGTGATCGTTAATCAAGCAATGAGAAAGGTGGCATCATTTTCAATCTACATTTGAATAACAAAAATGTAACTAGGAAAGAATTGTCAAGATGTCATGAACCTAGAGACAATTAGATGTTGGTATTCAATATTAAGATTTGGAAATACTTTCTTAAGAAAATTAATG